>OY998133.1:4283534-4883534 GCA_963921915.1 Hyposoter dolosus
GCGCAACTTCCGGGATGCAATTCGGAACGCCACTTTTTTTTATTTTTGTCAAGGATCGATCTTGCCTTGTCTCGATCGTTTATATCGTCGAGAATTTTCGAGTTGAAGGAAAACCTGGAAAATGGGCTTTCCGCTAGCTCTCAATCTTTTTCTCTTTCTTATTCTTCTTTTTATTCCCTTTCTCTCTGATATGCTTAGGTGGATCGATCACGACGTAAAGAAAAAAGACGATGCACGCCAAAACATGCTTTCTCCCATTCGAAGTGAACCAGCCAAGCAAAAACGATATCTGTACGTGAATTTTCCATGACAACGATCGAGAAAGCTCGAAGGAATGAAATTCATCGAAACCAAATTCCTGACTATCACACGACACTCGAAAAATATTTTCAAAGAAATATTTTCGATCCTCTTGTGAAAATATCGAGGAAGAATAATTTAAAAGAGAACTCACGAAGAAAAAGAGTCTGTGCATTCGACACCGAAGCACCCTGAATTGGAAATATGCGATGTAGAGCTCATGCAATGGAGAAACAGTCGGGAGGATTTTTCTTCGATAGATGGCGTGGTATATGGAGCAGCTTTGGTAGTACATGAAGAAATACAAAGAGAGACAATTCAGGTGGAGTAGAATTGAGGGTAGAACTGATGTGCGTGGAGGACCGAAGAAAAGCTTGGCGAGATGTGCAGCTCGGCGTGTCTATATAAGAGCGGGTTCATATAAATTGTCTAGCTTGGCTTGATCGTCATATTTATATATATTTTTCTTGCTCTCGTGTATCGCATGTAACTTACTGGAGATGGAAGAGTCTTCTGTGCGTTGTAGAGGAGTTATTGGTACCCGGATGTCTCGCGATCTTTTTTCGTTTTTTTCTTCTTTATATCTTTTTCTAGCTCATCCAACCTTTTTCCATTCTCTGCTTATCCAAGAGTCATTGCAAAGGCTTTTCTTTTCTCGGGCGCCCCTCTGCGACATTATTTTTTGTCGAAACTTTCGCCTATCGATGCAGCCATCAAGAGCAACAACGTGTACCGTTGTTTTTTTTTTTTTTTTTTATATGTGTGTTACGTTGATGGGAGCAGCACGCCGGGACGGCAAGAGCGAGGAAAAGCCAGTGAAAAATCACGGTGATTTGCCGACAAAGCGTACCCGACTGCTTGCTCCAAAGTGCTCGGGCGGATGGTGGCTATTTTTTCCGCGACTAAGCCCCCCGCATTGCCGGCTAAATTCTTGACTCCGAGCTCGGGGAACGTAAACCATCGATCGTGGTGCGCTACGCGTTGAATTAAATCGAGCTCCTCTCTAATGAACCTCAGTTTTTCATTCAATTAATTCAGGAGTTTGTTTCCGGAATAATTTTCTGACTTTTCGTAACAGAATGTCGATTCTCCTTTCAAATCTGTTTTTCTGGCTATTCCGATGGGAGGGAAAATTTGAAGGATCGAATTGTTGGGCACCGATTATTCGAGAAACATTGCACCAACTTTTTCTCTCTCTCTCCGCGTCTCTCGACTCTGAGGATACGCTTTGTGGGTGCGATAAGCCGCTAGAGAAAGGGAAAGAAAGGGGGTGATTTGGCGGAAGGCATGGCAATAGGGCCAAAGAAATGGGGCTGGATGACGGTGACGAGCCAAGACAAATTTTATCGTCACCGTACGTTCCATCAGTTAGGATATTATATAACGTATATATATATATATCGCGTTATTTCTGCGGTGGCGCTGCTCGAGCAAGAAATTTCATCAAATTTTCTCGGAGAAGGGCGAGAGTCGGAGGGTGAAGGTTCTTGTTATACGATCCGCTCGAAAATGAATTATTATTTCGTCACCGAGAGAAATAAATTTTCGGATTTTCATCGCAGCAGAAGGAACCGATTGGACGCGAGCAATTTTTACGCTTCATTAAGAAAAATGATTCTCCCTTTTTTAATATGTCACTGCTTAGGCTGAGAAATTCAAATAACAAGTAAAAAAAAAAAAAAAAAAAAACTCGCGATAAAGTACGTAAAGGGTGCAGACGTCGAGAGAGCATACGGGGGAGCGCGCGTTTGACGGAAAATTATCAAAGAGCCGACGAATTTTTCCATCGGAGACTCCGCGGCGTGTACTGCATTAAAGTTGCATTAACGTATAGCCACACGGACAGAGCTACACGAACGTAGAAGCAAAAACCTAAGCCTGCTCCGCTTTGTGGTTCAACGGTAAAGCGAGATTTCGAAATATTTTTCACGAATCAAAGCAAAAGAATTCTCGCTGATTTGTAGACAAAAAATGATGGCGACGCCGTCAAAGTGTCGCTAAAAAATAAAAAGTTTGAAATTTCGATTGCTGCGCCTGTAGCTACGGAGTCTGTACGGTTTTGCTCTCAAAGTTCGTCCGCGGTTGAGCAACCCAACAAAGTATGACGTCGAGTGAAAATTCGCAATTGGATTTCATGCGCGGGTCTCGAGAAATTTACAAGGCACGAGGAGCTCCTCGGAGAAAGATACAGAGACAAACGCGGAAGTTATGAAGAGACGGTCTGCTCACCGTCGACGTCCCCGATGATTCATTAATCTAGCGCATAATGCTCGCATCACCTAATTCTAACTTTCATATAATCCATATATACATAGATTTTTTCATTATGTATTATATACACGTGTATATATAAATACAGGTCGCAAGCGAGTGGGGCTAGTTCGCTGGACAGACGTATTTCGGTCAAGCGTACAACGGAAACGAGCTACTCCCGAGGGTAATATACAGTCCGGTACGCAGCGAGTGATTTACGATTCGTGTCCGTTTCTTCATCACATTTTGTGTAGAAAAAAATGTTTGGAGTTTCAAACTATGAAATATTTAACTACGAGTGAGTTCACTGGAGCATTGTGAATATTTTTCGAGATTCGAGATTGTTGGTACGTCCAGTTAAAAATCGAACATTTTTTCCCTCCAAAAAGGAAAAGATTGAACTCAACACGAATGTCTTTTTTACAAAGTGTGTTACGCGAAGCCAAAAAGAGGGAAGAATAAATGAAAAGTGTCAGGATATGAGCGGTCGAAAGATTTTTCGTTGAATCGAGTCGTTAAGCTGGTCGTTTTCTGTCTTTGTGTCGATGCTTCTCGCTCGTGTTTCAACATGAAATCGTATCGATGGACACAGAAGCGTAGGTGTATGTGCCCGGGGAGGGGGAAGCTTCAGAAGTGAGCGAAGAGGGCGGAGGGGGGCAGTAAAACGTTTAAGCTCGTACAGAGTAAGAGGACCTTTGAGAGCTTTGGTCCTACGCAATCTCTGCAACCCTCCCCCCCTTCTTTTAGCTCATCATGGCATAAAATAATGGTCACACATGCGTACGGCGAATGTCTCTTGGTGTACGATCTAAATATGCACATAAATGTGTTGTTCACACACGACCATGAACACACAGCACTCGGCGACTCAGTCCATTACAAAGTGCTAGACATGCGCGAGTGAATATGCACGTGTATAGCATTACAAATTATAAATGTGTGGAGGAATATTGCGTGTAACTTTACATGTTATCAAAGAGAATGGCGACGAGGATGTGTCCCTTAAACCTTCGCACAGGACCTTTCGTTCGAAAAATCTATTACGCATTGATTTTTTAACTGCTATCCAAAAACGAGACAATTAGGGTCGTTTGGATAAAATTCGCTGTTACGCAGAATTAAGGGCATCGGATGCTCTGACGCAAATAAAAATTGTCCTTTTTTTTTTAATGTTGACAAAGGTGAATGATCAATTTTTTAAGCTGAACATCATTTTCAAACAATTTTCAAGGACTCTGCGAAGAAAAATTGAGTTTTCATAGCCTGAGAAATGAACGTTTGATTTTCAATGAGATCTCCCGGTGCATACAATGTGCAACTCTCCACAAACACACACTCGTCCAAATGTAAAAGCTTCTGTGTTAGGCGTATGTGTGTCATAAAGTCGCAGCGAGCGCGTGGACACGATGAGTGCGAGATGATGCTGTGCGGGCTCGGTGTAGGGCGTATACGTTAAGTGGTTCATTCAGGGAACGAGAGAAAGGAAGAAAGAACGCGAAAGAGCGAGCAGTAGCGTGGAATACATTACAGGAAGTTGCAGTTAAAAAGCCCTCCTTCATTGCGGACCCAATTCTTATTAAGTACTCCACATTATGTAGTGTTTATGCTTTAATTTCGTTCATTTGTAATTTTGCTCTCGTTACGTTTTCTGACGTATTCATTGATACATGTTAAACATTTATTTTTCCTTGTTTTTAATTCGAGCATGAATTTGGTCGAATATTCTACGAACAAACATTTTGATCAACGATGTTTATTACGTTACGAAATAAAATTCGCGTTGTAGCGCAAAGACGAAAAGTTTGTGTTCGTATTTTTTCGTCCAAACGAAGACGCTATTTTGCGATATAAAAAAAGCAGTGAATTTTAATATATTTCTCGTCACTGTGGGCCCTCGATACAGCGGAACTGTTCGATCTGTCAAGAAGGAACGAATCGTTTTTGGCGGAACCGTATCCATCGATATCGAAAGATTATTTTTTTCGTTTTTTGAGCTAGATAGAAAAAAAGGCGCGAAGTGAGCGATTAGATTGTGTCCGTTATATTTTTGTTACCTTTCGTAGCATCTCCTCGAGGGACTCCATGTCCAGGGCAGAGTTGTTGTTCTCGGTTTGTACGGGCTGAACCATTTGTCAAAAAGTTTCGGAGCCGTAACAGCACCGCACGACGCACTTGCGGCGAATTTATAAATGTGGATATGTATATATTTTCGTCGTTGACCGATTCGTCGGGATGGTGTACACAGCACAGAGTTTTATTAATTCCTACAAAATCAGGACCGTCCGTAACGTTTTTTTTTTTCTATGAATACACGTTTGATTACGTTTGGTTAAAAGTTTCTGCTGAAGAAACGTGTCCCAAATAGTTAATGGAATATTTAAAAAATTGATATAAAAAGAAAAAATTGTTTATAAATAAAATAATTATTAACAAACTCATTTATTTTTAAATATTATTTTTTTTTTTTTTTATAGAAAATTAATTATTTAGTCAAATAAGATCGAAATCGTCAATATGGAGACAAGACTTGAAAAAAAAAAAAGTGAAAGTAAAAAAATGTCTCGTTAGCGAGCTTGAGAGACGAAGAGGCAGGGGTGGCCGGAATTGGTTACGCAAAAAACACACGATACGATCGCGTGTCTTTCATCGATAAATAAAGAGGTCTCGTAAGCTCACTTGCTCTCGAATATACGTATAAACATGGGGTATAAAGGACAGAGGGAAACGTGAGAGAAGAAAGCAAAGGGAATGAGAATCAAAGGAAGAGGAAAAGAAAGAAAAAAGGGATTGATTGATTGATTGATTGTATAATTTATTAAAGCCTTGGCCTGAGGCCCATAGGCAAGTAGTTCAGTGTAGTTTAACATGGGGGGAGGAAAAGCCTCCAAACGCAGTTACAAGAGGTGAAATATATGCTCAAACTCCTAAATGACAATACATAGTTATACAGAAAATAACCGCAGTGATATTAATTACAAAAGTTCGCACGCTGAGGAATCGCAAAAATTCGCATGTTCGAGTAGAGAAACAGCACGACAGTACGAAATGACAATACGTAGTTATACAGAAAATGACAGCAGTGATATAAATTTCAAAAATTCGCACGCTGAGGAATCGCAAAATTCACATGCAAGGAATCGCTCGGTAACCGGAACAGTACGCCAAAAACAATGTATAATATAATCACAGAAAATAACTGCTGTTTTCTAAATATCAAAATCACTCACTGAGGTGAAACCCGATGAGTATAGCGCATTGGGGAAACATGTTAGAATTGCTCCGAGACGGCCGAATAACAATGATACAAGATAGACACAGCGTGAATGCAAAAGTAAGATCAGAGATGACCGCAGTTGAATTATTACTAAGTGTCGACCAGCTAGTTATCGAGAGCCTGTAGGTGCGATAACAGGTTAGACTTAAAAACAGTGAGAGAAGCACTGGACGTTACAGAGACCGGGAGAGAATGCCAGAAATAAATAGCAGACAGGACAAAGGAATTTCGATAAGAGACAGTACGGTGTAGGGGAATCAGAAATGTTTCAGGAGTTGGCTGGCGAGTTGGGCGAATAGCAGGGCGCGCAGGTGGGAACAATTCGATCAAATATTGTGGTGCATTGCCCTTAAGGATATTGAAAGTCATGATTCCCATAAAGTACAATCTTCTAGCCTCAACCGTGAGCCAACCCAGACGTCGGCGGTAGGGAGAGATGTGGACATCTCGTCTGAGGTCAAAAATGAACCTAATGCAATAATTTAACCTTTAAAAGGGAGGGGGAAGGGAGGGGGGAAAGAGTAAAGAAATATATAGATATGTATATAAATGGTGAAAGCTGTGGCTTGGCGAGAGGGAGATATATCTCTCATTTTAAGAGGAACTATTTTAACCGAGGGGGTATAAATTACGCGTCGCCTGAGACCGGACGATTCGTCTTTTTGCGGCGATGCGCGCGCGCGCGAGGAGCTTTCCGACTTTTCGTCGACGCACCTTGGCTATATATTGCGCTTTTATAACACGAAACGTTGGTGGTTTCTTCCATGAGAATCGCTACGATAGTTGA
Organism: Hyposoter dolosus; assembly: GCA_963921915.1. NCBI lineage: Eukaryota > Metazoa > Arthropoda > Insecta > Hymenoptera > Ichneumonidae > Hyposoter > Hyposoter dolosus. The sequence goes on from OY998133.1 coordinate 4,290,149, forward strand.
ATTGAATAAAAAGATTTTTCGTAGCTCTGAGAAGTGTAAATTGCGTCTTTGCTCCAATGAATTATTCGCTGAATAATGTGGTTTCACTTTAACGGCTATTTTCACTCGGGACTGTAATGAGGCATAGAAAAAGTTGAGTCGGAGGAGAAATTTACGATTTCAATAGGATAATCGTATAGGCAGAGAGCGAAGAACAGGGAAATGTCGACTGTGTGGAGCTCGAGTAGGACGAAAGGCACACGCACGACGAGACGTACCGCGGAAGCTAAACACGCGAGTCAAATCGCTCTCGCCATAAGGATCGCAATAATGTAAAAGCCACGATTCCTCGAGTTCTCGGCTCTCTCAATGGTTCTTCAAAATAAACCGATTAAGCAAGATTTGTCGAGGAGATTGAATAAATAGCAGCGAGCAATTGGAAATGTTTTTTTTTTTTTTCTTTACTTTTGTTAGCTCTGACTCGTGACACTGAGAAGCAGTGTTTTGGAGGGTGCGTACGAAAACGCGATATGTAAGAACGAAAGTGATTTATAAACTATTTCGGGCGAAGAGTATTTTTAAGTCCACATTTAGTCTTTGCCGCTGTCTCTTTCTTTATTTTTTATTTTCTCCCCTCGTTTTCTCTCCACTCGGTTCTCCGTAGCGAGAGCAGGGGCCGCCGCTCCGGAGGATGAGTACAGAAGAGAACAACTCGCGACAGTAAGAGAAATGTCGTTTCCTGTGTGTGCCTTTTGCCGTTCCGAATATTTCTTTCTTTTTTCTTTAATTTCCCGAGCGACCAGAGAAAGAGAACGAGAGAGGGGCCAAGGGCGGAGGAGGAAATGAAGGAACGAGTCAACGAAACTATATAAACATCTCTATATACATATTTTCCAAGACGAAAAAATTAAGGGGTTCCTAATCTCCTTAACCTTCCACCGATGACCTACGACCCACGAACGCCTAAAGAAAAAGACTTCGCACATGTCTGCTGTGGATACGAAAACTAATTGAGATCGGAGAGAGAAAATAATACTCAGGCTTGTTCTTGAGACGCACGTGGTACGGAGAGGAACCCCAAAATTCAATTTAAACAACAACAACAAAAAACACGTTAATTCGACTCGAGGTTCAAGCAAAGTTTATCAATTTAGGAGACGTTCCAGCAATAAATGAAAAGTGATGAAATTTATTTCATTCAAATTGAATTTATTTGAAGACAGACAGTAGAGGAGCGGGAGGGGTGGGGGGAGGGGGGTGACTGAATGGAGTTAAACGTATAGGAATGGTGAGTAAGTAGAGACGGTCTGAGGAGGTCAGGCGCAGTAACTATAAAGACGTGTTTCGCGACGACCGAGACTCTCGAGAACGTTAAATTGAAGCATTCAAAAGGTTAATCTCATTTCAGAACCTCGCAGCATTCCTTTTTTCTTTTTCGTCTCATTCGAGCCGACTCCAGACTCTGAGTTGCCTCGATACCGAAGAATTTTCATAGTCGTATCGAGTATGCGACTTATTTATTGTCGTTATTCGTAATTCATGAATTTGCCGATAAAGTTTATCATTGCGAAAAGTTTTATTGTAATCTGAAGAAAACTGGGTCCAGAATTTTCTCCGTTAAATTAATTCCCCATCATGCTCTCAACCATAAAGTTTTTTATCCGATTTAATAACAGCGAGAAAACAAGAGCTCTCGGTGTTGGTTTTGGCCACGGAGGGATGAAGATGAGGGAGAAAGGAACTTGAATGTTCGGGAAATGGGAGAGAACGATAAATTCATTCCTTCTTTATTTTTTAGCGCCATTTTTTCTAGTCGAGAGAAGGGTGCGTAGGGTGGAATGTAAATTTGGTTGAGAGGGGGTGAGGAAAGTTATTTAATTATACGGTGGGGAGAGTCAGTAGGAAAGTCTGGCGAGTCAGAATGACCAGAGGTCTCTCTCCATTCCACGAAAAACAATTCGACTTTAATTTTCTTTTTCCTTTCTCTTCGTATTTCAGATTGAGCCGCGGTTCGCCTTGCTCACTCGCGTAAACGTAAATTGGCCAGGATATCCTGTGGGGAAAAGCGACTTTTTGCGTATCTTTGGATCAGCCTTGAAACGAGATTACGAAGGTGAAGAGAACTGGTGGGGAGAGAAAAGCGTGAAAACTCTTTCGGTATCGGCGAAACTCGTAATGAGGTGCGAAAAGAAAGAGAACAGGAAGGCGATGAGAACGGGATAAAGAAAAACAAGGAAAAGAAGAAAAGAAACACGGAGGCTCGATGGAGAACCCTTTTCGCCCTCTCGACCGACTAAATGGATAAGGGACGAGTGAAAAGAAGCTAGTGACGTCAACAGCAGAGGGGCTGCACCAGAAAGGACAGGTATGTTGGCCCGATGGCTTTCCTACTGCAGTCCTACGTACAAGTCGTTGCAGAATGTTGCGAGGTTCATCTCTATATATACATACACGAGGAAAAAGGGAGGAGGGGGTGAAAGTATATCGAAAGTATCGTACACGACAGAGGGAGACCGCGGACAGAAATTGTGCCTGAAACGAGATTGGAAAATGACTCTCGACAGAGTTGTATAAATTAGTGGAGAGTGGAAATGGAACGAGAAAAAGGAAGAATGGAGAATTGGAGAGAATAAATGGTGATGATAAAAGTGGAAAATAAAATGGATATTGGGAAATCGAGGATAACGCGCGGGAAGCTCGAAAACGATAAATGTTATCCGAGTTTTTCCTCGATGCATTTTGACCCTGGCATTTTAACCACGCGCGTTGCATAATAAAAAAATCTCGAGTCGTCAGGGCCAGAAATGAAAACCGATGAAAAGGGATGAAAGATAATCGTTTAAAAGCACAAAATTTACAACTTTAATGACTCCGAAGCTTTAAGGGAAAAGATTGTTCGATATGAAATGAAATAATCGATACACATTCGTGTTTCGATAACTTCGACTCGACGTGCTGTCAATTTTTTAATTAAAACGAAAAAATGAGGAGTCCGTCCACAACAATAGTTTTCTCGATCCACTGGCTTCATTCCCCTTATCTCTCGCGATATCCCGCTCCGAAAAGTGTACAAGAGAGGGAAAGAGCTTTAAAATCGTTTATAAAAGCTCGATCAAGGCTGCTCTCTAAATACTCGCGACTGGCGCGTTATTACGTCACTCGATTCACTGGCAAAAACGTTAAACGATACAAACGTGACAGGAGGATAAAAAATCACGATGAGGATTTTACGAATCTCGTAGAATCGTTCGATTCCAAATGGAATTGCTCGCGGGACATAATTGACTGACTCGTTGGAAATTTTGAGAAAACTAACTGGAAAAAACTGGAGGAAAGATTTTTCTAAACTTATTACGATCGTCCAGAGTTGCTGGACATTTTTTCTAACAACGATGACAATTTTCTGTTCACTGTCAGCAGAAATGGGCAACAATAATAAAAAGGACACTTAAAAAAATAATTACTTCGTTAACTAGTTTCACAAATGAATTTTTCAGCCCGGAGACATTTTGAAAAGCGAAGTTATCGGTTAGTTACTCTTGAATAGAGGGATCGATCGATTACGGGAGCGAGATGAGAAAATCTTGTTATTTTGAGGAGACGCGAACGTACGTGCGCCTGCGAAGGCTGTGTACGGGACACTGGTGGAGTGTTGTGTGTCTCGCGGGGGCAGAGAAATAGAGAGAGAGAGGGAGAGATAAAGAGAGAGAATTGCCGCGACGTCACGAGAGATGAGGCGAGCACGTTGAGCGCAAGTCCCAAACAAAAATACGCGCCGCGCCGCACGCGCTCGCGCACCAAACACACCACAAGCGTATAAGAGGAAAAGAGAGAAAGACGGACAAAAAGAGAGCGAGAAAATACAAGAATGAAAAGAAGAATCGACGGCACGCGTCTGTCCTCCTTCTCGTTCAACGAGACACAAAACACTATCGCGCCTCCTTATATTTTCTTTCGGATGTCCGACCAAACACTGCAGCCACTACTTGTGCCGTACATCTATTCGCAGAGAACAGCATCGCAACAGCAAAATTTTGTAAAATCAAAAACCTCCGAGATATTTCGCTCTGCACGAATAATTAATAAAACGAAATGGTTTCCCGAAACGCATTTCGTACTACTTGGCAGTAATACCTCGAATAAATTTTCTATGGACTCGACAAAATCCCACTAAATTGAAACACCGAATTCGACATTCGGCAATACTGTCAATTCGAATAAATCAATAAAAATAATGATTCCGTGGTCCAATAATAGTTAAAAATACGAACGACGCCAACACTCGAATAATCCAACGTGTAAAAATAAAGAAAAAAAAAAAACAAAAAAAATGTTCCTCTCGTAAATAAGGTCGTAGCAAATAGTTTTACTTCGAGTAGGACGCAAGCAAATCACGACAGTGTACAAAGTTCCCGACAATGTCTGACCATACACTGCTTCGACTCCTTAAATTCAAGCGCGAACGGTTGGGTGTACTTGGCGTTGGCATAGTTGTACAAGTGGGTGATCAGAGTACGAGGAAACAATGTAGGCCATGATATAGAAGAAGAAAAAGAGAGAAGGGGGTGTAAAATGGAGGGTGAGGAACGGTGACTAGTGTTGAAACTTGTGGTAGAGAGGAAGGACGCTCGGCCGTATCTCGATCAGCCACGTCGTTCGTTTGGTGCAGCACCTTCAACAGTTACTACTGAACACACACACTGTACTGTACTCTAACGCCCGACTCGAGTTAGAGATGGAGAGATAGACGACGACATCAACTCCCATTCTCGCTTATGTGTACACAGATATATCGTCGAGGCTGGTGTAACGCGAATAACGCTTGGAAACAAAGAGTCATAATGTGAGAGTGTTATCATCCGAAGCACCAGAATCGCTAGGCCCTTCTGCTTGCCAACGATAGCAGGTTTGTGCGTTACGGATACGTAGTTACAAGAGATATAACTCTCGTGACACGTCGAACGGGCCTTCGAGAACACACGCTTCCTGGCTACATGTATCTCTCGCGGTGATGCTCTCGAGCGCACCCTCGATGTTCCAGACGATTCCAGAACAGACAGTACAGAGAGACAGACTCTCTGTTTCTTTCTCTCTTGCTTTCTCCGCGTTCTTCATCCGTTTTGACGGGCGTCTCACTCGCCGGCATCTTAACCCGAAGGTTAGAACGAAAGAGAAATGGAGAAAGGGGAAGAAGAAAAAGGGGCGAGTAGAGGATGAGGTCGGGGTTATGAGTTTAGTTTCGCAAGTGTCACCCCGCGGGCGAGCAAGTGAGCTTGACAGAAACGAGATTGTGTGCTGTGGCAAAGTGGCTACGAGGTGTGCATGCAATCCCCAGGGTTTTCTTCCTTTTACCTCCGCAATTCCTTTATTTCTATTTCATCATTTTAATTCATCAGTCCCTTCGAGAAGCATGTAACGAATGAATTTCCGCGCGAGTGACCGCGCGTCCTTGTAACGAATTGATAAATGGATTCTGCATCATAATTGATTCCAGTTGATAAAATTGTAGAATTTTTATTCGTCAGGGGAAATTAATGGGCGATGAAATATTGAGAGCGCGGGAAAGCAGCTCTTCTGGAGGAACTTGATAGAATATAGCAAGTGGCGGGTGTACGAGCTCGTGAAAGTTTAAATGGTGAGCCAGCTGGCTCAGTCTTCGCCGAATTTCAAGAGCCAGCCTCAAAGCGAACATCCGATATATCCGCTTGTTATATATACGTATATATATATAAATATGGGCTCTCCATAATAATTTAGCGTTTGAGTCTTTCTCTCTTGCTCCCTGGGTGATCAATTAATTCGACTGGTTAATTAACCTGCAGTAGTATATACCGCGAGGGTTGAGCAGGCAGTGCAGGAGCACCGGGGCGGTTTCATTAGTCCATATAGGAGGTGCAGTCGCTAGTTGCATGCGGCAGTAGCGAAATTGTGGGCGGAGGCTATAAAAGCGAGAGAAAGAAGTGTACGGTGCGAAGAACCAAGCGCGGGGGGGGGGGGGGGGGGGGGGGGGGGGGAGTCTCTCTCATCGAGGCTTATATATTCCGGGAATTTTAGCGAAATTCCTACGAGAGGCCAAGCTCGGTCGCGCGAACGGAATTTCCTCTGCGTTACTGCGATATATCGATATATTCAGAGTCCGTTGCAGACAGCCTCGAGGGCATGCCATAAATATTTTTCAACGATAAATTAATTGTACCTTCTTTCAATACTTCGCGACCGCAACTTTCGCCAGAAGACAATGTTTTTATGGAAACCGAGAGGAAAATGGGTACATATTTGAGCGTTCATTTCTATGGTGAACCGAGACGAAAATAATAAGCTCTCTCTCTCTCTCTTGAAAAGTTGAACAAGTGAGCCCGGCGAATGTTGATATTTGAAAAGTCAGTGCTGGGCTCTTTTGAGTTTCGATCAATATTTAATTTCGCGTATTTCACCGGCGGAGCGAGACTGCCGAGAAAGTCGCAGAAAGTGAGATCGTAGAGGGCAAGAAGGATGTCAAAACGTTTCTCCAACTGTTACGATGAAATCTTTTTAAAAATTCAAAGTAAAGAGCTTCGGCGACGAACTCGACGAATATTTTTTAGGTGTTTGGGAATGAAAAATACTGAAGGAAAAACGAAAAGAATTTGCACGAGGAGGTTCGCATGAATATATGAAAAACCGAAGAACGATTTTCGTTGTGTAACGATCGGTAGAATGGAAAAAAGGCGATATTACAAAGTTTCGAGCTTTCTCAATCGTTCCAGTTACGCCCTTGTGTCTGTGCGATTGGAAAGGGTTGATTATATAGATTCGCGCACGGATTCTTCGGATGTACTTTGCAAAAACCATTTGCGCCCGTTTATCCTGCAAATACTCTCGCGCCAACTTTTACTTCGATTCACTCCGCGTCTTTTTCTCGCGTGCCCTTTCTTTCTCGGCGTCTCTCTCGCGATTGTGCTACGTGAGGGCACGTCGATCCGCGGTAGTTTCGAACGTGCCACGAGCCCTGCACGAAACGCTTTTTTCTATATACATATTCATACGCGGCGTGTGCCTATCCGGAAAGAGCGCGCGAGAACGGCCACGAATTCTCGTCGACAAAAATTGTCTGTTCCCTTGCGCTGGCTCCTTTGGCGCCATTCTCTCGCCACGTTACCCTCGTCGTACACACGAATCGGAGTTTCTCGATCGTTTCTGCAAATTACTCGAGTAACTCTCCTTCTTTTTCCTTTTCCCAACATCGCGAGCTTACACGAGGGTCATTCGAGAAAATTGTGAACGCGATAGTTATTACTCCGTGAAAATAGACTCTCTGATTTTTATTTTCCTTTTTTGTCACGACTTTTCCAATTTTCCTACAAACCCAATCTAAGGGAAAAATTTTCCAGAAAAATCTCGAATCAAAAACACCTGCGTGCGTTCGACCGTTTAATTATTCGCCCCTTAATTATTACCGACTGCATTTTAAGCTTTCAGCTAAAAGGGACTGCGGTTGATAACGAACTTCAATAATTACTGATTCAGCAATAATGAAAGCCACGTGTTTGCGTCGAATAAACAATTTGATATTGAATATATGGCGTTCAATGAATTTCCACATGCAATATAGATTTCAGCCAGAACAAAAGTTATTCAATTTCAATTACAGAGCGTTCGCGTTACAAATTCAAAGCCCTGAAAGCGCTCCACACCCGTACAAAGAGTCAATGCATAGATGTACATATATATGTTGTTTGAGGAATCAGAAGCCTCTAGATATGAAGCGAGCAAGATCGACGGAGCTTCTAAGCAGGAAAGCTTTTGAAGCTGCTGTGATTCGACCTCTCTCTCTCTCTCTCTCTCCTAGTGTCTCGTGGTAGGATTGCTATTGTGCTGTTCGGGCGCGGGTACGTAGTAAGCGGGATGGAGGCACAGAAAGGAACAAATATAGAACATATTGCAAAGCCGCAAGTTGCTTTATTCACGATTGCGATTTCCATCCCTCGGTTGCTCGCCCATTCTCTTCAATTCATCAGAATTTCGAATCCCACTATATACACACCGAGCAAACTTTTCTCTGACGTTCCTGTATAATTATCATGAAAAAAAAAATCAATAACTACCGAGTGTTTTTTCTTCGGATGTCCCAACGCCCAGAGGATCGATGGAGCTTTCGTTTTTGCTCCTTGGAGCGTGAATTTTTTTTTTTTCGCTTGTTTTGTCTCTTTTCTTTCTGTGCTGTCTCTTTGGCCTATTTTTCCATCAGTCACGATTGTCCGCGATCCACGACCTCGTTCTCAACGAGCAGCCATGCCACAACGTTAGACACGATCCATTATCGAAATCCTCTCGCGTTCCCAAAGTTAATACAGCTATACTTTGTGGTTTATTAATTAACGACGGCGCTACAAAGTTTCGACACAACATTCGGTGGAAACGAGGATTAGCTGCAGCGCGCCCCGCGCAAAGCTTCCGCGGCTTTGTTCCTATTCAGGCAACTCGCGGCCAATAAGCTCTCTTGGTGCATTCACGGATCTAAATTGGAGGATTCAAAACATCCCAAGTCCGAATTAAAGCTCCAGAATTTAAAGGCCTGCTGGATTATCGACGTTCTCGGAGATTCATCGACGCGAATCAGGCCAATTTGCCAATTTCTTCGAAAATCTTTCATCGCAAAGAAAGGAATCGTAAAGATTTGTAACGGTGACTAAATAATGTTGGGTTTCGTGTCAATTTTCATTTAATTCTCATACAAGTTTCGACAAACTTTCCCGTGACACACAAAAGGACGAAGAAAATACAATTTTCATAAAGACTTTTTCATCGTCCTTTGAACTCAACGTTACCGACATCCCTATGAGAATATATCGCGCATTTCTCGTTTGTTTCTACAGACTCGATGGTAGTGCTTTTCTACCCGTTTGCTCAGTTCTCCGAGACTCCCGGAAATTGTAGTTTCGCTTGCTCGCTTCCTCTAGTTCACTTACACCAGAGACAAATGAGTTTTGAAAGCGTGGAGATTGAGAGAAACGAGGGAATGTACACCAGGAGCTAATTTACTCGTGGATTCGTAGCAGTCTCTGTGGTTCCCCGATGATACGTCGGGTCCGTGTCGAGACGTATGAGCTTAATCCACACACGTGTGTTGAAAGTTTGCAGTACGACTGTGACGCAATTGAATTTCTCTTTGCGTTCTTCGAGTCGCGGAGAGAAACTTCAAAAATTTCGATATTTCTGATATTTTTTAAAGCATATTTTTGCGACGTGTTTCAGGGAAGAAAAAACCAAAAGACAAATAAAAATGTGAAATTTGTTTTGAGTGTGCGAGTAAATATCGTGAGCGCGCAATATTTCGTTGTATGAACATTGTGGGATGACGAAAGCTTTGTATGGAAAGAAAATACGGTTGAAAGCTCAACGGACAAGCGAGCGAATGAAATTCGATGAATGTTGAAAAAGTCGATCGTTGCACTGTATTAAGCGAATGACGTTAATAATCCGTTTGTCCATGGCGTCTGGTTGTGGTTGATTAAATCGAAACGAGCATTCAATCCCCTTGTCACCGCACATAGAGACCCATTGTGCTATCAACCGGTGTGTAATATTATTTTCACGTATTTTCGAAAGCCTACGAACAAGCCAGACACAGCGCGCCCGTCATTCGCGAATCCACGAATAAGTTTCGTAAAATAAGTTTCGACGTCCTTTCACTTTTTTTATTTGTTACATACAATATCGAACATTATCGATAAATGAAAATGGTCGGGTTGGAAAATTTCTCATTGAATTCGCATTACTTTCGATAAAAGAAGAAATAAACGAAATATAATAAAAAGATTGTTACGTTTCGATATTCCGATCGATTTATGCATCACGAAGTCGCGATGAACTGAACGGAAGCTTCGAGTGAACAATCGTAGTTAAACGCTGACAGCGTACAATCGAAAGCGATAGAAAAAACGACGTGAGTATTATGCAGCACGTGGAGTGGTGTGTGCTCGAGAGGGAGAGGGGGAGGGGGAGAGAGACTCTGAGCCATAATGCTGGATGCAGACAACATACGTCAGGTACACGAGCATTTATCGTCAAAGTTGGTATATATACTCCGCCCTAGCTCCCTGTTGGGTTATTGTCATCGTTTACATACGCGGAAAGCGTAACAACGAGCTCGGTTCGAACAAACGCGTGTTAAGAGGTAACGATCAAAAGGACTGTGTAGTCATGGAGTTTCTCGTTTGATCGAGAGTCAGATGCGCCCTTTTCCTTGTGAGCAATTCATACATTTACATTCACGTATGCGTTTGCTTTATGGTATTTCGCACGTGCATGCGAGCCTACTGCGGAGAACGTCAGGTTATTGTTGCATTTCCAGTAGCAATAGCAATAGCCATTCGCATCTCTATCGCGCTTCCATATCGAATGGAGCGTCTACAGGATGTCAAAAAAATTCGTTTGCAAGTTTATTTTGGAAAAACCTAATTATACAAATTTGAAATTTCGAAAAATGAATCCTTAAGCGTTTTCATTAAAAATCCCGCGGATAAAATGTCAAAATAAACAATTGTAGTGGAGCATTTGACGAAGCGACACGTTTCTGTGCACTTTTTTCTGCGATGCGCTGAATCAGTTGGAAATCTCTGAGAGTTTTGTCTTGCTCGATGCGATTCCGCGATCTATTGGTCCTCGAAAAACTACGATTCGGAATTAGGGATACACCCTGTACGTTTGCGCTTTTGTATGATGGGTATTTGTACGCGAGCCGATTACGGTCGTTACGGACAATGAATGCTACAAGCACTCCAGAGACTGTATTGCCCAGTCGGAGAGAAAGAGAGCTCACTCGGTAGTTACCATGCGAGAGATTCATGTTTTATTCGAGGCGTTTGCGCAGGTATAATAACGAGTGCCCAATGAGCGATGGAAAGAGTACTTCGGACTGAGGAGATGAAGAGATGAAAAAAAAAAGCGAGAGGAATCGCGATGAACGGTGCGCGAACCTTTGCGAACTTGGCATCGGCAATGTTTTTTTTTTTTTTAGGGTCGTTTGGAAGATTCCGAAAAGTCGTAGAAAGTACTAACGCTAACTTCGTTAGTAGTAGGCTAGAAAAAAAAAATATGGACAATAAAAAAAAGTAACGTCCCCGAAAATTAAAAAAAAAATACTTTTTTCGAAATTAAAATAATTCACCAAATATAAAAGATCATTTTTTATCATTTTTACTCAAGTTTCAATAAAATCTTTTTTTTTCAAAATTAATTGAGAATAATTTTTCATTCTTATTGTTCTCACCTGTATTCGCGAGTTCTTGAGAACGGACCTCAGTTGTCAATATATAAAAGACCAACTGGCATTGTGACATTTGGGAACATAAAGAATTACTTAGAAATTCATAATTCGACTTCAGCTCTCTCGAGCTCTGCTGTGTAACGTCATATAGTGAACCAATGGGGATCATGGAAAAGCGATGACAATCAACAGGAGATTCACGCGTCACAACTCTACTTTATAAAAAAGGAAATGTTAATGGTGAATTTGAAAAATTTCAAAAAATGTTTTCATTCTCGAGTAATTTTGCAAAACGATATTTACGACGTAAAATCAGTTGAAATACGTACGCGGTTACTAGTAGTGCTGAACATGAATCATAAATGTTCGTTGAGGTCAGCAATGGAAGAAGTTTTGAGTGAAGTGGAACAGATATTTTGTTCGATACGTTCATCTAAACGTTTTTTTTTGAATGATCCCAAAAATTGTGTCATCGCAGCGAGAAATATTCTAGAAAGTCTCTTCGGAAGCAAATTTTTGTCGTTTCAATGGTAAATTTTGCAGACAATTTCATTAGAAACCAAATATTCTGCCAAAATAACGAAAATTTTGAAATTATCAAAAAATATTTAGTTCACCGTGTTCAACAAAATATCGACGATTTTTGACAAAATTTCATTTTCAGTGTAGAAGCCATCAAGTTGAGTAAAACTCGTTTTGGAGTTGTGAGGTGATAAAAAATAGAAACTCTGCGAAGCGGATCTCATCGAGTCAACATTCGGCAAGATCGGTTCGTCCAAAAATGTCTCTTCCGAAAAAATAATCGATCGATTTGCCATGATGATGATCAAGATAGTAGCTCCGTGATTATATATTTTTCATTCTGCACGTTGTAACGATTCTCAGGTTCGAGGAAAAAGTCTTAGCAAAGTTTGAACGTGTGTGCCTCTTCCGGTTTCGGTCTATCGAGAAATGATGAATCGTTTGGGAGGCTCATCCGTCATTGTCATAAGCAGAAAGGAGTGGAGGGGCAAGTGTGCAGCTGATCTCTGGTGGAATCTTTGTATATAACTCAGGAATGAAAGGAGCAGAGAGAGAGAGAGAGAGAGAGAGAGAGAGAAAATAAGGATATAACGTACGTTATTGGGTAAGAGAACTCGAAGAAGCTCGCATAAGCGTTTAGACGGTTTCTGGTGTATTTTCCTGATGGAGGTGTTGAGTCAGAGCCAGGAACGCGTGTAATGTAGCAAAGTTGCAAGAACCGAAGATCACGTGCGGTCACTGTGAGATAATTACCAGCGCGCGGTTTCCCTGCTCATTCTCCGCGAATCTGCTCTCGCCATAGTTATTGGTTTCATAATATTGAAAAAGATTTTCATAAAATTACGTTCCCTCTGTTTTTACGTATCGTGTTTGCCACGATGTCTGAGAAGAGAATAATAAAAAGTGAAAAAATCGTTGAACACATAATGATAGGAGGGACTAGGATGAAACGTCGAGAACCGCTATTCTCGTCGTCCTCGTACGTGCTGAGAACGTATGTGCTCTTCCATCGAGTCACGGATTAACGAGCGGACGCAGACGAGATTTCACACAATAAGGTACCAACTACACTGCTGCCTATATGTAGAAATATTCGTATGTATAGGAAGAGGCTTCTCCTCGAGGGCTTTAGCTCGACTTATATGTATGATCCATTCGTCATAAGTGGTTACTCCTAATTTTATAAATAGAACATTACGAGGAACTATTGGGGCAAAGAAAACTTTCCAACGTCACTGGTGGATCGTACTGATTGATGGTAAAAAAAAAAATCAAGTTTATATTTATAATAAAAATTGATAGGAAAATTCAAGGTCATTCTCAAGGTTTTTTTTTTTGCTCATCCGGAATCGTGAGTTTCTGCTCTTTGAGAAACAATTGCTTACGATTCCATTAATCGACGAGCTTTCAACAATTTCGCGGTTTTTAGAGAGGAATTTAGCGAAAGTCTGTGGATTCAGAGGCTTGAGTTTCGCTCGAGGAAACAATACTGTTCTCGTATCAGAAATCCGTTGTTGTATCGCTTACGAGAAGAGGCAGAAGCCGGAGGGAGTTGAGTTCGGTTACTTCATTTATCAAGGCAAACAATGAAGGGCGCTGGTTGTGGTTGCCACGCACTTGGCTGGGTTTCGTGCATCATCGCAGTTTAGGGATTATATAGGTGAGATGGGTTTTGTGCGGTGAAAGCTCTGTGAGGCGAGTTCTGATGAGGAGCCGAGGATTTCTCGAGCTTTCGTAAGAAAGAGACGGAAGAGGGTGAGACGGAGAATACCAAAAGGGAGATAATGGGAAAAAGGATGCTGAGAAAAAAGATTGAAAGAAATATTTATGCGACTGCTTGGAAACTTTTTCCCTCCCGCGATTTCTCCATTGATTTTTGCCACTTCCTTCCAATTATTAATCGTCCAACAATTCACGAAGGAAAATGAAATTTTTATCTCCGTTTCTACCGAATATTTGACGAGTTTCTTAAAAGCAAAGAAAATTATGAAGAAAAAAGATGCAAAGGTGCGTACGAAACGACGATGAGAAGATTGCTTGGTGGATAATTTGGCGATACGTGAAATTGAGTCCTCGATTAAGACGTTCCCGCAAAGATCGAGTCACGATACCGAAAGGGATGCGCGGCAACGAAAAGAAATCCTCGACCAGAAGCTTTTCAATTAAATTCGGAATTCGGTGGAGCTTGGACGGGGAGTCGAGAAACGTGGAGGAGAAATGAGGCAAGTGGGAAACGCCGGAGTAGCCATGTACAGACGATGAGAGAGGGACGAAGGGTAATGGAGAGAATTGGGTATAAAGCAACTCTCAATCGAATGGTTTTCCATCTTACTTCTCCTGCTGCTTCTTTCCACTCGGTTTCGCAACAAATACACTCGCTTGTGCATGCTCGTTTTTCTCCGTTAGACTATCAAGCCTTATCGGCCTCCGCGGGGAACTCTTTGGTCGAATTGTTCGATAAAAGAACGATTCTATAGCCGCAAGCAACGTTGCATATATACGTATATACATTTTGTTTTCTCATGTTTTTTTTTGTGTTCGAGCCTTTTGTCTCGATTTAAAAGTAGCCCGAGCTCTTGGCACTTTCTCCAACGGCGCGATGGACCGCTCTGCGGAAGGGCAAGTTTCTTTTTTGTCTTTTGTTATACACACCCTGCTTCGTGTCTCCTTCAATCTCCTTTTTACGTGAGAGCACCGAGTCTTGCAAGACTTTGGTAAAAAGGTTCGAACGATAGTCCGGGTATCAGACGGTTTTATGAACTCTTTACCCTGCTGACGATCTTTCGTACATATATTTATCTCCGTCTGCATAGCCAACGCAGATTCCTAACGCTTTTTTCCCTCGAGATTGTAAACGCGTTGGTATTGACAAGAAACCATAATGAGTCAATGGAACGATTAGGGATTCTGTTTTTTCTCCAGATTTCCCTTCAAAACCGAGTACGGAGCAGACTTATTTTTAAAAAAAATTTTATTTCGTAGAAACTCGATTTGCAAACGTATAATAAATAATTATCGCGCGATCCTCATTCCGAATGGTCGGGGCGATAGTAGCGAACAATGTTTTTCAATATTTTCAAGCGAAGGAAGGATTTTTCCGGTGGGAAACGAGATTTACCTGAATCCCTCACTCTCTCTCCTTTTATTACTCCGCGCGTGATTTTCTTCGCTCTCCGGTCGACGCGTCTTTCGCCAAAGGAGTCGGAGAAGCGTTAATAATAATGAGAAAACTTGAACGCGAATGTACATACACATATTCGTGTATTAGTGCAGATTTCGCGAGCACAAGTCTCAGGGCCCAAGCGAGAGCGAGAGCGAGAGAGAGAGAGAGAGAGAGAGAGCTGTGTAAAGGGCACGAGGAGAGAAAAGGCGCGGGAGAGTACAGAGTTTTGCTAACGTGACAAATTACACCCCAGGGTTTTATTGTTGTTCTTGGTTCTTGGCTCTTGAACCTTCTCCTCCCCCCTCCCTCGGTGGTTCCCTTTCCTTCTTTCTCTCGTTCACGTTTGGTCCTTATTTTCTCTAGTATACGCGACGACGTACCCTCGCGAAATAAGGTGCAAGCTGCGCTTCTGTGCCTCGCCGCGCTACGACTCCTCACACTCCGTTCTAAAGAACTTTGTGCATTTTCTAGTCTCCGTTTCTGACTCTCTCGCTCTCTTGAGACTTGAAATCTGTACATCAGGCATTTTCTCCATTTCTCCAAGAGAATGAGAACAGAGGCTAATTAATATTTTCCCTCGGTCGGGTCAGCGCTCTGCCACCGGTTGCTCCGGCCTCCTCCTCTCGACGCGTGTTTTTCGCTATTATTCCATCTCCTAGCGAACCGAGAGCAGCACCAGTTTCATCGCAAAGTTGAACTTGTGGGATATAATACTTGCGCCTATGTTGAGTCTTCCACGATCCTTTCAGGAACTACACAGACTCTTTCTCTCCGGTTTATCCGAGCTAGGCGGATATTGGAATAACTTTTAGCGAAGATTAAAAGATGAAAGTCTCGGGCGTGTCTCTTCGTCTTAACTCAATGTTTGTAAACATTGTAAACATTAATAAAGCCGAATAAATTTGTTGGGAATATAAGAAATTTATTTTCCCGAGGTTGGATTTTTAAACTGAAAATAAAATTTTGTTAAAAATCGTCGATATTTCGTTGAACACGATGAACTAAATATTTTTTGATTATTTCAAAATTTTCGTTATTTTGGCAGAATATTTGGTTTCTAATGAAATTGTCAGCAAAATTTACCATTGGAACGACAAAGATTTGCTTCCGAAGAGACTTTCTAGAATATTTCTTGCTGCGATGACACAATTTTTGGGATCATTCAAAAAAAAACGTTTGGTTGAACGTATCGAACAAAATATCGATCTTTTCCAACAAAATGTTGTTTTCAGTGTAAAATTTATTTACTGTCGACTCTCGCGCTGTTTAATTCCATCTAAACGTTGCAAGAAAACACTCCCCCACACACACACACACCGTGCACGCTATTCTAGCTTCCTGCAGTGTGTAAAGTGTAAATAGCGTAATCGAGGAACATCTTTTTTGGAATGAGAGTATCGGCAAGTGAAGCTCCGATACTTATCGAGCCACTCTCAGCATCTCTTCATCTTTCTCTCCTTCTCTTTGGCAAAGTGTATTTACCGAGTAGCTACGACGTCCCGAAAGAATAAAGGATCACGAGGGACACAGAGAAGAGATAAAAGAGAGGAGGCAATATTTTTTCCACGTATATGTATACACCGAGTGGGATCTATTACTTTTTCATGCTTTTTTCTCGCTTCTTCTCTGTGTGCTCGTTGCTGAACTAGAAGCTTTAGAACATAAAAGGGGTTGGTTCGGTCTCTTTTCTCTCTCTCTCTCTCTCTCTCTTTCTTCCCCTCGTCGCTCTTTCTCGGCGTTCTCCAGTGGCTTGCAACGCCACCTTCGGTATATATCTCCTTTTGACAAGCTGATGTAGCGAACGAACGAGGAAATGCGGATCTGACCAAACAAGAGAAGTGAGAAACGGCGGGGAGGTGAAAAGAAAGAGAGAGAAAGAAAAAATAGCAGGAGCAGAAAGAGTGTATTTGGCGCTTACCACACTCGTATATCTCGAAAATTGGATTCTTCGGAGATTCGAACAGTGATAAATCCTCTCACGCGTAACCCACAAGAGAGGTGTGCGCTGCACAACCCTCTATTTTTTTATCTCTATCTGTCGTATTTCTACTTTTCGTTATATATTCGATTTTTCTTTATTTTCTCTTTTATCAACAAAAATCCTCGTTCGCTTCAATCCTGTGTACGATTCGCAGAAATACTCATTGGCAGATCTTTGTGTTATTACATAGTACGAGGTAGAAAAACTCAATCATAATTGCTCGTTACATTTTTACATGTTTTTCATTCCTCTGATAAATAAAGAAACAAAACGTGAGATAAAAATAATCGAAATTTCAAATGAAACGACAGGCGACGGGCGAGCTCCATTCACATTTTGCGAGTTTTGGTGAAAACATAAGATCGAAGTATCCCGAGGGAAGAGAAAAAAAATACACCGCGTACTAAACGTTTTTTTGAATGATCCCAAAAATTGTGTTATCGCAGCAAGAAATATTCTAGAAAGTCTCTTCGGAAGCAAATTTTGGTCGTTCCAATGGTAAATTTTGCTGAAAATTTCATTAGAAACCAAATATTCTGCCAAAATAACGAAAATTTTGAAATTATCAAAAAATATTTAGTTCACCGTGTTCAACAAAATATCGACGATTTTTAACAAAATTTAATTTTCAGTGAGAAGGTTTTTTTTTACGGCTCTATCGCATGATCGAAAACGAAGCGGAAGTTGACTGTAAGAAGCCGAATTTCCGGAGGACTCTGTAGGTCCGATCTGTATGCAGAAGAAAAGCCGGGCCGCAGTGGATGACTGCGTAGGAAAATCGTTCGAGAAACGCGATGACGCTCTCCCTTTCTCTCACGTGTTAGGCTACCGTGTGTTTGGCCAAGCGCAATAACTTTTCTGCCATAAATTTCCGGTCGATAAATCGCAGCGGGTCGCGCGAACGAGTGGTTCGGTTACGAGAGAGAAAAAGAGAGAGAGAGGCTTTAAAGAGTCGAGGCTACTATCGAGACGGAAGGATCGAAAGCACGAAGAACGAGCGAGAATCGAAACGTGTCTCTCTCGATATTCCTTTTTTCTTTCCCTCAGTCTTCGCGTGAGAGAGATTTTTCTCTTTCTCTTGCTGTATAGTTCCGAGTAGCGACGAGCGCAATTAACACGACGAAACTCATGCATACATGCCCCACCATCTTTTCCCCTGATTTCCCTCTCGGTCACTGCGTAATTTGCTTTTCCTCTATAAAACTATTGCACTTGCGGCGAGCCCCGCGTAGCAACAGAATTTCTTTTTTTTATGAGCGAAAATTAATTAATTTGCCAAAAATAAAATTCCTTCAAAAATAACTCGCTCGAAACGGTTCAAGCTGTAGAATTTCCAGAAAATCGTCGCTCGCGGTTAACGGGAAAATATGACGATACGAGCCTCGGGCGAGGGAATATTAAAAAAAAAAAAAAAAAAACCGTTCCCCAACGATTATTACGTGTTTACAGAGCCCCAAATAATTTTGTTTGTAAAATCGTTACTCACACGATCGAATCGATTCAGCAGCCGCACAGCCCAAGGCCCTCAACCAAAAAAAGCTTCGTCAATCTTTTGACATATTTGTTCTGTACATCGAGTTTTTTTTTTTTTTGTGTTTTTTTGTTTCATTTTATATGCGAGCAAGGAAACTGTCCTCGTCGTGGTGAAGAGATGGCAAAGTTTTCCCATCTGGTTCGGAGCGATCTCGAGAGAGGACCGCGAGTCGGACTAAGCGAGAGAAAGCAAGCTTTTCTCGCTTTCGTGGAGTTTCCGTGATATCAGAAATATTATGTCTATAGGTAGGCAGTCCGGGGATACAAAACTCACAAAGTGACGAAGCGAAAGCAAATAAAAAGCTGGAGATAGGCAGCAAAGAACGGAAGAGCCCGAATATTGTATACATAGTCGCACAAAGACACACGCATACACGCGAAATATATTCGCGTGGACCAAGTCTGAAATATTGCAAGAAAAATAGAAAGTATAGAGAAACCAAATGACGAAGGGAATTGAATCGAAAAAAAAGGAGCGTGGAAGAGGAAAATTATAATATTTACAAATATACGGAAAGGCTGCATGGCATATATACTTTGTCGTAACATCGATCGTCGGACCAAGCGTGCACATCATACCAACAGGGACGCCACCCCTTTGTGAAGCTTTGCGCCTTCGTTAAAATGATATGTATCATCGATTTTGCTTTCATCGGGAGAGTCTCCGTGGTAGACGTGGTTCGAGAGTACACTGAAAATGAAAATTAGTCAAAAAAACGTCGATATTTTGTTGAATACGGTAAATTAAATATTTTTGGATAAATCACAAAATTTTCGTAATTTTGACAATATTTTTCATTTCTAACGAAACTGTCAGCAAAATTTACGATTGAAACGACAAAAATTTGCTTCCGAAGAGACTTTCTAGAATATTTTTTGCTCCACTGAAATTTTTTTTTTGATTTTACAAAAAAAAGTTTAGTTGAACGTATCCAACAAAATATCGATCTTTTCCAACAAAATTTTGTTTTCAGTGATAAAGCTGTAACAAAGATGCAGAAAAAAAAGTGTGCTCGTTTTTCGTAAAGAAAGGAACATACACAAATCCGTAGAAATCTTGTCGCACTGTTGAAATATTTACATGGAAGAACGAGAGAAGTCGAAAGAGAAGGATTGATCGTTAACGATTCGATGAAAAGTTTGAATGGGGAAAATATGAACGCTGGATCAGTTGCTGTTATTGATCATTTGGTTCTCGTCCTCGATTCAGGAATTAAGAACGAATCTCTCGACACACTTTTTTTTCGCTCTCGCGGTGTGTAGACATGCACGTGTTTGTTTATACGATGGAGTGTTGAGGGTTCCTTGCGCAGCGGCTTCACTAAGGATCACGAACGAGTGGTCTTTGTCGATGTCAAGAGGAAAAAAGGGGGCGAAAATGGTGTTACAGGAGCTGAATGAGAGTTTGCGAGGGTCGAGAAAGGAGAATGCACCAGTCGCTGCAAACATCGTATATTTGCCACTCTCATCATTGTTCCTCGAAACCTTTTTCTATAATAACCCTTGACGCTCTACACGCTCCGGCTATTTTTTTGTTTTTTTTTTCCCTCACGTTGCTCAGTTTGATCGACGCATAACGTGAATTGAGAGGAAGGGAGTAGGCTCTCGGGTCATTGGCGTGCTGCAAGAATCTCCGAAAAAGAGCAATTCAATCTCAAGAGATCGGGATCTGCGAGTTTTCTCAACAGAACAGGAATGGAAATACGAAATTCATGGATTTCCATATTTTCTTGACATCCCTTTGGAAACTCCGAAAAAGTGTCTCTCCTTCCAGGACGTTACGATGTCTCGACAGATATCTCGATGACACGCTCTATTTTTCATGCCGATAAATACATTTTTAATGCCGACAGCTGTATGTATCGAAACACCAAACAGTCGAGAGAGATCGATCGACACGTGTCGTTAAGCTCCAGCAAAAAGCTCGTATCGCGACACGTATTCAAGGCCATAACAAGAGCTTTGACTTTTATGAAATCGTAAACCAATCCTGTTATCAATAATTATCGTAATAAAAAAGAAAAACTATTCACAGTTGAAAAAAAAAGAGAAATCTTGGAATTTCGGCAAAAAGAGTTGAATTTTTTTAGCCAGACTGCATTTTCCTCGAGAAATTAATAAAAAATAAGTGAGTGTACTCCTTGAGATGCTTATCTTCGTGGCGTCCTCTGGTTTTTTGGAAGACGCGTTGTTGGCTCGTGGTTGGTCGTTCGAAGGAGCAAGTATAGTGGGCGATAGAGCGACGAGAAAAAAGGCAGAGCGACCGTGGCACTGGACAAGCACACAATACGAGAAGTCCTTGCCCGTGAAAAGAGCAGAGACTCAAATCCCCCGGCGGGTCCAAAAAGCTTTCGGAGGGTCGAGTGGGACAAAATTTCTCCTGTTTGTTTATCATTTTTGGGCAAGCTCGACGGTTCGAAAGTGCGAGCCCATGAGGCTGGTACGCAAAAAATGGGAAAAGTTATGTCTATGCGGCGATGTGGGGGCTTTTAATAATTTACCGTCTCGCGAAGGGGCCTGCTGTTTTGTAAAATTAGTTTTGTTGCGCCATTCGGCATTTGTTTGCTCGAATTTCTTTCCCCCGTTCATCCTCATAGTTTCTGTGACGGTTCTTTCTTTTTTGCATGTGTGTGTGTGTGTTATTTTTTTTTTAACCCTATTTCGTACCCTCTGCAGAAAAGCGCATGTTGTTTTTTCCTCTCGCTCTCATCGTAGCACGCCGTTAAATCGCTCGTTTTTTTTGCGTGCGTTCCGAACGAAAACATAGCGAAACGAGGACTTCGGATTGGTGCACGAATACAGGAAAAAGGTTCTTTCTGTTTTATTTCCCGGAATGTGCTTGGCAAAAAATAAAATCGTCCACAGCAGTTCGCTTTCGCGTTATGATTTCGGTTCGATTAATTTTTTACCGCGAGCGTGGCGCAGTGACGCGATGAAAAACACCGTGAATTTTGCGCGAGAGACTAAAAAGCTCGAAGATTTAATTTTCCCAGGGAATTGTCACGATTCGTAAATATTTTCTGGTTAATTGCGACGGCTGCACTTTTTTTTTAAATCTGCTCAGAAAAATGGACATCGGACAAGAAATGACATAAGGTTTTGGAAAAAAAAAGTATCTCAGGGGCACGCACGATAACACAGAAGAAATTAAAAGAAATGGAGGTTCGATGGAGGGCGAGGGGGGGAGGGGGGAGGAGAGATAGATTTCTGGACGTATATATATGGCGAAGACGATAAAGCTGCCAATCGCAGGTGCTTATTGGGCGGTCGAAGGGGAGCAAGCTCGGTCTGCCCTTTCCGTTTTTTTTTCTCCCCATGAAAACGACGAGACCGTGAACGTCAACGAACACACCATTCACAGTATATATGTGTGTATAGTTTCCTTTCCCAGCTCTTGATTCCTGCTCCATTTGCCGTACAAGCGCGTGTCTGGTCGCAAAGTGGACGCTCTCTGCTCCGCGATAATTGAATTCCCGAGCTTACATTGATTTTTCCCCAAACAGTATTTCCGTATATATATATATATGAGCGCTAAATGGATATATACGCGGACGGACGACAGGAGCATGTATTAGTTGTATATCCGAGGAAAAAAATAAAACGACGCGTCAAAGAACAAAAAGGTTCGTGAAAAACGAGGAATGATAAATTCGTCTGCGATCCCTGAACCAAAGAGAACGAAAAACTTTCTCTAGCTGATGAAAAAACAAAGGACACTGAGTTCAAAGTCAAATCAATTAATTATCCACAGTTTTTCACAGCAATTATAGTTGCGCGTAGTGATTTTTTCATTATTTTCAGGAGACAATGCGAAAATGTTTTTTTCCGCGAGTATTTTGAGGTATTTTCAAAAAATTTAGTCTTCCGGGCGATCGAGCTATTGAGTGTGAAAAAATAAACGATAGGAGAGAGACTCCACGAACTTACGAGAGTGTGAGAATTTGGCCGGAGGTAAAAATCGATTTTCCAGATTGCCGAAAGCCATTTAATCACGAGAAACGCGAGTTCTTACATTTCCGGCAGTCCGGCTTCAAAGGCAGACTCGTGTTGTTGATTTTTCCAATGTACACGAGTACGTCACACACTCGTTTCGTCACTTTCGCGGTTGTTTCTGAATCGCGTAGCGAATATTTTCAACTCTTTTGTTTCTTGATATCCGGAAAGTTTTGATGTGCATTTTGAGCAAGAATGCCGGAGTACTTTCTCCAATAAAAGGAGACAAAATATTTTCAGGACTTAACGTCTTAACGAGAAGAGGAAGGAGCGCGTTAATCGGGTTCGTTAAACTTTGACGAGGTCCTTCATTTCCGGGATAACGGTCAAACGGGTAATTTGCCGCTCATCAGGCTAAAGCATCGCCGCGGTTGAAAACTTAGAAGGACTCTCGTTATGAATGCGAGACAGGATAACGAGAGAATCGCAGGTGCTGCTGAGGATTCGCAAGTTGAAGGAGGAGCAACGGAGGGAGCGACGCGAAGGGGATAAGAGGAAGGGCGAGACGCGAGGACAAACGAGAACAGGAGCGTTCTATATCCGCTCCGTTACACACGGGCATTATCGTACGTCAGGCCAAATGATCCTTTCGCATCATCCCCGCATGCACACGCGTGTATATGTGAGTCTGTATTAACAAAGAAGATGGAGTATAGCGGTTAGCTCATGGCTCTGGGGTTTGTCCCTGACATTGAGGAAAAAAAAAACGAAGCAAAGTGCTTGGGGGGGGAGAAATAAAGAATCGAGATTTTTGTATTGCTCAAGATCCAGCTGCGTGGCTGGATCCACGGAATTAGGTCACAACGCGTAATGGTTCGAAGGAACTGTGACTTAATTTCGATGAATTATTCAATCGATAATTATTCACCATAAAATTGATTCGCGATGTATATTCGCCATAATAATATATTCGTTGCTATTCCACGACTGATTTAACTCGAGGGGATGAAAAATTCAATGGTCGAGGCATCGAGTTGATTATTGCTCGTGGATGATATATAATGATCACGGAAATTATATTTCTTCTCGATATTTGTGAATTAATGAAATTTAAATAAAATTTGGCAAAAAAAAATTTTGAAATTTAAATAAATTTTAGATTTACTATATTTTTTTCTGCTTATTTTCAATTAAATCATAATCATAATTATCGGTGATGATTCGTTCTCGATTTTTAACAATCAATCTAGTTTGAATAAAATTTTTGTTATTCAAATTTGTCAATTTGGCTGTTTCTCCGTGTCTCGTATTACGAAATAATGGATCCAGTATCTTTTGTTCGTCTTGTTATTTTCAATTTATTATTTTCAAGGGTAAATAAATAAATGATAAGCTGTGAATTTTGAAAAAAATTTTTTGAATGGAATGTTGCATGTGGGAGACTCTAGTTGCGTGTAAAGTTTGGGTGGCCTCGTGGCTTATAAGGCGGCTAAACTTGGAGCTAGCTTAACCCCATGCACACCAGCTCGCAGCTGGATCACTTCTCTATATTCTCTGCTGGGCGAATATGAAGCAAAAGACAAAGGGAGTGAGAAGAAGATGTTCCTAGCAGAGTGCAGGATACGTCCGGGATGGTGGGTGTGCGCCCTGCTCTTTTCGCCTCTGCAGTGTCCTCCGCAACGGATAATTTCTCCTTAGAACCACAGAATGCGATGCAGGTGTTCGAGACTCGCTCCCGGACGATCCTAATGGAGCGGGGAAGAGCAAAATGCGCTAAAGTGCTTCGCAAAGGACAATCACTCGGGAGTCTGATTTCTCGATGAGGATTTCACTTTCCGCATCGTGTAATTTTCCAACGATCGCTACAATTATCTTTACGATCGATTCTCGTTTTTTTTTTTTCCCCCAGAAACTTTAACGATGGAATTGGAGAAACTTACAAAAATCTTCTTCATCCTTTCTGACCAGGAGGGGAAAAAATAAATCGCAAACGAAAGGATTCGCGAGTATTTTTGCTCGTAAATTTTTGTGCAAGCTTCGAAATCATCATCAAGATTTTCGTTGGATTAATTTTGTTCGTACTAAAAATACTGCTCGCCATATTCCTGGAACTCATCTCATTAGAATAAGCCGCGAAATTATTTCGTTCTTACAAACACGCGAGAAAAAAAGAAAATAAGGAAATGATTCGTAGCCTGTCTGTGATTTCTCGACGTTTCTTTCAAGTCCTTCTACGTCTTCTCTTCGGTTTTCGCGTCTACACGTAATAATAGCGTCAGGTTTTTGAGGGACCGGTGCCAAAGGAATATTCAGAGAAAGAGAGAGAGAGAGAGAGAGAGCGAGGACAATACGCGTACGAGAGGAAACGAGATGAAGCATCTACGTCGTCGCGTCGCTGGAGCTTATTGGCGAGCAAGTTTTCGGCGACAGACGACGAAGTCGACGCCGAGAATCGTGGCGCCGGTTGCACACCCCGAAACGAGGCACGAGCTTGTGAGAAAGAGAGAGAGAGAGAGAGAGAGAGAAAGCTAGAGAAAAAGACGCCGACGATTTTGCCTTTTTCTACTTTGCTGCGTTTTTCCTGCTCAACTCAAACGAACTCACGATCCTTTCACCGAAAACGACGAATTTCTCTTTCCCTTGTACACACTCGCGCGCGCAAATACGGAAGAGTCTCGAGATCTGAATATTCTTATTCCTTCTTTTCCTTCGCACTGGAGAGCCGAATGATTCGAGCGATCAGAAAATACGAAAAAAAATCTATAAACGAAACGAGAAGCCCGAGAAAAATTCGTCAATTTTGAAAATTTCATTATTAAGGATTTTTTTGAAAGCGACATTTTTGGTTCGACGATACGAAATTTGATTCCGAAATTTGCAGCAATTTTCCTTTCATTCGTGAGCAGTTCGCAGCAACGGATCCGTGACCTTGAAATCGAACTTTTATCGTATAATGGATTTGTTCGAGTGACCAAGAGACGGTTCCGAATAATTTGAAACCTGCCGGAACATTCAGAGCCCGAGAGGATAAATTCTTTTTAGAATTTTTTCATTTTATTCTTGAGATTGGAGCATGCGGCGTGATACTT
This sequence comes from Hyposoter dolosus, assembly GCA_963921915.1. Lineage (NCBI taxonomy): Eukaryota > Metazoa > Arthropoda > Insecta > Hymenoptera > Ichneumonidae > Hyposoter > Hyposoter dolosus. The sequence goes on from OY998133.1 coordinate 4,315,597, forward strand.
GGCACGGAACAGCTCATAGACGTCGAAATCCGTCGATGTATGAGATTCGATATCAGTCCGGAAATATATATACGCAGATAGACGATTCGAAGCGAAAGATACGATTTGAAATCGGAATATTTTTCGTCTCTGGCGAGCAGTCGCGAGGACGCATCGATTTTTTTCTCCGCTATTCACGAAAGCTGCCAATAAGACGAATGTGTAATACGACGAGACTTCCGGATGCAGGAGCTGGAGAAGGCTCTCGGGCGCCAACTGGGCTGACCCGGATTTCGAGCGACCAAGTAAAATGTACGCGAGGAAAAGGTCGGAGGCTTCCCATAGGAGGAGAAACAAAAAGGTGAATTAGAATTTTTGTGGGAAAATAAAATGGAGCGATTCAAGCTGAAAATGTGTCTCGAAAAAATGAGAAAGGAGGACATCGCGGAAAAGAGAATAAGGAGCTCGTGCACGTGTACGAGAGTTTTTGAACGCGAGGTACAGAGTCATCGTCTCGGTAGTTATGTCTCGAAAAGCATGAAGAGCGAAAGGAAGAGTAAAGGAGAGAAATACATAAAGAAAAGAAAACACTGGGCAGGGAAACTTGTGAGAGAAGAGCGCGAGGTCTCTGGAGATGAGACCAATTAGAGAGACTCTTCTTGCGTCCTCCTTTGCCAATGTAGCATTTCGGAAGGTGCTGCAAAGAGAGATATACGCGAGCGATTGGAGAAAGTCAGAGAAAGAGGGAAAAGAGAGCAGAGCAAAACGGCAGAGCGTAGAGAGCACACGAGGAGCCTCGTCGTCGTCGTCGTCGTCGTCGTCGTCGTCGTTGTCGTGGTAACGCGGGTGCGATGATGAAAGAGACTGCTCCCCGACCATTTCTATTCCTCCGTTTTGCTTCTCTCTTTGGCGCTTTTCTTTCATCGCACTTTGCGAGAAGACGTCACGGTAGAGCCGCAACCCTCGAAACAGGCGCGTATGACGTTACACGGGATTAAAGACGAGCGGCGCGCGGTATAGACGAGAGGCGAGAGTCCGTTTCGTTATATAGTCGAGCGTTACGTCCAGCAGTGACCGTGCTTCTTCGTGATTATACTTCGCACGTTTCATCGAACGATACAGAAGGCTGCAATGTTCCTGAAGCTCGTTTTCCCAAACTCTCCCTCGTATCTCGCTATCTCTCGCGCTCCGGATTCTGGCAACGTCATTTTCATCCATTTGCGGAAAGAATTAAGGGGGGCGAAGCACGCGTTTGGCAGTGCGGCAGCGTCACACCGAAAATTCGGACAACCCCGATGAAAAATTGATAGGAATCCAGTTCCGGGACGTTCGAGGAATCAAAGAGAGTGTTTGCTGGAGAGTTTGTTAAATTTTATGCTTGTTGGTATGTTGCCGATGCAACAAATCAAGATAATGGTGGATATATCGAGGGATAATGTAACGGGTGGCTGAGTCGTACAGCTCTCTTGGGTATACTCGACGATTATGTATCTCGCACGTGTATATACCTCGATGCCGACAAACGTATGTTTGTAGACTGAGAACAAAATTTCGTACGTTCAACTAAACTTTTTTAGTAAAATCAAAAAAAATGTTGTCAGTGGAGGAAGGAATATTCTAGAAAGTTTCTTCGGAAGCAAATTTGTTGTCGTTCGAATCGTAAATTTTGCTGACAGTTTCGTGAGAAATGAAAAATATTTTCGAAATTACGAAAATTTTGTGATTATTCAAAAATATTTAGTTTACCGTATTCAACAAAATATCGACGTTTTTTGACTAAATTTCATTTTCAGTGGAGACATCGAGGAATCCTGGAGGTTTGTTTCCCGGGTTATTGGCGGCGTGTGAATCATAGCGCAAACCTTATTGTTGGGAAGCCCTCTCGACGTAACGTCGTTCGTATCAATCGAAAAACGAACGAGCCATTTTCCCCCTTGGATCTTGTACGAGGCGTGCTTTGCCGCAGCAGGTTTATTTGATCGTGTTTATTATTCTTTTACTGCAACCATTTATCGGGGATTGCAGTAAAAAAGGGCGATCGCGAATCGACCCTTTTTATTGGTCGGAAGAGTTGAAAATTTAGTGTATTTTTGTTTTTTTTTTTTTTTTTTACAGAATCGACGAGTTTTTTTTCTCTTATTTTCTTTGTCGTGATATTCGCGTCGAAAAATTTTGCAAATTGTGACAAAAAAACGAGGCGACGAGGGGTGTTTGCGCGTAAAAGTCTCGGAAGCGCGAATCCAAGTGGAAATTCGACGGCAGCTACATATGCAAATTAGATTTTACACTGAGTTATCTTCCGGAATGGCGGATCCATCGCCAGGAGACCGGAAATGAATATTTGATATATTCCACTTCGGCGGTGCGGGGCAAGCGCACAAGAATCGTAAAGAGCCAAAACGTTGAAATTCATCGCTCGAGCGTGTAACTCGGGAAAGTCGCACTGAAAACCAAATTTTGTTGGAAAAGATCGATATTTTGTTGGATACGTTCAACTAAACATTTTTTCTAAAATCAAAAAAAATGTTGTCAGTGGAGCAAGAAATATTCTAGAAAGTTTCTTCGGAAGCAAATTTGTTGTCGTTCGAATCGTAAATTTTGCTGACAGTTTCGTGAGAAATGAAAAATATTTTCAAAATTACGAAAATTTGGTGATTATCGAAAAATATTTAGTTTACCGTATTCAATAAAATATCGACGTTTTTTGACTAAATTTCATTTTCAGTTTCGACGGCTGTCTGTTCGCTGCGATGGATTCAACCGGCAAATTTTGGCTGATGGTTTTTTTACAGACAGCGCGGGATATAACGAGGGAGGGAGAGAGAGAGGATTGGGCTTGTTGGGTTTTGGGAGTTGGTCGAGAAAACGGGTATAAAAGGGAAAACGTCGAAAACATCGGAGTTCATAGTCGCGACGAGCGTGTATATATCGTATAACGAAATATATAAAGCTAGTCGGGTGTGGAGAGCGACCGGCGTCGGAGTGACCGAGTGAGCATCCGGTTTTTCTCTTTTGGTATCGCTCCGGGTCGCGCAGCAGCAGCAGCAATGTTTCGTTTCTGTACTCTTTACACGCCATTTTCATTGGCAACGACGGACCATGCACCACGAACCGAATGAACGTAATTTCCGGCTGTCCGACTCGGCAATTCACGTCGTCGTTTCGTGTTCTCCATCTTTCTCTGTGTAGCTGCTCTTTTGGTCCTTTGTCTGATCGTTACTTTTCTCTCGCGGGGACTTTCGCTTCGATCATTCTCCGGCTCGGTTGGCACAAAAACATACAACGCAGAAAAACTCACACACGTACGAGAAATACAAGCTTCTCGATAGCGAATGTTCGGAGCGCGCTTTTTCATTCGGACGTCGTTTGTCCGTGTTAACGGGATAGGTGGACCACCAAGTTTTTGAGCAGCGATCCGTAAATCGATGGAAACACGAGCGAGACGCTTGAAAAACGTAGCGAAAAAATAAACGAGAGAAAAAAACAAATATATATATATATATCGAGAAGCGGGCTAAACGAATGATGTATCGCAACAGAGAGTTGAAGGATCGACGAGAGTTGCAAGAAAAATCGAGCTTTGTCAATTAATTTCATTCGATCGACGCTTGCACGTGAGTTTGTAGAATTTGTAGAGAAAACTAAAAGTCTGGTGGTTGGTGATAGTCTCTGCTGCAGCGATCAATCATTTCTTTATTAAAAAATTTTGAAAGACGGAGAGACTGTTGAATTATTGTAAAAAGGAAGAATCAGCCACGAGGAAACTCTCACGAAATTTTCGTCTCGTATCCGCGCTTTTTATAAGAAAGTATAAAAAAGTGAGTGAGGAAGAAAATACGAGTCTATACGAGAGTTTCTTATCCACGGAGTGGAGTGGCTTTTCCCTCATCTCGCAAGGATGAGGTTCAGGATCGAGTGATTCAATTTCATTGAAAAGGAGGCTTCGAAGGGCTTCGCGGAATGGCGAGGACGGTCATTGTTCCTGTGGTTATACAATCGTTCTTTGGCAGCAGAAGCCGCGCACATGACGAGAGAGGAAGCAGAGAGAAAAACGTTTCTCTTTGTAAGAACTTTCGCTCGTTCGGGGTCTCGCTTTTCTCTGTCGGTTGCAAACATCGAGCTCCGATGCTGCATGGTGGCTTCGTGTTCTCTGAGGCGTACGCAAAACGGCGCGGTGTGCCTTATCTAGGGGTAAAATGCTCGCGTTAAATCGTCGCCCGTGACTATGCATACCAACGAGTTTCGATACGAAGGGGTGCGCGCAGGCAAAGAACGAATCAACGGGGTAGCGAGAGAGAGAGAGAAAGACTAACGAGTGGTAGCGGCGTCTACGGTGGCATAATGCGAGGATTGAAAGAGGCAGAGGCGGGGGTGTAAGGAAGTGTAAGAACATTTAGGTCGAGTTTCCCCCGCGCCGTTGATGACGCGGGGAGCGAGCAAGGCGTAAAGCGTTTTCTTGACGTATGCACGAAGTCGCATAAAATTCTCATAAAGTGTGAGTTTATGTGAAGGGCAAGTAAGAGAATATAAAAAGGTGAATGCGCGGAGAAGAGACTGCGGGTGGGGGCGAGTGAGGGGGACAATGGAACGAAACAGAAAAAAAAATTTTAAAAGACAAAAAAAATGTGAAAAAAGAGAGAGAAAAATCATCTCGACGTTTAGTCAGCCGAGGCAGCGATAGCCGCGAGTTTGATGGGCGTTGATCGGGGAAAACTGCACCGAGTATAAAAAGCAACGACAACGAGAGGGATTTGGGGCGATAGCGTGTACCGGGGGGATTTGGCGAATGTGTGTGTTGTCCCGTGCGAATTCGTTTAGTCTCTCATGGACCGAAACGCGAACAAGCGGAGCAGCAGGCAGGGGGAGTCAGAGGACGAAAAAAATCGGAAACAGGAAAAAAACAAAAGCCCCGTCGTCATGATCCCTTATTGGTTCAGTCACGCGTCGTTTGTCGCCAATTGCGATTGGTCTCGGAGGGTACAGCCAACTTTGTGGAAATGCGATTCGCATTTCGTCTAAATGTGGAAGAGATTTTCTTAAAAAGAATATGGAGCAGGGACGCCGGATTGGCATGAAAATTCTTCCGTCGAGATATGAAGGAAAAAGTAACTGTAGCCTCGACCCAAATTTTTCGTTTTTTAATCGTTTCGAAAATTTAGGCACGTAGAGCTTGATGTTTCGACAAGAAAATCTCAAATTTCCATTCGCTCCTTCCAGCCACTTGAATACGAAAATTTAATAACTGGATAATTCCATATCGAGCTAATTGATTAATCAAGAACTTTATAACGATCCCCCGGAACATCATAAAATTTAGCACGATTTTTTAGTTTCCACACTGAAAGGGAAATTTTGTTAAAAATCGTCGATATTTTGTTGAACACGGTGAACTAAATATTTTTTGATAATTTCAAAATTTTCGTTATTTTGGCAGAATATTTGGTTTCTAATGAAATTGTCAGCAAAATTTACCATTGGAACGAAAAAAATTTGCTTCCGAAGAGACTTTCTAGAATATTTCTTGCTGCGATGACACAATTTTTGGGATCATTCAAAAAAAACGTTTAGTTGAACGTATCGAAGAAAATATCGATCTTTTCCAAAAAAATGTTGTTTTCAGTGCATAATGTCCATCGATCGCCAGGATTAAGGGAGCAGACGACGAAAATTCTTAAACGATCTAAAAATAATGGAAATTCTCGATGGAAAACGGTAGAGCAGGGATCGCGGGATTGCATTTAAAAAGAGATTACGCGTAAGAAGAGGAGTGCGGGGTTGAAACAACGGTAAGAGAGTCTCGGTAGAGAGCAGTCGAGTTAGTGTGGGAGGGTTGATAGAGTAACGGGACGGGAACGCCGCGGCTCGGTGACCCGATTAGCTTTTCCTTTGCTGACTCTCTCGCGCGACCACGAGACTGACTGGTACTCCCGAGTTAACTCGACGAGGGATCTAATCTCAGTCCGGCGCGGCGGTCTCTTCTCGTTCCGAACCTTTTGAATATTTATCATCACCGCGCCGGTAATGACGTTGATCCCGTCGAGTACGTTATAGAGAGCACGCGCGCACTCTTGGCTAATAAAGTCTCGTTGGTCATTTTACGGGAACGAAGTTTAATCGTATCAATTAACAATGAAAATGAGAGAGAGAGAGAGAGAGAGAGAGCGGAGCTGACTGGGGGTTGGGATACTGAAAATGAAATTTTGTTAAAAATCGTCGATATTTTGTTGAACACGGTGAACTAAATATTTTTTGACAATTTCAAAATTTTCGTTATTTTGGCAGTATATTTGGTTTCTGATGAAATTGGCAGCAAAATTTACCATTGGAACGACAAAAATTTGCTTCCGATGAGACTTTCTAGAATATTTCTTGCTGCGATGACACAATTTTTGGGATCATTCAAAAAAAACGTTTAGTTGAACGTATCGAACAAAATATCGATCTTTTCCAACAAAATTTTGTTTTCAGTGGAGCAGGCAAATTTGATTGGAACAGACGTGAGAATGCGTTCATTAAGAAATAAATAATGAACTTACCTTTTCGCGTAGCATGTCCCGGACCCTGGTGGCCTGGCTCCTGCTCCTGTGGAGTTCGAGCTGAAGTTCTAAGCAGCGTTCTTGCCAATTGAGTTCCTCGACCGTGGAGGAATAGCCGTCGAAGCTTTTGGAAGAGCCGTAAGTGGGTCTGAGCTCGGATTTGTCCCTTTTGATGTGATCGGTGCCAGGGAGAGCGCAGCTGCTGGTTTTGGGGACAGTCGTCGATTGGGTGTTAGCGGTAGCGAGAGTCGCGGCGGCTCTTTCGATGAGCAATCGATGAGGATCGGTGCCGTAATCCCGTCGATCGTGGACCTGATGTTGACTCGTGCTGAATGAACAACTTCGGTCGAGATTGGTTCTCGAACAAGTTGCAGCAGGCTGTTGATCGTGGAGAGACCTTCCGAGTCGGTTAAAATTTTGGGTGACATCGAGGGCTTTGTTCTCGAAGCTATTCGGTCCGAGCTCGATTTCGTTTGAATAATTTTTTCCAGCAATGTCAGCGTATTCGACGCGGCCACTGGGTTCGGACGTGAAAGTATAAGGATTGCATTTGCCAACGAGATTAAGGGACTTGGCGCTGGTGACGGTGGTAGCCGGAGCCGAGCTGGTAGCGGCGACGGTGGTTTCTTTGAGCTCCGAGTATCCAGCGCATTTGGCGGTCTCGGCGAAGCTCTTGTCTTTTTGGAAGACCAAGTTACAGGGTACATTGACGTAGGGCGAGTTTCGAAAGTGAATTGGCGGCGATAACGACGAACTCGATGAAGATTCGTTCCGATGTTGTTGCGGATGATGGTGATGAGTGTGTTGATGAAGCTGATGCTGGCTGGGTCTCGGCGGAGGTACCGGAGGTTGTCTAGCTCGCCTGGGCAACAAGCGGGGACTCTCGGGACCGCTGGAAGTTCCGCGACAAGATTCGGACCGCGCCGATTCGATGTTGTCCCTGGTAGAGCCGCGGACACCCATGCGAGGGCTACACGGGGCGGAGCTCGAGCTCCCAAAGTCCGAGGCGAGCCGAGCGATCGGATCGAGAATCTGTGAGAGCCGGCGTCCCGGTGAACCACGTATCTCGTCCATCCTCGTACTCGCGGTTTTATCTATCCGCACCGCCTCTCAAAATATCAACAAATATTTCATTCTCTCCGCGGCGGCATTATTTGTTCCCACCGATCGTTCGTAAACAATTCATTTCTCATTCGCTTCGCTCAATCCTCAGATTTTCGCTAACTTTCAAAATCTCGAGTCACGTGCACGCCAACGGTGGCACTTGATCTCGTATCGCGTTATTTTTTCTCCTCATTACTCGGCCAGATTTGAGGCAACGATCATGGCTCCTTGATTCGATCATTTCTCGACTTATCGCACCCGAGGATTCAGCCTGAAATCATTTTCCAAACAAGGCCAATGTCTCAAGATGCATTTGAAAATCGAAAAAAAAAAAAAATTTTTTGAAACTACACTGAAAATGAAATTTTGTTAAAAATCGTCGATATTTTGTTGAACACGATGAACTAAATATTTTTTGATAATTTCAAAATTTTCGTTATTTTGGCAGAATATTTGGTTTCTGATGAAATTGGCAGCAAAATTTACCATTGGAACGACAAAAATTTACTTCCGAAGAGACTTTCTAGAATATTTCTTGCTGCGATGACACAATTTTTGGGATCATTAAAAAAAAAACGTTTAGTCGAACGTATCGAACAAAATATCGATCTTTTCCAACAAAATTTTGTTTTCAGTGTATCTTAACGACAGAAAGGCGAATCGTTGTCCGCAAAACAAACAAAAATTACAAAGTGTTCGACGATCCTCGAAAAGCCAAGTTTATATCCACCCCCTCCATCTTTATCGAGGGATTAAACAAAATTTATATCATCCCGAGGATAATACACGTTAAGCCAGTTATTCAATAACGAATCGCGGTGAAAATCTCGATGTTTCGTGATTCAGGAGGATGCGATAAGGTCAACAATAAATTGGAGAGTCTGTACTCTCGTTCTCGGATATTAAGTCGATTCTTTCCTCTCCCTCTCTCGCTCTCCGCTGTTTCCCAATCTCTTACTCTGTACTACGTTTTTCTCGCGCTCACTTCTTCTTCATTCTCGTTTATAGCTCAGCGCGTGAGTATAAGTTCGCCCAGCAGCAGCAGCACCACCACCAGGCGGTACCAAATTGAAAGCTGTAACTTTTCTCTCTGGTTATAAGTGAGAAGCGGAGAATTGAAGCGCGGTCTCTTGACAACGTTGAATTGGACGAGTGCAAGGACCATATTATCCCTAGGACCCTAGACTATGTGTTTTTAAAACAAATCCCCTACACTGGGGTTACGGGCACCCCAGCACTTTGAATGGATGCAGTTGACTCGCTATTTGTCGTAGAGAGTTTTCTTTTTTTTAGATTTGATCGTTCGAATTCTGAGAAATAAAATGAAACATTGAGAAAAAGTGTAATATTCATTTTTCACGGTGAAAAATGCAATTAAAAAAAATTAAAAAGATAATCTTCGAATTTTTCACTATACTGACAACAAAATTTTGTCGGAAAAGATCGATATTTTGTTGGATACGTTCAACTAAACTTTTTTAGTAAAATGATCAAAAAAATGTTGTCAGTGGAGCAAGAAATATTTTAGAAAGTCTCTTCGGAAGCAAATTCGTTGTCGTTCCAATCGTAAATTTTGCTGACAGTTTCGTTAGAAATGAAAAATATTGTCAAAATAACGAAAAAAAAAACAAAATATCGACGTTTTTTGACTAAATTTCATTTTCAGTGATATTTAGTGGGGGTTTGGGGAAGCCCTGAGTAGAGTCCTAGAGTTATATATAAATATATGTATAACGCGGTGACGATGAGACTATGAAGAGTAACGAGAATAAAAAAAAAAGGGTCTCGGTCCTTCTCTTCATCTCGAAAGTCTTAGTCGTCGTCGGCTCTTGGCCACACAGCAGCATCATAGATGAAACGATCCGCGTCGCATGTTTCCCTACCGGCAGCGGTGGTGCTGGCATATATAGTGCTCTGGCTCCCCCGCCCTCGCGGCCGAGCGTTTATTTTAAGACTGTGCCACACGTCGTCTCTCGGGATTCAACGCAGCCTGACACGCTCGAATTTGAAGATAGAGAGAGAGAGAGAGAGTACCGCGAGAGAGGCCGCGAGGTAAAGAGCTACCGGGAGGACGAGCACCGGATATGCGTCTCGGCGCTCGAGGAACAAAGAGGGCGAACCGAATCGTCTTTACAAAAGATTTGAGACTCGTAAAAACCGTTTTTGTGTCTGTTTATTATTTTTCTAGTGCGGATTCCTTCCGCGGCCTCTGTATTTACTCTTGTGATTATTTAATTGAGTACGTAGCGTACCTCGGGCCCCTACAAACACGCTGTTTATTTATATATATCTCAGTATTTACGTGAAATCCTCAGGGCTCGACGCAAGAGGGTATTATGCTTATTTAATCGAGTGCAAACTATAAAGCAACGCGATTAAGCTTTCTCATTCTTATTATTGCGGAGGGGGAATTAATGGAGATTGTTTTCGCGATTGTACAACGAACGACTCTGAAGTTCGTAACGTTGGGATTCAACGAAAAATAATATTGATTATTTATTGAATTTTGAAAATGATGCCAATTTTTTGTGTCGATTGAGTTTTTGGCTCGAAAAATGAATCGTTTTATCGTTCGGAGCAAATATTGGATAATAATTGTGAGCTCTGCTGAAGAAAAAACAGAATTTCGTTGCTTTCCAACGATGCAAACTTCAAAATCATGGACAACGAGTGAGATAGTTGCCGCAATCTAATCGCGGAATCGGTAATATTTCGTTCGACACGCGGGAAGGGATGCGAGGAGCGCGGGCATAAAAGAGAAAAATGCAGGAAAATGGAGCGAAAAAGCGTTTGCATTTTACGGAGCAACTTTTTGGAGATTCTCTCACTTGGTTGATGAGTCTCGCGCGACATTCGCGATCATGCAGAACGGGAAGCAGATCGTAAAGAGCGGAAAAGTCATCTCGCGGATGATGTTGAAAAAAAAATTGGATATTTTAACGAATAATGAAAATGGAAGCAGTCGATTCGAGCCGCGCCGGTGGACGTTTAATTTCTTAATTGCCACGGGAGGGTAAAAAGAGGAAAAAAAGAATAGAATGTGAGAACGATAGAGATTACGTATTCATAGGAACGAAGCATTATGGCTCTTGCATATATTTCATGCTTTTTTTTTTCCTACCCTCGTATCTTCGTTTCCCTTTTTCCGCACATGAATTTCCCGCCCTTTGGCTATTCTCGTCGCGGGTCCTCGACACTCTTTCTTCCTCTTTTTTCTCATCGCCCTACGACAATTTCTTTCAGTCACTCTCTCGCTCTCTCTCTCTCACTCTCTCTCTCACATATTACATTTATACTTTGTACCTCACATATTTACATGTATAATGCACGAGGCTCGCATGCAAGCCGCTCTACACGAGGCGTCGCCGCTTTGCAAGGAGGCTTTTTTCCGGGGTTCTTACTCGTTCATGAATAAATTTAGTATTAACTTTGCAGCGACATTGTCGTACCTGTTTGAGTTTTACAAGCTCGATGATATCGCCTACGGAAGGCAGTGCGGCATTTAACAATGTTGTTTACATGCTTTCACTGCGTGTGCGCAATGGCTTCCCGCGGAGGATAAATGTTGGGCCGCGATATATGATGAACGATTCGTTGGTAAACATCGCAACGAATTTCGACGTTTGTCCGTTTTCGCAGAAAAGAAGCAGGGTAGAAATTTTAAATTGACGGAATCCTCGATTTGATTTGTGTGAAGGAAAATGTTGGAGTTTCTCGTTCGACAGCCGTCGAGGCCTCGAGATAATCCCGGAGCCTCGATAAACGGCAATAACGACTCGCTGCTTTGTGAGAAACAAAGTATATAATCTCTTGAGTAACTTTAGCAAGAGTGGGAAACGCGTGAACGCGAGAGATGACGCGCGATGTTTGGAAACGCGGGAGAAGCTTCGAAATATCGATCGAAAGGTTTGGGGGGTTGTGGAGGGTCGAAGTACGAGGTCGGCAGAGTACAAATATATTCAGAATATATATGATATTTCTTATGGTTGACAGAGAGGAGCTCAGCAGGCAAAAGCCAGCAGCGGAACGAGGGTAATACTTTTTCTGTGTAGTGCGTTTTCTTTTCGTTGTATTTTTTTTTTTCACGTCCATCCGTTCCGTTCGGGACATCCCCGGGGCACATGTATTATTTATCCTTTTGGACAGATCCTTGGCGTATACAAGAGCAGCAGAGAGAAAGCGTATTCTCTACACACGAGAGCCATCCATATGAAAAGCGTTCGCTACGATTTTCCTCTCTTTTCCACTATTCCGCGCAAAATTTATCCGCTCGCTGGACGTCGAAGCCGCAGCAACACACGAGAGCAGAAGTAAACCGAGAAAAGAGCTCGCGCGTCACCCTCCAGCGAGAAGAAAAAAAAAAGGAATGGACCCTTTTCTCCTGGCCCCGATATACATAAATACGTCTATATATACATAACGATGTACGGAGAACTCCTTGTTATTTATTCGAGGTCCTATATGCTAAATCGCGCCAGTCGCGAGCATAAAAAGCGGATAAAATAAGGGCGAGAGACTGGGGTACAAAGGACATTGGCTATTATCCTGGCAAGGAGGGCGCGGTTTCCGAGTCCAGGAAGGAAGGAAGTAAAAAAAAATTATTCCGCGCATCGTTTCTCTCTTATCGTGGAGTTGTGCTCGCGAAAGACGGAGGCACGAATGAAACCGTTTGTCAGGACGAGCGAGTCGAGATTTCAACGATTTTCCGAAATCTGAAGCTTCGAAATTATAAGGCGTGAGGAGCTGCTTTAAAAAAAAAAAAAACAAAAAAAAAAAAAAAACTCTGAGAATCTGAATAAGAAAAAATGAGCCACGCGGCCGAGAAGCGTTGTTTCTAAATTTCCGATTGTATTTCGCCTTTCATTTCTCACGAATTCAGGCTTATCGTATTTTCAGTACGATCGCGAGTATACGAAATGGGAAAAGGGATGGAAAATGATCCTTGGTATGATCCCGATGATACACGGAAGGAGAGACGCGATCTCGTAAACCCTCTCGGTGAGCCGTGAGACAGCGAGACTACTATCGGTGAGGCCTTTCGTAATCGATTGTATATAAACTCGTATATATATCGTAATACGTATATGGTAAGGAGATACGAAGAAGAGTGGGAAAGAGAGAGCGAGAGAGAGAGAGAGGAGCAAGATGGAAAGGCACGCGAATCGAGTTTAAACTTTTCCCGACAGCTTGTTTTAAAAGTTGGACGTCGTCGAGAAGCGACGAGAGAAAATGACTTTGGTTGTATGTATTCGATGATCGAGATGGATGAACGTGTACAAGTTTCTTTATTTTTCCATTTACCACGGGCGACTGCGTAGGAAACAGGAACACGGGAAAGAAAAAAGATGCTACATTGATAAAAACAATTTCGAGTTATTAATTAAATTGAAAAAATGATGAAAATCGGAGAAAAATAAATACGAGAAAGAATAATGACTCTGTGAGACGAAGGAAAAAAAATGCCAGTACTCTCATTTATAAACGAGTACGTTGGGTCTCTCCAAAGTGGACGAGTCCGAAAGCGAAAAAGAGAAAGAGGGAGGGAGCAGAGAGAAATACGACGAGACACTAGAGTGGCTCGTTACGCGAAAGTCGCGAAGCTCCTCGCACTTGGCCACCGAGTGACTTTAGCCGTTGCGCAGTGCAGTTGCGTGTATTTTTCTCTCTGCATGACTGTCGCCGTGGCAGAGAAGAAGAAACAGAAAATACGAGGCCGAATAAGAAACGAAACAACAAAGAACGCGAGAAAAGAATATCGCAAGGGAAGAGAAAAAAAAAACACACACACTGCTGAAGATGAATAAAGGTAGACGAAGAAAAGAATAAAAACAGAACAATAACGCTCGTGCAATTCTTCTTAAAGTTGGAAGGAAAAAGAAGTTTGTCAGTTAAATCTCTTCCCAGACAGGAAACGAGCGTCGTATAGAACCGAGATAAAAACTGTATTTAAGAATTTACGGAAGATTTTTCGAAAGCAAGAAAGAAATAAAAACAATCGAATATTTTTTCACCATAAGAAAAAAAAAAAAACAGTGCGATAAGACTGGCCAAAGCGAGGGACCGAGAAAGGTCACGAAGAATCGAGAATAATAACGTTCGATCCGTCCCTCTAATCTCGTAAGAAATTTCGCAACTTTGAGCTTTTTGTGCGATAAAATACGCGTTAGCCATTTTTCTCCCTTATACGTCATAATGGGGGACGATAATATCAGGATAATCGAATCTAGGTGAAAATAGGGAGTGTGTCCGAAATTATAAGCTTCGTATACATATACGAATGAGTAATAAAAAATAAGAAACGTGTTCGCAGTTGGCACGAAAGGAACATTAGTCGATTGGATAACGTACCTGGATTAAACAGAGAGAGAGAGAAACAAGATCACGTCCTTAATAAATTACAAGAGCAATAAGTCACGAGTGTTAAGAAAACCGAAAGAAGTGAGCAAGGAAAGCGAGAGAGGGGAGACGAGCGAGAGGACACAACGCGAAACGTAGATTCTAATGTTGTTGGACTTTTTAGGCTCTGAGCCCAACTCTCGCCAGCTCGATTGTATATATTTCCAATGAGAAATCTCTCAATAAGAAATAAGCCTTGAAAACTAAAGGGCAATCTTGTTTTCGAACGCCGCGAATTTTCTATCAACATCTCCGAACTTTCGTTAGTCCACGACAAAAAGTCCAACTTTCGTAATCGCGTTCAAATGACGAAGAAAAAAGAATTTATCATTTATATCAGAAACAAGAAATTTTTCATGATGGAACTTGCATTTCTTAATATAGTTCGAACATGAGCTGAAAATATTATCTAACTCGAAGCGTCTGTATTTTTTGTATCGTCACACGTTTCCAACTGAATAATTTTTGCTCCAAGGAGACACCAAGAAGAGAGAGAGAGAGAGAGAGAGAGAGAGAGAGAGAGAGAGAGAGAGAGAGAGAGAGAGAGAAGGTGCATGGTCTCGCGATGGCAAGAAATCCAAATCATGGACAGCAGAAGACAGGGAAGCTAAAGAGGATCGAGAGAGTTGTGTGTTCAGCTCTCGGGGTCTCTGGCTTGGCTACCACCGTATCGGGTGTGCAACGAACGGCTTCCTGCTCTGTGAGCTCTCCTATATATTACACACCATATACTCGTTACATATCGAATGTACATAGCTATATATAAAACGTCGTTGAACGTCGTGGACGTTCCCCATGAGCGCAGGTATCTATCCAATAAATACGTTCATACACACACACATACATGCTTTATAGAATGTAATATAGCGTGTGAGAGGACCATCCAAACGTCTCGAAGCAAAAGGTGAATTACGTTCGAGACCGTTGACCTCGAAATCCCTTTTTTCCGGATTCACATATTTCCCGCGTTGTTGTGCGTCCCCTTACGAGGGACAACTGACAAATTTCAACAAACACGACCAATCGTTTCAATCGATTATCCAAACGTTTATTAATTTCAAATTAAATCAATAGGCTTTTCGATAAAATTTCAATAATTGAGAAATCACCATCTCGACCAATATTTACTCGAGAGTTTCAACCGTTCGAAACATAAAAATGTGTCCGAGCGCAGAGAAGTCTCTTTTTAAATAAGAAATGTCTGCTCGTTCGTGGAAAAAACTTTCTCGGAAAAAGGGCTGCGCCGCGTGATCTTTTGCTTCGATCGGTTCGCTGTTGACTCTTTTACCCACAATCGCCATGTGTTTCAGTTGTTGTTGTTTTTTTTTCTGTCTTACGCGCGGTCGTCACGTCGAAAGGGCAAATGCTTGTTTTCAAACTCGTTCTTTCGCAGTAGCGAATCTTTCTCATCCTATTCGTCGACGCTGTGTCGTCGTCGTAGCGGTGTGATTGCGGTTCGAGTCGTGTGTATTCCGAACACCAACGTTGCGAGTCTGGCTGATTTTCAGTCCTGACAAAACGCCACATTTCTGATCGATCCTCCGAGCAAACTATTTTTAAAAAAATTCTTTTTATTCTACTGATTATTCCCGTAAGTGCGAGAGAGCGAGCTGCAAATTTTGACAGTTAATCTTTCGGCCGTTTTCATCGGAATAAACAACTTCGAGTCGCGACATTTTTCTTGCTTGTTTATTCATAGACGGCTCATTTAGTTCGATAAATTAAAATACAAAAACAAAACATAGTTGTCTCGAAGAATTCAAAAGAAACGGTTACGAAAGATTTTGCTTTGGAAAATAAATTTTTTCCCCGAATTACTGGGAAACCTACATTTTTCTTGTATCGATTGAAATTTCTCGACCGTGTTTATTCCCGCGTCACGTGCCAACACATCGGTTCACGCGTGTGTCAATAATTTCCCAAGTTTTCATCGAGCAGTATCTCTCTTACAGATCGTACGGAAAAAATGGAATGTCGGGGGAATTGAGGAAAAAAGAATTAAAAAAGAAAAAAAGAGAAAAAAAACGAAGAGCCCGCTATGTTCGTTGGCCTGACAGGTCCATAGGACGGTTGCGACAACGTGACGTCGTGCTTCGCATAAAAACGTAGGCAGATCTTGATTGAAGAGGAAAGAAAAAAAAAAGTGAAACGCCAAGAAAATCTACGAGAACGACGTTGTCACGATGAATTTTTTCCTGTTATTATTATTTCTCGTTGTTATTATTAGTTCTAACTGCTGGTAATAATAAGAATAGCGACGATAATAATAATATTAAAAATAGAAATAAATACCGAGGCGAAACCCGTCAACCTACGCCCATCTCGCATTTTTCTATCCCCATTTCCAATTCAAGGATGAATTGCCCAACAAGTAGGTCACGTAAAATCTCCCGCTTGTCTGTGAGGCATGTACGTAACGAGAGCGGAGACACGAGTTTGGAAAAAGTGTCTATCGTGAGTTTAATCAAGTAAAAATTACGATTTGTTGGATTTTTCATTGGATGGTTTCGTAGTAGCGGTGGAGCAAAGCCACGGGCGATGTCCTGTCAGTCAGTGATCGTGTGACCACGTTGTCTCAAGGAGCCCACTCTCTGGAGCGTCAAAAGGGCACATTTTTCTCTGGTGTGATAATTATTTCAGCGGAAGGTGCTTACCGGATTGAAAGAAAAGACCGAGCTACTAACGAAGCTCGTAATGATCCGGAATTCTTCAGCTCCATTGCGAACCAATCACGAAAGCTGGCGGACCGATAGAAAAAAAAACACTAGCACTGAATGATTCAAAAAAAACGAAGAACACTGACGTATAAAAGCGGAGGACGCACTCGTACACTGCTTTCGGAAATAAACACGAGAACCACACGTTGTTTGCGATTTTTTTAAATTATTTATTCTCTTTATTGGATAACTCGTTTATTTTTCGGAGCGTCGATTATTATTTCTTTTCAAATATATATTTATTCACGAGCACTTAGTCTACAGACTCCGCATGTACACACTCGAAGAGAGAATCTGCGGTGGCTACTATCATTTTCTATCCCTCTGTCTCTCACTTTTGTCTACTTCGTTGTTACGTTACTTGAGCTCGGAGTTTTGAAAGGGTTAAAAAATGGGTGTACGATTCGCCCTGAGGACTTGTTGTTCACACGCGTTACGTGGCCGGTCACGACCGTGCGAAGCTACACGGAAAAACCGTTGTTTAGGATTGATGAGTGGCGTTCGACGTGTTAGTGTGTCTCTCCGTCCGTCTTTACCTTGTTCCGTGTATGTCTATTCGTATGTATGTGTCTCTGTAATGAACGTCCGTGTTGAACGACGTCTTTAAAACAAACAAAAAAATGAAGCAACTTTTCAGAACGCGATCGAACCTCGCAACGCTTACAAATATGCTCGCGTGAAAATATAACTCCCAACCGAGAATGTTTGTGGGTGATGATGATTATATACGAGTGTGTGCGAGAAAGGCATAATATAACCGTGTGCGTGCGCGAGAGTCGGCGAAAGGCCAACGACGACTGGAGCGCCGACTAGGGGCAGCCCCGCGCCGCCGTGCGCAGCGCCATTTTTGTTCACCCTCTCTCTCCCCATGCCCATCGTTCCCTACCACTTCTCACTTTATCACACGCACTCTCAACCACGCGTATATATATAAAAATAGATCATTCTTATACGTATAAATACATACGCACACGGTGATCGCGCTGTTCCTTACCCACCGAACTTTGCAAAGTTGTAAATTAGAAAAAAATTCGATGATTTTTCGTTAATTGGGAAGAGTCTTTGAAAATTGATATATAGATATATAGATTGCAATAAAAACAAAAAAGGCAGACAAGACGCATGTAAATGGAGCTTCAAATTTCACTGTTTTCTATTATTCACATTCAAAAAATTACTTTCACTCTTTCATCATAAAGTACGAAGTGAATAAAATAAATTACTGAACAAATCGCAATGCATATCGATCGGTAAAATCTGTTCAATTCTCTGGTTATTTTATTTCCCGTACGAGAGCGCTGAACGCTGTTTTTCAACGGTTCTTCATTATTCACGCGCCATGATTTCGATCAACAGTCCCAAGGGGGTGACTTATCTCTCTCTCTCTCTCTTGCACTTTGGCTCCGAAGGTTTGTTGTATTTCTGTCATTTAAATGCCGCCTAAACGCCACGTACGATTTCAGCCGATTCCGGTGAACTCTAGACTCCATGTTGAACGCATTGAGATACTTACATGACATTTATTCGCTCCTGACGTTCCCAATTATTGAACAAATCACGTTAAATCTTGAAAAAGCTTGCGTGTTTATTTACACACACGAGGCGGATTCCGAGCCATAAACAATGTACGTTATTCGCAACAACAAACGATCTTCTCGTCGGAGAATCTTTTCGCCAATCCTTCTCTCCACTCCCATCGAAAAATGTGCAATAATAAATAAATAAATAATTAATAACTTTCTTAATGGTTCATGATTTATTTGTCACAAAAATAACAAGTACAAACGCTGTGTATCACGAAAAAAAAAAATAATAATAATTACTCATGAAAAAGATAACAAAAATAAATTTTATGGATTTATATCGTGTTTGACGATTAGTCACGCTACGCAGATATATTATCATGAATATCTATAAAGAATTGCATTGTTTGACATGACGAGATAGTTTTACAGAGCTTCGTCCATGGAAGAAAGTTAATGCAGTTGGGAAGTCGTAAAAACGTGAATTCGAGTCGTTAAGATATAAAACTCGAGGTTACAATGTATTTTTAAGGTCAACTCGGCTTTTTGTGGCTTTCATGATTCAGTGAGCGAGTGAAGATGCGAATAGTTGGATTATTTATTCAAGCGCGAAATTGCGACGTGGATCGTGGAATCGCTGGGAAGGACTCGATCGTATTATCCGAAGAAACGAGCCACGATCTGTTGCCCTTCGTGACCACTTTGCTCTTTTAATAATTAAAGGATCTCGGGGATCGTCGTCAGCAAGAAGCGACTTTCTTTCTCCGAATATCCGAAATCTTATTGCTTCCGAGATTTTGATCAATTGGTATTGTTTACCGCGAATACTCCGTCGGTATATGGAATTTGGAATTCGATAAATTATTCATCCTCCACAGGCATTGCCGCGACGAAACGTTTGCACGTTATAAATTGAAGGATTTTGTCGTTGTACGTTGGATCTGTAACGCCTTCGAGCTTCGACGCAATTATGTCCATTGCCGCCTCGTGTTGTACGATGATCAAACGAGCACACGCGAATCGTCGAGGATCGATCGCAATCCCGAGTCTTCCGGACAACCAGTTTTTCACGTTGTATGGCAATCCACAGTTTTCGTAATAGTTTTCCAGCAGATGTTGAAACTCCCTTATACACAAATCTGTGATTTTCAGCGGTTCGAAGATCTCGTAGTTGTAACATTTGTTGAAAACCTGAAACGAAGATAAACGTTGAGAATAAGAGAAAAATAAGCGTTGAAAATCGAAAGAGTTGGTGGAAACTGACTCACATCCGATTCGTCCATTTCGTAGTCAGCGTCGCCTGACAAAGAAGTTGCCCACGCGAACAAACCTGCGAAAACTACCGGCTGGTCAATATATCTCTGGAATGTAGAAAAGAATTTGTCCAGTGTGCTGGAAATGCATTCCAGCGGTTCGCCTTCGTTCATTTTTTGAAGGACCTTCGAGGCGTTATTTCGTACTTCGATATTGTCATCGACCAGCAAATTCAATAAGGAAGTCCACCAGTCCAGAAGCAGCCCTGATAAATAGCACGAAGATGAGTTCTACTCATTTTCACGTTTGTTTTTTTTTTGTAACTTGAAAAAGACAAAACTTACAATCGTCGGCAATAAAATACGTTTCGTCTGGATAAATATTGTATAGGACACTCGAGACGGCTAGTCTGCATGCCGTGTCTGCCGAGCTCATCCACGAGTGGTAGTAAAACGTTCTAGAGATCATACGTCTTTCTTCGATGCCCAGGCACTCATCCTTGAGTAAAGAGCAATAATTCAGAAATAATTCACGATCGTAAAAACCCATTTCCTCCCAAACAAGTTAAAACAAATCTAAGGGATAATCACGATGCAACGGTGTCACGATTTTTTTGTCAAATCGAAGCGTTTCCGAAGAACGGAATTTTCGAAAAATTAATATTTTTTCTTTCGTCTCCGACGAAAATGAAATTAAAATTTTCGAAATTGTTTTCCGTTTTTCCCTTGATGATCCCTTTGATTCACACGCCAGAGCCGGAAGAATTATCAAATTGTAGTTGAAAAAAAAAAAAAAACATTGCAAAAACCTTTGTTTCTTGTGACATTTTGTGATAAATTTCTCCGAGTAGTCTGAGAAAATTCGGGCTTTCTTGAAGACAGTTCTGGTCCAGATGAGAGAGAAGATGCGGCAGCAGCATGGTCGTGATGCCGTATAAACGACCCTCGTTGAGAACAATTGGCTGATCCGAGGTTTCCGGTCTGGTTAGAATTTCGTAGAAACAATCGTAGATCGCATTTTGGAAATCGGGATCGATTTTTTGCTTAAAATTTATTTTTGCCATGCGAGTGATACCGATGAGTAATTGACGGTCATTGTCCATTGCAATGAGGTTTGGAAGTGCGTTCCATGCAACGATTTGAACTTGCACGTTGCTGTGTCGAAGTAACTTGATCCAGGTTGACCTTGGATTGTAAAAAGTTTCGCTGGGATCTTCGTAAATTTTGTTTTCCATCGCGTTAATACAAAATTTGGCAAGGACTAGTTCGAAAATCTCACGACCGGGTCGTCCTTTCAAGCTGTCGGAAGTCTCGAGAAGAGGCCGCAGTCGATGAAACATCCGGGTCTCGTGCTCAATGTCCAACACTTTGACGAGCTTCATCAGAGCCTCCAGGTAAGCGCTCGCCAAAGGAAAACACGCGCATTTGTCGTTGTCACTCTCGAGATTCTCAATAATCCATTCTGTGTCTTTGATAAAGTGCAGCACCTGAGATCTCGACAAATCTTCGATCGCGAATTGAGGGCCTTTCATTATCTCAAGAATCTGAAGCATGTAACCGTGCAGCGCGTTCAATGACAATTTCCCAGGAATTATCTTCTCGAAAAGCTCGTCGGTCAAACTTTGCACTGTTTTCTTTGTCAGCAACGGCACCAATGCCCGGGCTGCAAGCTCACGAGTTTTGTACACCTTGCTCTTCGCACAGGCTGACACCAATTCAATGAATTCATCGATCTGAAATATTCGAAGAAAATATAATTAATGGAACATTTTTCGTCTCGATTCTCCAATTCGGGAAATAAATGAGGAGGAAATAACTCACTTTCCATTTGGTGTCTGCCTCGTCCAAATTGAAGCTCGGATAAAGACGCGACAAGAGAAGCAAAATCGATTGGACGCTGGGTTTTATGAGAGTGTCGCTCGAATCGACAAACGTGCGAAGTTCTTTCAGCATAAATGGCAAAAGGCTGGGATACCTTTCGAAGAATATTCTCCCGGTCATTTTGTTGTGTAACGTGAGATTTACGTGATCTTTGGTTCTTTGTACTCCGAAGATTCGAGTTATGAGAGCACTGAAGAGCAGAGTCGCCGCGTTTCGTTCCTGCGATCGAAATTTTCGATGATTAGTACGCAAGGCCGAGACGGCGAGAGAAAAAATACATAAAAATGACGGACCGCCCAGGTTTTGCCATCGTAACTGCGAATCGCTGCGCTCAGACCGTCGGCGGCATAAGTTCTTGACAAATCGCCGAGTTGAGCGTGCTTGAAAAGAGCTCGAAGTATATTTAACGCGTGAGTCTTAATTTCCGTTATCGTAACGTTATTTTTCTTCGACGCGGCCGCGTTCTCGTTATTTTTTGTTTCGGAATCTTGCAGGTCAGCGAATATACTTTTTTCATACATGAGAGATTTCGTCTTTGTTGATAGTTCAGTGTCTTCCTCGAGGTCCGTGAATCCCAGCAAGATTTTCATTATCGGATGAAAAACTGCGGATGCGGGCGAACTTTGAACGAATGGGTCGGACGAGACTAGTGCCTGGAATAAATTATTTTCAAAAAATCATTAAAAATCGCTCTTTTTCTGGTAGGACAATAATTTGCGATTGTTAACACTTGGTCTGTAAACCTCGGTCATTCGTGTCCGGGCAAATACGACGTATCGGTCCATTGATTGGATCGAAAAAGGATGAAAAAATTAATTTTTCTACAATTTTAAAATTGAAATTCCAAGTTGAAAATTTCGAACAGTAGCCTGAATTTTTTCAGAATTTTTCGAACGTAATAACAGGCTGAAAAAACGGTATGTTCAGGTTTACAGACGGAAGGTGCGGAAAAAACGTTTACAGACAAAGTGTTAATCATCCCACCTGGACCATGAACGGAACACCGGCGCTTCGCCGCGTCGCGCACAACTTGGGGTTGCCGGGTGACAATCCTGAGATTGCCAGCAACAAATGGTGCAACCAAGTTCTCGGTAATTGTTGAAGCTTCTCGTGCCTCAAACGCCAGAGTCGATGGCACAATTGTCCAAAGCCAACGTGAGCCTGTTCGAATGCTCCTCTGTGTTTTGTTTCGAACAGGAGACTGACGAGGTGTTCCCCGATTTCGATCAATTGTGTCTCGTTCAGTAAACCGTTCATGGTATCGTCCTCAGTGATCGGAGACTTGGATGACAAATATCCAAACAAAAGGCTCACTTCCTTGACCGTTCGCCAAGAGCAAAGCAAAACCATTTGCGGCGTAACGATCGTCGTTCCATTCGCAGCAGGAACGATCGTCGATAAAGTACTCGTTTCCATGTCCATGGGAATGTGACCCTCGGGCGATGAATTGTTAACAATTTCCGAAACCGCTTTGTTCAAGCGGAACGATATTTCTATTATTTCGGATATCGTTCGTTGCCATATTTCAGAATCACGCTCAATAACTTTTCTTTTGAAAAAACAGAGAAAATTAGCGATAGTTTCTCTTTATCCAATAGCCAAAAATTGTTTTTTTTTATCAATAAAGTCGTACCTCAAATCACAGATTCCTAACAAATTACGAATACAGAACAAGTATCCGTAGAGGGAATGCTTTCCAGCAGCCGCCACGATATTCGTTTCTGCCAGTTCTACCGGTCCCTGTAAACAAAATTCCAACAATCTAAAAATACGGTTCGATCGTTCGTATTCGACTAAATAAAATGATAGTAAAGTTTGCATCATTAAAATGCAACGGAATTTATTATTTTATTCTATTTCTTAAAAGCAGAGACAAAACTTTACACGCAGCTCCGTCTACGACAATTATTTGCGAATCGAAAATTGAGTGTCATAGAAAAATTAAGACAATGTCGAAAATTTTTAAAATGCTGGATCCGGAGAATAATTTTCCAACTTCAATCTTGTTACTAATTTTTACCTTCAGTCGTTCCAGCATCGTTAAGATCAATCTCAACGTCGCTCGTTCCGCTATTCCCTCCGGAACGTTTTTTACGTTCCCTCCGAACTTGTCCAGCACTTGGTTTATCACAGGCGAGAGAAGAGCAACTTTTAGCATGTAAGAAGCCGTTATGCTGTCCAGCGGCCTTATGCAGTTTGCCAGGTCGAGAGCGACTTTGATTTTGCTCGTTACGCTTTCCGGGTTGTTCAGTCTCAAGAGGCAAGGATCCATTCCTTTGGCAATTTTGTAAATGATCTCTTTGTTAGTTTCGTACGTGTCAAAAACCAAACAGTCGGACAATTCTTTAGCTTGATCGGGTTTCCACGGCAATTCAGGGAATTCGCCGTCCAACATTTCTTGGCTGAGCTGCAGCATCAACAGACTCGATTTTTTTCGATAATTTGTCGATCCTCGACGTAAGCCGTCGATGCAAATTTGTCGAAAAGCCTTGAAAAAGTCTCGGTAATCGTCGACAAGAGCTTTAGCTTCTTCCGCCAACTGGGCGCACTCTTCTCTTAAAGATTCGTAGAGCTCGTGCTTTCTGTCCACTTGGTTCTCGCACTCTCTTATCTTTTCATTTTTTGCTATGTGTCGCCGCAATACCGCGAGGCTTTCTTTTATTCTTTTGAGAGCCTTGAAATACAAAGAAATGATAGTGAGTCGTTTGCAGGTGATTGAAAAATTAAATGAACTAACGGATCTTACTTTTTTGATCAAGGGCACAAATTCGAATCTTTCTCCGAGATTGTACGTTAGGAACATCGTGACCAGCTCGAGATCGATCTTCTTAAAACATTGTGTGCTTTTTTTCGACTCGACGAGAAGTGTGAGAGTGAGAAGCCTGATCTGTGCAACGGAAATAACAATTAAAGTTTGTTTTGTGATTGTTACTTCGTGTCGAACGCTAACCTCCTCATTGTGATGCTTCAAAAAGCGTTTCAAAAGATCGAGTTCGACTAGGTTTCTCCAGGAATTAGCTGCAGCCAAACTTCCCTCGTTGCCCAAATTTCCTGCATTCTTTAAACCTTGTAGCTCTTTCAAAAGAATCAATATTTCATCCTCGTTCATCGCGCTGTGTGGATTTTCGAACAAAGCGAATGAAAACCGGTCGCGACATGTGTCTCCCGGCAGTTACCGAGGGAGAGTGAAAGGTCGTCGGATCTCGGATCGAACAACACCTCAGAGAACATAAACAAACAAATCTTTTCTCGCCAAGTGTTGCCATCTTCGCGACGATCAGACCAAACCATTTTTTCCACAGGAATCTATTTTATCGATAATGCTGCTCGTGCGAATTTGAAATTATGTCACAGAGGGAAAATGGGATCGAATTCGATATGATGACGATTTTCTATTATAAGATTAATTTATTATTCGGTTGAAAATAAACTCAAAGTCGTTTGACAACTTGTTGGAAATTGCACAACCCGCGGAACCACGACAATTTGCATGTTATTCGCCACGTTCAGTTGACAGAAAATCGATGCACCTGACACGTTTTTACACAAATAATTCCCTTCGTAATATTATCGTGACGTATATACATCCCCGACCAAGGATGAGTATGAAAAAACGTATTTCACGCGAATATTGAAACCCATGCGCTCGCGCAGCTGTTTGGTAGCGAAAGTGAGTTGAAAAACCTGTTGGAATACACACGCGATCAAGGTCGCGCGGAAATTTCGAAGGACTAATCCGAGGTGCAACGGGACAGAGGCTGCAATCGAAATGGGCCACTCGATCCATTATTATTACATTTTATTTGCAAGTGACTAATTTTTCTCCATAAATATCGCAATTATGTTGATCGGCCATATTTTTCCGAGAAATTTTTTTTTCTTCTCAGAATGGTAACGAGCCAGGCAAAAAGCGTGTGCGTACACGCGATTGCATAAAAATTTTCACGTCATATCTCAATACAATTTAGCACGAGCACCGCATTGTAAAACTTTTTTATTCAGAGTTGGAATGTTTGAACTCAACTACCTTTTTCCATTTCGATAAATTCAAATCTTACTGCGTGTTTACGAAAATATTGCGATTTTATCGCGAAACAAAAAAAAAACATTCTTTTATCTTCACTTGCATTTCTTTCCATTGTTCCTCGTAAGCAATTCGAATGTTGCATATCTTGTTTTTTATCGAAGGTTATTCAGGTCATCTCCAATATCCACCGTTCCATCTACACTTGAATGTTATCATTCTTTGGAAGCCTGTTACGCGTATATTCTCTCTTTTAATATTTAAATAAACGAAGCGATAGGGTAAAACACCCGATAGTCAGCCAGAAACCAATAGTCGGCCTTACATGAGTGCGAAGAGTGGAAAATATATCTTTCGTACTCTTCCCACTCATACAAAGAATAGGCAGAGGCCGACTACAGGTTTCTGGCTGAGTACTGGGTGGTTTACCCTATTCTGTCTTTTGAATGGACTCGAAATATTGAAACCGCGGATATTCAATGCGATCTTTTTTTTTTTCATCGTCTCCTGATATACCGAAGAATTAGAAATTGGTAGAATTTGATTCAGCATGAAAACATCGCCAGAGGAAAAGAGTTTGGAAAAGGAAAAGGTGAGGAGACTCGTTGGCGGAGCTTTTCTCTCTGACGGAATTTCTTCGGTGGACCGGCGTCGTGCTTCAGACTGTGCCACTGTTGTTTTTCGCCACCGCACGGGAGCTCTACATCTCAAAGTATAGAAGGTCGGCGATGGTGGTGGCGGCCGCGGTGACGGTGGTGTTACGTTGATTGGCAGCACTCGTCCTATTCGTTCTCTCTCCTTGTCACTCTCTGTCTTTCTAGGTACAAGCTCGCGAGGCACCGACAAATATAGTGGGTAGTTCCTTCTAGTCGGCACTCGAGAACGGACGGGTAAGAAAAATTCGCAGTGACAATTGGAAAAAACATAAAAACACGTAACCGCACACACTCGACGGATGAAAACACAATAAAGGAAAACAGCCGCGCTGCTAGATTTTTATCTTTATTGACATAAAATGACAAACTCTTTTATTTACGCACGTGCTATCTTTTCGTTCGAGTTTTTCCAGTTTTACCCTTAAACTAACCTGACAAATTGTGAGTTTCAAGAGTTTTTAAACATACGCGATACTACTTATTAAGACAAATAACGTACACACGTAGCGGTTTTATCGCCCGATATAACAACTGAATATTTAGACGCATTTTATTTCCGTCAAAATACAGCTTTTTACAGTTCTAAGTCAAGAGATCGAGTTCCATTCTTTTTCGACTCGAGTATTTGTTCCAAAAGTGCCAAAACGACGAATCTTTTCGCTCAAAATTGGGCGATTGTTTGATTGAAATATATCGCGACGAATACGCTAATCGCAGCAAGGTTTTCGAAAGTGCTCGTTTATTCGGCATTCACGAGTTCATGGTTTTTAAGGTAAATACTGTGCTGCATTACTAGTCGAATGAGTGCTGAATTTTCAAAACGCTTTTGGACCAAGTTCAACGTAACATTTAAATGTATTTTTAATGGATTTGTATTACAGCATGTCTCAGTAACTTGGAAAAAATATAAAAAACGATAGTTTTGCAAAACCATTAACTGATAAATCGAAATTTCCATGGTGACACATTTTCACTAGGTTTTTTTCAAAGAATTATCTTTATTTTTCAACCGATTTTGATGCACCACGTAGATTTTTCTTCAAGTTCATTCGTTCCGAAATTATTTATGAAAAAGTTTTTTCGCTTCATAAACAATAAGCTGCGATAGTTTAGCTTAAAAAAAATCTACATGGTGGATTCGTGGAGGGTCATCAGTTGAGGAAAAAACTGAGACATTAAAATAAAAAACCTAGTGAAAATGTGTCACCATGGAAATGTTGGTTTATCAGTTAATGGTTTTGCAAAACTATCGTTTCTAATATTTTTCCAAGTTACTAAGACATGCTGTAATACAAATCCACTAACCACTCACCTCGAATTTTTGAGATTAAAATTCTTTGATATCGTTTGACTAATCAAAAAAAAAACTCTGTCAGCGTACGCAGGACGATAGCCAAATTCCTCTGACAGGGGCTTTTTCTTATTGATGAAACGGTGTCGGAAATATTCAATTTCGAAAATTGCAGCTAATATCTCTCTCGCACTCACAGTGGCGAGATAGCGACTGCTCCATCATTTTAACGTTACAATAAGGCGGAAGCGGGAAGAAGTCATTCGTGTGTTGATATCGCGTTCTCTTTCCAAAACCAAAAGTAACAAAGTGCAACATTTCGACTGGCTGATCCGCGACAGAGAAGAAGCAAAATAATTGTAATCGGAAATTGACAAAAAAATACAATCATGTTGGTTTTATTCGAGTCGCTTTATCTTATCGCCGATGTTTTTTTTCTTGTTGGAAAGGCAGACGAATAAACGAAAGAAACGAAGGCTGAAGCTAAATCCGTTTTACAATGTCGCGTCAATGTACCAGCGCGGGTCACAACATTCTCAGACCGTATCAATGACGATTTGATCATCGCTCAACGAGAAAAAAAAAACACATGTGCACACTGCATTTAGATAAAGACAAAAAAAAATCAAGGCAAAAGCCCGTTTCGCGCGTTCTTAAAAACGAAACTGAATGATCCTTTCGCTTTCGCTGCTCGTTTTCCCGCCAGCCTCGGCGCTGCTGATCTCGATCGAGAAACATCAATTTATATACTTTTGTCTTTATATCTATATATCGATGCCAACGAGGGGAATCGAAAGGGCGTAACTCGGGCGAATTTACGGCTAAACCGATGACTTGACGTCCTTTTTTTTTGTAACGACTCGCATGTCCATATTTCTCTGTATACATATATACTCAATGAATGTCTGCATGAATTGTCGTTGCTTACTGGGCTCGTGAACTCATTGGGAGTCGCGTGTGCATTGCACGGTCTGCATAGGGCATTCTCGTAGAAATTCTCCTCGTAGAATTCTCCTCTCCAGCCTTTAAATCAACCTCGATTAACGATTCCGTCACCCGACGGACAGGAGCCGAAAAAAGCCTTTGCTTTTTTACTCGGACGTACCCTCTCCTCCCCCTTTCTATTGTTTTCGCCCGCGAATGAGCTCATAACCGTCGATTTTCTATTTTCCGCGAGTCTGTACAGCCCCCCCGACAAACATAACCCTCAAATGCTATTCCCACGTTTTTACGACTCGTCGGAAAGAAATTTAATAAGCTGTCATCGGTATTTCGATGGACCAGCTGGGTACGCTTCGAGACAAACAGCAGAACAACGACAACTCGACTCGCGCGAACGCTGAGACACGAGGCACGCTCCGTGCTACGTCATTGCCAACCAATAATAATCGCAGCGCCATGTCATTTTAAAACATAGTAATTTCATACGTTCCTCACAAACGCCTGCGCGCGGATCAGTCGTCATGTGGGTCCCATGTGTGCTAAAGAGACATTCTACGAACTTTGGAAATGAAATGAGTTCCTACCGTTCGCTCGATCGCACGATAAACATGTTCATTCGTGTAATTTCTCATCCGAAAATCCGAGTTGGCCCGGGGTGACTGATTCATGCTCGTAACAATGCGACAAAAACGAGAAAACGTGCTCTCGAGTGTATTTTTTTTGCCGGATATCTTTCGAAACTGCATGACAGTTTTTATATCCTCGACTCTCGATGTTTTGCGTTAATGTTTGTTTCCATAAAGTTTCGAGTTTTTGTTTGCTGGAGAGTTTAAAATATACGTGCACTCGGACGATGACAAGAAAAAAAAACACGCACTTGGTTGGGAATATTCTTTGCACGCGAGTCGTGTGTCAAATAATTGCGAAAGATAACCAAGTTTCTTCCCTTCGAACTTCGAGAAGGGGGAAAATGGAGGGGGTTTCTCGCGTCAAAGTTACAATTACATGTTCTCAAATGAACGTTTCATTCGTGTCTTCGAGTCAACTGACACATCTTGCGCGAAGAGAGGCATCCAGAGGTCAAAAGGACCCGTCGTACGAATCGTGACAACACAAAAAACTCGAAATTCTCGTGATTTTGACTATTCAAATTATTATACTCGCTCGTCTTCGTATTACTATCACAAAACGACTTTATTTAGGATTTTTTCAAAATTTTGTATAAACGTTCTTGACACTAAAACTGTTTTATCCTCTGAAAAAAATTTTCTGACGTTTAGAATTTGAGATGTTTAATTACAAATTTTTTATTTTTCCCATCTAAACGCGTGTAAATTCAATTTGCGTATCTTTTGTTTTTTTCTTGCAACTTTTTAACGAAACGTGACTTCTACACGCGTTTAGATGGGAAAAATAAAAAATTGGAAATTAAATATCTGAAATTCTAAACATCAGAAAGTTTTGGTGCTAAGAACGTTTCTACGAAATTTTGAAAGAACCCTAAATAAAGTCGTTTAATGATAGCCTTAAGTGTATTATTTTTCAATTTTCTTATTCCCACAACCTTTCGATCCTCTTCGAACGTGACACAATAAGAAACAATATAGCACCGCTAAAAATATTCGATTACGATTCGGTTTTTCTTTGTCTCGCTCGCCCTCTCGCTTGGCTTCACTCAGCAGTGATACTACCATTGGCAGTCATGGTCACGGCATATGAGGGTGTGGTAATTGTTCTCGACGTCCTCCTCCTACTTGTCAGAATAGTATTCTGGACACTGGAGGGTCTTTACCGAACGATCGTACCGCCCGAGGAGAGAAATGTTGCCGGAGAAGTCGTACTGGTATGAATTTCTTATGCATTTTATTTATTCGACTAAAGTCAACGTTGTAAAGAAATGTTCATTTTTCAATATGAAGTTCGTATTGTTGTCTGAAATGTGAAGATGAAACTGTCTGAAAATCCTTCGTCCAATGACCCGTAACAAATGTTGAAAAAGATAAAGGAAAACGTGTAAATTTTCCCTCCATTTTTATTCCATTCGCGACAAAAGTGTGCGGGGAAAAAAAAGTATGCATTGTGACCACCAGAGTTCGGGTCGATCCATGCAGCGGAACCGAGAAAACGTATCTTTCTATGTATCGACCTCGTAAACACTAGCAACAGAATCAACGGAACCTTTGTTTATCTTTCAAGTTCGAAAAGTAACCGAAGTCGTCACGCGTCACTCGTAATCGTGTAGGTTACAGCACGCGCCTCAGGTTCGTGCGGCAAATTACACTCTGCAGCGCAGTTACGGCCGAGATATTCGTTCCTGTGCGCACGTGTCACATACTACATTATTTTTTGCAATCTCTGTCCTGAAAGTGCGATTCCAGATTCAATGAAAAACGAGCGGGTCGTCATTACGTAACATTAACGCGAAAAAAAAAGTTCAAATTTTTTGTCGTCGAGTCGAAAAATCAGCGAGGATTCAAGGTCGTTCTTTATCCACCCGTTGCAAGGCCCGAGACCTTGACGACGTTGATAATTTATCGACTCAACCCTGTAGCTGGAAAACAGTTCCACAAAAAATTCTCGAGATATCGATGTCCTCGATGAAAAAAGCAAATTTTTGCGAAAAAGTGCCCACCATTGATTGTTAAATTTCAGAATAAAAATTCAAACGGTTTTGCAGTTTTTCGACACAGACTCTCAGACAACAATACGTCCAAAAATAATATTTTTCAGACACATTTATTCGCATCGTCAAACATGTTGAAATCCAAAGTATTTTGTCGTAAAAATGAAAACACAAAAATTTCACAACGTTTTATGTAGAATTGCGAAATTTTCGTATCCACCATTTTTTTTATTCGCCACGAAATAATAAGGAAGTAACTCGATAATAATCGTAATAAAATTATTATGCATTGTGCGGTCGAATGTCTGTAATACCGATGGAATTGCATACGATACCGGAATATCGATGCAACGATATTACAAAGAATAGCGTTCCTCTACATTCGTTACACAATACTAAACAAATGGAAATATCGAGTTTCAATGTAGAAATGGAAACTGATTCAAAGAAGAAAAAAAAAAACATTGTTACGAGCGACATCGATTGATATAAACTCTTTGCTTATGAGAAAAAATGGAGAATTATTATTTGAGTTCGATGCCATTGACGTGCCTGAAGTAATGCTGAAGATAAAAAATACAGAAGCAGAGGATGAGGGACGTAAAAGATTTTGCCAATCCGGTACTGAAATATTATTGTTTTCGGGCCATTAGATAACAGGCGCGGGTCATGGAATCGGTCGAGAAATCGCACTGAAATATGCGAGTCTCGGTGCCACGGTGGTATGCTGGGATCTCAATCCTCAAGGCAATCAGGAGACAATCAATGAAATAAAAAAGCTTGGAGCAAACTCGGCTCACGCCTACCAGTATGTTAATAAAAATTGACTCACGATACTCGTCGTTAATTCTCAATATTTTTTGTCTAGTTTTCCTTCTTTATGTATTCCATTTGTCGTCTCGAATAATATTAACAAATGATACGATTCTTTGAACTCGAGTGTAATAAAAATGGATCGTGTCATGTAGATGCGACGTCTCGAACCGCGACGAGGTATTTAAGGCGGCCGAACGAGTCAAGGCCGAAGTAGGAAATGTTACAATTCTCGTGAATAATGCTGGCATAATGCCGTGTCATCCGCTTCTAAGCCACACCACCGAGGAAATCAGAAAAATCTTCGACATCAACGTTTTGGCGCACTATTGGGTAAGCATTTTTTTATTCCCTCTTCCCTGAACTTATTCAATTAATTTCATAGTCATTTTAACATTTTTTTTGAATAAAAGATGCTGCAAGCCTTCTTGCCGAGCATGATAACCAAGAATCATGGTCACGTTGTAGCGATGTCCTCGATAGCGGGACTCATCGGACTGCCGAATATCGTGCCTTATTGCGCCTCTAAATTTGCAGTCCGAGGTGAGTACCACTTTTTTTTTTCATTCTTCCTTCTCGTCACGTACACGGAGAGAATAAAAACTGAAACCGTTACCCAATGACCTTGACTTTTCGGCAATTTTTTTTTTGTGCGAAATCCGAATTTTCATAAAAAAAAAAAGACACGATTTCTTTTTACGAATTTAGAATTTAGTTTCATTTTCGTGCAAATTTACATTCCGCACAGTTGAAATCGCCCAAAGTTCAGACACATCCCCCAACCGTAATTTCACGATTTTAATGCTCCACGTCTCATTTCCCTCGTCAATTAATTTCGTTCTCTTGCCCAGGCCTCATGGAAGCTCTCAGCGAAGAACTCCGCAAAGGCAAGAAAGGACAACCGAACAATGTCAAACTCACTACTATTTATCCCTACATGGTGGACACTGGACTGTGCAAAAAACCGAGAATCAAGTAAGAACGCGATCCAGCTGCTTTTTGTCAATTTTTTTTTTTCCAACACTATCGAGTGTACCGAGTGGCCAAAGGTCAGACATAAAATACAAGTCGTCCATTTATTGACCGTTCGTATCTCGTTCTAACAACATTTCATGCATAATGCAATATTTCTTCTTGGAACGTTGCAAGAAAAAAAAACTGCTGCTTCGTATTTTTACTTTTTGTGCCGATCTCAATCGCAATCGCGGTTCAAGTCCCATCCTTGTTTTTTTTTTTTTTTTTACTTCCAGGTTTCCCAGCTTAATGGCTCTGGTGCCTCCTCAAGAGGCAGCGGAGAAAATCGTCTCGTCGCAGAGGCGGAACTACACCGAAGTAACGATCCCTGGCTATTGGTACCCGGTCAACACGTTGATCAGGTGAACGTTAGATTCGAGCTTCGAGCGCTACGATTCCGATCCGCTTCGCCAGTTTCCCAACGATTCTTAAAACTTTATTACCCTTTCAGAAATCTTCCGGAAAGAGTTTGGCCACATTTGGTCGATTTTCTCGACAGTGGAGTCGACTCCGTTGAGTGAATCAGTCAGAGATGCTAGCAACATGAAAACAAAATATCATAATAATTCACAGAAGCGTCTAACGACTTAGGTGGAATTTATTTTTCTAAATACGCAACAAGGTCCCTTTACGTGGACATGAATGACCAAGAAAATTTGACCAAGAAGAAAACGTTTCGAAGAAACGAACAGAAAAATAGTCAAATAGATTTTTGTATCGTCGTAGGAAATACTTTGTCTCAATATCTCAAAAGTTCGATGATTCGTTTTGATGAGACAAAAGTGAAAAAAAAAAAAAAAAATTGTTGATTCCTGGCGGCACTTGAAATGCAGATTTTTTTTTAGGCGAATTTTCATACGAAATTCCAGAAAAAAAAAAACTCATAGTTTGAAGTTGATCACGTTCTGGAAATATTTTTCGTAAACAGAATTTTGGACACGCCCTGGAATCAGTTATGATAGAAAAATTATACAAGATATTGGTTGTTATATATGTTTATAAAAAAAATATATATATGTATTTCTATACATAATGAAAACATGTGAAATCGGAGTTTGTACAGATTTGAAGATCCGTAGTATCGGATCCAAAAGTGGAAAAAAGATCCACGGGGAATTTAAATTTCCCGGGGATGCCCTTGAATTTTGTAAAATTTTTGTACAAGGAAAGTAGTTTGTTTTGTTTGTATTTGAAATTTTATTTCATCCCGATGGGAATTTTCGTTCTGCAGAATGAAAATAGTCGAGAATTCAAGGTCATCCATTGATTCTATTCTGCAATGATAGTTTTTGGATTTTAATTTTTTCTGCGTGGCTCCTCGTCACGTTCGAAACGTTCTAATGCACAACGCTGCTGCTCAAAAGATCTTCGGGTGCCCGTGAAATGGAATCGTAGCCTCTCGAGCCGATTTTCGATCCAGCAACACGGCAGGCGAACGTTACAGCCCCTTGGAGAACTCTCCTATTTATAAATTCCGTACGACTGGACTCGAGGCTTTCGATATCAGAATTTTGCGTTATTTCTCCTTCCTGCTCGCGACCGGTTTTTCTTTCGGTCGATGACGACGCCAAGTCGGCCATCGCCTGCGCTGCTTCCGCCGTTCGTCTCTGTTCTTTCATTTCACGAGCTCGAGCCGCTTGGATTTTTCTTCGCGAAATCTTCACCATGTTCAAATAATACAACGTCGCCGCTGTGAATGTGTCGCCCGCTCCAAGAGTATCGACCACTTCCGGTGGCGAAAATGCCGGCGATTGGACTATCGTGCCGTCCGGAGTTTTTGCCATTGCTCCTCTGTCGCCCCAAGCGCAAACGAGCACGGCCCTTGAAAGAAAAACACGATTTTTCGAATACCGTCAGTTTTTATCTCGCTTTGTCAAAATGAATCGATGAAAAAATTGAATCTTCGTGCAACTTGGTCACGGGATTTTTTGCTTACCCAGACTTGACGTCTCTCCCCATATTTTTCAGAGTCTCGCCCATGTTGCTGTATCCTCTGCTTTTTGCGAAATCTCTAGAGATAAATGCGACGTCCGCATACGGAAGCAAATCGAGTAAATCGATATTTTTTTTCTCCAACTCCACGCTCACAGTTATCGTCATTTTTCGCCCATCGTCGTCCACTTTTTTCTCACTGTTTTTAATATCGTTGTTGTAACTTTCAACGTACTGCATCATCGAGAGCACGTGAGAAACATTCCTGCCCTGGAAGAAAATGATAAAATTACCAGGAGTCAGTGCGCCTTGCGCCGAATGCAGCCCAACCGCATTTTTCGCAGTTAAAATTCATAAATAAGTAGATTTCATTTTTTTATTTCAATTCATACCTCAAAATGTATCCAACTGTAATTTTCCAGATCAAGTTTCTTCAAGTCCTCCAACGTCAATTGTGGCAAGTTTGAATTGTAGTGCAAAATGGTTCTGGAGCCAGTGTTGAGCGTAAGAATCACAGTAGACGTGGGACATTCGACGCCGTCGAGAACAGGACAGTGAGAAAAATCAATGCCATATTTTTTCATGTCTTCTTTGAGAAATTCCCAATTGTAATGGCCCGTACCCAAGGGTCCTAAAAATTCTGTCGCCGCGCCCAGCTTTGACAAAACTGTGCAATTGTTGCACGCGTTTCCTCCTCTTTGCCATCTGTACTCTTGACTTCTGCAAAAAATTCCATTTTCCCAAAAGTTAGTACCGCGTGCTCGATTTTTTTTCAAATATGACAAGGAACCTGTTTTGTTATTACCAATAGGAATGATGATTTTCTTGGGTTAAACCTATGTGAGAAATTAAAACAGCAAAACTTGAAACTCATGCTCTTCAATTCCAACGAATAATCATGTGCGACGGAATTTTCAAGAGGCACTACTATCGAAATTTAACGTTTTTCTATTCATGTGATTATTTTAAGCCTGTGTAATGGAATTTTGAAGGAAAATCGATACAAGGGTATAATGGGTAAGAGTGCGATACCTCTCGTCGGAATCCTCGACTGGATAATGTTTGCAAACGTGCACAATGTCGAGACAAGGATTACCAACGCACAGAATTCTCGGCTCGTTTGTCTCCGGCGGTGGCGAGCCACCCACGATTTTCTCGTAGAAACTCGAAATCATTTGCCTTTATGTCTTTTTAAGAATATTCCGCGATTTTAAATGAGCGATATGGAGGCGAAAAGGAAAAAAAACAACTTGCACGAAGTTTTATTACGATATCGAACACAATTACGTCAAATGACCCTCGCTGGTCGAATGACTGTTGACGAAATAAGTCTTGCGCAATATCCCGTTGTAACGAGTCGACAGGCGGATAAGGGACTCGACCACGAGCCGAACGAATGATTTTCGGAGAATTTTTCCGACGCCGATTGATACAACTTTCGTTTTATCATTTCACTCGCCTGCTCTTTTGTTCAATGAAATTTGCGAGGTAGAACGGAATAATGAAACCTCGTAAAAACGAATACTTCGGGAATGAATTTTACGCGCGATCAATGAAAACCCGTTTTACTATTAATTTGGCGATGAATACCATTGAGTAAAAGCAAAAAGAAAGATGAGCGTTCAACGGTGATTTCACTGATTACTCGATTACAGCAGCAGCATCGCGCTCGTTTTGTCTGACGCGTCCAGTCGTGGAGAAAACAGCTGTCACAACATAACCTAAAAATTCAAACTACCGTAGGTTACAGTATCAGGTTTGATGGGTTGAGGTGATGGAAGAAACTTTTATTCTCCACAAATCATCGCCGATATAGAAATTCAAAGAGCATGAGAAATTTTCAAAGGATCAAGTTTCACGGAAA
Organism: Hyposoter dolosus; assembly: GCA_963921915.1. Taxonomy (NCBI): domain Eukaryota; kingdom Metazoa; phylum Arthropoda; class Insecta; order Hymenoptera; family Ichneumonidae; genus Hyposoter; species Hyposoter dolosus. The sequence continues at coordinate 4,352,145 of OY998133.1, forward strand.
TTACATATTTTCGTAATTAGTTCGCGTCATCTATCTGTTTTATGCCATAATCTTGCCGTCGAGTGCGGACGTTGAAATTTTATCTCGTGTGCACTAGCGTGTTCATAAGCGTAACAAATTCTCAGAGATGTTGAGTGGAAAACATCGTCACCGATGATTTCTACGATAATTCAGGAAAAATATAAATTCTCTACAGCTTGACGAGAGATCCTCGGAATTTCGTAAGTCTATATACTTTCAATTAAGCATCATGGGTGACGGCTACGTGATCTTTACAAGAACTATTTTCGGCTGAGGTTCCTTAATACAAAACAGACTTCAAAATAGTCATTTTATTATTTTAGAAATTAAATTCGAAAAGAATCGATATTTTCATATGATAATAAGTCAATCTTGACTAGCGTTGTACATTGTACAACCAGACGATTGACAACGTACGAAAAAAACAGCTGACGCCGTGGTCGGTTATGGGTTATGTTGTGTGTTTATTTTTTAATATTTCAATCGATTTTCAATGGGAAAGTCCAAAGTTCATCCAGGGAACACATCGATCTGTTTTCCATCATGAAATCTTGGGAATAACCACTGGAAAAAATCGAAAGCTTTTGACTATTCTATGCTGGTGGGGATAAGTGTCCAAAAACACTGGAGGTTCAATAATTAATTACTGCCGAACTAGATGGTAAATAATATCGAAAATTTATCAGATCGATTCGGTGCATGTCTATTTACACTTACAAAAATGTTCAACCCTTTTTCTTGGATCACTCAAATTCATCGATCATCCTTAAGCCTTGAATTATGTAACCTTAACATTTAAATTGGCGAATTATCGTATTCCCGACAATTAGCACGTTAAGGGAGTCGATTTTTGCTCGCTCCGCACATCGCGGACTGGCAAACTCGACTATATGCATCTCGCAAACCAGTTTATCAATTACATGTCTGTGCATCAATTATTCATGCAGGTTGCGACGATCAGACGTACACTGTTCCAAAGGCAGAATAAATTAGTGAATAATGGATTGGAGAGAAGATGGCGTATTTCCAACAGTCATTGCTCTCGAAGATTCTCACAATTCTCAGCATCCTTCCCACCGTGTAACAATCACATCCTTAATGAAAATTACCTCGGATGACAGCAAAGAATTTATATGTGGCTGGGGAGCTGCCGTTATCAACGTCGCAGTAACTTATCCAATAAATAAAATTATATTTAGACAGGTGAGCGAACTTTCCATGTTGTTTATCAAATCTATTCCAAAAAAGAAAACGTTACAGTCAAACTAGATTTTGTGGAAAGTATTGCGAGAGAGAAATGCTCTGTAAAATTGTCGTACAATTTTACTTTGTCAATCTGTTTTATTTTTGTAGAGAGCGTGTAAAAGGGTGAAAATTGATTTTTTAGATATTGGAAGGTGTGCCGGCTAACACGGCAGTTAGACAATTGTCCAGAGAAGGACTGAGGCTACTTTACAGAGGAATATTGCCGCCGTTGTGTCAGAAAACATTGTCGCTGAGTATAATGTTCAGCGTTTACGAAGGATGCAGAACGAGATTGACGAGGCTAACGGAGAGAGAAATACTGGCAAAAGTATTGGCGGCGAATGTAGCAGGGACGACGGAGGCGATGTTAATGCCTCTGGAGCGGGTGCAAACGTTGTTGCAAGACTGGCGAAACCACAACAAATTCAAGAACACGACTCACGCTTTTCGTTATTTATTAACGACGTATGGGATCGCCGAATGTTATCGTGGGCTCGTGCCAATTATTTACCGCAACGGTCTCTCCAATTTGACGTTCTTTACGCTGCGGGATTACTCGAAAACGTTAATGGGCGAGAACGAATCGTTGATCGGTAATTTCGTCAGTGGCGCATTGATCGGCGGCTTCACGAGTACAATTTTTTATCCGATGAACGTTATTAAAATACACATGCAGTCGAAGATCGGCGGGGATTTTGAAAAAGTGAGCGTGGCCCTTCGGGAATTGTGGATCTTGCGAGATCGTAGTATTACAAATTTTTACAAAGGCGTGCATTTGAATTACATGCGCTCGTTTGTCAGCTGGGGCGTTATCAACGCCGCTTACGATTTCCTCAAAAATATTCTTTTTCTCACAAAGTAATCGCGTTCGTGCTCTCAATTCAATAGCAAATTTCAATCGATCCTGAGGAAGCGTTGTGGCTCTAACTTTATTATCTTTCACGTTCTTTTTTATTCATCATTATTTCATCAACGAATGACAAATTTCCATTCAACACCAAAGAGCGTCACAACTGTTCCATTATTCTTATGTATATATCGAAACTGCGTTATATTTCGTAACATCGATACAAGTTTTGCGTCATATGTAGCTTCCTTCTTTTTAATTATATTTTTATAACCGTAGCCATGGGATCGAGTTCGAAGTGACGCGTGTTCCGGTCACGCGCGTCTCTACAAATAATTACAATTAAAAATGTAAATATATTAAATGTACAAAATTATGACAATGTGACGAAAAAGCCATAAAAACAAAACAGCAGTTTCACAGCAGCCAAACGAGCCTCACATTTCCACAATAGTTGTATGTCAAGTTCAGTGAACATTGAAAAACTCGTTTGACTGGTGTGGAGTGGCCGTTTTACTTTAAGGTGATGAATCAGTTGTTGTCCCTCTGCTGTAGGTGCGAGAGAGATGGATGCAATTTTCGAAATTGAAAATTTTCGACACGCTTTCGTTCGATTACGTAAAGTCTTCGTCAGCGAATTTTTGCCATTGTCCTGCATCCGCTGACGGAGCTTTTTTGCAAAATCAGGTAAAACGTGTCGAAAAATTTGCGTTTTAAAAATTCGAGGTGACTGATGTTCTTTAATACGAAATAATATTAACGAATGAATGGGTCGGGTTTATTAATCGGAATTCATAGCCAACCCACGTTCATTCCTGATTTAAAACAGACTTATTCGTTACGGGAATCAATACCCATTTCTCTGTCCGAGAAAAACGAGAAATCGATAATTAAATTATTGTGCGTATTAAAAATAGAATGGACGGTACAACGAAAAATAAAAACGATTGAGAAAAATGGATTATTTTTGTTTCATTACGTAATTTTATTTCCCATTTGAAAAATGTGAATTTTGTGGGGAAAACGAATTCATGGATTTCACGTAATCTAACGTGGCCCACGGAAAAGAGTTATACAACGTCGCGACTGCGGTTTTAACTTTTTTCCTCGTCGGGGCTCTGCTCAATTAATTAGTATATACGATTGTCAAGGACGACTGGAGGGGACACTTTTATAAGAGGTTTAGGATATGGAATTAACGCTTGTCGCTGGGATGAGTTTAGTTTTTCATACGGAAGAAATGAAAGACTTATTGGTAGAACGCGGAATCGTGGGCGCACGGGATTGAGTAAGGGAAAAGGAAAAGAGAGGCAAAAACAAAACTGCAGTGACAGAATCTATCGGACGAGTCTGCGCGCTCGCGAAGGTCTCGTTGCGCGAAGTGCACTGCGCTCTGCGCTAGCCTCGCGCGCTCGCGGCGGGGGCACAGAAGAAAAGAGGTGGAAGGGTTTAGGGGGTGGGGGGAGGATTTTTCTCCACTCTCCAGTTTTCAGTGCTCCTCGGTACGTGAAGGAGTGTCGATAGGGTTTGCGAGTGATTTACATATAAGAGCTACCCTGTACAAGAGTGCAACGGGATGTATCGTACGTAGTGAGGAATTATACCGGAAGTGGGGAGACGGATTGTAAAAGCCGATAGGAGAAGGTGGAAATAAAGGATCTCGATGAAAATGTTACTGCTCTCGAGAACGTGCAACAGCGATGTATCAACGACTCGTGTCGTCGTCGTCGTCGTGCATCCCTCCGTACGAGCGGCAACAGGAACGATGAGCTATTTTTGGCTGATAGACAGCAGGGCAGCACGAGGTTTAAACGAGTTGGAATAAAACGAAGTAATGAGAATCAACGCGACGAAAATGAGCACTCCGATCGAGGAGAAGATTGATCAGAAGCTGAAGGTATCGGTAATTATATACGTCATTATTCACACAACAAAATTCTTCTCCCTCTTCGACCGCTCCTTCGCTCGCTCATTCGCTCGCTCTCGCACACACAACTCACGGGACAACTTTTTGTCTCTCATTTCACGATTTATCGAGATCAATAAGTCGAGTATGTGTTTGTGTGCCGAGAGGTTCTCGAAGGCTTCTTGAGGTATGAATACTTCATTGACACTTCATTGACATTTACCTCATCGCGATCATCGTACTCCTATTTATACAATTACGATAAATAGCCTCAACTGTTTTTTCTTCCAAATGTCAAACCCGTGCCTGTCATTCTTTCTCCACATTGTCATGTCCCTTTATCACCTTTTATTCCTATTTCCAACCATTCTTGCCCTGCGCTGGATACAACAATGAAGAAATATGATTTTTTCATCAGGTGAGAACGGGCATGGTGACGGTGAGCGATGGCAAGAGCAAGCCCGTGCCCATGCGTCTCAATCTTTCTATGGAAGTTTTGAAGCTCCAGCGAGAAGATTTAGAGGTACAGTGGCAAATTTATTCCTCGTTCTACGCTCTGCAACAAAACTCTGTGAAATTCTCATTCTTGGCGTTCCCAGCAGGCAGCAAATCACAATAAACCGCCGTTGGACGCCAAAGAGCGAATGGTCCAGATAACGAGGCAAAAAATAGGAGGACTCGGGCTGAGTATCAAAGGAGGCGCGGAGCACAAACTTCCTGTTCTCATATCAAGAATTTACAAGGGCCAAGCGGCCGACCAGTGCGGACAGTTATTCGTCGGAGATGCCATAATCAAGGGTAACAAGAATTGTCAATTTTTTCATCTCCCTAGAGTTCTCTCTTCATTTTCCATGACATTTCAATGAGGCGATGAGTATTGCGTCTTCTTGATGGAACGCTCCGACAGATTTTCAATATTGTGACGAGTATTGCAATTCCATTGTTCCTTGTTACAACGGTACGGCGCGTTCTGGATTAATTGAAAATAATCTCCGGCACGCTATCTTAAATTTCCATTTTGTTGATTTTTCATTAATTTTCATTGACGATCCGTGGCGACGAATTAAAATAGAGCAAAAATGAATGAAAGGAAAACAAAGTAAATGAAGCTTCGGCACAACAATAAACGCAGTCTAATGATTTTGGAGAGAATTTTGTTTGCGCAAATAAAAAATAATGAAATTCATGTTTGCATCAACGCCATACAGTAAACGGCGAATATATCACTGCGTGCAATCACGACGATGCTGTTAACATCCTGAGAAACGCCGGCGACCTAGTCGTCCTCACGGTCAAACACTATCGCGCAGCAAAACCGTTTCTACAAAAGAATGGTAATTCCCGAGTGATTTTTCATTGAGAAAAACTGAATGTTCGATACGTCCGAATAGTAATTTTAATTGAAACGACATTGTATCGGACGTTACAGAGAAAGAGGAAAAGTTGGACAACTGCGCGAATGGCGAGGCCGAGGAAGAATGGGTCTCGGCAAAGAGACGTTCGGGAGGAAGTCCAAAATCAGGTCACAGCAGACACGGATCGAACGCTTCCTCTTCCTCGTCTTCGGGACATTTGAAAAAATGGATTGACGTGATAACCGGTGAGGATGGGATATTTTAATAAAATTTTCATTACTCGCTCTTGCGAGTTTATTGAAAAGAAATAAATGGTTCGTTTGTTTTGCAGTTCCTCTTATGATGGCGTACGTTACGAGGTATATCTTCGGGACGGACAAACTGAGGCGTAACGCTTTCGAAGTTCGTGGTCTTAACGGAGCCCGCACAGGCGTAATCCACTGCGACGACAGTGGAATATTGAGTCAGTGGCTAAAATACATAACTGACAACATAACCGGCTTGACTCATCTTCAAATGAAACTTTACAATCGTAATTTCGGTGTGGGTGAGAGAATAGAGTACATGGGCTGGGTGAACGAAGCTGTTAGCAATAGCAATCAACCGTGGCAGAGTTACAGGCCGCGATTCCTCGCCCTGAAAGGTCCAGACCTCCTACTGTTCGAGACACCGCCCTGCAACATTGGCGATTGGACACGATGCGCGCTCACCTTCAAGGTCTATCAGACGATGTTCCGAGTGATGAGAGAATCGGAGAACGTTGACGAGAGACAGCACTGCTTTTTGGCCCAAAGCCCCGGGAAAGCCCCGCGCTATTTGAGCGTCGAGACGAGGCAGGAATTACTGCGGGTCGAAGCCGCCTGGCACACCGCAGTCTGCTCCGCCGTGACTCACTTGAAAAGCAAAACTTTCACGGTTACCTTCAACTCCAAAAGTGCCGGTCTCACTCTCGAATGGACTCAGGGATTCTCTCTGTCATACGAGAACATGAGCGAGGTCGTGTGGCGTTACAAATTCTCGCAATTGAGAGGCTCCAGTGACGATGGAAAAAGTCGATTGAAATTACATTTTCAAGAGATCGATAGCATCGCTATTGAAACCAAGGAATTGGAATGCTCGCAGTTGCAGAATTTGTTGTTCTGTATGCACGCTTTTCTCACTGCGAAGTTGGCCGCGGTCGATCCAACGTTCTTGACCTCGACGACCCCGTGAGGGCCGTCGCTTCCTTCCGCTCCCTCACCTCCTCCCGCCCTTCCTTCCTCAACGACAATTAAACATGCACAAACGCCGACGACTCGTCTCCTCACCCTTCATCGGAAAGACAGCGACCACCGAGTCCTCTCTGCTAATGAGGACATTTCTTTTTTCCACAAACGGACTATTTTCGAAGCTTGTCGCAAAACCGATATCTCACTTAAAATCCAAAACGAAAACCATTTTTTTCCCATCGTTTCGTGTATAAACGATAACGTGTTTTTTTTTTCTTTTTCGAAAAAATCTCCAAACTCAACTAAACGGAATTGCATTCGAAACGAGTCCGTTCCTGAGAATATTTTCGTTTCGTCTTCCGATGAATAGCGAGTAAGAAAGAGTTCGGAACGCCGAGAAAGAGCGTTCGACTAGTCAATGATTCCAAAAATCAACAAAACAAACGAGACAGAAAAAAAAGAGAGAATTTGCAAACCGCGCGCTTCAACGTAGAAAGTGACAATTGCTAATTGCTTATGACGAACGATCAGTTCCAGAGACGATGATGATCGAATTATCCAATTATTCCACTGGAAGCGGCAAATATCAGTTTCGCGAAGTAATTTCATTTGTTCATTCGTTATCCGAAGGGGGGCTAAAAAATGACGAAAAAACAAAAAAACGCTTGCACAAAACCTCGAGTTATAGTTGCGAGCAAATATTTCTTTTTTATATCGCATTTATAAATAAATACACACATATATGTTCGAAGCTTGGCGAATGAGGTCGAGAGCCGGAGCGACAAAGTCGCGGACTTCTCGACACAAATCGATCGTATTACTGAAAGCAAAAAAAAAGGTAAATAATCGTTAAAGACGATTAATAAATTGCGGGTGTTAATCGTAATAACAAAAAGCTCTCTTAATCGTTTAAGTGTTCGGTAAATCTCAGCTACGAAATAATTTTTAGTCAGTATTAACCTGTCAATAAGAAAAAAACGTCGCAATCAAGAATCACAGAGTTGAATGACGAATCGAACAAGAAAAAAAAACAAAATAAAAATCGTTAACTTTTGGTAGATCGACCATGGTGGCCACCTCTAGCTCACCGAAATGCTAACTGTCCCGGCCCAGTACTCCTCGTCTAAATCGTAACCAATTCTCTATAATTTTCATGTTTTTTTTTTTTTTCTTCTTTTCTATCAAAACGATAAGTATAATCTAGGCGAAAAACGAAATCGAGAAAACAGAATGAGAAAATTCGAGATCCATTCCATTGTTCAAAAAAGACAAGAAGATTCTCGTTAGGAAATATTTTTTGTTGTTTTTTTTTTGTTTTATAACAAGATCGTCGAACTAGACTTCTCGACCTAGCGGCCTTTTCTCGAATCACAGAATTCGTAATTGCGATAATATAACGCAAATGCAATACCGGTACTATCGCGAGTTTTCGTGAAATCGTATACAATATTTTTCTTTTACTTCTATATTATATATATTATATATATATACACAGACACAAATATGTATATGTATATTATATATACATGTATAAATATCACGTAGAAAGTGCCTATATACCTTGATGTACACGATCGAACGATGATGAATATTCACTTGAAGATTCGTTAAATGCACTAGTTGATTATCTTGTTTAAGGTGAAAAAACGAAATGAGATAAAAACGAAGAAGAGGAAAGAAAAAGTGTAAAACGTTGAAATCTAGTCGTAATGAATAACTTAGTGCGTTACCATGGTCTGAAAATACGAAAATCAATTTTCTGTCGTCTTTGTCTATGATGCTGTCTTTCCCTTCGCCACCATCCGGTCGTCTCATAATTTTGTTTTCCACGCATCGATATAAATCCAATGGGATAATCGTAATTTCCTCATTATTCAGTCTCTTCGTTATTTCGTTGGGTCAATAGCGTGTGAATTTATCATATTACCTTTATTTTCATATCATAATCGTTCTATGCCTGAGGCTTGTTATTTTAGTTGTTGTTGAATCGGGAAAGGACGAGCCTCTCGTCGAGGACTTTGCCTAGAATATTTTAAATATACGTGCGGAATACAGCTAACGATTGAGAGAAAATGAATATGTGTGCTTGGATCAACGGAATGCCGGAGCAAAAGAAGAAAAAACGATTATTCGAAAATGAAGAGAGAGAGAGAGAGGAAAAAAACAAACTATTATGCATTAAAATTGCACTAGGTGAATTATAGAATTCGCTGTGATCGAAGATGGAAATCGCTATGAAAATGACTGCACAATTATATTGTATAGATAGTTTAGTCAAATTGAGAGAAAAGAGAAAAAAAAAGATACACAATAATAATAATGATGATGACAGAAAAACTTGGAATGGCAACTACAGTTCAATTAATCGTCCGTGAATGAGTAATACGAATCTCAAGAGAGATATATATATGTATACACACACACATATATATATATAAATATAGGTATACATGGAGATTAGAGGATACACATATCCACGAGGGCATAGTTTTTATTTCTCGTTCAATTGTAGCCAGCTTCTTTTTTTTTGTGAGAGTAATTCCGATAACTGCACTTTTATAGACATCGTCATTGAATCGTATTCGAATTAACACTTTTTGATAAAATGAAGAAAAGAGTAAATAAATAAGCAAGAAACAAAGAAAACGAAAAAAAAAGAAGAAAAATGACGGTAAGGGTAATCGATGGGACCTTCGAGAAGGGCATCTCGTGACCATTCAATTTTCTTATCTCCATATTCGTAGCTGAGAACACAATTACCATTTCTTTGAACGTTTATATTGAAAAAAGAAAAAGGTGAAGCTCTACGAGATTACTCTCAGAAAAAAGGCATTTTTACTTTTCGTCCCGTCAAACCGCCGTAAAAAAAGGTCGAGAGGGTTGACAGCGATTGAATTTTTAAAAATCTTGTTGTTGACCTTGTGACCGAATTTTCAGACGCAAGGTCACTGACATTTGACTTATATCTTGAAAATAAGGGTGTAATCAGTTTTTTCCAATGTATCACGACAACGACGAGTCTTACGAAGAATATTAAGACTCGCGGTTGCTGCAATTATTCCGAAAAACTTATTACACCCTTTTTTTCAAAGTCGATGGTGGAACGACCAACTCCTGACCCCAAATAACCAGTTACACACTCACGCTCGATTCCTCTACGCAACAAAAAAGAATCGCAGCCTTTCCAAGGCCACTCCGTATCCCAAATTGACAGGACTAACCATTTCGTTTATTATTAACTTTTTTTTTTGTGGCTTTTCTCGGCCCACTCTTCCAGGGTGCTCGAGGGAGAATATAAAAATACGAATATAGTTGTAAATAATTTGTAATCTCCGCCAAATTAATTGCTGGAAACACGAGGCTTACACACTTGGACACAAACCACACACGTATACATATATGTTCCGTTCAGAGGTGCTTCTGAATGAATGTTAGTGACGAAAATGAACGAGTGAAGAAACTGACAAAAAAAAAACAGAAAATCACAGCTTTTGCTTAAACAAGAAAAAGAAACTAATGAATACTCAACGAAGATTATTTCTCTCAACTGACTCACGCTCACACAATCTTATTCTTCGAAATATAGTTTATCTGTTATAATGTCTATTCCCTCATTGACAATATGTTTCAAAAAATATATTATATCATTGTTAGAAGTTACAGATCCATCGAAATCTCATTTTATCCAGTATGCTTAAGGTGTTGGTACTAAAACAAAATGTTTCTTCGTTTTTTAAGAAGTAGCTAGATGGCAATCGAGTAGTCCTCGATTCTCGAATTTTCCAGGTACATATTCGTGAGCTAATAACGACGAATGTGACTTTTATTCAAAGTCAAAAATCTTGTGGATAGATCGACGTGCAGAAAAAACGATTTCTTATAAATTCATACTTTTTCTTTTTTCGACAATTGTGATGAATAAATTGATATCGCTCATTCAGGCTAATATTAATTTTCTTTTCTATTACTGGATCTTTCGAAAGGTCGAAATTGTTGATAGATATTTATTGTAAAACAAAATTATCAATCGTACACACAGACCGCTGTTTTCAGAAGGGTCAGTGACCAGGACAGGTTTGTTGTTACAGTTACGATGTATATGAAAATTTGGTGATCGCAGTACAACCTTTTATCCAAAGTATTTGTCGATGTGTTTCATTCGGATTACTACTACGTTCGACCTACCACGTTCGAGGGGTTCTTTTCAACGGAAAATCCGTCTGATTGAGTTCTCCAGTTTCACCCTGCCAATTATATCACGAGCATGAAGATTAATCTCGCTCTATATTCCCTTCAAGCTCCTCAATAATCCCCGTCATGATGAAAATAATCGCTGATAAATCTGACGTCGAAATAGCAAAAATTTCTCCCACAAATCACAATCTTTCTTAATTATGTTTCATCCGTACGACCCTTGATATTTTATCTTTAATTGCTTATCCCGTAAAATCGTAACATTGGCTCGTACACGTGATTTTTTTTGCTCCAACTTTTTCCCTCGATATCCTCGTTCCCAGAGAGTTTAACTTTTTACACATTACACAATGCGCCAGCGTGCCCACCCTCCAAGTCATCCCCTCTCTTATTAAGCCTCGGACCATAAACCGAATCAATTATTTTCTTTCCTTCAACCGCTCCGGTCGTACGATTTTTCCAGAGTCTGCGTCCGCTCGTTCTGCGTAACTTTGATAATACATTTTTTTCGTTATCTCATTTATTTGCTATCGATTATTTTGGACAAAATGTTTGGGTTTTCGGAAATTAGATCCGATCGCCATTGCATATGAGTTTTAGGTGAACCCTCGGCAGAGATTCCGTATTTCATGTTTTTATATGGAATCTCCATGGTCATTTCGGACAAATACCTCGATCTCCGCAGAGACAATCCACGAGAACTTTTGCTGACTTTATGAGACAGATGGACGAGCGTACATAGCAACGAGGACTCATTTCTCCTTTGGCTTTTACCGCACTGTCTGCTATTGTTGAAATTGGTTGTCTCTTGTGTACGTACCGACCAAATACTTCAAACACGCTTGATGAAGAACCCTCCGAGGATGGTTCATCAACTCCCTCGTGTCTTATTTTTCTTCTGCCGTTTTCCTACGGATATCTATATATTTGGCAATACCCAGAAAAAAGCTGCTTGTCATGCTTCGGGATGTTGACCACACGCGTCCTATATAAAGCGATAGTTTTTTTATTCCGCGAGATTAACCTCCAAATTATTTCCTTCCTCCTAAACACGGATTTTTCGTTAAAAATCACTTAAAATCTTTCTAGCTTTTTTTTTGTTTGTTAATTTTCTTTCCAAGTTGCAACAATTGCAGAATCCTGGAATCTCACTGTTCGTCCATTGATCCATTCAATGAAGATTCATTGAAAAAATTCCGCGAAAAGTTTGCAGCTTCATTGCTTGATCAGTGTTTGATTAAAAAATATATGGCAAAAGGTCACAAAAGTTTAAAGCAATGGGAGACGATAACGGGTCGCATGTTTTCGACAAAATCTCTTCCCGCGGTGTCTATATCCTTAGAATTCGTTTAATTGCTTTCCGTAAAGTTCGATTGGGAACTGTGAAGCGGGATACGAATATATGTAGTCAATTTCAAATGGATGAGAGGATGAAACGTGGAAAATAGAAGGGATGAGTGTCGGGTCGAGATTATCCCTCGTCCGGCCCATTATTTCTTCAATCCTCTTTCAACTACTTGAATTCTTTCATTCCGCTGACGACCCAGTCTAGGAATTGGCTTTTGGAAACTGTGAGAAATATATCGGGAATCATATAGTTCTGATTAAAAATTTTGAAAAACCTTTCGAGGTCCTCGTGAGAGTTCATTGCGAAGGTGAATTCGTGAGGGACGATTTGCGATGGTTTGAGATAAATTTTTCATGGAAAATGCCACTGAATCGTATCGCCTCGTAGGGGAGAAATCCCCTGGACAAATTGACGAAAAGCGAGTAGGCTCAGCGAGGAGGAGGGAGGAGGACACAGGGAGGTGAAAATTCTTCTTGGAACATAAACGGCGGCATCTTTGATCGATGGGACCGAACGAAAGTGCGAGACAGCGAGGGAAGAGGGAAGAGTTCGTAGAGTACAGAGAAGGGTTCGAGTTTACCACGTACGTAATGCGATTGGGCTCGCCCTTCGGCAAAGATCCTCTTTGGGACTTTTACAGTAACAAATGACGAATACTCCTTTATACAGGTTCTCAGACTTTTGCTGTCGCTCTCTACCTCTCACTCTCGTTTCTTTCGAGGTGATCTACGAGGCCTCCGCAGTCTCTCTGGACTCTTGTTCTCCATCGAGTATTTCTCGTTCTCGAGTCTTCGATACAAGCCTCTCGATAAAACATTACGAGACACAAAAAAAAAAACAATTTCCTTGCAAACGCCTGTTGAATACTTATTCCCTTTGGTCCCAGCAGCTTCTTCAGTTCCGAGCAACGATGTTTTTTTCTGCTTCTTTCGTCGATAAGGCTCTCGGTATCGCTGCGTGCATGGTAATTAGAAAAACGAGAAAAACGTCAGGTATATATGAAAAAAAATAAAAAGCAGCGAGTGTTCTCTTATGTTCTCGTTTCACCTAGTCGCAGTGTCGAGCCTCATCCGATACGTTTCATCAAATTTTTCATCGCTCGCTCCCATTTTCTTCGTTTATGGAATAAACGAGCGGAACTCTGCACTCGATAATATCAACATTTTCAAATTTTTTGTGCAACATGAAAAATGCCCTCGAAGCTTGAACAAATAATAAGAACGACGAACAATTGATAAGGCTCGAATCGTAATAACAAGAATGTCAGTTGTGTCGGTTCTGGATGCTCGAGTCCGTATATTTATGGGATACATGTTGAAATTGAAATTCAACGACGTTCGGTGGTCGTAGCCATACGTCACGTACACTTGGGAGAGAATGTAGGGTGAATGTATTACTGCACCGGGCAGACGAACAGCCCAGGAAATTGCCACCTCTATAGACAGATATCGAACCGACCAATCACCGCTGTATTCACCACATATTCGTGGCGTCCCTCAATCGTATTATATATTCTCCACATTTATAGACGCATAGAAACGTGTGTATCAAAGATCACTCGTGCACGTATAACTTCTGTATTAGCCGATATAATGAGAACGTTGATGAAATCGATTGACTATGGGAGAGTCGCTGATTAGGAGGCGACTCATCATTTTCAACTGAGGGACAGGACATGGGCTCAATTTTCACCGTCAATTCAACGTTTTTCTTCATTTTTTTGTGAAACACTTTTCCAGGGTCGCTCTCTTTCGATGCACATGGACAGAATGAAAATTTCTGTCTATTGCTGTGCATCGTGAATTTTCATCAAGGAGGTTCACGACGATACAATATTGCCATGCTAAACATACAAATTAAAAACATACAAAATTTCAAAAAGATAAGAATTTAATAAAATTTGGTAAATACATTCTTTAATAATATATGTGACAATACAATTTTTTTTTAGATTTTTCCACCACGTAGTATTCGAGTAATTGAACACTAAAGTTCACGTGCATAAAAAGTTCGATTGAACTCTCAATTATTCGATAATCCCGTGGTAAAAAATTGGGAAAAAATTTGTGTTTCTATACTTGATGCCAAAGAATGTTATCACCAAATTTTATCAAATTATCATGATTTTGATTTCGTGATCCAATCTCCTTGAATAAATATCTTTCCTCCAATGTATATTTGAAACTTTATTTTAGTAGTGGTGTTTTCCATGCATACCCTTCTCGAGTTTTTACATTTCTTCATTTTTGCCTCTATTTTTTTATTCCACAATTGTTTTTTCTTTTGTTCCACAATTTTTTTTATTCCACACTTACTCGGTGGAGCTACATTTTAACGTGAGTTCCGAACCACGGGTTGAAACTTTATTTTATTTTCATGAAAGATGAAAATTCGTGCAGTGAAAATTGTTACGAATTCAAGGTCATCACTCGATTATATTCCATCCCGGTAATTTGTCGCTTTTCATTCGGTTCGCGTGAACATTGGGAACAGTTTGCCGTTTAAATATCACGAGTGATACAGCGAAATTGGATGATTCAAGGCTGTGGGCTTTTCGCATTATTCAGAGTAAAGTCTTACAACATTTTGTAATTATTCTGCGTGACTTGAGACGTTTTAAATTTCGATCGGGTGTGAAGAGAGTCTGGGGAAGTTCGAGTCTCGAAATTCGCACCTATCTCTTTGGCCTCGTCCCGCCTGGTGGTTACGGCGTTTGTCCTTGAGTCTGTGATTGAAAAGTGTGTTGAAAAACACACACAATGGAAATGGATGCATAGCCGACGGCGGATTGATTGGGATAAAAAAATTGGTATCGTGATAAAAAATTATTCCAATTAATTCGAAGGGATTTTTTATTCGACGTGAAAAAATCGTGTTTGGAAAGCACACGTGAAAGTTTGACGAACGGGAGAAAATTTGCGAGATACGTTGAGCCTGAGAAGGTCGATCAATCAAATATACAAAAGTCGTTTATTTCCTTTTTTCATTTTTTCACGATGACGAATGATCCCGTCACGTGGAGATAAACTCTCGGAAATCGATTAAAAGTTCCTTCGCGTCGATCGTGCGTTTGCTTTTCTTTTTCGCATTTCTCTCGTCGCAGCTATCGTGATTGATTTTCATTGGAACAAAGGGAGGGTGAATATCAAAATGCTGTTTCTAATCTTTCTTTTCTTTTTCTATTCTACCTGATGGAGTATTTTTTCGAAAAATTCGCTTTCTGGTTAAGGAATCGAAAAAATCAGAGCTAAGGGTCAATATTTGAAAATATACCAATGTGTGTCTTTCTGTGTGAATGTGTGAAAATTTTTCTCAAAGTCATTCGTACCTTTTGGTTCGAACGTGGAAAGTTGAAACGTCAAAATTCATCCAGGCGACTGAATTATTATTCGAAACTCTTTATCGATCGTTGGACAGTGGAAAAGGCGAAAAATTTGTGAATGGAAGGGTGGACCATTGTAGAGAAGGTTTACGAGAGAGTGGGCGTGAGAAATCTAACCCCCTCTCCGTATTCGGCGAGAAGTATATGTCTTCTCGCCCACGCGAGATACGGTAACCACCACGAAGAGCCACGAGAGAGAGAGAGAGAGAGAGAGAGAGAGAGAGAGAGCAAGGAGAGCGAACGCGGCACACGTCAGGCCGGAAATATCGGAGCAGCGCACAGTGTATCTGTGACCAGCGAAGTTGCAACTTTCATTCACGAAATTTTACTCTATGTTTGACTAATCGAGAATAAGGGAATAAGAGGAAAAGAGCGGGGAGAGAAAGCAGAAAACGGTACGAGAGAAAAGGAGAGCGATTGATCCTAAAAAATGTGACGATGAGGGATGCCTCACTCCCTCGATCGGCAGCCAGGAGGGAGGGAGGGAGGGAGGATAATTTGTCGAGAAAGAAACATCGGGATTCGTGCAGCAAGTTCGGCAGAATTTTCGTAAGTTTTTCTCATCGTCTTCATTTTTTATCCTTCAGTTTTTTTCTCTCCATTTTAATTTGGAGTTTTAACAATAATCAACGTGAAAAATGTCTCGCAGTGAGAAAAAAGTCGCCGAGATATTGGAAGCTCGTTAGAGGAGTTTGTTGTTTTAAAAAATCGGTCGAAGAGCCACTCTTTGCCGCATTTTCGAACGCACCTACCAAACCGTTAATTATCCCCGTCGTCTCGACGTCCGACGAAACATTTTTTTCTCCCGCATCCCTCGTAAATTCATCTTTGCTCGAGAGCAGCCTTCACATTCCTCAATTTTTGTTATCCTCACGAAATGAGATTTTTTTTCCTATGGTCCAGCGGCGACGGAAATATTTCGAAGAATGCATTATGCGCTCGATTCACGGAAGTGAAATAAAAAATTCACAACGATTTTAATACGAGGATGTGAAATCTTTTTTTTAGCAAAGAAAATCCTCGCAAACAAAATATAGAAAAAAAAAGTCTCAATATTTCTCTGTCATAATACTTTTCGGATATTTTTCCATGCACAGTCGATTAACTCATACATCGGCTCCCTGCTCGATATCCTACTGCAACGAGAGAAAGTCCTTCGCGGATTAAAAAAGTAATTCTCCTCCTGTCAGCACTCCTCATATTCTCCAAACCATTATTTTCTCTCATTCGTATTTCCGCTCTCGTCATTTTTATCTTTAATTATGTGTACGTGGCTGGTACTGTCGCTCATACTATTTCAAGGGACGGACGTTTCGCGTATGACCAGTATTTTATCCTTCCGCGTTATTCTCTCATTATTCCGCTACAAAATTTTCCAACTAATTCACATTTTTGTATGGCACAGATTTTATGATGGAAATTTGTCTCATAACGGTCACGTTTTCCCTAAAACTACTCGAATTTGCATTTTTTCATTGCAGTCGAATTTATAAAATTGGACAAATGTTGAAAATTAAGAATTTTTCGTTAATGATTCCGTGAATTAATGATTTATAGAAACAGAGACGAGACTCTCAATTCCGTGGAGAATTCCGTCATTTTCGTATGAAAAGTAAAAAAAAATATACTGCGTTATTTCGAAACTTTAGGACATGGAGTGCAATTAGTGCAATGTTTGAATATTTATCGAGATCGCTGTGAAAATGTACGACCCATTTCGCCGAGTCCGAATTACAATCTCAAGTTTTCACGTGGTATATTTCATTTACGTGCTACGCTAAATTTTTGGCTACTTTATCAGCTTGTTTCATAAATTTATTATAATACACGACCGGAAGTAGATTCGTATATTTATACGATATTAAAATATACATATTTAGTGGGAACACAGACTCTCGAAGTTTCCGGGGAAAAATAGCAACGTCCTCGGGGATGGAGGTTGGGAAAAGGGGAAATAAGGTCGAGACGTTGCGATAATTAATGTGCTGCCTTTTTGGAGAGAGAAATTCCTATATTCGTTGCATGGATATTAAGAATTTTTTAGCCGGTGGAACAGCCAATAAAAATGCACAGATTGCACTTTCTGAGTTGCATAGTTTTTCAAATTAACGAACGTTCGGTGAAAAAGTAACACAAATCTTTTCGTAACCCGAGCCCATAATTACTCATGGTTTTGTAGAAAATCAATACACATCGAGATTATGAAGAGAATTGCGACGCCGACTTTGCCATAATGATAATTATCAAGTTCACTTATTCGCTCGAATAATTCGCTTATGAAATAGACATTATTTCGAGTTGTTATCAACCTCATGCGACTGGGCCAAGCCTCGTGCCTTCTCTTCAATTTACATGCATCTATGCGCTGCTGTACACACAAACCTGGATCCACAAACTGCGTCGTAGCACTAATCGTAAGCCGATTATCCTATCTTCTTCCTGCTCGGTCTCCTATAATTTCGAAACTTTGTTCTCTCTCGCTCGGCTTCTAACTTGCCGGGAACAACATTCCCGATTGGTACATCTGGACAAAGGGCAAATGTACTGGACAAAGTGTTGCGTCCACTGAACTTGTGTGGTCAAATTGACCATTTGCTCGCACGTGGACTAGCGGAAAATAGAGAAACAGAGAGAGAGAGAGAGCCAAAGAGATTAGATCGGAAGTTTACGTTTTCGGCAAGATGCTCGGTCTCTATTTTCATAAAACAACGATATCCACGATCAAAATTTCGCAGCGTGAGTCTACTTTTTAAAAATAATTCGACAGCTAACTCTTCAGTGGCAATGATAAATATAATTCGGACTTGAGTTACTTGACTGGGAATGAAATTTTGTTAAAAATCGTCGATATCTTGTTAAATACGGTGGACTAATTATTTTTTGATAATTTCAAAATTTTTGTTACTTTGGCAGTATATTTGATTTCTGAAGAAATTGACAGCGAAATTAACGAGTGGAATGACAAAAATTTGCTTCCGAAGAGACTTTCTAAAATATTTCCTGCTGCAATGACACAATTTTTGGGATTATTGAAAAAAATGTTTAGTCGAACGTATCGAACAAAATATCCATCTTTTTGAACAAAATTTCGTTTTCAGTGTTGTGTCGGAAACAATGCACACACAACTTTCCGTATAATTTAATAGTTAAGCTGGATCTACAGCACATGTGCGTGTACTCTAATCTCCGGAGAGGTTATGTGCAGCACGTGTCTCGATCGCTTCCAAAACTTAATCCAAATCAAAAAGGATAACCAAGCGTCACGTATTTTTTTTCTTTAAGTGATTGAATTACGTAATCATATTTCCTCGCTGCGTTTGCGGTTGTGCCATACAAAAGTGCAAAGTTGGTAGAAGCAATTTCAGTTTTTCGGAAATTACTTTGTCTGTAGTTAGGACGATGCGTCGCAGAAAGTTTGCAACTCGTAGAGCACACCAGATCATGTGAACGCATGATTCACATGTGAAATTAAATTTTATCATTTCATCTAGAGTCGCGGTAGTGACTTTTTGATGTTTAGAGATATCGTTTGGATAATTCACTCCCATGCATCTAATTCGAAACTCAAACCTCAACTAGGTCACACAGTCCTTTTTTTCGTAGACGTTGCAATTGTACGAAATACAATAAACACGCTCGGCTAAACCACCGACGGACGTTTCTGGAGTGTAAATATTCCTGGAAACAAATTTTTCATACGCTTTTGATGCATGAAGAAAAAAAAAACGTGACAGAGGATGGGACGGGGAAACATTAAGCGTAATATTATGCACGCAACAGTGGAAGTGCATATATGCACAGCGAGCAAAATCCCATTACGAGCAGACGGTGCGTTTCTGCCGGTGGCGAAGTGTGCCGGGCGAGAGAGTGGCCAAGTGGATAAGGTCAGCGTGTGTCAGACACCGCGGAATCTCCTCGAGTCGTTGGCAACGTACGTAAATCAGATTCAGCTGATAGTGTCATTGCAGATCTCTGCAACAACATATTCCAGTAGATTCAAGAAATTCAAAAAGAAAATATATATATGATTACGAAAAAGCCTGATAATGTTGTTTTGTCATTGCACGAGTTTGACATTGAATTTTCGTAGCACTTTCGGTGCAATAGCCGTGCATACGGACCACTGTATATGACGCTGAGTAAATTTTTTCGGAGTTATCGAAATGCAAAGGTATTTTCGTGCTCCAGATTCCTCGGTTGGCGGGTAACATGCTGAGAGGATAAAAGGCGTATCTCGTGCATTAAAACGGCGATAGGGGTTGTGCCAGGCTTTCGCAAGAATGGCCATGCAACTGCGAATAAGTAGAAAGAGAGCGAGGCCTGAGGGGGAGGACATTGACGGAGCTAAAGACAAAGAGAGAGAGAGAGAGAGAGAGAGAGAGGATGGAGAGGACCCATGTAGAGAGTAGACTGTACAGTCGGCTACTCGTTGCAGGAAACATGAGTGGAGTAACCGAGAGCTCGGCAAACATCGAGCATCGCTATATGTGCGCTCTATATTGCGTTGAACTTGTAGCCCAACTCGCTCTGCCATTACGTATTATCTATATATGAAGGAGAAACGTACATAGTGGTTTGATACGGTACTTTACTCTCTCATCTCGGCAAAGCAATTATGTTTATCTTGAATTCAAGGAGAAGGGTTTCGGTTGCAGCGGCTATTTCAGTATTACTTCGTCATCAAATGCCACATCCAATGGAAATTATTCCAAAATGGTTAACGGGCCAGTGAACAATTTCTACTTAAAATAAAGTCTCTGTCGTTCGTTTTCTCAATTTTAATTATTTCGAATAATCTTCCAACGGAGTAAATAAAATTTTATTGCTTTTTGTTCAAAGAAAAATTGGTTAATCTTGGATGAACTGGTCTCGTTGAGTCAAGGAGTTTGTCCCGGGGATTCGTTTGTTTTTTACCCTCCATTTCTCTACTTTTTAATGTGTATATTCACGAGGGGTACGCAGCAGCACCGAATAGCAAATGAATCTCAGCTGGAGCCGGCGCTTTTCAACGATAAATTTCCATCTCGGCCTAGAACACATCGCACTTTGTTTTCTTTCTCTGTCAAAATGTAGGCAAACTATGCGAGTGGAAAGAGAAAAACGGCGAGAGATCTGACAAGTTGGATGCTGTTGCCGAGACCAATTACAAAAGTCCAAGCTCCTCTCGCGTCCTCCGTTGCGATTACCTTTACGACTCACCAACTCGATTCATTAGTTCTCTAATGAATTCTCGTGATTGCAGAACCCACGATTAATCACAAACTTCCAACTTTGTCTTTCAATATTATTCATTCTGTATTTATATTGATCAAAATTTTTATTGACGTGTTTGCAGGATTCTCAATATTGGAACATTCTGCAGAAGGCTCTGGTTGAATAATCACTGCAGTCTTGACGACGTTTATTTACTCCACCGACGTTCAAACTATTTTCTCAGTCTTTATTTTTTTTATTAATTTTTACTAAGAACACGTCTACGAAAACGTGAGCTCGGAATATCTTACGTTTTAGAGTACAAAAACTTTAAACTCGAGGCAACTTTTAATCCGGATAATGATCTGACGAAATTATGTGCTACAAGCCGGATTATGAAATTATTTGTTAGACGAGGAACGCCAAGAGTTATGCTTTTTCGAATTTACGTCCGGCAAAACGGATTTTGCTCAGTCATGAGTGAAGACGAAAATAAATAGCACGATAGTTGGAACGTGTGTTGGAGAAAATCCTGCAGCAAAAGACTCAGAGGCAGAGAGATTTCGATTCGCAAACATTCGGTTTCTCATTCGTATCACGTCGCTAAATTTTCAAGATCTGTTGGCAAACTCTGAGCACCGGTAGCTCGTACATTGATAGATGAGCACGTATGTCTTTACGTTGTCCACATTGTTTTGCGCTATTTGTTTCTCTTCATCGGTTAGATGTCGTATAGAACGGTGTGAAGGACACGACGAATCACAACGCTGGAAGATTTCCAGTGAGAATAAAAGCGAGAAAGCAATCAGACAAGATCCGAATCTATTTGCACTGGATATTGACAAGATGTTGATAAACAAGTCCCCGAGAATTTGCATTGGTATTTTTTCTTCATGTCAAAAAAAAGCCTCGAAGTGATTTCTACTTTTTCACGAAATGCTTCTCGCGAAAAAGAGAAATAGAGAGAGAGAGGGAAACCGCAAAAAATAAAACAGCTTGGTAGTCGTATAAAAAAAAAAAAAAAACAAACGAAGAAGAAAACAAAAGTTTGCGCACGTGCGTCTCAACCCAGGGACTTGGAGTTAAGTTCGTTAGATCGTTTTTTCCCCCATAACAGGGGAAAAAGGACTTTCGCGAATCCGCCAGTACCAGCTTGCGTGGACGAAACTTTCTTCTCTCTCTCTCTCTTTCTCTCGAGTCGTGAAATCTGCTCGGCAGTTGGAATTTTTACGCGGTGTATAGCACGATTTAGTGATCGGGATTCTCCTGCGAGCTCGGCAGGTGGAAAGGAAAGAGACACGGAGCAGGAGAACGGTCGGGCTGGTCTCTGGTCCCAACTTTTCGACTCTTTCTATGTGTTAAAAAAAAACATGTATTCGTGGGAATCGCCGACAGATTGGTCGACAATTCGTCACGCCCTCTTCGTTCTCGGTTCGCCGAGTAATCGAGCTGCAACTTTCGTTCGTCTCTCTTGGAAACGATATATTATGCGAGTCCGCAGCTGAGCGTGAGATAAACTTTGCTCGAAAGAAATCAGATTTGTTCCATCACGTAGTACGTACATTCGGCAACATTTATATACCAACTTTTTAAAATCCATTTTTGTTTTATTTTCACAAGCCAACGACGTACTTGCATGTGCTTCATTCGTTGGCAAAAACGATTCACCACTTCCGCAAATAATGCCGGAGACACGTACTCCGCAAAAATCACTTTTTCTATTTTGTTTTCTCGTTATCGTCGTTGTCACTACACAATGTTGCAAAAATATAATAAATTACGATCGTTCTGTGAAACGAGAAAAAAGCACGAGGCATCTGCGGTTTTCACGAAACGATTAATCGGTGTTTCGCAAGCCTTGCTCGTCGCACGTGACGTCTATATTTTTATGCAGCTGCGCAAAAAAATACATCGCGCTATTGACCTATCGATTGATAGCAAAAGATTCCGCCCACTGTCTCGAGAAAAACTAAATTTCAGCTGAGACGCGAAATTAATCCGGACTGTGCGTGGGAATGTTTTAGTGAAGAAAAAATTCGGGTAGAAAATTGAAGGCGAGGGATAACCCGATTTCCATTATCGCTGGGATGAATTTTTCAACCCTCGCGAGTAAAATAATACGAGCCTTCGTTGAATTCAGAGTTGAGCGAGGTCGTATATATCAACAATTGGGATATGCCGATGCAAGCTCAATATTTTTATCCATAAAAAGCGTCCACGAAAAAATCGAAAACTTATTATTCATCTGAATATTTTTCTACTCTCAGGCACATAGTCTGTACTAAGTCGATGAGAGTTTCCGGATTACTTAACGAGCATTTCGTATGCAATGCGTCGTTCAGTGTGCCGCGATAATCCACCGGTAAACACAGAGTTCACTTGGGGAATGTAAAATCGACGAATACCTGCTGCCGGAAAACTCTTGGCTTGTCCCGCCATCACGCGTCCTTCGCAATATTAAGAATAATATAATTTTATAAGTTTCATTATAAAAAATTGATTTGAATCTTTTAATTAATGTAATTCGTCGTATCTTCGTTGGGATAGTTTTCTTCTTGCCTCATTGACGATAGAAATAGTGAATTTGCGGGGGTTATGATTCAACTGATCGCTCGATGTGGGAATGAGGTTGGGGAATAAATATTGACCAAATTGATTGTCCGAGACTGTCATCGGACGTTCCGAGACCTAAATATTTCTCTGTAAAATGAAGACCATATATAGCAGCAGAAAAGGTCGAGCACAAATTGAAAAAAAAAGAAGAAAAAAGCTTTTGGCGAAATGGGGAGTGCTGGAGTCGTTTTCTGATTGTTTTCCAATACCGCTGGCTAACCGACTTTGCGAACTGCACGAACGACTCTGTCTCGTTCTATCATGGTCTTCCTTGCTCTCCTTTGTGCCCTTACAGTCTTTCCAGCGAGCGAAATAAGTGAGAGAGAAAAGCTGAAAATGAAGGGGAGAAAAAACAGGACAGGCTTCAATTAATTTTTCAATGGTGTCCCGTGCCTCGATCTTTTGGTGCTCTTCAATTTTTTCCTCGACAATAAAACGAGCAACACTCTGTTTCTTATTCATTTTCTAATCGGGCGAATGCCGCTTATGGTAATGCGAGATTCTCGTCTCATCTGCACGCGAGAAGTCGCCAGAATTTTTTTCTCTATCCAACGAAGTAATTGCATTTTTTTAAATTATTTTAATTAAATCATCATTCTTGGAAAATGCTCAAAACGATATTCGATTGGTACTCGTTACACTACGAAAAGAAATTATTTCAAGCAGCTCGTTTGATTTCATAATTAAACGAATATTCGGAGATTCATTGAAAATTTAGCGATATTGCTTGTTGCAAAATTATCTAATTTAATTGATACAGCTGATGAGTCGGGTATCGAAGTGATTTCTTCTCAAAATAACAAATTAGTTTATTTAAATTCGGGTCCCACTGACCCAGCACGAAATGTAGTGCTTCCAGGGATCGCTTCTCGTGTGTAGATTTTTGGTTCGTGATTGGGATTTGTCCTAGTTAAGATCGCGACTTAGCGGAAAGTCCGACCCTCGAAAGAAGAGTCTCAAACTCGAGTGGATTCCTCGAGTGAGTTCCAATGCCTCTCTCTCACTCCCTCTGTCTCTCTCTCTTTCTTTCCTGTTCCGTATGACGTGTAGGTATGCTTTCTACAGCTTGCTGAGATGTGCTGGGACTAAGAAACTCTCAGGTGCTTATAACTGAAGAACTCTAATTATACGATGTCGATCGTGACGCTTTACCGAGCAGAGAGGAATTTCTGGTAGAGTTGAGTTCATACGCGATACGGTGTTGCGGCGAGTTAACATTGTTTCCTCGTATAGTCATCTGCGAATACAAGAAGCTCCTGCAATTTGGAGAATATCTCGTTTCTTCTCCAGCATCACTCGTTCATCAGAATGAAGCTTGCGCTCCCGTGATGAAAGTTTAAAGGCTTCACCAAAACATATTCATGCAAAAGAAGATTTTAAAATTTAAATAATTGTGAAATATTAGGGAGTATACAGTTTTTACCAAGTACTTTAGTGATTAACAAGTATTTACAAGTATTTGTACGAAATATGAAATTTCCCATCACTACGGGTTCTTTGTAAATGGGAATTTTCTCTGTTTCCTCTTCTCGTTCCGTTTTTTTATTCGTGTTTCGAGAGTGAGAACGTGCACGAGCGTTATCGTCCATTAAGACGTTATTTCATCGGATATATTCGTACGGCAGACGCGCGCGAGAAGCATTGCAACTGTTCGTTCATATGTGCTAGAGGGTCTGGACGATAAAAAGCTTTTCATTTCGACGAAAGGTCTCGTCGTAGTCGAGAGACAGTACAAGTGCATCTGTGAGCGTGCCGGAGCGGATTAAACTGAGTGAGAAGTGAGTTTAGTTTGCCTCGAAACAAAACGATAGAAAAATTGATAAACTCAGCGATGTGTAAGCGACCGAATTTGTAGAGAGAAGTTTCACGAATTTTCATCATTTAACTCTCGTTATTGGAACGATGAAAAGTTTTCCATCCATTTTAATCCGATTTAATTGAGGACGTTGCCATCAACTTTTATATCGAGATAGATTCCCCGAATTCAGCGTTTACGGAGCAGCAAACGCGAGGAAGGAAATTCCGTGAAAAATCAACGTTTGATGGTGACAGCCGAAGAGCATCGCAACTGTCACGACACCCTTACCAAATGCAATATATACACGACGTTGAGAAACGTCAAGATCCAACGTTGAGGCCGTGGATGGTTTTAAAAATAAACGACGCTACATCCTACATATGCGGTAATACCTGTCTCGTATCCTGAGATGTACCCAAACGACGAATAAAAAGAATTTCGATTTCCATCAACAATAAGAATTCAATTAATTCAATTTTCATTAAATTAATGGAAAAATAATTGAATGGAAATCTGCGTACTAGTAATTTTTGTTGGTACTTATTCCAATTAATTCGAATCCGCTACTTAATTCGATTTAGTCTCGTAAAAATAAGAAAGTTGTTGAGTTTTTGTTTATTAGGAAATTATCGAGTGAGTGAATATTATCAAAAAATATATTCCGTACCTTTGCGATTCATGTTGTAAAAAAGAACGAACAGCAGCAAGCGAGGAACGACTAGGAATGTGGCCGATGTGTCCTGCGAAGCTATTGGACACTCTCACGTCTTCCGCACACGTCCCTACGCTGTGGGCCATGGGAAAAACATGGGAATATATACATGGAAAAAACCAATTTCGATATTATGTAGGAAGTGTCCTCGCTGCCGTGAAATTTGTTGGCATCTTTCGGAGAGACGTTAAAGAATTCCGGAAACTTTGCCGTGCCTCGCCTATCAATCCTGTTGCATCCCCTGGACTATTAAATCCAGGCTTCCATTTAGATTTTTGCTCCAATATGGACAAGAATATTCCATAGTAAGAAACAAATGCACAAATGGTGCATTCAATTTTCATTTATTTTCCATTTTTTCGTTGCGAGTCCGCATGACGATAAACGACTTACCGTTCGCAAACATGGAATGCATTTCCTACAAATTATCCCCGCGAGGACTTCGCAACCGCGTAGGGAAATTTGCATGCGATGAGACACAGAGGAAAGGAATAAGTAACGTTGCTCTAAAATTCAGTGCTCATCCTTAAATCTGTTGCAAATGGTAGTAGAGAATAAAATAACGTTTATAGCTCCGTTTGGCATTCCGCCCATTTTTGGGATCCTCCTCACAGGATCTTCGAATTAGGAAGATTTTTGCATAATATTGCATTCCGAAGGATTCACCGTCATAGCAATAAAATCGAATAGCTTGCTACTTTATATCGCGCTTTGCTTTTAATTGTTATCGTCGACGTTCCAAGCATTCAATTTTTCTCAATCTTTACAAAATTCGAAAACATAATTTCGACTGGTTTTGAGGGGTTTTGAGTCTTGTCAACGAGCAAATAAAAAGGATCGGCAAAATGTCGGTTTCGCGACATTAAATAAGGCTGCGGAATAAGAAGCTTTCCCTCGCGTCGTCTCCGGGACTTTACGAGTGAAAAGCTGGATACGAAAGCTTCTTCGATAATTAAGGGGTCGCTGCTCCTCGTTGCTGTCGTCTCCCTTCTCTATCACGATAATGACGCATGAGTCTCGGAGGATTGACGCTAATTATTGACAGTAATTAATTACGATTTGTTGGTCCATAAATAAATTTCTTTTTTTTCAAATTAACTGGATTTTTCAACTTGAAATTCCGAAGCGAAATAACAATAATATAAAAAGCTTTGCACTTCGTCAGATCAGATCGCAAATTCGATGTCTCGATAAGCAGGAGGGGCTGGAAGGAGAACCCGTTGTCACTGAGCTGGGGTAAAATTGACGAGCTCCAATCTTTTATGTTGGTTTCAAAGTACCGATATATCTACTAAAGGGAGTGCTGAATGAGAGGGACTCCCGAGGGATTTTACTTTGAGGATGCTAGCATTAGGCCAGCTTTTGGTTCCTCACGTCACTCTTTTTTTTATTATTTTCTTCCAGCCGCGGTATCGAGAGCTTTTCCATCGAGTTCCGATTAATTCCTTTTCATCGTTCGATGTAAACTCACATTTTTTAAATCGTATTTAAATATGATGAAAGAGTTTTCAGACAACAGGAACATTTTTCCAGCAGTTTCCGAAAATTCTATTTTTATTGCCGAACTTATTGCCGAATGCGGAGCAGAAAGGAAAACGGTGAGTTTTTAACAACTCGAAATGTGGATGTGTTCTCGCGTCTCGCTTCGGAGATATCTTCCGAAGCTTCGGGCGACATTTATTTCCACGTGAAAATGGTCCTTATCGCGAAAGAACTAGAAATCAAACAGGACGTATGAAGCAACGTCCTCTTTGATTTCTCCAAGAGAGAGAGAGAGAGAGAGAACAGGAGTGAAGTAAAAAAGCAGGACAGGAGAAAAGAAAAACGAGGTAAATCTTCTCTGGTTATAGCTCCGGGCGGTTTCGTCGTGATTTCGTTCGTCTCCTTCTCTTTTCTCTACTCCGGGGCTCTTCAACTCTCTACACGTGTGAAAGCTCGCTTCTCCAAGGTTTCTTCCTACATACAAATAATCTATACACGGTTTCGGATCGCTGAAAACCTTAAGGCGGTAACTCACATTTTTCGATACGTAATATACTGCAACTTCGATCTTTCCTTCGAGTATAGAAACGCGAGGAATATGCACATATGTACAAGGAATCATATTCGAGTAGGAGACTCTGTATTATTTATTCACTCCGTATAGATCGATTCACAGAACGTTAAAAAAAAACGTCTGGGTCATTTTATTTCTACAAATGTTGATTGGCGTTAACAGAAATAGTTAAAATACATATCTCGCATAATTAAGGACGTTGTATGGCGACGGTCAAATCTAAATTTTTCTTTTCAGTTTTTCTTACATACAAAATGGTTTACGAGCCCAAGTTCATTAAAAAAAGTTGTTACAAATTGACTAAAGAACAATATACTCTAAATTCAAGATTTTCCGAGGTAATCTGTATTTGTTATATAATAAACAAAATTTGGAAAAAATTTTACGACAGATTTTTTTGAAAAACTTAATAAAGCTTCTTCGATGTTACATAAAAGTGTATGCAAAGTTTTAAGAGGCTTCACCATTGAGAAATCGAAACATTTAACGTTGAAAATTGAAACTTTTAACCCACACTCTTATGAGAAACTACTGAAAATTGTGATTTTTATAAATAAATATCTCGATTTCTACATGGCGAAACCTTTTAAAATTGCGCGAGCTATTAGACATCACTATTCTCTTTGTGTGGTGCAAATTTAAAGGAATTCTATCGATAACAAATTTTGCATACAACGTCCTCAACAGTTAGCGAACGCGCAGTACGATCGACGGAGAGAATTGTGTCGGAACGACCCATGTATTTATGTGTGTGTGTGGGGAACGAGAGATACGGTGTGACGGATGCTGTCTCAGTGAGTGTAGCAAACGTCGTCCCAATTTGTCAACCTCTGGCAGACTCTCTCGCTCTTTCCCACGAGGAAAATTCTCGTAAAAGACGAAGCGTCGAGACTACGCGGTGTGACGAAAAGTCTTCTTGTCTCTCAACCCTTTTTTCGTTCTTCTTCTCCGTCCCTCGTTCTCATCATTCACTAGAGCTTTCCCATTTTATTTTCTCTCGGTCCGCGTGTACGCTTTTTCACCGCGAGGCTTTTCTGCCCCTTTTGCAAAGGCCACGCAAGCCCTTTATATCATCCTTAAGTCCCTTTTCTGCCTTTCCTCTCCTGTCTCTTCCCCCCCCCCCTCCCACGACTTTTTCTCTGCTTTATATATGGAAGAGTTTTCTGTCACAGACAACCTATAAAATAGCTACGCGTGCACACCACTCAGACGAGGATTATTTGAAAATTCTACTTTGCGGTTTCCGCAATATTTACACGCATAAACCCTGAAAAGTACAAAAAAGGGTCTCGTCGACGAATTTCTGCTCTGCCAAATTTGCATGTTCTTGCGCTCATGAACCCTCGCAAACTCACCAAAATCTCATTATTTTCTCTCGTACATGGCGAAACATTTCTTTTGCACATTTTGTTCAAATTATATTTTAGCCGATTCATTTGTACTGATTCGTCAGTGGCGGCAGGCGACATTCCAGGAAAGCGCAAAATTCCTTCGATAACTAATTAGCAAATTTGCCTGTTCGAGATCCATGGGAATAAGGGAAAAAGCGAGACGATGCGCTGACACGAACCCAGACGACATAAGAGAGTTACCAAGCTCGGAACTCGTCCTGAATTTAAATGAAAAATTATGGACGCAGAGAACCCGATGAAAAACTCATATTCTTACACTTTCAATGCTTTTATCAAAAGTTTACGATGATTTCGTGTCGAGAAATAAAATAATAAAATTCACTGAGCTTTCGTATCGTCTCATCACTTGGGCAAATTGCTGTTTTGTTTTATAAGCGACTTTAAATTCTATAAATATTCGGACTCGTTGCTAAAGTCGTCGCAGTAGCTTCGGGAGAATCCGAGGATGTAAACTCGATCGTTCCCATTGGAATTTTCGCTGTTGAACTGATCGCGGGGTCAGAACAATAGCGTCGGAGCAACGGCACGTATTGGAAAATCTCAAAATACTTATCCGATTGATTCGATTCGTCAAAAAGTAAAGTTTTCGTTCATTTTTATTTGTTTTTTGTTAAAAAATTAACTCCGGCTGCTCGAACGTATTTTACAAAAATTTTCAACAGAAATGCACTTTACTCGAGGAAAAAAAAATGGCTGAAGGTCGGAATTTGTGTTCGATCAATCGAGATCAACGAATCAATCGAGGGAGGAGGAAAAAAATTTTCCGAGTGAAATCGTGTACGTTTTATTTGCTTCTCCTGTAGCAACACTTTTTTATTTCCATTCCCACGAGTGTAGTCGTAAGTAATGCTGAAAATCGGTCGACTATTGCGTTCCCTGGGGATTACAATGAGAATCGATTTATAGCCGGTGGTGCAACAATGCCCAGAAAAAATGGCTCTCGGTCCTTTATCCAAAAAATAAAGAAAAAAAAAAACAAAAATTTCACCGGCTACTCCGGTTGACAATGAAAAAAAAAAATCCGGAGCCATCTTTTCGCGTGAGTTAACAAAATTACTGAAAAGAAATAATTCCAATTACAACAACGTTTCACGAGCTTTTGCAAAATTACTTATCCAAGTTCGACTCTGAGAAATTTCCAATGACAAATATTATGTCCGGTGGAAAAACTGATGAAATTACGAACCGTTTTGAAATTTAATTAACACCCTTCATTTTGCACCCCTACGAGAGCAAGGTTCGCATGTAAAGGTTAGTGAATACAGTTTGAAGGTCGCGGTATTCGTGGGAATGTTGAGCAAATGGAATTTACATCGAATCATTAGTCGCGTGAGAGCGAAGTTGTTACGTAATGACATATGACGGTAGAAACTGAGAGCAGACCCGCTCCCTGCTTTACTTTTTATTCCTGGCAACGAGAGAGCTCGGAGAGCTTGCACGAAAGCTAGGATTTTGGTAGTCCTTTACTCGTTCGCTGACTCCCTAGCTCTAGACCGATCGATGCATGTACCAGAATAGCAAAAACATAACGTATACACTCTATGGACTGTTTTACGCAGAATCTGCCATTTTCATTTTGTTTAAGGACGTTGTATGGCGACGGTGAAATCTAAATTTTTCTTTTCAGTTTTTCTTACATACAAAATGGTTTGCGAGCCCAAGTTCATTAAAAAAAATTGTTACAAATTGACTAAAGAACAACAAACTCTAAATCCAAGATTGTCCGAGGTAATCTGTATTTCTTATATAATAAACAAGATTTCGAAAAAATTTTATGACCGATTTTTTTGCAAAACTAAATAAAGCTTCTTTGATGTTACGTAAAAGTGTGTGCAAAGTTTTAAGAGGCTTCACCATTCAGAAATCGAAATATTTATTGTTGAAAATTGCAACTTTTAACACACACTCTTATGAGAAACTACTCAAAATCGTGATTTTTATAAATAAATATCTCGATTTCTACATATGGTGAAACCTTTTAAAATTGCTCGAGCTATTAGACATTCTCTTTGTGTGGTGCAAATTTAAAGGAATTCTATCGATTGAAAATATAGCATACAACGTCCTTAACGAAGCATTGTTGAGAAAAGTGAAACTCTACTTCGTGAGACGATGATTCCAAGGATTACGGATCAGGATGTCGTTCCAGGAACGAAGAATTGCCTTTTTTTCATTTCTACCACTATAGTTCGAGTCTAGAAATCATTTGACGAGAAAAAACCCATTCGTTATACGCAGCGAACTGTGTGAGGGTGCAATGCAATCGCTATAGTTCGGCTGAATCGTGCGAGCGAGTAGCCGGCCAGCCGGAGCCACGGCGCCTTCCAGTCTAGCCAAATAAAATCCGGGAATTTGGAGATGCGCCCTAATATTTAAGGGGAACAAGTGGAATTACGATGTCGTCTCTGCGTACAAGGGCTAGATGTGTTCGCCGAGGGTTCTCCCGAAAATAGGATAGGCGGACAGTATAGAGTCGAGGGGAGAAAGAGAGAAAGATAAAAAAAAAAAGATTCTAGTGGATTTAGATCGAAGAGTGACTCAACGAGAGTCAACGACGTTTTGGATCAGCTCCTCACTTTCCCATTGTTTCCTGTTGCCACCGACCAAACACTTGGATGCGGTCGCTGATCTCTCGGAAGAAAAATCCTCGTGGGGTTAATATAAACGCGAGAGGGTGGAAAAAAAAAATAAATAAAAGTCTCGCTGGGATGCACTTTACAAAATACGACTCTGTAATCCATCATATTCCTGTGATCTCAGCTTGACATACGTAAAGATTTATGGAGTCAATTTTTTTGCTATTTCCACTATATTGTATCATTTCGTCTTCCCACGTAGATTTATATTTTTCTCATACGAATATGTGCATTATAAATACATGTTTCCATATAAAGGGAATAGCAATATCGAGAAATCCTCTCAATTTTGCACGAAATTTCCAAGAAAATCTATTCCATACAAATCGAAGAAAAGCACAAATTCCTTGATCGAATCACTGCATTCTTACAAAAAAAGCTGCAGGTATCGAGAGAGAGAGGCAGAGAGGCAGAGAGCAGGCAGATAAGAGAGAGAGACAAAAAGGGAAGGAATGGGAGGAAAGGAAGTAGAGGCCACGGAGTTGCAAGCCCGTAATAAGGGACGCAGTAGACAAACATACATACAAAATAGTCTGCAATGTTGTGAAATAAAATGTTACAACCCTGCACAATGTAAAAAGAAAAAAAAAAAACAGCTTTATCGCGTGCGAACTTCAATTCTAGTTCAAAGACAGAGGTAAGTAAATAGTTGAAGCGATGCGAATAGCGTGAGCAATAAAATAAATAAATTAAGGAATCAACTTTTTTTTTTCGTTTGATGTCCACATCAAAACGTCAAAGGGATGTTCACTCTTTTTTTTCGTCCTTGATTGAAAAGTTGTCTTTTATTATATTTTTTTGTACCCGCGGAGCAATCTAGAGAAACCCGTTTCGTTATCAGCACTTTTCTGGGAAAAATGAAATTAAAAAAGTCAAAGAGATCGCAGGAGAGTATATGATTTTATCAGCGACTTAGTTGCGCTATACATTGAGCGTGGCTTTTCTTTTGCTTTTCCGCTTCCACCTTTATAGTTTGTGCGGCTTGCTCGAGCGATCTCGTGAATCTGTGCTACATGCAATATTCGCACATCCTATATATGTATATATTAATTACCGTATAGCCAACAGTAGAGAGAGGCAGAGAGAGAGAGAGAAAGCGAGAGAGACGGAGGAGGACGTAAAAGAAATAACCGATAGCAGACGCGAGACTCGCGTTACTGCATTTTACCTTCTATTTTTCGTCCGCGGTTCCTTCTCCGATGGTGAGGGCGAAAAAAGAGGAAAAGGATCGAAAGGTACTTTGCTCGTTGTTGCAAGGTTTCATCTGTTCTTTGGTTTTTCCAACGACGACGACCAACATTCGATACTTCCTGGTGGACCGTGCAATATTTTCCAATTTCTCCTTCTCTCGATGTACCACCATCCGACGTTATCGTGATAAACGTATTTTGGGTCGAGTGGCTGTTTAACTTTTGACCTTTTCCAATCCAAACCCCGTGCGCTACTTAAACGAATGTTGTTAGATTTTGTAGTGCTTTTCCCTCATCGCGATAGGCTCGTCTCGAATTTCTCCTCCCCCTCCCCCTACGCGTCAATAATCAGAGGAAATTTGTCAACTCTGCAAAACGTAGACTGCGTGCCATTCAGTGAGAAAAACTATTTCACGAAGCTCAATAATTCTCCAGAAAGAAAATGACCCCCTTGAAGTGAATAAAGCGCCAGTTGACTTGAAGTATCAGATACACAGAGGGTTCCAGTGATGTGACACAGTGGCGTGAAAAAATTACGAATGTAAGATTAGCTTGTCTCGGAGAAACATTTATTCTTCTTTTCGTACCCTCGGAAGATCGTCGCAGAAAGTAATATGTACGTATATATAAAATCTACATTTGTAGCTCCATCTTTGTAAAATCTTTCGCAAGACGAGAGGGGAAAAAGTTCACCATTTCCTCTCGTTTTCGCGCGTCTTCATTCTCTCCGCTCACCGCGTCATCCACTTGCGACGACTTTTTTTTCCTGGCTTCTCGTTTTACTCGCGAAGGTCGTGTTACCGCAACGAGCATACACGTGCCGCACACAATTTATTACCCGGTCTAAGCCCCTTAAAGCTGAATACATTTTTTCCTGTTGGCATCGAGGTCTCAGAAAAAAAAAATTGAAACAAAAGGTTCGAGTCATCGAGGTTTGTCTAGAAAAATCGTTGAAAATATGGAAATTCTATTACGGCGTCTAAATGGAAGAGAAACATTTTTCACACCCTCAGCGACTTCGATGAAATCTTATGAATTTTCTTTCATGATCAATTTCCCCATAGATTATTCCTCCCATTCCTTTGTCAATCGTTTTTTTTTTTTCTTATTCCAACAATTGTACAAAAGCACAAAGAAAAAAAAAGATACAGTTTGGAATTAACACCACAGAGGGATGGATAGATCCCTTAAGCTCTGGAAAGCAATTCCCTCGCGTTATCCGGATGATCGAAACGAGACATGTATAGATGCGCGAGTATATGTAAGGATGAAAACACGGAGGAAGAGCGATAGCAAAATGGGAATACGAAGGAGAGGAGGATCGTCTGAGAGAAGTGTATCGTGGTCCTAGGGCATTATTGCTGCCAACTTCCGGGGTAGGGTGCGAAATTCCGTTCTGTAAGATTCTTCCGGAGAAGTCGTTCTCTCACGAGAGCTTCCAACTATCATTCCCAACTTTGTTCGGTCCTCGTTAAACGTGGCAGTTATCGCGTCGCACACGCGGCTGATTCATTACTTTTTTTTTTTTATTTTGCCATGAGCGATTTTATCTCGTTTTATTTGCCTCCGAGCCACAACAAACAATTGTGTCCATAAGATTGGGTCTGATATGTTGCAAGTTACACAATGATCGGCAGCGACTGCAAGAAATAACAACAATCACTTGCCCTGCATTCCAATAATCGAGCGATCAATATATGAAAGAAAAACAAAACGTAGTAAGGCTAGTAGTAAATGTTCGTATCTGGTCAGACTCATTCTTTTTCACGTTCGCTTTGATTTTCAAGGCTAGATCCTGCCAATGTCAGGATTATCGATAAAAAATTGGATCCTGTGTATTGAAAATCGATTGGAATCAAATGAATGAAGGGGCAAAAATAAAAAAAAAAGATTCTGGTCCTCGCCAGCAAAACATAATTGTATGGGGAAGAATAAAGATCGAGAAAAGTGTCTTTGCAGTTATTTCTTTAGATAAATATGAGGAGGATTCACTTTTTACGATTGAGTCGTAGGAAAAGAGAGGGAGCATAGTAGAGATGAGGTAAGAAGAAAGAAAAATATTTGTAGACCCGGCTGGTTGTATCTATATGTTTAGAAAGCAAGAGCAAAGAGCGGTCGAATCGGCTCGACTGTGAATTTTCACGCAAGGCTTGTGCGCGCCAGCAGGGACGCAGGCTCGCGAGGGTCTAGCGAAATCGTGGTCTATATGTTTATATGTAGGGGAAGCGACGCGAGCATCCAGTAGGAGGGGGAGGTGGAGGATCGGGCGTTTGAGGCATCAGGGGTTTGGGATTTTGTGCTCTGGAAGAGCGCTCTGCTCGTGGATGCTGAGACTCAGTTGTACTCTATCGCCCACGCACGTAGTACGCACGGCGGCTCCAACACCACGTGTATGTTTGTGTGCGTGTGTGAGTGAGTGTGGATCACGGAGCTGCGTTCGAACAAGATCTATAATACGAAAAACCATTTCCTAACAGCGAGCGAAGCTCTTTTGCTTTCAAAGAAATATCAATATTTACAATTTTATGTTTTTACAACATGAAAACAAATTAGACAAGATATAACGAACAATATGCACGGGAAGAGCACCACACAATTAACAAAAACTTCACGATTTATCGACACAATTAGTCGAATTGGAATTTCATTTTTCACAAAACATTGATTGGCAAATTTTAAATCTGCTTGAAAAGCTCTTTCTCAATGTCAACCGGCGAATCATCGATCGAGGGATTCAAACCTTCCTTTCAACGTCTCCAACATTCGTCTCGCTTCGTGATCCACCGTAACGAGATAGCCGTTGCTCTTCCCGGGCGTCTTGAGTATTATGGTAAAGTTTAAGATGAAAGGACTCAAAAATCGTCAGAAGCACTCGAACAAACGACAACATACCAATGGGTGCAGAATGAACAGTCATCAGCCAAGTGCCAACATCAATTAACGATTCATCACTTCACTCGGGCTCACGAATCGACTCCTCTCAATAAACCGTCGAGCCCTGTCCCAAAAAGTAAGTTCATTTTTCTATATTTCTATTTTACAATCAAATATTTCCATGCGGTTAATTTTTCGAGTTTGATGCGAAGTCTGAATCTATGCTGAAAGAGTTTGGAAACATTTTTCTTCACTAATTTAGTATTTACTACCGAAAATCCAAGACTCTATCGTTCCTCGAACAACGTAGAAAAACCACGACGGAAAACGACAACAAGTACGAGACTCTCGTGGGAAAAAGTTATAGACGTGTTGCCTCCTCGTAATGAGCTCAACAAAAAGTCACATTAATTTTGGGGGTTGTTTCGATCAGTCTGTAAGACTGAGACTTCTTTCAAGAAGTTCAAGAGTCTCGTCTCAAGTTGTCATACAGAACCTTAGCCCAAAACTATTGCATGGGCACCCTCGATCAATCTGAATATTTATTATTTTTGTATAGACATGAGATCTCAATCACTATGTAACAGCGAATAATCAGAAGTCCCAACATAAGAACTGTGTGACCCTGATCTGGGAAAAATGCGAACTGAGCATGAAATAGTAAAAAAAAAATTAACTTACCCTAATGAGATAATAGAAAAGGAGCATAACAATTTTAATTAATCGCTAAATTCGCAGAGGGATTACGGCTCGATCGGCGATATCGGATTTAATGAGCAGAGGGCTATTCAAATTTTTCGGTCGGGCATGATAAAAAAGTTTTGGAGAAGAATGAAGTGGTTGGAGAGACGTGATAATTAATAGCAAGAAAACTCTTTGAGAACTGTCCACGTTCGTGCATATCGGGACGTTTTGGGTAGCGGTTTTCCAGCCCACGGAATATGAATTGATTTTTATGTATCTGGCTTTTTTGTGAAGTATTTTAAGCCCTCATCTTGGTAATCGGTCTTGCGAGCATGGGAAAGTTTGGAGTTTGCTTCTCATTAATTCGGAGTATAAAAAAACGTTGGAAAAAGGTAATTTGAGGAAGATGGCTTCGTGGAAAGTAATAATCCCCTGAAAAATGAGGGTCTACGTTGGTTATTTAAATAAAACAATTTTTTTTCAGGGTCTGCTTTCACTATGCGATATCGTCGGAAAACACGTGTAATATATACGTTTATTATCCGAATAGTACGATAAATTGTGTCTTTGCCCGTCGACCCTTAAAAGAGTCATACCCACTAACATTTATGGTTATCTGCGTTCGGTCTGACGCCGCTCGTAATTTACTACTAGCGGGGATTCGTGTGTGTAGCTTATAAAACGGACACCCTTATTCTAGTTTTTTTCTTCATCGTTCCTTTCCCTTTCGCCACGCATCGAGATCGATGGCGATAATGCCAACAATTTTATTCTCGTGCGTAACATTGAAAATTTCTTCAAGAGCCAAGATGCTGGGTTATTAAATATAATAAGAAAAATGGAGCTCGTTGCGCGAGGGACCGACATTAATATATATTAAAGATTGAAACAGGAAAATAAAAAAGAAACGAGATTTATCCTTCCAAACGAAGTTTGTGTGTAAACGTTTATATTACGGTATAAAATGGGCAGAATTAAGGAAAAAAAACGTGACAATATCTGGTGTTATTCTTTTTGTTGCTGACCGCAATCCAAAGCGCGATCAAGCTTTTTCAACGAATTCCTTTGCGAGTGGGGCTCGATCTTTTTTGGACCCTTTGTAGGCGTTACAAAGAGCTCTGTTGCTCTATTCTGTTCTTTTTTCTCGGGGTGTATATATCACCGTGTTTGTATGAATGTCCGTGGCTGCTTGTATTCGCTGACAGCGATAGAGTCTTCTTTACTCAGGAGAGCTCGCTTTGCTCGTTAGCAAATATTAAGACTTTCCTGGAGCGTTTATAATTTCGAGGATTTGTATATTGTTAAGAATTTCATGTGGTCCATCGTCAGAGGAGCGACTACAGCGGTTGACGTTTTGAACTGTTTCATATTAAAAACGTATCGAGACATTTCTGGTTTTGTTGACAGAATTGACTTGCCTTCGGATAGTTATTTTTTTTTTTACGATAGAATTTCTATGTATTTTGAAGGGATGATTTCCTTTTAATTTCCCGGACACGATCGAAGCTTAAGGCGATTCGGGTTACCCCAATCTTTCACGAGCTCTTTATTGACGTATCTCTCCAGCATCCAGGCCTCTTTTCCAATCCTTTCTCTCACTTTCCTCCTTCCTCTCTCTCTCCTCCTTCCTCTTTTGTTATTGCTTGTAACACTCTCCCGGAATTTCTCTCGGTGGTGTCCTCGTTGTATACGGGGAGGATAAAGCTCTTTGAAAAGTTGTACAAGGAAAAAGGAGTATGTAGCCACATGTTGGCTATACATCTTCGTGGTCTTTGTCAAGCTTATCAAGTTTTGGAATCTCCCAGGTTCACCGGAAAATCCAAATGTCATAATCTCAACCAGATAAACGTTTGAAATTAATGCTCAAGACACACTATGCAATGTTTTTTCTTTGGAACATCGTCGCTGTGGGATTATAGTCACTTTTCCTTAAGTCGCTTTTCATATGCTCATCTATGCATCCGCGTGGGGAAGCACGAATAACGGGAAGGAATTTTCGTGATTTTCGTTTGAGAAGACTGACTTGCATCGGAAAAAGAATGAAAACATTAGATTAAAAAGAGAGAGACGGAGAGAGAGAGAGAGAGGGAGGAAAGAAGAGAATATACTGCAAGGATTCTCTTTGGCTACGTCCGAGTCTCGAGGGATCAGAAAGAGGGAATCGGCAAAGAATTTTACTCTATATGGCTATATTGAGGGAATAAAGTTAGGATCGAAGAAAGGACGATAAAGGGGGGGGAGAGAGAGAGAGAGAGAGAACAAGAACGAAAGAAGAATGTCTCGTGCAGTCCAGGATGCAATCTTTTTCCCTTTTTTGGTGGTATTTTCTGGCACGTGTACCTTCGTTGATCTTGGGAATGATACGAGAAATATATGCCCTCGATACACCGATAACTTCTGACCATTCGGAAGGTGGCTGCATTTTTCAATTAAGTATAAGATTTAAGGATCCCTCGCGTGACACAATTTCTTTGATGGATTTTATATTTTACTTTCACTTGAAAGAATTTTACAAAAACCAATTTTTTCTTTACGGCCGTTTTTGTAAAAAAAAAAACCAAGAGACAATTAATTCGCGATCGCAAAAAGATTAATTTCGAATAATGTCACGGATGTAAAATCCACAATAAAAAATCGTCAGGTTTTTTCCGTTTTAAACTCTCGATCTCTGTAGGATAATAATAGAAAAAAAATGGTATGAAAATCAATGGCTGGAGAACAGAAGAGTTTTGATTTATTATCTCGTGAATTCGAACGTGCCGTTTTGATTCATGGCCTGGCTCCGCACATTGGCATTCGCGATGGACGCCGCCACGATTGCATCAGCTCCGACAGTTCGTTTTTCCGTGGTGTCCGGAAAACTATTTTTGCAAAATCCGAGAATGCGAAGCGAACGTTGACGAATTTTCGAAAAGAATTCCGTAGCAAAAGGACTTGGAGCATCAATCATCGTGGGTTTTCGCGAATAAATGAAAAAGGACTATAGAGCTTCCTGTATAGAGTTTTTGTATATGAACGCGTATTCGGGGGAATATATTGTGAACAGACTCCTTAAAGAATAATAAGCTTCACTCATGAATTATTCTCTTTTGTTCACTAAATCCTCGCAATGGCGTTTTGTCTTTGAAATCTCGTTCTGGCTATTTATTTCGTCAGGTCAAATCATTCATACGATCGTTTCGAAGGATATTGAAGATCGTGAAGGTGTGAACTTCGTTCACATAAATCCTACGCGTTCCAAGGTTTTCCTCTGCTTTCGTTAAGACTGGTTCAAGGATACGCAATGTCAAGGATAAAAAAAAGAAAGAATAATAATTCGTGGTAATCGAGGCTCTCAGAGATTAATGAACCGAGCGTAAAGATTTGCCATTGATGCTGTGGTGGTTCCCAAGTTTGTTATGCGATGTGGTGGCTTCTCGATCGTCGTAAAAACTAAAAACGGTGAGAAAATGTGACGGCGAGTTGAAGGAAGGTTGCGAAGATCGCTATTCCCGATCGTAAAAATCCGCGCTCGGAGGTTCAACTTTTTATGATATTTTAAAGTCTCTTGCGTTTGAAATAACGCGAGAGTGGTGGAGGAGAGTGTGAGGGGGGGAAAGGGACCAGGAGAGACTTGCGGACGAGACTCGAGAAACTAATTAGATTGTCGCGGGTGCTCTATGTATATATTTATATACATGGAACACAACGCAGAGTCAGTGGCGCTTACAAAGACGCTCGCAAGAGAGCTCCCTCGTCGAAAGCGAGAAAATTGATTCAATTCGCCCTAACGACGCCCGCCCCTCTTGTCTGGGCTTCCTATTGTTTGCGAGGGACTTTTTGTTGAAAGTGGAAAAACAGGCGAAAGAGTTTTGTCGACGTGTAATGTGATTCTTTTCATTACTCGTTTAGAAAAATGTCAAAGCGAAGCTTCAAAAGGTACATTTTGCGTCCGGAAAAGTTGGTAGACATTGAAAAATGTTATATACGTCAAAAAGTTGAAAATAAATCACCAGGTTGAGTCACTTGGTTATTTACTTCTCTGTCTCTATTTTCCTATGAGATCTTCCGGTGTATCGGACCTCGTCAACCTTTTCGAGGGCCCGGGGAAACTGTTTTGATCGGTTATCCGATCAAGTATTGACCTCATCTGAGGCCGCTCTCAACTTTGGCAATTCCCAGGCTCGACAAATCGACCAATCGCCCATCGCAAATTCATTCCTGCCTCGTTAATGTGACGTAATTTTTTTTTAATTTATTATGGCTCCTGCATTAATTACCTAGTCATACTTATCGAGAGCTTCGTGGATGATTAATCGTCAATAATGAATGCCCGAAATACGTACCGAGGACCAGAAGAGCGAACACATAAATTATCCTTTTCAAAGAGGCCGTTCAATCAGGCGTTCGCTTCTAATGCTATTTTCCTGCAGCAGTAGTTCACTAATTGGTGGGCAAATGTGCTATTTATTACTGTACTAATGTATAACCTTGACCTGCGGCCGAAGGGCGCGAGCTCTCGGATAAAAAGCTATAGGTATGAACGGGAAGAGAGATGGAAGGGAAAGAGACGAGAGGAATGGGAGAACAGAGAGCTGACTCGTAACTCAGCGATAATTGCCCACGCATTAAAATCAACTAAATGCATATTTTATTTTATTCAACACACTAGTGCAGTTCATTATGCAAATGACGTTAACAATGACTAAATTAATTAGAAGAGGATCAAAAATGTGGTCAGTCTCGAGCAGAGTCTTGATCCGCCTGACAGAGATTTTATACAATCCATTTGACGCAATTTTTCATTCATTGCATCGTTTTCCTCATAGAGTAACGTACGATTCGAGAGTTTGTTAAACATCGCTCGAGCATTTATTGAACGAGACGAGAAATGATTCTGACCCACTTCGAACGGATATTTACATCCGAAGTGACTTTTCAGTACGTGGCAAACAATCGATTCGCGTGAATGAAAATCACAGTTATTTGTTGGCCATTTGCGTAATTATTTACAGGGGACGGAAACACGAATGCCAATATAAACATGAATTCGGGGTTAATGAAACTTTAGCGTAGTTTCATTTAAATGAGCTTCGCGCTGTCAGTCGGGCTTCCCTTAAACAATTTACTCCATTTACCATATTCAGATTTTCCAATTACCATCAATCAATCAAAAATATGCTCGATATTCCAAACATACGTTTTAAATGGGCTACAGAATTATTTTGATTCAAGGCTACGCTTTAATCTCTAGAGC
Organism: Hyposoter dolosus; assembly: GCA_963921915.1. NCBI lineage: Eukaryota > Metazoa > Arthropoda > Insecta > Hymenoptera > Ichneumonidae > Hyposoter > Hyposoter dolosus. The sequence continues at coordinate 4,394,055 of OY998133.1, forward strand.
CGCTCATCAGTGGAAAAGAGACGAGAAAATCACCGCGATTTTATCGAGAATTTTAATAATTTTACCCACTACCGCACTACCGCTTTGCCTTTATGAAATAAGTTGGTTAAAGCCAGAGTTTAGGGAAACGATGGAAACGTGCGTGGTGCATATGTGCACTCTATGTATACACTTCACGTATTTCACGTGCGATATTGCGTGACGGAAAATACACTCTCCGTGACAAATTGATATAAGATTTACAAACGAGAAAATAAAGTCCGTGACCCTCGGTCGTATGACAGTCCAATAAATCTCTCATCCAATATGGCTCCTCGAGGAACGAACCACCCGAAATATTATCTTCATTTTCTTGAGGATTGATTTATTAGAAAGTAACACGAGTGATTTATTACTTGTGAGCATTGCCCACGCACATTAGTGGCGGGTTTTGCTTCACTTAAAATAATTCAACTATTGTCAATTTTTTTCTCTCGTTACAGACATTGAAATGTCCAGATCGGAGCACCGGGGCGGCGAAACCAGCCCGCCTCATCAGTCAAGGTAATTAATTCAATTGTTTGCCATTTTCAACACACTGTACGAAAGAAAAATGATGTAAAAAGCTTGGAAGATTATTTTGCGAAATAAATTCGTGACACTGGCTCGATTTACATTTTGGGACAGTTTCCTTTTTTCTCACGCCTTTTGCTTACGCCCTTCAAAATTAATCGTTGCAATCTTTGGCGTCAAGACGCTGCAACGTCTCCGGCGATATACGATGACCGAATAGAGAAGCAAAAACTGAATGAGGTTGCGACAAAGTTGAGAGGAAAGTGGCATATTTTATAACAATAAAGTTTTTGGCAGTGGAAAAAGGCTTTGGTCGACTTGATAAAAAGTTGATACACGTGTGCGGTCTCGTACGTTGGAAATTGAGTGAATTTCCTAGCATCTACTCTTCGTTGGCAGTTTAACACTCCACGAGACTCGAGAGTCTGCCCATTAATTCATCATTAACGAAAAGCACCCGCCAGGCTGATAGTCTGCGCTCACACTCGTCTCTCCCAAGAGCTTCTTCATACCTCGTTCCCAGACTGCTGTCCAGCAGCGTGGCTTTCGATACTTCGAGTCCTCGGACTCCCTCGTCTTCCAACCGCTTGCTTCATTTAATTTTCCTGATTAAATTATCCCCCACTCTCTTCCTTTCTCGCTAAATTATCCTCTTTACTCGCAAAGCTCTCATCTTTAGGGACAAAATCATTAAAACCCTCTTACTCCTTTCCATAGCCCCGATTTTTCTTGGAAACTATTACCGTTCAGATGATGGGCACAGATGATTCGTCGCTGCGAACTATTATATATTTAATCGAAATACTGAAACACCAAATGTTCAATTCCACGTGGCAAACCATTTCAAGATTTCTATTTGTGAAAATGGAGCGAGTCGCGAAAATTGTCAACGTCCATATGTGACTGGAAAACGTTTGTGTGATATTTATTAGATTTTCGCGTGATGGAGCTTTCGGGTGTGAATTTCAGGCAGTCTAGAACGAACAGCGTCGGACTTCCTGCTCGGGGATCGCTGCTACCGGAACCACCGTCAGCCGGGAGTCGTCGTCAGCCGCCTATACCGCGACGTCATTCGATCACTCCCACGGTACGTTTATCCATCCCAACTTTACAATTCGATTCGCCGCGAGACAGACCGTTGAAAATTTCCTTTTGTTCCTCTTTATTTAAAAAAAGTGAATTCGTTCACGGATCGAGAGAGACTTTTTCCATATAAATAAATAATTCATAAATACAATGAAACGATGAGCTTCATTGCGGGAGGGACTCAGTCACTTCATCTTTTCAGGAATTTCGACCTCGCATTGTGAACTAACCGAAGATTCAGAATAGCAACATTGCCACACTAACATCCGTCAAAAACGAACAATCAGATCGAGTCAACATCGCTATTTTCGATAACCGAGAGCTGGACACTACACGCACACACATTCAGAAAAACTGGTACACAATATTTTTATCACACATCGTACGAAAACACATTTATTAACACTTTGCAAAAAAAAATCAAAAACGATATTACGTACCCGAGATTTTTCCTGGCCAAACGTTCTGTACATCAATATTCGGGATTTTCTTGATTAAGTAAACAACGAGAAATAAATATTTAAAAGCTGGCCCAAGAATTATATATTCTCACGAGTTTGCGGTTTGCTCACTAAAGGTCATACACGTGGCACTACGGGAATTTTCAACGTGGACGAAATGTTCAATACGCCCGTTCGTAATTGCAATTGAAATAAACGACATGGACCGATTGAACTTTTTCGGACGGCTTTCCGTGGAAAATCGTTCCAAAGAGATCGCAGCGTTTGACAAATAGTATAATACACTACAAAGGGCAGAGAGTTTGGAATTCCTGCACTGCGCAACATTATGCCCTCGGCTTCGCCTCGGGCATTATGTTGGCCTCGGCTTCGCCTCGGGCATAATGTTGCGCAGTTCAGGGCTTTCAAATTTCATTTGGCGGCACGAGCGAAGCAAGTGCTGCTGGTCGAGGGCAGGAAATTTCATTTGGAGCTCCGAGGCAACCTTTAAGCGATCGCATTCACTTTTATTCCGAGAAAAACGAAGACAAATTTAATTAAGCTAGAAAAATAAAAAGTTATGCGTTGCTCATTAATTTACAATTATGACGAAGTTTATCGAAGTGTGAGGATCTCTAATTGAATAACTATTGGCAAGAGATACATGGGATCGTACGAATGTGTGAAACAGGTAGCGCCGCCGCCGATACCGCTGAGGCAACCGATCCCGGAAAGAAAGTCCCACGAGAGACCGATATTTTTAATCCGTAAATGTGGCGGATCGTCGTCAACGAACGAAGGTGAACAAACTACCGGGAGGAGAACGGACGATGCGAAAAAACCGGGGGATGTGCTTGCGTCAGTGAGTGAAATAAATAAGATCATCGACAGAAAACGACCGAGTATCGACGTCAATGAATGTTGGAGAGTGACCGTCGATGATTCGAGCAACGGAGACAAACTGATAGATCTAGATTCGTCAAGATCGATCGAAAGAAATGAGAAAACTGGCGCCAGCGTTTACTCGTCCCCGGGTATCGTTAAGCCCCTGCCTGACAACGTTTTACCCGTCGAAATCGAGCGACGAGCATTCCCCACCGATTTCCATAGAAACTTTGACGAGAGACCGGCGGAGCTGCAATTCAAATCGAGCTTCGAGGAACTCAGAAAAGCCTCCCGGGATCTCGAGAAACGGCTCCACGAAGGCATCGTTAGAAGCGTCGTAGTAGGCTCAGGTGTGAAAAATCCTGGCGGTGATTTGCAGCATGGAAAGCTTTCTGGGAACCTCGGACACTGGGAGGGAAAGGCCACGAAGAATGGCAGGTTCGTTATCCAAATTGTTTCATTTTACGGATCGTTTCGTATTTTCAATTTCATTCCTTTAACCGATTCGAAAATTCATCGATTAACATTTACGTGCTTCCCCAAAAAAAATTGTAAATTCAATGAAAGTGTAGTTTTCATATGGACTAGTATTTGTGAAAGAGATTCGGCGAGAGATTCCGCGGAATTTATTTCGTTGGAAAACCGAGAAATTCGTCAGCGAATGAATGTCAGAGCTTCTGAAATTCTGGTGGAGGTTGATCGATCCTCCCCGTCACTGGGGTATGTTCGCGGAGCAGGTGCCGGAAATGCGCTGTCGTCTCGGCAGCTACCGCGATAAATATACCCCAACATTTTCCTCCCTCTTTCCCCGTCTATATACTTCGCGTCAGTCGTCTTGTACGACCCCGTGTGGTCCACGATTATATCGAGAGCCGCAAAATTGAAATTAAGCGGAATTTTGGGTGGGCGAACGTCGTACAATGAATATGACGTGTCGCTTGCTAAAAATATAGATTCCGGGCAGGGTTTTGTTTTTCACCAGCACGCGGAAAATGAACTTTATTCACGGGATTACCCGTTTATTTCGTTTTGGCCAGATTTACTGGAAGGCGAAATTTTTTTTGAAGGCTACAACGCGAGAGATCCAAGTTCTCAGCGGACAGCGAAGACCTGGACATGGAGGAGGCACGGAAGCGTCCTGAAGTGGGAATCGGTCGTCCACCTCGGCCTCTTCCGTTCGAGGAGACGAGCGAGCCCAAGTTCGACGTTTTTTCGAGTCCGATAAACATTCGTCGAGAGGCTGAGAAGAGAACCAAGTTCGAAGCTCTTCAAGCAGCCTCCAGGAGTCTCGAGAACAAGCTGTTGATGAGTGGACGCGAAGAGACGGGACACCAGAAGTTGCAGGAAATTGAAAAACGTTTCCAGGCTTGTACGTCCAACAAGATCGACGATTCGATTCATCAAACAGTCGGATCAATAAACCGCGAACATTGCTTGGAGAACAAACGTTATCCGGAAAGGATCGTGAATCCTTTCGAGCATCAGCAACAACAGGCCAGAAGTAAATACGACGCGGACATGGAACGCGCGAGGAATATGTTGCAAAACAATCAGAAGAAGGAGACGAAGAGCGAGCGATTGGCGGAAAAGCTCGTTGACAAGTTACCCAAAGCAACACAGACGAATCTTCCACCACCGCTGAACACCATGTGTCAGAGTCCCGTGCCAAAACCCATCAGTGTCAGGCAGGATAGTAACGTTTCTTCAGACAGTTTCAGTCAAACGAGCTCTCCCAGCTACACAAGCAAAACCATGGAAGCCCCTCTATTACCGCACAAGCATATCAACGGCAAAGTACCAGGTAAGTATTACCATTTCACCTCCATTCTTCGCGTACTCTGTTTCATAAAACTTTCTCCGGGCTCCTGCGGATACCATATTTCAAAGAACAATTTCCATCAACCAAGTCAAATCTTCCTCTCGAGATGTTCAATGTTCGAAAAAAATGCAACGCGTACTATTATTGGCGTTTTTCGGAACTCTAATACGTCGTTCTCTTTTATTCTGGCGTTCTGCGCTTCCAGCAAATTGATGCTGTGATTACTCCGCCAAAAGTCAATGAGGAAAATATTCGGTTTGTCGTAATTTAGCTCCAAATCCCATTCACAGGAAGGGCTCTTGCACCCGAAACGGACAACCCACCGGGCAGCCCAATTACAAAGTCAATGAGTACACCGGCCAGTCTTCAGACGATTGTGAGGTTTCAGAGTGGCAGCAACATGTCGTTACAGCACAGGGTGAGTTATATCGTACAATGTGGTGGTTTTGAGATATACGCCATTGAGGAGGCAAACAATACGAGCGAATTAATTCAATGTCCCAACATTTATGGTGGGTCGTTGTGGCTAGTGTAACCTTTGAAATGAGCCCATTAAGAATAGCGACTCTTTCTTCCTCTGGTTTGTACAAGCGAATCGTAGCTTCCCGTTGACTATTTTGCTACTGTTGGAGGTGAGCAGCCGCTCAAAAGCTTGGTTTCCATTCAATTATTCGCGAGAAACCTGCTTAGTGCTTCCCTATGCTCTCCCACTCGCTGCCAGCCTCTATCTGCCTCCCTCTTTCTCTCGCAATCGTCGCACGCTTCGTCTAGCTAGAATGTCGTGATACGCGCGACCACGCGATCGCAAATTGGCTCGCTCTCAACGTTTATTGTTAGAACATTCATGATGACGAGAGAGTCGCATTGCCTAGGATGCCCTTGAGTTTGGTACAATTTTCGATGGCTCCCACGATTCGAACTCTTCATTCGTGCTCGCCAATCCGTTGGTCACTCATAACCGCCACACACGTTTATGCCCTAGTGCGCTCACATACATATACGTATACAAGATAAATTATGTTCTCGCACTCTCGGATGCAGATAATCAGAGACATGAGGCGGCCGAGCAGCCACTACGTGACCCGTGGACGCCTACGATTCCGATTCGCTCAGGTTCTCCTCAACGCAGTTGCGCTTCTTGCCATTGCCGGTGGACTTGCGGCCTACTTCAAATGTAAGTTTATTATATTTTACAATCTTTCCACGTCCAATCGCCATATGTACGATCGCCTTAACCTCTTGTTTCCGAACTGCAACGATCGATATCAAAAGCGATACTTTTACGTTTTATTTCGTTTTTCGCTACTTTTACGTTTCAACTATTTTCCAACGCCTCTCTCGATTCCCCGCGAGCTCTATCTCGGTGTTCCATATCTCGAGGCTTTTCTTTCTTCCCTCAACGTGAAAGGAACTGTCGGCTACTTTACTTGCCTGTGCTGAGCGCGAGCTCTTTACTCTCTCATCTCCTCGTTCGTTCAATTCCCACTTCGTGTCGAGTTTCCCACTTCGGTCACGGTGAAAGCTCCTTCGACCAAACTCGCTTTTCTTTTTCCACTCACGTTTTATACATACCACCAATACCTCAGTCTACGATTCAAACTGTTTCGGTGAAATGGCTCGTGACTCAGAGCTTTTCGTTTGTTTTTTTTTTTTTTTTTTTTACAAATAGAATCCTTAATATTTATTCGAAAAATCGAACTTCGAGCCGCGCGTAACAGGCATGTAAGAGTTTCTTCAATTTCGAAGTTTTTCGAAGAGAAAATAGAATGTTATTCTTTTCCTCGGTGTTTCCTTAATTCATAACGTCCATAACGAGGCTTTTTTTTATAAATCCATTCAACTCAATGCTGACGAAACGGAATGCGAGCTTAAAAATGTGCCTTTTTAAAAATTCACTCTGACAGCGTATCCAAGTGCCATTCTCAGGATCGAAGACAAAACGGTATATACCACGACAACTGTGCTTTCCGTTCCCGAACCAACTAAAACAATTATCGAGCCCAAGAATCCAGCACCAGGGATCTGTCTGCCTGTCATCGTCAGCTTCTGCATCTACCACAAGGTAATAAGGAAAAGAATAAGCACGAGAACGTTACGTAAAAATAAATAATAAAAAGTAAACGAAGGAGATATTTTTCGAGGCTTTGCTCTGACGAATCTGGCGGCACTTCATTCGTTTTTTCGATTACAAATATCAATTTTTTTCACTCTTGCGTCATGAGAGTACGGAAGAGAGTATGAAAAAATAAATAATTCACTGTCAAACTGAACATTCGTAGTAATTTTTTAATGATCAATTTACTGCCGAGCATCCTCGGGAATTTCGTTATTTAACCGCACAACCTGATTGCTCGGATGAATTCTCGATGGAAATTCGCGAGTCTGAATTCTGAGGGACGCACTCGTAAATACGAATACAAATCAAGCCGTACGCACGGTGATGATCACGTTTATAGGTTTCATCGATTTCGCAGCTGTGCCCAATTTGCACAATTGAACTATGCATGCGTTTTGTAACGAATATATACGAATGCCATCGAATATTGCAATGTTCTCCGGCTCCGTCGTGTCCCACGCTCTCCCCCTTTCTTTATCGCGCTTTTTTGTATTCCGATTAGCACCGAGCGCGTTAATTTAAACTTTGCACAGAAGCACGAGAGAGGATTCACAATAAATCCACCATATTCGTTATCCGTTTCAAGAGCTGACGAGTTCGAACCAATTTGGGGGAAAATTGTTATGGAAATTGTGAGGCTCGCGTTAAATTATTGGAGCAAAAGAGGAAAAATGAAAATGGTATCGATTTATGAAAAAGGAGAAACACATTTTTGAGGGAAAGTAAAAAGGTCGAAGGTGGTGGGGCGCGTTTGTGTTTAGCCTCGTAAGTTCTTGGTGCTTCAAACTTGAAATTCTCGTATAGGGAATGTTCGAAATTCCTCTAACTCCGCTCTTGGTGAAACGCTCTCGTCATGTGCTCATAAACTCGGGAAACAATGTCTTTATCGCGTCGTTGTGCTGCTGTCTATTCTGCATATAGGAGACTGAATTGAGGATGCGAATTTGGGGGATTTCAGATTCCATATAATTTCACGGTGTTCCCGAACTATATTGGAAACTTCGGCCAGAGGGACGCCCAACACGAGTTAGAGCTTTACGACGCGGTCGTTGACGTAAGATGCTACGAGCTTGCAGCGCTTTTTCTTTGCAGTGTTTTTGTGCCCAAGTGCGGTTCACGAGGTCAAGCGGTTCCGTCCTGTCGAAGTCTTTGCTCTCGTAAGTCGTATTATCTTTTTTTTTACCTTCCAAAATGAACAAAGATTTCGTGGAATGATAAATTTTTGCGAACGAAGTAACGGAGACACCTTCTTGCTTTTTTTTTTCCACAGAAACTATAAGACGCTGCGGTTTTTTCCTGAAAGTCTTTGCTCTCAATCTACCGGATTACCTAGAGTGCGATCTTTTCCCTGAGAATGATGACTCGGACGTCTGCGTCGGTCATCACGAGGTCGTTGAGGCAGCGAAGCGAGCCGAGAAGCCTGGTGAGTCGACGAGCACATTTTCACTTATCTCTTAATCCCTCAATTTGAATTTCAACGCGACCCAAAATTCCCAGATTTTTATACAAAATAAAAACTCGCTTTTAGCATTCGAATAACTTTTATAAAGATTCTTCAATACTTCTACGTCAATTTTGTGAATTTTCTTTTTTTTTTTTCTAGATTTTTATCTCTTTCGTCTTTTTGCCTCCATCTAATAAACGAAATATCAAAGTTTTGTGCAAACTAGAATATATCGCGAATACCAAACTTCCGTTTTCTAAAAGATTCAGTGAAATCATTCTCCTAGCTCTCGCATTATGAACAACGAAACGTACCAACAAGTACCCGAAAATTTCTGCGTCCCAGATTTATGAAATTTATAAGGAATAATTCCACGAATGCTGGTAATTGAGAGATTAAAATAATCTCGAGACGGCCATTTGGCGAGAGCCCTTGCGAGGCTCTGTTTATCTAAACTCGCAGTTCCTACCTTTTCCCCGTCTCCGTTCTATCTCGTAATTATTTAAATTCCACGAATTTTCGTTCGTGTAGGCGAGTTTTTTCCGCCGAAAAGTACCGGCACGATAGTTGAAATTTTGTTTATTTTTTTTTTTTTTTTCAACTCTCCGTAATAACGTGGACAAATGACGTCATTCCAGCGCGATGAAAAATAGAACTGCTGTGTTTTCTGTGACGAGAAAAAAAAAAAAAAACAAAAATGTCTCTTACGGATTAAACGTCGATTGTTGTTCCCTCTTGACCCCATCCACCTATACCGAGCTCGAAAATGCGCGTGTCAGCTCGTGCAAATCACAGAGGATAAATTCACGTTAAGCCGCAGGTGTTGACTCTACTCTTTCCCAGTTGTTCGATATCGTCATCATTGTTTGTTCGAGGAACAAAGCCCAGCTGGATTTTCACTCGAGATGCTCTTTCTCTCCCTCTGCATAGCCCTCTCCTCCTCGCAAGTTCTATCGGTCGTTATATGACGAGAGAAAGAGCGAAGCAAGCGTGAACTTCGACTGGTGAATTCCAACGAAGTAGAGAAATATATTATTAACGCGTGGGTTTTCTCGTGTGTGGAAAACTCGAGCTTTTGTGTTTCTCGAAGTAAATGATGGCAAAATTTCTTAGTCCGTTAATCGTTAACGCACAAGTATTATGTCAGCTTGATTTGTTCCAGTAGCGAGAACTGCCGAGTTATCAATATTTCTCGAAGAAAAATCGTAATAAATGAATAAACATTTTTTTTTAGAACTTGAGAATTCGCGGATAATTATAAATATCGATTTTACTAAATAATTAAACTCGTTTATCTCAGATTTTCTCTCTCGGTGTGTTCCCTATTGTTCCTACGGAGTTTTGCTCCGTTCGCAATTCTCTGCCTTCGTCGTCGTCATATTACTATTGTTCTTCGATTTATCTTTGGAGCTCGTGTTAAAATCCGGTGGAAAGGAAATTCGAGATACGAACACGTTGCTCCATAAAATACGAAACTGGGAACACATTTTCTCGAGCGTTTTATCGAGCTTAATAATATTTAGGATTGATAAATAAATTGGAATTGTTTAATTGAGAATGGGCTTTGAGCTTTCATCTAAATTCAAGATAATTTTGTTTTAACCAAAATATTTTCCATGCTTCGAAAAAGGGAAATCGAAAAAATTGCGTTTTTTCATATTTTCGTATATTTCGCGTCGGAAAAATAGTTTTTCCGGCTCCATATCTTGTATCTTCATACAAGATTTCTTCATAATTGTTAAAGTGACTAATTTTCCCTCAATCTAATAATTTGAGAAACAACTAAGAGATCCAATATGGAATCGATCGGCGGATTGAATCAACCGACAAACGATAAGCGAATCCATGAGCCCCTCGAGGGCCTGGGAGCTGAGAGAAGATCCGCTTCCGTTCTGATCCTTCGTAGGTCCATCATTATTGCGAAACAGTGTGCAAATCAATGAACGGATATTGTTCTCTATCGGATTTATTGTATAAGCTACGAGACAAAACGTATACACACGCTTGCCCGGCTGCCCGTCTTATTTCAATTAATCGGTTTAGCGTCACGAAGGCCATTGACGTTCAAGGCTAAATCATTGCAGATTGTCGATGAAACCATGAGCTTGATGAAATTATAATAAAAAAATCTCGCAAGGGTGACGAATATCTGGCGAGAATTCATATAAATAAGGAAAAATGTTTTTCAATGCTCATTCCTATTTTTCCATAAAGGAAAAGTCGAATTTATTCCATTAATTTGTCAGTTTTTTCCTCACTGTGTAAAGATCAAATGAAGGAGTGAAATGGGAATGAAACAACGATGCTAATTAAATGTTTTGACTCGTACGCAACTTACGCTTCTCTTTGGATTTGTCCTGGCGGATAAACGAAATTAGTCTTCGTTAAGAAGCAAAAAGCGTGACTTTAAGGGCAGCCCATTTCTGGCCTTTCACATCAGCACATCTCACCAGTTCATTCAATTCATTTGAAAAGATTACACGCCGTTCAAACGTTTCTTGGAAATTGCAATTCCTTTCTGGAATTAAATCGAAATCGCGGGGTTGAAAAGGTAGCCTGTCAGCCAGCCAGCCAGTTTCTCGCTTCTCACTTTTTTCCTTTCAGTTAATATCAATTTAGTAAAGCCCACCGTACCATTCCTTACCTCATTCCTGATTCGAGAGCAATCCTCGAGGGTTCTTCGCGAACCGCATCCCGAGAAGTTTTCCGCAGCCATGAATTAGGCGCCAGTTTCAGCCGCAGCGAGTGAATATTCTTTTGCAAACACAATCGTTTTTGCTTCCCTTCAATCATCACGTGGCTCATTTATTTCTCGCTGTTTTGTTTCCACTTTTTCTCTTTCTAAAAATTTTATTCGGGAGATTGCAATTTTCACGAGGACCTGTCAATTTTCATTTCGTCCAAATTCATACACACTCCAACGATTTTGTCCTGATTAATATGCAGGGTGTAGCAACCCTCACCGAATCACTGATGTGCCGTTTGAAAGCTGACGCTTCCACGAGGCTCAAAGCAATAGGCGACCTGCATCGACTCTCCATGCACGAGATAAATTCCATCGATTCATCCAAAGTATAGTTCCTCGCCAACCCAACGCGACCGACCGTAACTAATCAACCGTAGCCTCCCTCATTAACATCTATTAACGATGCTTAACCATCGAGCGTGTTTTGTTATTAAAATATACGGGCTCATCGATAAAAATCTTTAGAATTAATTTATTCAGTTCCGGTGAAAAATTTTGTTGGATCGTAAAACTATTCGTTAATAACGCGATTGTTCGGATTGGAAATCACGATAAAAATGGGGAATGAGCGATTCTTTCGATCGAATCAAACGCGTCAAACGTTGAACGAAATATTTCTACGCATCGATGATAGAAAAAGCGGAAAACCAACAATGGTGATTGAAGTTTATTCGGCAAGAGAATTTCTAATCCGATGAATCAAAACGTGGGAGAAATCTGTTCGTACCTGAGCAACTTCATTGTCTCTTGATATGATGTTGTGCAATCTCTCATTCTCTGCGAGTGTATTTCACTCTCTCTGTCTCTCTCTCGCTCTTTGGATGCATTTGCAGTATGCACCAGTGGTTTCCAATGTGACGGTACCAGATGCATTCCAGTCGATTGGAAATGCGACGGACACGTCGATTGCGCCGACCAGAGTGACGAGATTGGCTGTGGCGAGTGCGGAATAAGCGGTAACGGGAGTGCGATAATAAACGGAGCTGGGAATGTCACAACGACCATTCCGTCCTTTCTGGTTAATGGCAGACGAACCAAAAAATTCCATTCGAAGAATCTTGGCAACTTTTATGCCAGGCCGAGCGTTCATTGCGGCGAGAGAAGGTGCATGTCGGCCGAACATGTTTGCGACGGTGTTATGGATTGTCCGTGGGGTCAGGACGAGAGAAATTGCTGTGAGCTCACTTTACAAGATCCGATTGAAATTTCTTCTGAAATTACGATCAAAATTAATCGCAGGTCGTTTTTTTTTTTTTTATATCGTTCCCAGTGCGCTTGAGCGACCGGAACGGTGACGTTGGAAAAGGACGTCTTCAGATTTATCACGCCGAAAATGGGAGCTTCATACCAGCATGCATAGCCAACTGGGAAGACAGTTCGGGCAAAGCGATTTGCAATCTTCTGGGATACGGGTAAGTCGAAATTTCGCTGATTCGGTTGAGCCTGTCGGTTACGGTTGCACGACGTTTTGCAGTCGTTCGGACGCGAGGAGAAAAGGGAGTCTCTGTTTGGGTTCGAGGGAGTGAAAAATCAGAATGGGATTAAATTTCATTGTCTCCGGGGTTCGCCCTCGCAAATGCGATCGTGAGCTGCAATTTCCGGAGGATCGCTCTCGTATCGATATCAAACTTTAGCTTTTTTCTCAATTTCCGGGGACGAGAAAAACGCGATTCTCAGGATAACGCTGAGGAATTTTCGTGTACAGATATTTATATGATGAAGCCTCCGGTGTAGGAGCAATCTCACGGTGGTCGAGCACGAGCTCCTGACAGAAAAGCTTTTCAGGTTTCGATCATTCTCAATTTCCCAACCACATTTCTTCCCCGCTCCTGTCGATACGACCCTTATGGCTAAGTAAGGGTCCGAGGAAAAGAATATGACTAGGAAGTCGCAAGAATGAATAGCACGTTGCCGATCGATTCGCGACCTCGTTTATAATCCTTTTGTTTTTTTTCTTTTTTTCCTTCGTTGATTTAACAGCGCGGTAGACTCCTCGATGTTGTCGATGAAAAACAATAACGTCACAATGATGAAGCCAATAATGGACACGTCGCAACGTTGGAGGCTCGCACAAAAAGGACAAGGAAATTTACTCAAAGAATTGCAAGAGTGCACGGATCGGAATGACTACCAGACCGTAGAGTTGGCGTGCTCGGAATACGGTTCGTATTTTATTCTCCTTTACCACTCTCAGTCTTTTTCTTTTATTACTGCGGGCAGCTTCAATATCCATTTATTTTCCATCCATGTTTTCTCACCTTTCTGGAGTTGTTTTAGCGTGTGGACGTAGACGTCACGTTTACGGAAACGCCAAAGCAAAATCGAGGATTGTTGGAGGCACCGAAGCAGCCCCTGGCGATTGGCCTTTCCTCGCCGCGCTTCTCGGAGGTCCTGAGCAAGTTTTTTACTGCGCGGGAGTTCTCATTGCCGATCAGTGGGTTCTGACAGCCTCTCATTGCGTTGGCAAGTGAGTATTTCATTTCTTTTTTTTTTAATTCGCCGTTATCTTTTATCGCTAATCTTTCTTGACAAGCGCTCGGAAAAAGTCTTAAAAAATTCAGCCAAGAATTGATTGCTGGCTTAATTTTTTATTTTTTTTCACTGGGGAGTACCTGAGACTGAGACTGAGATGCTGAGACTTGAGATGCTAACTTCACACTAGTCGCAAATCGTGGTTTTGGTGAAAATGTTGAAATTTAACGTTGAAACAGTTTCAGTCACTCGGATGTTTCGGATTGGACGATACAATTGGGAATAACGAGACGTCATGCTCATAGTTACCTCGGAGAAAAGCTCAAAGTAAAGAGAGTCGTGCCACATCCAAATTACAACTTAGGCGTAGCTCATGACAACGACGTCGCGTTATTTCAACTGTCCGAACGGGTTAATTTTCACGATCATCTGAGGCCGGTTTGTTTGCCAAAACCGGACACGGATCTGGCTCCGGGAACCTTCTGCACCGTCATTGGTTGGGGGAAAAAAGAGGATGCGGATGGTATGTTCTCTTAATTGATAAAACTGATTGAATATTCAATAATTATCGATTTTTAATCGTCCAATTAATTGATGTTTCAAAAGACTCCGAATACGAACCAGCGGTCAACGAAGTCAAGGTCCCCGTGCTCGAGAGGGCATTGTGCAATTTGTGGCTCGAGCACAAGGACCTTAACGTCACTGATGGAATGATCTGCGCTGGTTATCCCGAAGGAAAAAAGGACGCTTGTCAGGTAGCATCAAATCACTAGTAAAATCTACAAATTTCCGTTTCATAAGGGCTTACGACCATAAAACTTTTTCCCTCAGAATTGATAAAAATTCAGACAAAAATTCAGCCTTCGTTGGGATCGAATTTCTGGCCAACTTTTTTCTTCCTACTTTACTTCTAAAGCCGAGCTATGATGGGAAGAAAAATTGTTGGTTCAGTTTTTGCCAATCAAATTAATTTTTTTGTGGAATATTTGTAAAGAATTTTCAAAAAATCGTATTTCGATAAATTTGATCGGAACTATCGCCAAATTTTTGAATCAGTTCGGTCTTCCACTTGATTTTATGATTCCGACGATATTTTGCTTTCATTGATAAAACAACGAACAAAGGATTTTGCATTTTATGGGTTCAGGGCGATTCGGGTGGTCCGCTGCTCTGCCAGGATCCAACTGACAAAGAAAGATGGTTCGTGGGTGGAATCGTAAGCTGGGGAATAAAATGCGCCCATCCGAAGCTTCCAGGCGTTTACGCTTACGTCCCGAAGTACGTATCGTGGATCCGCGAGGAAATGGCCAAATATTCCGAGCGTGACAAGGGCTAACATAAGAAGAACGGGGCCAAGGAGCCCCTCAAAAAGAAAACTACCGACAAGGGATTTAGAAAAATGTTGGACGAGTGGATGCTGGACGTTCCGGCCGAGAGTTAACGTCGATCAGCCTGGCCAGTTACCTTTAAGGGGATTCATTGTGAGTACCAAAAAAATGGCGAGTCGTATGAAAATGTTAAGCCTTCATTTCGAAAGATACTTTTCCGTAGTCCTCGTTGGATCAGAGCACGGTTCATGGTTCTCAAAAAAAAAAAAACAAAAAACAGAAACAAAAAATTTCTTTATCTCGTGACTTTCCAAGAGAAATCTATCCGAATATGGAAAAAAGCCTGACGAAGCCGAGAACGCAAACTTTTTATATGTGAAGAAACACACTGGCTTTTTATTTTTTATCTACACCGCCAAATCTTTAGCGATTTAGTTGGCAAGTGTATGAAATATTATTTGAGAGGTAGATTGTTTGAAAGCGAGGACACGTTGACTTCTCAAAGAAAAATAAAAAAAGATCGAGGCCGAGAGAGAAACTGTAGGATGAAATTTTACAAAAAATGTTGGACGTGTCCTTCCGGTATTGTAGGAGTTCCGGCTGATAAAAAAAAAAAAACAAAAGGGAATGAGAAAAAAAAAACAATTGTAAGCTTAAAACTCTGGAAATCGAGACGTTGCATGAATAATTCGTTCATGCACGAGCGACAATAATTAAATGATAATGAAATAATACTCGGAAACATAGTAAGACACTCAATTGCACAAAGGGACGAAAAAAAAAGACTCGATACCCTCGAGATGACGGAGGGAGTGACGAAAAATGAGAAAAAAAAGGAAAAATTCGCTTCGTGCTCGCGCATTATATCGATGCGAACTAACTATAGTAAAGTTCAGATAAAATACGGACGAGAAAACTCCGTGGTATATTATTTTCTATAAAGTTGAATAACCGAGGGAAGAAAAAAGTTAATATATAAAAAAAAAAAAAAAAATACACTTTTGGTAACGAAACTCAAAAACAAGAAAAAATAAATAAATACAAAAGTCAAAAGTATATGGATTTACAGAAAAATGTTGCATATGATGCGATAACTAAGTAAACAAATCAACCGAACGAAAATAAATAAGAGAAAGGATTTTTTACGTCGTGGACAATAAAATGACGATGATCCACCAAGTGGTCGAATTAATTTTTGGGTGTATGGTTGAATCGAGCGACAATAACGAGTAAATAAATCACTCAAATTAAATATTAATATATGAAGAAATATATCGTAGAATCTCGAGTCAATTTTACAGAGCTTTGACGAACGAAAAATCATTTTTCAACATCCTGGTGATTTTAACTGGTCGGAGTTATCGGAGAAAACACACGAGCTATTTGCCACAGAGACAATAAATTATTTTTTAGTTCGGAATCATACGTTCCAGCTGTACACCCGTCTCTATAGAATTCATATATTGATTATAAAAAAGCATGTGATGCAAAACATTTGAATAATATTAATAACAATAAGGACATCGATAATAATAATAATAATAATATAAAAAATAAGAATAAGTGTCTATCGTGTATCGAAACAACAGTCTAAGTTTACAGTCATGCTATGCTATAAATACCAGAGACTATGATAGACATAAGCGAGCTTTCCTTTCAGTGGAGAAACTGTTTTTTGAGGAAATGATTCTTTGAATATTTATTTTCTCAAAAGCGTTTCTTCTTTTTTTTCAAAAAAAAACCTTTTGCTTGTAAATTGGCACCTTTATATAGAATAGTTGTATTTTTAAGGTGACTTATAAATTATTATTAATATAAACGAAGATGGTAGATGGGGAAAAAAAAAACGTTGACTGAATTCTAGGGATAATCGACTGCACCAGCACTTTTTTGATTCGCACTCTAAAGCAAATAGTTTTTTAACGAATATACTTTATACAAGTGAAATTGTTTATAGAGAGAAAAAACGATCGTTGGAGAAGCTAGAAGCCTTACTAATCGACTCGGTGTTCTCTGAGTACAAGATGACTAGTGGTATTGTTGGTAACGACTCTGCAACAATTTGTATTTTCTTTTCGTTCGATGATTCATCGTAATATTTCCCAAATTGATAAAAAAACCGAAAATCTGTATTCCTGATTAATATTTTCTTCTATTCCATTTCGCTTCTGACAATAACGACTATTTTCGAACAAACCTCGAAGCTGCGAAAGAAATATGAAAACCGGACAATAAAACGTCTTCCTTAGTATCCAGACAACAAATTAGTTGTAAAAATAAATAAAAAATAAAAAAAACATTAATAATAACCGACAATACTGTGTGAGCAGACAATAAATAAATAATGTTAGGCAATGTTCCAAAAAGGACAATAAAAATAATTGTTAAGACTTTGTCGTAAGGTTAGTAATACTCGGTTTAATTAGACAATAATATTCTTCTTAATCGTATTGATAATAATGGATACAATAATTATTATTTTACGAAGAAAAAAAAAAATTGGATTTTCATTCGAGGAAAAAGGGAATATTTATTCTCTCGGAGACGACAATTACGAATGGCGAGTTTCAAGCTTTTTTGAAACAATCATTTTACTCCGTTCTACACCGGACCTCAAATGTCCTCTTGAAATTATCGTTAATGTCACAGACAATCAGGTAGACGAACGTTCACATATTTGACGAAATTTTTGCACATTTTCACACTTTTCAGAGTGTCATCTCCGAGAGAGTTGAAACTATTTGGAAAACAATTACGAGCAAGTGGCTGCTTTGTATAGAAAAAATGATGATAACGATAATAATGAGCCCGAGTGGATATAGAATAGAGAAAAGAAATTATATGACAAATAAAAGCAAAGCACGTGAAACTAGTTTGCGTGTGGATACGGATTGGTCAACTGACATACCGAGACCTAAATTTTAAAATTCCGTTTGAATTTTTGTTGGTCGTTGCACAGAGTTATGGGTGAAGAAATATTGAGACCGTTTAAAGAGAAGAGAATTCGGTGATACGAGAAAGTAAATGAAAAATCGATTTTATTCTTGTTCCAAAAACGATCGTAAGAAATATTTAAATGAGATTGGAATATCTACAAAGCAAAGATTTTTTCAGCACACGTCCGAATCGTATTTTTTCAAGGCCACTAAAAATCATTGGAAAATGACTGAAAATTTTGAATATTCGCGATAATGACTCATTTGACAAGAGATTCGTGAATGTTTGGGGAAATGTTTTGACGATAGGTACAAATAATCGTGCGCGGTACAGAGATGTGCGCGTACAGAGCGAGAGTTATTTTGATAGGACGATGAGACAATGCCTCGTGGAAAAAATTTGTCTAGAACGACGATCTCAATTTATAAGCCTTTTTGGAGGAGTTTTTGGACGGGTGAATATGGGTCAATACATCGTAATCAATGCGTAGATCATAATGAGTGTAAATTCGTAGTGCAGAAAATAGAAAATAAGAAAAAAAGATTAAATAGAAATAAAATGGGAGCTGGATAGCGTTGACCCGTGGTCGATAAGTTTAAATATAGCGACTGACACACTGGGTCAATTTGACCCGGAGTTTATTTGATCTCGAGTCACGAGCAGCCCTTTATTCGATATTTCTCGAAATAAAATCAGTAACACACTTCGAAAGTTCGTCAACATGTGTGCATGAAAAAAATCCTCGAAAATTACAATTCCAACAAAAATTTAAATTACAAAAAAAAAAATAACAATAATAATTTCTGATTTTTCATTCTTTTGGGACAATCAAAAGTATCTACAATAAAAACAGTGAAACAAATCGGATAGCGATGATACATCTCGGAAATTAAGTCCGGGTCAAAATGACCCAGTGTGTAAACGGGGGGTTAAATTCTCAAAGTAGTGATCTCGGTAAACGTACTATCGCTTTAAGTATATAACGAAATACTGCGCACAAAACTTACACATTTCTGTGAGGTAGAAAAACACTTTTCATCGTATAATAAGAAAACGTTATGGAAATCGTGTAACTACTCCTGTCAAGTCAATGTTGGAAGATCGGTGAAAACAATTATACATATATATACACATATATATATTGTATACAATAGACAAGAAATAGAATAGCAAAAGAAATTATTTATAAGGTAACAATATATAGCGAATACGAGTTAAAATATAATTGTATATGTTTAAGGACGTTGTATGCAAAATTTTCTATCGACAGAATTCCTTTAAATTTGCACCACACAAAGAGAACAGTGATATCTAATAGCTCGCGCAATTTAAAAAGGTTTCACCGTGTAGAAGTCGAGATATTTATTTATAAAAATCACAATTTTCAGTAGTTGCTCATAAGAGCGTGTGTTAAAAGTTGCAATTTTCAACATTAAATATTTCGACTCTAAATGGTGAAGCCTCTTAAAACTTTGCACACACTTTTACGTAACATCGAAGAAGCTTTATTTAGATTTTCCAAAAAAATGGGTCGTAAAATTTATTCGAAATTTTGTTTATTATATAACAAATACAAATTACCTCGGACAATTTTGAATTTAGAGTACGTTGTCCTTTAGTCAATTTGTAACAACTTTTTCCAATGAACTTGGGCTCGCAAACCATTTTGTTTGTAAGAAAAACTGAAAACAAAGATTTAGATTTGACCGTCGCCATACAACGTCCTCAAAGTTAAATAATCGTGGAGAACTTGATCGACCTCCATTACAATCGTTATTGAGCTTGCTGAATCAGGAATGAGCAAAAAAAAAGTATTGCTATACAGTGAAAGAAATGATTGTCTGATTTACTTCGTATTTACACGCGCCTTTCGAAGAGGAGACTCCCGTGGGAACTCGTGGCTCTCGTTTAGACATTGATGTTAAAGTTGACACTAGATACCGGTTAGTCCTCGGATCTCCGGATCGCGTAGAATAATATTTTATGTCGAATATGAAAATTGGTACAGCTTTAGACTTTGTAATGCTAATTGTGTGCTAAGATTCGTGCGTCGTCTCTCGTAGAAGACAGCTTATCTTTTGTGCTCTTCTGTGATCATTGATCTCGCGCATGGTTCCCTACTTTTCGTTTCTCTCCTGAAATAAATTCAAGACGTGAGTATAGAAAAGATTTTTCAGTCGAGCCATTTCCTGGAAAGAACTGTGACGACGGAATATTATCACGCAAGAAAAAAGAAAAAGAAAACGTGTCATTACTTTTCGTTAAAACGTTCATCGTGAGGAAAAAAATGCTCTGCAGGAAATGGCTGAAAAAATCAATGCGTTATCGCTCGATGTGCAGTGCACTATACCTATCGTACAATCAATGGTCGGTGTGCTCGATATACGAGAAATGATAACTATATCGTTCAGCAGAAACGCTCAAGGCAGGAATTCATTTCTATAGTGTTATTCAACGACGAGGCTACAACGGCGATTACAAAAAGATGATCCAGAGATTCTGATTGCTTCGTAATAAACCCTCGAAGCAGCAAGAACAAATTTCGTTCACTTCCAACCCAGAATTTCATAAATCCAGTTTTTATTTTCATAGCTAAAATATTGGTGTTGTTAGAAAATTGGTAACAGAACGACCAAAAGAAAACAACGTTGATTTGTTCAACTCGTCGGACACGTAGAGTATAATTTCTATGTTAAATATATATTTAATGTTGGATATTTAAAATACGTTGATTATTGGATGTGTTGCTGTGATCAGATACACTGCTGGTTTAGAAAAGAAAATAAAAAACAAAGAAAAATCAAGTATACCAACACTAGACTGTAGTAACGCTAAATTGAAAACTGTACGTGTGATACAAAAAAAAAAAGAAACAGAAGAAGATGTTGCTGCCAAAAAAAAAACCTGCTCGTCAAGTTCAGCTTTAGATGGAACGACAAAATTTCCTCCCTGCAAACATTGGAAAATATTGAAGCGCGAACCGCGAAATAAGAGAAAAACGATCGAGTGTAATGAGCTGGTAAATCGATCGCTTCCCTTTCGATCGAATAACGAAAAAAAAAATAGCAAAAACAAAAAAACAATCGCCACTGGAATGATTTGGTATAGTGCGTCGACGCTTGGCACTGCCTTTCCCTTCGTTAGTATAAACGTCAGGCAACAATGAAGCTGTCGCGAGGAAATCCTGTGCTGTAAACTATTAATAATAACAAGACATTAAAAATAATATTACTGTGAGATTGTTTAATCGATCAAAGAAGTTTCAAATGTTTTGCGACGCCCACTCTCGCTGGTCGAGAGTTAGACGAGTTTACAAATTGTGTATTAGCATTGACAGAAAAATATTGAAATAAAAATGAAAACTACACGTTAATTACACTGATGAACCGACGCTAATTAGAGAGGCGAAACCGAGCGATTTGTCGAGCGCTTAGAAATTCGTGGCAAAAAATTACAGACTCGTGTTTATTTTTGCAAAATGTCTCCCACTTGTATTTCGGCAGAAAATGAATATTTATTTGCAGTTGTCATAATTTGGCACATCGGAAACATATCGGTAATAAAATTTTCTATTAAAAACAATTAAAGCAATACGTAGCTAATTCTCAGGTAAACATTTCGTTCACAACGTAACAGGCTCTATCGAACAAAGCTTGTTAACATTTTGCAAAAATATTCAAAGCCCACGAGTGATTATTGTTGGACACACACACGAGGAATTCCGCAGCAAGGTGATGTAAGAACGTTTAAGATTGGTACAAAGTCTTTATATTAAGAAGAACGATTAACAAACGAAAACACATTATATATCACACAAATGATGGATGGTAAAAAAAACCGAAAACAAAAAAAAACAAAAAATCTATACACATATATTAGTATATATGAGATGAATATTGATATATCAATATATTTATGGAAACTGCGTGTTGGAAAATAAATGATGTATTCAGAATGTATGTACCAATTGCCTCGAATAATTAATCCTGCACGACTGCCCACGACGATAAATAAAAAGATTCAAATTTCTCCCGGCGAAAGGGGAGAAAAAAAATGACAGGATCGGTAAAATCGAGAACTACTCGTCGAAGGAAAAAAATCGATGAAGCTTTTTTGTTAGCTTAGGGAAGGTCGTGTTTCCAACTTTATCGACTGTAGATTCTTTCAGGATGGCTTACCATGTGCTGTAAGGGCTAGAAATTTTGTTGAAAGGTTTCCTGATCGACGGTTGTAAACTGCGGTCGCAATGGGAGCGAAATTCTTTTATGATTGAACAGTGACCTTGAAGATGTCACTCGCGATCCCGAACAGTGATGGGGTTTATAGAGTTTTTTTCAAAGACGTTCGAGAGAGAGAGAGAGAATTGAGTTGTCACGACTCAGGAGGGTTTAAGGACTACGGAGGTATATTGTAAAAAATTAAAAAAAAACGTGATGCATGCTCAAAGTCCTTCGTCGCGTCTAATCCTCCAGAACGCGAATGAAATTCTTGCTGACATTGAAACCTTCTGCAGGGGAGTCGTGGGGACACAAGGCTGCTGCAGGTTCGCGTCATCCGTTTAATCCTTCGGGTGATTTTACACCATTTTGCATCGTATCTAATGCGACATTAAATAGCAAGAGTAACGGAGGGAGTAGATTTTTTTTTTTGTGAGTATTTTTTTCTCAGTTGAAAGGGTTTTGACGTATGGAGGAGGCGGAGGGTGACGAGTCTTTGGGATCGGATGGAAGCAGCAGTGCGCGATGGATAGGATTTGCGGCGATTTGAAATCTATCCGCGTGAAATCTGGCTTCTTATTATTTTGTATTCGGAACGTGTGTCAACGGGGTTTCAAGAATTCATTCGGTAGCTGAGGAAGATTTTTTTTTTTTTTTCAAAAATAAAACTTAATAATAATAATGACAAAAGTGATAGTAACGAAATGATTGTGTATCCTCTTTATCCAACTCCGATAAATAACGGTTAATTAAGCAAAATAGGAAAGCAAGTTGCGCGGCAACTAAGATCATCAGAGGGATGAAAAGCAAAATGTAGTTGCGAAGGGGAAAGTTCGTTCCATTAACGTTCGCGTCTGAAATGAGAAAAGAACGTGGCGTTATAGCTGCACGTGCTGTGCTCCAGCTTATTATTGCTAATTAAAACAAACGCGATTACAAAAGTTTCAATTTGAATTTACAACGATGCGAAGAAGTTTCAATGGTGAGAGTAATAATGATATTAATATCGATCTGTAGGTTTTGGGGCGATCGATTCCTCTCGTCAATCCCCGTGCCATATAATATCGGCGTTTAGTCACCCGCTGAGACCGAGAGATCGGCTTACGCGTCCCCGAACTTGAGGATTATAGGCAAACGCGCGTGCATGGTTGTGCATTAAGTATTTAGACGTGCGGAACGAGACAGTGGGACACGGTAACTCGGTTTTCTATCGCACGTGTCGTTGTATGTTTTTCAATTGACATCGGTGAATATTTAGATCGAGTGAGCAAAGAACTCTGTTCCTCTGAAAAAATCGGCCATTTTTCAGGAGCCACCGAGACACCTGCGTTTTTTTTTTTTTTTTTTTTTTTCAATTACACCAAATTTTTAATCATTGACCGGTGGCTGCTGGAGTAACTTTGAATAAAAAAGGTGGCCGCGAGAGGTATACAAGGGATGAGGAGGAGGAGGAGCAGGGGCGGGATTGTAATTAGTGTCCGCCAGGGGGCCGAAAGAGTGCGCAGAGTGTAATTAGCGCTCGAGGAAAAGAGGAGCTAAAAGTTTTGATATTTGACGTGCCGGGGGTTCAGGGGCAAGTAGAGCGAGAGGAAGAGAGAAGGAGAGGCGTGTGTTTCTTTAATTACGAAGTTGTTATCACGCGAGGCGGTTTCTCTGTCGGCAATGCCGGCGGGAATCCTCCCCGCATATTCCTATTGGAAGTTGAGCTGCTAAAGGGCGTAACTCAATAAGATCTTCTCGTTGTGAAGCGTCGGTTACAGCCTTTTGTTTAACTCTCTTGGGTACGTATAATCGGGCCAACAGCATTGTATATAGTCGGTTGGTGCACAACGAAATTAACAAACGCGAGAGCGCGGTACTGTGCACAGTTCGGGAGGCTGGGCTCGGGTGTAACGCGGTGGTGAGCATGTTTTATTAATTTATCGTCCGCAGTATATTACGAGCCGGTGGAACGCTCTCTTGCTGAGATATCAGCGTGCAATATAAATAAATATATAGCGCGTACGTAGCTTTAGCGGAAGAACCGGGCAAAATCTGCACGGAAAGAGAGACTCTGCAACCCTTGTCGCTACTTGTAATTACTTCGTAATTAAAAAAGAAAAACAAACAAAAAAAAAACATGCGTCTCAGATGGGACGCTGCAGCGAGAGAAAAGAGTGCTGGAAAGATTCTTGTATTTGTAGAAAAAAAAAGTTGGCATTTCCGTCAGTGTAATTGGGAAACTCCGTGGCGAGAGATCGTGTGCGTTTTTGAAATATTTGATTAGTTTATGGTAGGAAAAGGGAAAGACTAATTGAAACATTAAGCACCGGATATGGACGACATCGTAGGTCGAATGAAAAAGGACGAGATTTTGTTGAAAATCGTGATCTCACTCGGCTTATCGGTTTACGGGGGAGAACGATAGAAAAATTTAGGAGACCGAAGGATGAGAAGCAAGAAGGGCTGAAACGGAGGAGACCCTTTTTCGACCCTTCGCGAGCGCAGAGAGCCTAATCCGAATTAATGTTCCAAAGGTGCAAATACCGAGTCTCGCACCTGCATCTGAAATGCATCGCCGTTGTTGTGTATATATGCGCAAACACCGATCCACTGACGAACCAAAGGGCGCTATTCTCAGAACCACCCTCTATTTTAAATTCATCCCTTGTTCGGGGTGCATAATGTCGTTTTAGTCACGATTTATGAAGGAAGAAAGACGTTACAGTCTTTCCCGATTCTCCGCAATGGATGTGCCAAACGTTTCAATCTTTTTCTCCACGCGAAAACATTTATTTAATGCGGTATTAATTTTTTCTTTTTTTTTTTCAGTACAAAAATTTGCATGAATTTTGAAATCATCGGAGCTCAAACATTTGTCGAATTGAGGACCATTCCGAAATAGTTTCAACTCATTTTCAGAGCACTGACTCACGAATAATTGAGAAAGAAAAATAAACCGAAAGGAGGATGAAAAAAGAATGACAATAAAAATAAATTAGGAGCTCCGCAGGGAATCGATTCTCTCGTGCGAGTATCATTTTCAACCCCCTGCTTGTACTTTCTTCTTATCCATCGCTCGACTAATTGTTTCAACCATAATGGACGAGGATACGTAACGATTTTTTATTGAATTGGCTCAATATCCGGGCCATCGGGTTAGACGTAGATAAGCTCGTTATCGAAGCATGATCGAGTTTGTCTGCCAAAAGGGTGACAGGGCCGATGCTCGGCAGTGGAGGGATAAAAACGGGAAAAGGATAGGGATGAACTTGATTAGGCCCATTGGCCAAACCACTCAAATGCGTTCTATGTCTTCTGTTTCCACGAACGAATAGCCCGAGGAGAAATATCGTGTGGACCACGAGGAGGACTCTGGAGAGCATTAAGGGTGCCCGCATCATTGGGACACTCGAACTCATTGAATGAAATTGCAATATTCGGGGCTCGACAAATAAATAAATAAATAAATAAATAAATGTGAGTCTGTTTTGAAAACAAAATTATTTTGAAAATTTCAACGATATGGAGGTAATGAATAATTCAGAATAACGTCCTCGAGACCCGAGAAACATTCTCGATCGATGATTTTTCGTCTCTACGAATCGGAGCAAGAAAATTCCGGGCCCGCTCGAAAAGAGAATAGAAAAAAAAAGTAGAATTCGTTATTTGATTCGATTTTTTCTATGAAATCCAACTTTTCGAGTTCAAGAGTTATCGAAGGCATGCCGAGGACGATAAATCAGGCCACAGATTGGGTCAGTTGGGTGCAAGGGCCTCTCTGCTTCTTTTTTCTCTCCTATTCCTCACTCGGGGTTCCCTAAAACAAACGTGTAATTTAACGGTGGCTAAAACGCGAAACTGAGCGATCCGGCCCTCGTAATTCTATTGCGCGTATACATATATACGTTGCGAAGGGTAATGGGTCGTGAGGGAACGGTTAGGGAAGCCCGAGACTCCGCTAGGCCCCGAGAGAGAAAAAGCGAGAGAGCTCCTGGAGGATTATGATGGGTTATATTTTAGTAGGCGGGAAAGACTCCCGTTTAAACGGCAATTAAGCTTCCCGTACCGCCCACGATAACGCACTCATTTTCTCCATCTGATATTCGGACCCTTTGACCTCTGGAATTTACAAAATTGAGAAATCTGATCGAGCAAGAAAATTGCAAGCTGCTTGCTCTCAAGCAGCTTGCAATTTTCTTGCTCGATCAGATTTCTCAATTTTGCTTCGGCTTTAGCTTTGCTGGACGACGTACAAAAAAATGTGAAGAATTTTGGATGGAAAAAACTTTTGGTGTCGGGCCAACGCGGTCTTTTTTCGTCCACCCGTCGCAAGCGTCGCGTTTGTTTGTCGTCGTAGAAGAGTTATTCAACTCGTACGATGCTCTACTTTTGTTGTTTCGTTGCAATACGAGGGCGAAGCTTGCGGATAGGGGTGAAAGAAAATATTAGTGTATTATATATTTCTACACGTATAGATATAGTTTCGATATACGGTTGCCCATAGGTTAGAAGCGCACGTAATTCCCAGAGTGGGTTCGACCCCCTCCCGGCTCCCGGTGGGACGCCATCTTATTTATTGTTTTAATTATATGAGAATATATCGTTAGAAAGAGAGTTCGCGTCAGACGGAGCTCGGGCCGCCGCCGAATACGCGAGATTTATGGTGGCGAAACCCCAAAACGTCTCGAAGCATATCTTTCCTCTTCTTCTTATTCTTCATCGTTTGACCAGCGCAATCGCTCCTTTCAACCCCCTGTGCCCTGCTCTTGTTTCGCTGCACTATTTCTCTCGTATCATTGCGATTATTTACGTGCTCGTTGTCTTTTTCTCCGTTCGAGTTGGTCCGAGCGAGATGAAAAAATAACTCTCCCTTCCCATCCGTTTACTAGCTCTTTTTCTCGTTTCGTTGCTCTCCGGCGTGTGTTGACGCCACGTAATATGTTGCCACGAATCCTGAATGAATTATCAATTTATTAACGGCGACGCCCGAGTAGTTCGACCACAATCCTCTCCCCTCCCTCCCCTTCTACCATCGCGTGTCCTCTTCCTTCCAATTTTTCTCTCTTCTCATGCACGCGGTCACCGGACGACCCCCTGCCAGAGATCCGATCATCCGGGCACGCGATTCAAACGCTTTGCTGTCGTTTAAGACAGAATACTATGGCAATTTTGACATTCAAACATATTCCTATTCGTCGTTGATTAATCATTTTTTTCTGAATAATATTCCGGTTTTAATCGAAACACTCTTGCCATCGTGCTTTTTTCAATCAGGACGAAACTTCATTATGGATTTTTTACTCGCGTTCGTCTTCTCGTGATGCTTAAATTTTAACGGACCATTTCGAATCCATCGCGTTCCTTTTTTTCTCGGGTCTTTACTACTAACCGGAGCCGCGCAATTGCGACTGTTAAAAATTGAATGAATGAATATCGAATGACTCATCGACCAGACTATGGGGGCACAGTATTGTCCAAGTGGGTGCGGGAGCTTCGGAAATTTGTGCTAGAAATTGCCAAGCCAGTGGGCAGCAGGTTCATTGTGATCGTCTGCATGCAATTTTCCTGCTCTCAAATCTATTTATCAACAGCGCGAAAGGGTACCACCGGAATTTACACGGCAATTGGGAAACTCCAATAAAGTTGAGGCAATGAGGAAACACTCCGTGTTTCTCATTGTGTGAAAATTACTTGTGCGCGGAGGTTGTGGCCGATGGAGATATACGCAGTGGCATTGGCGCGAGCGAGCAGCAGGCGGCATCTAGGCGCTCGCCCGCTGGTATGTCTGGAATTTTTGGCTGGGCGCATGCAGACCTCGCAAGCACATGTGCTTTTTGCATGAGCTCGAAAAATTATTGTCCTTCTTGCGAGGAATTTTCCAGCTCGATAAATGCAACGAGAGCAGCGAATAAAGTGAAAGAAAAAACGGTGGAAAGGGCCAAGAACGTTTTTTTCGGAATATGCTGCAGAAAGGTGACGTTAAAAATGCCTTTTTCCATGGGTTTTTATCCATACTTTTTCTTCTTATTCTTGTTACTATAATATATAGCGAGTTGAGCCGTATGGCAGATATAACTGTGGGATTAGAATAGTACAAGAGTTTGGCTGTGTCGCACACGCGACCAAACGTTGATCCCTATCTCCGCGCTTGATAAATTACTGTCCCTACACACGAGAGAACTCTCTCGAGTCACCTTCTGCTTCTTCCATCTCTCCATCTTCTTTTCTCTCTCTTCCTTTCTCTTCTATCCATTTTCATCCTTCCTCTCGCTCCCCCTTGCGAGTTTACCTCTTTTCCTTCGAGTTACGAAGCCCTCCAGCTCCCTATTCATCCTTCCCTTTCGTCCCTCCGACACACACGCCCACGTTTCACCCCTACCTCGAATCTTTCAAACGCCGGAGAGACGCGTAGCAAGTACTGACTTTTTGGTCCGACGCCCGCGACGGGCGCCTATGGTCAAAGGAACACATCGTCCCAAACCTTCTCCGTTTCTACCTTTATATTAATTTCGCCCCCCTCCCCCTCCCGTTCTCCATGTTTTATTACTCGCATATTTTACACATTTTTATATATACGCCTCTGACCTTTTCCATAGTATTTCCTTGTTCCCAACCTTTTTAGTTTCGAGCTCAACAAGTGTCCTTTCTTGCTTTCATCTCCGCATGCTCGGCATTTTTTCTTATCAGAAAATTTTTTCAAATTATTGCCAAACGGAGAGAAAAATGATTGGCTGACTGAAACTTTTACCGCGTTTTAACGTTTTGTTGTGTGCTGTTGAAAATTAATTCATTCGTCTGGGAAACTTTTTTGTCTCGTGGAAAGCAGGGCGTTGTATGGAAAGTTCTTCATAAATCATTATATGCTCGATGCTTTTCGAGGTTTATGGAAATGAGCGAGAAACACGAAGATGAACGAGTCTGTATGGTCGAGAGCGCAGTGCAGATACCTGCTTGGCAATTTTCCGTTTCCACTAAGAATAAACACCGCGTGGACGAAGCGTGGAATTTTGTACAAGGCAGAGTTTAATGCCAGAGCAAACGACCCTTGGGAGTAACGAGTGAAACGTAAACGAACACTGTGGGCGAAGGGCAAAATAATAATTCCACGTTCATTTGCCGACTAATGCTCGTACGTTATAGAAACGTTTGCACTCTCTGGCCACTCCTCGTTGTTCTTTTTTTCCACCTGAAAAGAAGTGACGAGTAATGTGTCCATTATTTCGTGCTGATACGAAAATACGTGGGATTTCCTCCTGGGAAGCGACGACAACACTCGAGAATCCCCGGAGGTGCAATCGTTCATGAACTTTTGGGAAATCAATTTTTTCCGAGGATTTCTTAGATTTTTTCACGGAATCTCCCGGTGAAAAATACCACAAGAAAAATAAGACATCGCATCTTCTATCATGCATTTTTCAGAGTCCTCCCAAAACCGATTTAGCAGGGAAATTTGTAATGAAAGCGAATTATTGGACGAGTAGAAATGTTGAAGTGGAATTTGCAATATCCAAATGGACCGTTGAAACTCAGACTTGGCATCCCTTTGAGAAAAAGCCGTGACAATGCTAATACCGAGTTATTAGGCACGGTGGCCGAATGCTCGGTTTTGCACCCTGAGGCGTGTACAACGCGAAGCAACACACGATGTCCCATGGCGAGAGAGTGGTGGTGTGTGCTCCAGAGGGGTTCCAATTGGGAGAAAGAGAGATTCTTCCTTTCCAAGTGCGTATCGTCTTTCTTCCCGAATAAACACGCGATAAAGACATTTTTTTAATTTGCTCCAAAAATCCACAATTCCGCGGTTGATAATTATTGAAGAATTGGAGTTTCCGATTTATTTAAAAACATCGCATGAATCTTAATAATCGTTAAAGAGCGCAATTTTTTTTTTTTTAATCTTTATTCTTGCATCCGGCTGCTGAGATGAAAAAAAAAAAAAAAACATGTCTGATTGCGCGTTCACCGTTGGATGCACGTACTTGAAAAATAATGCGAGCAATATTTGCAAAAATTCTTAGACGCACGTGCTTGGGAAGGGGAGGGCAGGCAGCGGTGCTTGGAAAGGGAAAACAGTCGTTGAGATTCCCGAGGCGTAAAATCGTTGACTCTCTTTTTGACGGTGGTACTTGACAAAAGGAGAATTGAAGAGAAAGAAGAAAAAGTAAGAGAATGCGTGAAAAATGAGTGAGAATAAAAAGGGCGTAAGTGGAACGATTGAGCGTGTAGTCGGGAAGAGGGTGAGGACCGTTTGTTGCGTACGAAGGTACGTATTTGCGTTTGACTCGAGAACGAAGTCGATTGTTCCTACGAGGAGTTTTAAGGGTACGAGGAACAAATAGGCACCTGCGACAATGGCCGGATCAGGTTACGCCACCAGGGGTCTCCAGGTGGAGGTTCTAGCTCTTGTCGCACGAGAAGAAACGGAAGGAAGCGAGAAGAATCAAGAGCTTGGATCGCGATGATTTTTCAAGGTGGGGAAGCCGCCGCGCACCCCTCGTCGCGAAGAGGGTTGAGGGAGGCGTTGCTCCTGTCCGATCGCAGCAAAAATCTTGCATTGTTGTTTCTCTCATTGGGCGCGATCTTTTATGCGAGAACGGAAGTTGGAAATTACCGGGGGTCTCTAACGGGGAGAGATTTTTTCTCACGATCGCAGGTCTCGTCGAGTCATTCGTATCGGAGAGTCATTCCAACTGTTGGTACAATGAGTCCGGGCTGGCAATTGCATCAACGTAATCCAAAAGCTTTGACGAGCTAAACGGCGCGACTTACGTCTTTTCGTTTCGCAGCGAACATTTTAGCGATAGAGCTCGATTATTTCGTTCTTTCCTCACTTGCTCTCCGGACGGCTTTGTGCACCTTTCTCGTGCGACGAGACTCCATTAGTCGAAAACGAAAGACCCCCGAGAGATATATTGTACGATGCGTTGTAATGTGCGCGCAATAATAATGGGACCGAGTTCGTTCGTTATGAACTTTGTCCCGCAGTGTGTATCCCATAATGCGGGCATTTTTTTTTTTTTGCTTCATTTCAATTGACTCGCGTTCTGCGTCCTTAACGAACGATCATGAATGAGAAAAGATGCTGACGTTGATCGTCGTCGCGGGAAGTTCTTTCATGTGTCCCTATATTACACTCTCGGGTTTGATGCAAGGTATCAAAAGGAACCAGAGAGTTCATGAAACAGCAACGACAAGAGGGAATGCAAGGAAAGAAAAAAAAAAGTTTAAATACAAACGAGAAAGGAAAAAAAAAATTGCACAATTTTGTTTCTTCTCGCGTAGAGGAAACGTTGAATTTCCCTTTTTGCCGACGTATAAAAAACAATCGAGGTACCGATCGTAAAACTCTGTGGACAATATATGTTGAAGAAATCAAAGATGGCGGCGAGACTGAAAATTCCAGCGATGCCAGAGGACCATGCGCTCTATAATAACGAGACTTTTTCACACACACTCACACACTTGACTGCATCTTTGCGTAGGTATCCATAAACACGTCCATATGTGATGGAATGGAAAGATGAGATGAGGAAGAACCGCGCGGACACGCAGCATCTCCGAGATATTGCTCTCGCAGAGAAAGAGGAGACGCGATGAAGATGCGAGTGGTTCTCGGCGATTGGTCGGTCTAGCGATGGGCGGGGCTCAAACGCAATCGACTTTTACAGTTCCTCTCGACGTGTTCGAGCTGCTTTTCGCGTCTCTGTGGCGGGATCGCGAGCGCAGAAAAGAGACAAGAGATCGCGGTTCGGAGAAGGCCGATCACGCACGCACGCACGCGCGCGCGCCCGGCTGCATGCTCATCGCGAAAGATTCTGCAGCCTCTTGAATCTCATTTTGACAAGGAAACTCCTCCGAACAGTTGTGCATGAAAGCTCATCAAAAGCAGTATCTGCGCTTTCGAATATGTAAGTCCCATGTTGACTTGGTTGACCGGAAATACGCACATCGACGTCCCGACAATGAAAAGCGCTTGAGAAAATTAATAAAAACCACGTTTGATGAATTTCGATTGAATTTAAAGAAGCAGCAGGAGATGTTTTCTTCGTTGATGATTTTTCCATAACAGCAAAGCCGTTCTGCAAGGCTGAGGATGATCGTGATTCAAGTTACCAAACGAGAAATTCAAGAAGAGATAAGGTGACGCGTTGTCGCGAGATGAAAATTCCCTACGAAACGTTTCGACACAGTTGAGCCCTTTTTCCCGCCAGAGACCCATGCAGACGTAAACATATTTATATTTATCTCCTGCACATGTACGTGGTTTAGGGTGTTGTGTGCGAGGCACGCCCGCGAAGACTGCAATGACAACGCGCACCACAGGCGGCGCGTGACTTAGCACCCGGTTTATCTCTCCTCCTTATTCCCTCCTCCTTTTCCTCTCGTGTCGCAAGAGGCACACGAAACTCGCCGACAGTCGCGAGTGTTGAACGGAGATGAAAGAAAGAGCAAGATCCACTAGAGGTAAACGACACGCTTGTGAATTTGTGATCAACATTCACTGTACATCGACGCAAAGAAAAGAAAAGGAGTAAAAGCTCTCGATATATTACAAAAATACTCAGAGGATCAAGTTCAAACTACTTTTCCACATTTTTTTCATCTCGAGACTCCGATAAATCGCGATATCGAGCTAAATTAAATGGAAAAAATCGGGTACATTATAGTCTGGGCAATGTTAATTTGTGCGTGTATGTTTGCACGATAATTACGAGTTCCCTAAGCCTGTCGATCATTTATTTTTCCAACAGCTATAAACCTTGCTGTATAAATTAACATTTCACAAGTTGAATCAATCGTAATGAAAACATGCGATGATTCATTAATTGTCAAAGTTTTGATATTCACAGTAAAAAAGTTATTAAATAAAAAATTGGAGGCTCAGAAAATTTCAAGTAAAAATGTTAAATAGAAGAATATTTTTGAGGTAAAGAAGTTTTTTTTATTAGCAGAGGAAGCTGCAGCGATATGACGTGTGCGATCTGTTCAAGATGAAAATCTGAAGATGCATGTTTTTCTTCATGATTGGGCTTGTCGTTAAATTCATCAAGTCAAACGGAAAGAGTACAATTGCATTTAAAAAAATGGACATGTGTGTACGTAAGTAGACACGAGAATAATGGAGGAGCGAAAATAACGGAAGCTCAAAAAGGTGGAAACCTCTTGTGGACTCGCCCTTGAGGCTGAAAATCTTGGTCGTGCTTGCCATTGACAGGGTGGCTCGCGTCCAAGTGCACTTATAAATTCTCGAGTACGCCACTCGACTTTGTGCGAGTTTCTCTATCATTTCGGGTATAAAAGTGGAGAGAGGTTCCCTCGGATTTGACGGCATCTCGCCAGATGTTTGCCGGATCCTTCAAGGGCGTCTTGCACACAAGCATCACGCGCGTTTTGCCGCACGCGTTCAACTTGACGTCCATTTTATTTAATTTTTTCGCCGCTCTTTAACTCTTGTACGCTCGACTTGTTGGACCTCCCGCAGTTTTGTAACTGTCACTAGTAAACGGTGTGGAAATCTCGCGGAAGGATCTGATTGAGGTTCGAGAAAATGAGAAAAACAAATTTTGTGGAAAACTGGATAGAAAAATGTTGTTTGTATCATTTGCAGACGTCGATCGAACTTTTCGATATGGAGACAGCCACACGGGCCCTGGTCAGAGGAAAAAAATTCATTCCAGTTGGTCCAGCTCTGCGGCATGGATGCTGTAGAGTCGGAGAAATTTATTTAATGGTCCACAGAGACGACTCTGCTCACGTCTATATATATTTATGTATTGTTGTAGTCCATACGAGTGCGTGTATGGTCGGAGCGACTACGCGAGCACAATGACTAAATAAAGCTGATGAGTCTCCGGGACGAGAAAGCGGCGAAACTCATCTGCTGCTTCTTCTCATCGAGATCAACACAATGCCTCGATACAATGATATACGCCCCCTTGTCTCTCTCTCTCTCTCTCTCTCTCTCTCTCTCTCTCTCTCTCTCTCTCTCTCTCTCTCTCTCTCTCTCTCTCTCTCTCTCTCTC
Organism: Hyposoter dolosus; assembly: GCA_963921915.1. Classification (NCBI taxonomy): domain Eukaryota; kingdom Metazoa; phylum Arthropoda; class Insecta; order Hymenoptera; family Ichneumonidae; genus Hyposoter; species Hyposoter dolosus. Next base: position 4,428,102 of record OY998133.1, read on the forward strand.
TCTCTCTCTCTCTCTTTCAGTCTCTTTCTCTGTTCCGTTCAACTGACAACCAGAACTCTTCTTTTTCGATGGAGCTCCCCTAACAAACAAAAGGGCACAATATGACGATTTACAGTCTGGAGAATACGTCTGTTTGCCATATCGAGGAGGGCTCGAGAGAGAAAGAGGAAGACGTACGCGAGCCATCTTTGAGAATACGCATGCAGACAAAGAGTGAGGTGGTCCTTTCCGGTTCCTTACGGTGAAACTGACCCTGTGTATAAAATCTGATCAACACAAATTGTATCAATTCGATCAGCTTCAACACGCTCCCGAGAGATTTGGTCCAGAGCTCTCGAGCATAATGAGCGCAACAAACGTGCCGCCGATCGGACATTCATTTTGAGAGATGAACTGAAAATAAATAAGCAGATTCAAATCTCAAGGTTTGATCGTTCCGATGAACCTGTGGATCGGCTTAAACCGATTGACCTGATTATCGTTCGAGAGAATTGTTCGCGAGAGACTAAAAGTCAAACAAGCGATTGGATTCATCAAATTTTTCAAGATACGCTGTTTGCCAATGGTATCGCGAGGACCACAAAACTTATGGATTCTCAAGCCGGGGGAACACGTGTCTGACGCGCGCGTTTCCACACCCAAACCGTTTCGGACTCGTGGCAATCCTTTCGTACCCGTCGTGGATCCCGCCACACACAAATAATAATGAAAAAAAAACGCACACGTTGCGGGACACCCTTCAACCTCAATTCAGCTATGCACGTTCAAGCACCGTACAATTATGTTTTGGATCTATTGAATTCTAATAATGAATCTACGAAAGATCGGCTCTAACAGAAAGAAGATTTTGTCGCTGATAACTCGATGTGATTAAGGATGTTGAGTACCTATGAAATTTGTTAATGTTAATTGTTCAATAAATAGCTTTTTAATCGTCGTGAAATTTGTACACGACCTCCTGAATACTTCATGTAAAAAAATACCAAATTTTAAGAATTCTATTATCATTAGTTTAACCACCTTAAGGGTTAAAATAAAAAGTGATGAGAAAATTCTGAAAATTTAGTATGTTTTTGTATGAAGTATTTAAGAGGTCGTGCAAAAATTCCACAACGATTAGGAAGCTCGTTATTAAAATATTAACATTTTTTTGAGAACAATTTTTTAAACAAATACAAAAAATATTAATCAATAAACTTTGTTTTGTTTCCGTTGCTTTCAGTATTTTGTAGATGTTAAAAAATTGAGAGGTCAAAAAAAAAACTTGTCGCAGAGTTGTACCAGTTTCCATAAAACTAAATTTGACTACATTTAATTTATTAATGTTAATTGTTCAATAACGAGCTTCTTCATGGTCGTAAAATTTTGACACGATCTCTTAAATACTTCATACAAAAACATACCAAATTTTCCGAATTTTCTTATCATTTGCGATTTGGGACTTAAGATCCTTAAGATCTTTATCAACAATTTATGAACCTTGCTGATTTTTAACACAGCGCTGTCGAATTAGTTACCGGTTCCCGATCCACGGGCACCAACTTTTTGGAACGTCACTGACCATCGAGAAACCGCTCTGCTGATTCGTGCCAAAAACTATGGGTGCATGCATATGCCAAATAGATGAAGAGAATCGAGTCGACTTTTTTCAGCAGAAGAGAACCGAAGGAGGAGGAGGAACAGAAGGAGGATCGAGTGAGAGAGAGAGAGAGAGAGAGAGAGAGAGAGTTGGTTGTAAAAAGTTAGACGTGAATACGTCAGTGGGGCAAAAAGACCCCCCGCGAATCGTTCGGTCCAGTGCCGTGGGGGGTTCGCATTGTCAAAGTCGCGGCCTCCCGGGCTTTTTTTTTCTATATCATTTCGTTTTGTATTTTTTTTTTTTTACCAAGTGAATGACGCTCCCTGGGAGGCATCATCGCGCAATACAGGATCCCATTTCTTCAGTACTTAGTAATTTTCGATGGCGCGCGCGCACGACTCTTTCCTCTTGACTCTTTCAACGGCAAGAGATCCAAGTGGGCGCGCGCCCGCGTTTCGATGGCGGTTGTGATCCATGTCCGGAGAATTCAACCGCCCGCGGATCCAGAATCACACCTGGTTGTTTTACGAAGCCATGGGTGCCCCGCAAAACTGTCATTTACCTCGTTGGGTGCTCTCTCAATCAGGTCCGCCCAATCGCATGGAAAATTCGCGGCTGCTGCGTCTGTCAGCTTGACGTCGTTGCACCCAATGAAACCCACTCGAGAGTCAATGAGAACTACGAATGATTTACTATTCTCCCGCTATCGTTCCAGAATATCGAGGATCTGCATAAACTTTAATTTATTGAACGAAATAACAACGTCGAAAAAATAATAATTTCCTTGGAAATATACTAATGATCGTGTATAAATTTTTTTTTAAATCGTCACGTCAGTTTGCTGCGATCTAGGGAATTTGAAAATTGACAAATGGCACCAGGCGTTTGGCTTATTTTGATGTGCACGTTGCTCGTCATCGAGAGTCTCGTTTAGCGATCATTACGCATTTGGCACTCGTGTTTCCGTCGACGCGAGCTGTTCGCCTCCCAGCGAGAGATCTCCGTGGGGCGACGACACATTCAGAGAGCAAAGGATGCAAAAGAAAGGAAGAAAGAAGGAGAGCGAGAGAGAGAGAGGCAAGGTAGAAGAGAGGAAAAGAGGGCGAGCTCTTTAACAATCCATCTCTCTCGTGCTTTCCGGAACGGTGCCCCTACGGACCCCCCATCTCGCTTTTATCCAAGGTACAACGCGAGGGTTATACGCGAGCATTGGGCGATCACTTTTCAGCATAGACATCATGCCATTATGTATATACACGTAGAAAATACACAAGAGTTGATAAAGGTGGTATGTGGGCCAGGGTTTTTCTCTCTCCTTCGTATGTCGGACGTTTTATACCCCCCACGTGAGAATACGCGACGTACATGTATTGTGTATAATACCCTTTCCCTCTCGAACGCGAAAACTCCAATGCAGAAAAGTACGCGCGCTGAAAATAAAATTTTGTTGGAAAAGATCGATATTTTGTTCGATACGTTCGACTAAACGTTTTTTTTTTTGAATAATCCCAAAAATTGTGTCATTGCAGCAAGACGTATTCTAGAAAGTCTCTTCGGAAGCTATTTTTCGTCGGTCCAATCGTAAATTTTGCTGACAATTCCGTTGGGAACCAAATAACCTGGCAAAATAACGAAAATTTTGAAATTATCAAAAAATATTTAGTTTACCGTTTTCAACAAAATATCGATGATTTTTAATAAAATTTTATTTCCAGTGCGATCTCACGCACCAATTCACTGCTCGCAAAAACCACTGGCTTTCTCGCGACGATTAAAAAAAAATAATGAAAAAATTAATGCTCCCAAATGGCGAGTAGAAAAGTCAAAGTGGAGAACGAGTCAAACACGCAAACTCAGTAAAAACCGTTATTGGGAAAAGAGAATCGTTGCGTTTTTTGTACAGTATATTCAATTAATTGGAATTTTCTTGATCCGATTCACCAGTCTCGATGTAATTGAGAGATTAACGAGAACACTACAAGAGGATAAAGAAAAAAGACAGCAATCGAACTTTGGATGGAGATTCTTGTTTGTCACGACGAGATGCGCACTAATCTTTTCCCCTAAACACAAATTTGCAGATTACGAGATTCACAGCGGGAATTGTTTAATCTCCAGGGTGGCAGAATATCGCGTTAGCCAACTGCGTTTACTTATGTATATGAACAAGCACTTTCTCAGCTGAGCTTTGTACGCGAGGATTAAGCAAATACAAAAAGAAAGAGAGGAGGTGAAAATCGATGCTGCGTGTACGAGGATCGGAGGGGATGAAAGTTCGGAGGGTTGGAAATATTGGTTACGAGAATATAAATTGATCATGATTCCTGATTGATTAAATTGAGGATTTTTCGTAGCTTAGAATGAAGAATAATTGAAATTCCCAAACGGCTCTATAAATGTTAATACGTAATTCTGTAAAAATGAGATCCGAATATTTATAAATTAATTGAATAAAAAAAAACGTAATCAATTTTTCACAAGAACGCAGCGAAAAAGATTAAAGTAGAGTTTGTGAAAAAATTCTTCAATTATATGAAATATTCGGTTGGTTGCTGACGAACGAGTGAAGAAAAGGAGAGAACGCGGAGAGGCCAGTGGACACTCACGACAAAAGGTGTTCTCCACGAATGTGCGAATTATTTACGATGCTGGGAAATATACGCGAGAATCAAGATGTAAGCGTGGGCGAAGGGCGGAGTCACGGAGAACGGATAAACGCGAATTTTGTATATACGCGAAGCAAAAGGACGAGGACAGAGAGGGGCAAGGGGGGGTTTATAAATAGATGACGAAAAAAGAGAAGAGGGCGAGAAACGTCTCGTACAAAAGTAAACATAATTTTTATACTCTGATCGAGGAACATGCTTAAAAAATATCAAACCACCAAAAACATTTTTGTTATCGACTGTACCGCAGTTCATAATTTTCACGTCCCACGCAAAATCACGCACGTGGATATATACCTATAGCTCGTGAAATAATCGTGTGTACCTCGACGATGCATAAATTATAAGCGTGAAATATAAAATACACGACCGCGTATTTGCTCATTTTATATGGGCTGTTCGATACCAAACTAAACAATCTTCGCTCGTCGAGTTAACTCTTCACCGTATTTCATGAATTTCTATGGATTAGCATCATTTTTTCTTCGATGTTTTATGATTTGTCGAATATTTCAAATAAAAGAAATTTATTGACGATAGAAACTATGAATTTCGTGGAGAAATTATTTTAAGACTGTTCTCGTGCTCACTCGTATCGACCATTATGTTTACCCATGAATATATATGCCACGCTCTGCAGAGTACAGAGACTGCTTCGTTGATTAAGAAAAACGTAGCGATTGATATTCGCGTTAGTTGATCGCGAATCTAATGAAATCTCGTTGACGATAAGAATCGTTTCGCTTCACTCGAATGCTCTTGTATAAACGCATGTTTATTTATGGACCTCCGTTCGAAAGTATTTGTGCCACGTTGACAAGAATTTCCCTTCGAATGCATATGCAAACTCGTTGCCAAAAAGGCAGAGTTGCCAGTGACTTTTGTTAGGGCTAGTCGGCACGTTTTTTAGTGGAGCACCTCGTCGACTGTAATTTCGCGATTCGAATATTGACAGGAGAAATAAAAAGTTTAAAATATAATAATTTCTCTCGGATTCCTCGCGGTGGAGCAGGCGACAACGGGGAAGAAGAGCATATCAGCCAAAGAAACGATTATGTTCGTCTCTGCTGCCATTATTTGCTACCTCCGATAAAAATGCGCCTAATTTTCCGATGAAAAGATGGAGAGAAAAAAATATAATAAAAGGAGAAATGAAACACGTTTCAGCAGTCGCACTCGTCACGAACTTTATGCGTCCTGTCGTTTGCACCGAGACCTGTCAACAACGACGAGAAAGAGAGAATCTCTTGGGAATAGTATGAGAAGCTCGTTTCACCTTTCACGAATTCTCGTTTCTTGCCCGGTTTTTCATTCTCAATAAGAAACGCCATTGAGAAAAAAATGTAAAAACAATATTGTTATTGTTATGGAGCTCGAGAGTGGCACGAAGGGAAAAGTTATCGACGATTTAAAAACAATTTCAAACGTTCACGTCCCACTTTGCCAGCGACTACAACGGAGAGAACGTTCCTGCTCGATTCCAAAATCCTGGAAGATTCAATATTTCTTTTTTCAAATACCAACAAATGACGCTCCGAACTTTTTTTAACGAGGCATTCTGCAAAATGAAGCAAGAAAGTTGAGGCTTTTGATTTTCCGAAAGATTCTGTGAAATTTTTCTATCGTCTCACAATCTTCGACCCAAAAGATAATCAATAACCGCTATAATCGAAACGTGTCAATTAACGATCAGAAAACCAGCCTTTTTTTAATTCCATAGAAAAACCTCGAACGAGAAAGAAACGAAAAGGATTAAAGGGTAGAAATTGAGATTGAGAGAGGTCCCGGTCCGGGATCGGGCACTCTTTTGACTTTTTCTTCGTTCACAGTCGTGGTCGCGATCGTGGCGCTCTTCGGGATCGTCCACCCAGAGTTCCACGTCTAGACGTTCTAAATTTGAATAATATTTTTATGAATGAGCGGACGTACCATAAATCCTTGGGAAGAAGGGAGAGAGAGAGAGAGAGAGAGGAACCGAATACTCTCGGGACTAAAGTATAAGTGATGCTGTGGAGTTTGTGTATAAAATTAATACATATATGTATATGTGTTTCTCATGAGTAGAAGCGAATAGCGTATTTTTCTTATTCTCCTTCTGTCTTTTTCCATCATCCATATAACGAACGAATGTTGGGACCTGGGGCTCGTGCTGCTGCTTTTATAAGAACTCACGTAGCCCCCACGTGACCCTGTGACTAATAGGTTTATTATTTTATATCGCTGCGCATTTGTTATCGCCACCATAGATGTATATACATGCATACTCGCATGATCTATACACATGGCCGCACCAATATATATCTATGTGTAGATGAGAGAGAAAAAGAAGATGAACGAGACGAGGGTGCGAGAGTTTTCCTCGTTTTGTCACCCCGTGCTTCACCCTCCGATGCCGCGCGGTCCTTTCCAAACTGATGTTGCGCGTTTACTCAATGCCTACATGCGTGGAGAACGGGATTTCTAGGGTTTCAGGGATCCCGCAACTTCCCATGCTTCGTATAATGTGTTTATACATTATTTAAAACGTTTTTAAAATTTTTTTTTCTTGTACGCTCGAAATTATTTGAATTTTCCGCTTTGATTCATCGCTCGGTCGATTCGTCATTGTCACTTTCACTGCGCTACCGATTCCACCTGCCTCGTAATAATTTCAAATTATTCATAAGGATCATCTTCAAAGCTGGACCGATACTTCGGAGAAAAACGAGCGCATGGAAATTTTGGGCTTCTTTTCGAAAAACAAAAAAATATTTTCACCACTGGACGAACGCGAATTCGATGAAATTTTTTGCTGTTAATTTTTTACTTTTTTTTTCGTACCCGCAGAAGGAGGACGAGGAATAATCTTTTCAGGTGAAATATTCGTGAGACGAGGGACGTTCGTAACCGTAGAAAACTCAGGCACCTTCGACCAATGCATCGCTACCGAATACATTAATTATAAAAATATTATTCTTACAAAGTATTCTCACATGTGAGTGAGTTTTTCTTTGAATTATTGCCTCAAAGCCCCTTTTCTGCATTCTCCAATTCGTTACACCGTAGCTCACCTTTTTTTCATCGGCCGCGCGATACACGAATTTGTTTTAAAGTGATATCGTCGCGGCTGGTGGAATCGAGGAAGGAATTCCATCTGGCACGCGTGAGTCTGTCTATTTTTTTTGTTTCATCCCCCTCGTGCAAGCCCCACCATTAGATCGGACACGTCAGTCTCCCGCGGAGCTTGCGAAGGTTGGTCAATTTTCGTCATCGAAGAAAAAGCATGGGGCTGTGAGGTGTCGAAGGAAAAGTTTGGAAGGTTATTCGCGAGGAAAAACGAGCTCCGGAAGGTAAAAAAGCGAGAAGGAAAGAGTGGAAACGCGGAACAAAAGGGAAAGAAAAAAAGGCTCGAACACATGTTGTTCGATTTGTACCCCGCTGTGGATTTCAATGCATCGAATTTTATATTGTATATTTATTCATTTATTATTATTTTTGTATTATACGAAAATTCAAACAGGAAATAAAAATCTTTGGAGATTCGAATTAATTTAGAGGTTCGATTGATTTTCCGAGAAAGTCTTGTCTTTGCCGAGCAGCGAATGAGGTTAGAAAATAAACAAAAATTATCGTCATCGTCATTTTCCCGATTGAACTTAGAGGCGTGATTCAAAGATCGAAATGATCGTTCGATTATACAGTGGAAAAAAAAAAAAACGAAACACATTACTCAGTGAAACGATTCTCTAAGAGGAAAATCGATTCCAATCATGCGGTTAACGATCCAGCGATGACGTGCGAAAAGAAGTCTCGATCCCTTTCCACCTACTTCTCTTTCTCATTGTCTAGCTTTCTGTACCTTCGACGGTCAACTAATCCATGATCCTTTAAAAAGAAGAAAAAAACAAGGGCGGAGCTCGGATCGTTCACGGAAATTGGAGAAATCATTTACATCGGAATTCCGATAATAATTATTTCACGGATTCATGGGCTAAAGAATTTAAAGAATCTGGTGCTGGATGGAAACACAATTTTTCGGGAAATGCCCGAACGAAAAGTTTGACTCTCTTTTGCCAAATGTTGGAAAGTCAATGCTCATAAATTCCACAAGTCAAATTCCCATTTTTTTGTTCTTCTGTTCAAGACGCGAGTCCAGAGAAAAAAATCTTTGTGAGAAAGTCGATTTTCTCTTTTCCGTGCTCTCGTATTTTCGCGGTCGTGTCCCCGCGCACTTAACGCGCCGGAGACAACCGTAAATCAAGCTTCTTAATAAGCTCGTATATCACCTTCGTCTTGGCTGGTTTCCTCTGGTTTAAAAGATCGAACGAAGAGTGGGACATTTGGACAATGGGCCGGTCGACCAATATTGTTGAAACACTGATCGGCGAGAGAGCTGCTGAACGCAAACGCTGCTCTATACATATTCAGACACAAATATATATATATATGTATTTAGAAATGTGTGTTGGGTTGAGTTTCACTTCCTTAAAGATTTATACGACCAGGAGATGGCAATAGTTTGAAGGGATGCACGAGGCCGTGGATCCGTACGTCATGCGCCCAACGTGCATTATCACAAGCAAAACTATACAGACACATTTTTCTCTCAATACATCCAACAATTTCCGTAGCGATGTGACCTTTAAGGGCCAAACACCGTAAAACTTTACGGCTCTCCCCGGTAGTGTGGTTTTGCTGCGATTTCCCTTTTGGCCCTTCGATAATTTACGATCTCGCGAGCAGAGGACGATCGTGTAGGTCCTTCGAGAGCCTTTTTCGACCGAGGTGAAAACGTCACTGTGACTCGAACAAAAATCCTCTCTATCCCTTGCTTTTACATCGATTTTTAACACACGTTTTACACTCATGGTTCGTTCGCGCGTATAATTAAGCCAGCATTCCAGTTCAGAGGATTCAAAAAAAGTTTATTTTTTCACAAAAGTTCAGAAAAATAAATTGGTTTGTTCGCTTAACGATGTTGAGTACCTATGAAACTTATTAATGTTAATTGTTCAGAAAATAGCTTCTTAATCGTCGTGAAATTTTTACACGACCTTCTGAATACTTCGTATAAAAACATACCAAATTTTAAGAATTCTATCAGCAGTTCTTTAAACACCTTAAGGGTTGAAATAAAAAATGATGAGAAAATTCTGAAAATTTAGTATGTCTTTGTATAAAGTATTTAAGAGGTCGTGCAAAAATTCCACAACGATTAGGAGGCTCGTTATTAAAAAATTAACATTTTGTTAAAAACAATTTTTTAAAAAAATACAACAAATATTAATCAATAAACTTTGTTGTGTTTCCGTTGCTTTCAGTATTTTGTAGATGTTAAAAAATTGAGAGGTCAAAAAAAAAAATTTGTCGCAGAGTTGTACCAGTTTCCATAAAACTAAATTTAACTACATTTAATTTATTAATGTTAATTGTTCAATAATGAGCTTCCTAATGGTCGTAAAATTTTTACACGATCTCTTAAATACTTCATACAAAAACATACCAAATTTTCCGAATTTTCTTATCATTTGCGATTTGGGACTAAACATCCTTAAAAAGATATTCTTGAAAATCACGTTTTTCGTTGCACCCTCTAAATCACTGCTTCGAGGAAGTTCATCTGGTATATCGAGACAAAACGAAAAACTCTTAATGCCTCGACCAAAGAAAGGTCGTTAATTGGGTGAATTTGTTGATGATTATTTGTTGGTTAGATTTTGCGAATAATCGTGAGAAAATCAGCCATGAAAATTGTCCTATGAGATGAAAGACGTTTTTTTTTCCTTGTTGTGAATGCTTGAAATGAGAATTCACGTGATCAATTATTTATCGATCGATCGGGACCCCCGTTAGGTGGTCTCGATACAATGCATGACGTTTATATTTATATTTGTGAAATATCTGAGAGGGAAAGATTCATGGGAAAATGTATAAATAGTGAATCGGAAACCACCGGAATTTTCACAACCCCGCCTTTATTTTGGTTGGTAATGTCCGCACGGAGGCAAGCCCTATAATCGAGTCCATTTCCTCCGTAGACTTTGTCAAACATCCCTCGATGTCTTTTTACAGCAACGAAGTAAGTTCCTCGCAGTTGTATACGAAGAATTCAAAGACACACACACACACACACACACACACAGCCGTATAGGAATCGAAGAGGCGAAATAGAAGGGGAAAGAAATCGTGCGAGTCCTTTTTCATGATTTTTTTCGATCTATTTGACAAACCATAGGGACATGGTGCATAAAAGTTGAGAATGAAAAAATGTCAAGGTACACGCGCGTGTAACTTTTCCAGGGAGAATATAATGACGTTACGAAGAGTGCAGAAGTAAGAATGAGGCAGCCTCGCATTGTCCAGTACGTATACATAAATGGCAATAAATATAAAGTTATGTATATGTGAACAGACAAGTTTTAGGCACGTTAACGACTTCCTCGAGCGGGTAGAAATCTTTTATCTTTCTCGCTCTCACTTCATTTCCTCGGAAGGTGGAGAATAAAGATTTCGTTAAATCATTGTTGGCCAGCATCCCTAAACGTCCTGGGTGGCTATTTTCTCGTTTTCTCTTTCTTACCCTTATTTTTCGAAGCCACAATGATCTTCGACTTCGTTGAACTGTGCCTCTCGTTCTCCAGAAATGCTTTTTCACAACAATACGAAACTTTACGTGTATATATTTATACATACATAGACATGCCTATATACTCGGATACATAGAGAAATCTGAGAGTGTGAAACAGAGTGTGCAAGCCCTAGGAATGGCGGGGGTGCAGTCTCGTGCGTGTGACTTGGTCGAAACAGCCCCAAGCCCACTGAGAAGAGCCATTATTTGCGGAGGAGGCCCAGAAAGCAGCAAATACATATATGCACGCACATTTTGTGTCCAGAGTCGAAAATGTTGCAAGAGTCAAAGTGTTTGGACCGAAGAAACAGAATATGGAAAGAGGAATGCTCTCTGTGGCCTTTACACTCGATAGGATCGTTTTTGGGGTTTGCACGTGTTGTTCCGCACTAGGGGGTGGTCTATGGAGACAATATGTCTAGAAGAGAGAAGCCTTTCTATAGATCCTGATTTTTCTCATCCCCCTAAAAGCCATGTAATTGTATATTTCCAACACTTGAGTATTCGTTCGAGAATTTTTAAACATACCACGCGATTGCCTCGAAGAAAAATTATTTACAAAACAAATATTTCATTTTATTTGTCAATTGTGTAATTATTATTATTTTTTCCAGTGGAAAGAGCGTTTTTTTTTTTGGCAGATGGTTGTCGTGTTTTTTCTGTTATCGAAACACCGAGTTGTGTTTATTTCCGGGGTGAGCTTCGGATTGGTATGAGCGGGCGAGGAACAACCTTCGCAATGGGTGGCTTTATTATAATAGAGGTATCATTCTCCTACCGCCGTATAGATCGTTTCCTCGAGCACAGATGAGGATAATTGCAAATGGGAGAGGGAAGGAATGGCTCCCCTTTTGTGTATCACAGACATGAGCTCGAGATCGTTCGCTCTCGCTCCCTTTCCCTCGGCCGATCAAAGCCATCGAGGAATAAATAAAAGATAATTATCTAATTATTTCCATTGAGAGAAATCGCGCGGTTTCTGATGAGGTAGCAAGGCAACGAGATATAATCTTTTTTTTATTATCATTTCCACTCCCGATGCGACGGATGCTCAGTCACGACGAATAAGGTTTCTGAGCCGGAGCAATTGCGATCGAATAATATCTCATTTTTGTTAATTGTCCATCTTTTCATACGATCGGATGATGCTTATCGATGTTACAAATAATTTCTCTTGGAGTAATTATCTTTTTCGTTTAATACCGAACGATGTAATTCTTTTGTTTAAACTATTTCTTGTCCTACCGATAAATAAATAAATTACCGCTACGCAGGAATATTGTGCATCCCTCACGCGAGTTGCTGGGTGCTAATCTTCGGCCAAGTACGTATAGCGAGAAGAAAATCACCAGGTAATATGACACAACCGAAAGATTGCACTCGTCGACGATCATAATAATACTCATAAAAATAATAATAATAGCAACAAAAACACGAAGACACTGTGCGGAGCGAATTTCTCGTTCATGACGGTGGCACAATAATTTCGCCCACCGATAATTTACAACCGTAGCCTTTATCGCTATACATAGCCAAGAATAGTGCTCGTGAGCCAAGACACACACTTACCAGAGTCTATTCGCTCTCGGTAGCATCGAAGATAGTTCAAATGAACCAGCGGGTTGCCGTCGAGCGAAATATGCGAGAGAAGGAGAAATATCTCGTTATAACCATATACACGATCTTTTCGCGTGAATTACGAAGTGTACGATCGAACAGAAATATATTGACCAATAAGAAATAAAATCAAATGACTCGACCATTTTATTTACAACACTCTATAGAATGTTAAAAATCTTGTCTTTACGCGCAGGATGGATCAAAATGTTCAAGACGAACGAGTCTAGTCTAAAGAAAAAAAAAAAATCGGGCCTTTCTGTTGTTTTCTCGTTCACGATCGATTTCGAGCATCACCTGGCGCGTCACGCAGTACTTGGAAAAAAAAAAGAACACGTTCAAGGCCAAGGGAAGTGTGACTGGTAAACACGATGCGTGAGCACAGAGCAAAAGACACTTTGTCTGAGTTTTAGGCTCGAGAGACAGCGTGTCTCCTTGTGGGCCGGGGCAAGATGCGGATCCTCGCGAGATAAGAATCTGTCACCTCTCTCTGAGTCACTTCTCTCTCCCTTTTTCTGCTCCTGTTGCTTCGGCTGACATCGAGATTCCACTCTTGTCTCTTTAATACCTCACAACAAGATACTTGCCAGCAGATTAAATGCCAGAGCAAAGTTTCACGAGTCACTCGTCCCCAGTAACGCAGAAACAGTAAAATCTGTGTATTACCACCGAATCGGTCGCAATTTTTCTTCAATCTCCCTCCATTTCTCGCTCATGTCTTGGTGACATAATTAGAAAATTGCGTTAGACGAGAAATGCACGATTCTTAATTTTGATAAACGTGGAAACTGCTGGACCAGTTTCTCGACGAGATATGAGGTAAAAATTCTTGAAGAGTCAAGTAGAAAATCTTCTCAAGGCAACTGGGTGAGTGGGTGACTGACTTTGGTCCTTTCTGGTGCTGGAATTGTCGTTCCACAAAGATATATGACTGTTCGTTCCTAGAAATAGTTTACCTTCTCATCGGGGATGAGACGAAGACCCGAAGGAAAGATCGTCATTATAGTTTCGTGTATACCTGAAGATATTTGCTGGACCACATTGAGTTCTTCGGTTCGTCCTAATTTGTTAAATTCCTCATAATTTAAATCACCTTTTTGAATAAATTTACTATAACCAGCATCAAGTTTTTTTACGGATTTTTCGTGCACGAAAATACATGGATAAGTGATATTTTATGCCTGACGAGAAAAATGCATAACGAAAAACTGAGCTGTTAAATTTTTTTACCATTAAGAACGTTGTATGCAAAATTTTTTATCGATAGAATTTCTTTAAATTTGCACCACACAAAGAGATATCTAATAGCTCGCGAAATTTTAAGAGGTTTCACCATGTAGAAATCGAGATATTTATTTATAAAAATCTCAATTTTCAGCAGTTTCTCATAAGAGTGTGGGTTAAAAGTTCCAATTTTCAACGTTAAATATTTCGATTTCTCAATGGTGAAGCCTCTTAAAACTTTGCATACACTTTTACGTAACATCGAAGAAGCTCTATTCAGTTTTTCAAAAAAATCTGTCGTAAAATTTTTTCGAAATTTTGTTTATTATATAAAAAATACAGATTATCTCGGAGAATCTTGGATTCAGAGTATGTTGTTCTTTAGTCAATTTGTAAAAACATTTTTTGATAAACTTGGGCTCGTAAACCATTTTGTATGTAAGAAAAACTGAAAACAAAAATTTAGATTTGACCGTCGCCATACAACGTCCTTAACCATCAATCCCAAGAGTACAAAAACGCCTTTCCCTGGTCGAATGTTTCTCCTGGGAATTCTACAGTGGCTCCACTCCCTAATACAGTTGCATTTCGTTTCGTTGTTGTTCGGATTGTTCCTGTAAAGAAACTCTAGTGATTTCCAGGGCACAACTAGCGATATTGATAAAATACACGAAAAAACGTATATATGTGCGTATAGAGACACAGACCGGGCCCGAGTTCTTGGACATTGAGGCCCTCTCGGTCATAAATAATGCCGAATGTTGGGGTCCATAAGTCAGGTAGATTTTGTTGGCTGGATATAAGAGGGAGAGGGAAAGAGAGAGAGATTGGTATGGATGCTGCTGGGAGACTCAATCTATACGAACGAACCAGTGTCTCGGTAGTTGTCCATCGATATACACGTATAGTAAATACACAAGACTGTGTATTAGATACAATTCGGGGTTATTTGGATGCTGGTGGTTTTCAGAGTCACGCCCTGATCTCTCGCTGCTCTTCTCGCTCCCACAAGGGATGGGGATATTATTCTCTTGATCCTCGAACATTTATATGCTCGAGAAAGTGGACGCGAGCAAAGAGGATGGAGGATGAAGGAAACGAGAAGAAAAGGAAGGAAAAAAAGGGGTGGGAGGAGAGCGAGGGTGTATGGGAAAATGGGGCTCGACTTACAGGTGTAATATATTTATATTCTTGGGACATCTTTATAATCTGTTAACCTCGATAGAAAATAACGAATCGATTCTCGGATTCTATACACACTGCGTCCCCTTATTTTTTTTTCTTCCCATTTCTTTTTACACTCGAGCATCACCCAAAATTTATCTCAACCCTCTACGAGAATACCGATTATTATTTCCATAAATCGAGAGCCATGAGAAACACAAACAAACACCCTCAATTTTATGGAATCTCGAAAGATTTTCGAACGGGGAATTTTTTTCTTTTCTCTGTTTGTTCTTTAGATGTAGCGGGAGATTTAATCGCAGTAAGAAAAATCAACTATTTTCTCGCGATGTTTTGCGTACATGATTTATACGTGAGACTTTACTTTTTTTTCTTTTTTTGCCACTTAAGATACATTCCGGGGCAGTGCGGAAATTTCTGAAAGAGTTTTTCCGTGTAACGCACACTCGGTGGGCTTTTCATCGCTTGTCCCATGTACACCCTCGTCTCTGTGGATACATCGTTTATCGAGACCCGATAAAATCCCCTGACCACGAAACCCCGCAAGGGAAAGTGATTTTCTATGGCATAATGTTTCGTGATGCGATAAGATCGCTCTAATGCCATTCACTTGTTCCTCGCTCGAGAGAAAGAAAGAAAGAGAGTGCTCTCGAGATAACGATCTTTATGGGGCTGTTATTATTAAGTGCATGAATGTCCTTCGATTACGAATACATTGTGGTGAATTCTACATTATGTTTCCGAGTGTAGGATTTTTTTTACGTCGCACATATCGAAAAAGTCTGTGCGTAGATGATGAGAAAAGTGTAATAAATATTGTTCGTTGCGTTGTTGATTAGTGGGAATATTTTTAATTGTCAGCAATGAGAAAAAAAAATGGATAAATCAAAGGGAGGAAAATTTTTGACATTATAGTCGAAATGGCAGGTCGATGTGAGCGCGAGATATTGGGGAACAAAATCATCGCGATGCGTTCGCGTGTTCCTAAAGAAATGATGGGTGGCACTGCGTGGGGAAAGGATCCTCGCACGTTCCACGAATTCATCGAATACTCGCTGAATTATTGTTTGCCGCAAATGTGAGCGAAGCTCTCTCGTGGTCCTCGACGTGGACGATACGAGGAGAGCTCGCGCGCCTAAGGCTTGTAGTACGTCGTTGTCCCTGAATTATAACCGGGACCAGAAAAAGAGAGAGAGAGAGAGAGAGAATGAAGGAGAGGGAAGAGGCACTGGGATGATATTCTGCTGCGCGCGTGGCACGAAAAAAACTCAACGGGCTTATAAGCGTGTGTTTTGGACCTCTCTCCCTCTCTCTCTCTCTCTCTTTCTCTCTGTCTCTCTCTTGCTCGCGAGATGTACATTATTCACGGGATGTACATTATTCTCTTTTCTATTTATGGTCTCGACGATAATTAACTCTCTTTCTCTCTGGCATCTCTCGGGAATTCTTTCCTCCTCGATAATTCATTATTCACGTTTTATGTTACGCGGACAATCGGTCGAGCATTCATTTTCATGAACAGCAATGAAGCCGGAAAAATAATCTACCTTTTATTTAAATCCATTCGATTTCGTCAACTCTCTCAAGTTTCGATAAATCTGATTTCAATCTGATCAAAAGTCACTTCGAACTTTTTGTAGAATTATTAACACATTTTTTTTTCACGGCAACATATCGAAACGAAAACAACCATTGATCGGGCATTGAAACAGTTTGAGAAAATCAATGAAACATTTGTTATGCATGGAGGAAGAATAATTGCAAAAATTAATTTATCATTTATATTCTTTTTAAAATAACGAAAATGAAAAACGAAATATGAAGAATTACTATGCACTGAGAAAAGAAATTTGTTGATTCAACAAAGCCAGGGCGAACGAAATCCATTTTGTAAATTTGACAAAACATTTTCTTTATTTGACCAAACCGCCACATTGACAAAAAAGGTAATGAGGCGGTGAGCGCATATTTAGTTGAGGAAATAACTTGTTTTGTCAAATTTACAAAATGGATTTCGTTCGCCCTGGCTTTGTTGAATCAACAAATTTCTTTTTTCAGTGTGTATTTGCTAAAATCTCTCAGAGGGACGATATGGTACCAAGAATGTCATAGTAATTCTGTATATTATTTTTTTCTCCGTGCGATGATGCTGTTGCAATTATTCGTTATTAATTAATTATTTTCGGTTGAAACTCGTAGAGGGAAATAGTGAATAGACTAAAATTGTACGAGTTTCTACGGAATCGTTATTCTGTATAAAGGCTCGTTGAACTACGAATGTGAAGCACGCAGGAATCGAGAGAAAAACGAGGCGAGGATATATAGCTCGTCGAGTAATTTGCAGGAAAAAAAACGAGTGTAGAAAAGCGCGACTTGTTTCTGTCCCTCTTACAGCTTGATTGCTTCGTTAAGCAGCATTCAGGAGAATCCCAACTCTACATGGTGAAACGTTCAACTAGATTGGAGAAAATTCTAGCGCAGAATATCCCGGACAAACTTGCGCTAGAATTGATTTCATTAAATAATTAAATCGTCTCATTATCGGCAGGTGACTTTGTTATGGAAATAAATGAGCGGAAAGCTGCGGAACCGAAAAGATTGGGAACGATGCAGACGAGTATATAAGGATCGTTTCGGGCGACACGTGACATCTCAACTCGCGAGGTCGTCGTCGTCTCGTTTCTTTTGCGTTCTGACAGTATTTTGTTGACGCGGAGAAAATGGGGAGGCCTGATGTTGGCTCTAGTGAGAGGGCTCCACGTGGGGGTATAGAAAAGGAATAAGAGGAAGCAAAAGAGCGGAACCCACGTTGCTATTTGTTTGGCATTTACGGGCATTTAGAGCGGAAAACCTATGGCGCGCGTCTCTGCGGTACCTCCGACTGTGTGCTCAAAATTTTCCCCATATCTCGTATATATCTATATACATTTATGTATATACGAAGAAAAAGAAAAAAGGTTCCTTGCTGCGTACTATTTTCCTCTGGTTTTGCAATGTCTCGTTGTCGAAGTCGCGCGCGCCTTTTGTCGCACAAGAGAGAGAGAGAGAGAGAGAGAGAGAGAGAGAGAGAGAGAGAGAGAGAGAGACCCCGAGGACGAAAAGGAAAAGTCAAAAGTTGGAACACGCCTCTGCACGAACGAATAAGAACGCGTTTGGACTTTCGAATTTTCACGGATCGACGGGACAAGAGCCCATCTGCGGTCCAAGGACCAAGCAAATGGATGACGAACTCGTGGAGGAGAGCGAACATTTGGAACGACGAGCTCTACGGAAAGCAAAGGAAAAAGGATAAAGTCTTGGTTATTCTATTACTTACGGTCATCGTTGTTCGTCCTCAGACGTTTCCAATGAACCTGCGAAAGAAGACGAAGATTCTTTGACTTTTGACGTTAGAAAAAAATGTGTATACACACATAAACGAGAAATGCGTGTATGCGACAGGGAGAGAGAGAGAGAGAGAGAGAGAGAGGAAGAGAGAAAAAGGCAGACCCCCCGGGCAAAATTCTCGTCGAGGAATTCGTTCGGGTCGACAGAAATTCGCCACGCTACTTTCGACACGGTGTTCAATTCACTTCTCTTCGGTTCTTGTCTCGTCACTCAAAGACGCAAAGTAACTGAGGTACCGGGTCGACGAGAGTCTTTTAAATTTATTAAAAAATGACTGATGTTCTCGGACTCACCGGGTCAATAATGGGCTCAGTAAAGTCCCCAATAGAAATTGGAAATTTTTCACCCTTTCCGAAATATATAAGGACGTTGTATGGCGACGGTCAAGTCTAAATTTTTGTTTTCACTTTTTCTTACATACAAAATGGTTTACGAGCCCAAGTTCATTGAAAAAAGTTTTTACAAATTGACTAAAGAACAACATACTCTGAATCCAAGATTCTCCGAGGTAATCTGTATTTTTTATATAATAAACAAAATTTCGAAAAAATCTTACGACAGATTTTTTTGAAAAACTGAATAAAGCTTCTTCGATGTTACATAAAAGTGTATGCAAAGTTTTAAGAGGCTTCACCATTGAGAAATCGAAATATTTAACGTTGAAAATTGAAACTTTTAACCCACACTCTTATGAGAAACTACTGAAAATTGGGATTTTTATAAATAAATATCTCGATTTCTACACGGTGAAACCTCTTAAAATTGCACGAGCTATTAGATATCACTATTCTCTTTGTGTGGTGCAAATTTGAAGGAATTCTATCGATAAAAATTTTTGCATGCAACGTCGTTAAGAAATATTTAAGAAAAATCGACGATGAGCTAATAATCTGAGATTTTTTTCTGTCTTTCGTCTTTTTCAAAGCTCGTATGTTTTGAAATTGTCGTTAAAATCACTTGACGCTCGTGAAAATCTCGTTAATGTTCCAGAGACTCGCGATGTCGCCTTGTTTACGTTTCCTCATGAAAAATTACTTTTCCCTTACAAATTCGTTTTTTTTTTATTTTTCATGTATTTTTCTCCCCGCTGTTTCAGTGGCGTGTGCGTCGCACATGGGCGGAAACGAGGACACAATGAAGAAGATTCCAGCGCAGCGAATGCGACATAAAATTGAGTAGTATTTCCCGACCACCCTGGAAGTCAGCTTGCCATATTTTTTCCATGTTATAAATGGGGAAGTGCTTAAATACCGCAGAGACGAGCCAAAACTCGCTTTTCTTGACTTCTGTTCGCGATAGACGAGCTTAAGAAAATAGGGAAGGTCCAGCAACTCGTACAACTTTCGAGGTCTCGTTTCTTCGCGACTTTCCGTAGTTATATACACGGATTCGGTCTATGAGAGGAACTAAAATATAGCAGAGGAGCGTTGAAACATTTGTGGCAACTCGAAGGGAAAAAAAAATACAAGCAGCCAAAAAGAATGTTTCAGGAGCACTCCCGAGGAAAAATGTGCGTTTTATTGCTTCGTCTATTCGGCAATTTGGTCTTCCTCCTGCGCTTTCGAAACTTCGACTTTTCGACAATGGACAAGAGACGCAATTTTTTCCGTCTTTTTTTTCACTGCTCGCTACCGCCGTAAATTACGGTCGAGCAATAAAGAATAAAAAATTGAAAATATCGCGGACATTACCGGTTCGATAATTTACGGTACATTAAAGGCAGAGCTCGGAGAAATTGCGACCAGCAAAAGATCATTGATCAAGCGATCTCACTTTACAACAAACGCATACACTTTTCATCTATATGTACAGAATCTTTCTTGCTTTGTTTTTATAGGAATCCTCATGGGATCCCATAAGAGGGTGAGCGTTTCTCCTCCCTCTTTTGTCTCGTGTAAGCAGAAGTTCGTACATCTTGTATATACGTATGGGGTATCCAGGGGTAACAAGGTACAAGACGGTTTGCTCTCTGCCGAGTTGATCGTGTGAGCGGCTATGTTAGACACACCCACGCCACTCCCACCGAACATCGAGAGGATACAACAACTTTTGAACCGCGACGTATGTCTTCTGGTCTCGCGAAAGATCCTCCGAGTTTATCGAAAGGTGCGTAAAAAAAAAATAGAAACTCCCAAAATCAAGGAGAACTGCGAGGAACTGAGAATATTAGGAGAAAAAAAAATCCTTTTGCGTTCGTTTTTGAAGCCCCACGAATTTTCATCGTTTTAATTATTATTTATTTGCCCTTTAAATTGAACCTCGATCGATTTTTCCCGAATGTTTGATGCACATGATCCAATTTGTCACGTTGTCGATGTCTATGGTTTCCATAGGAGGAAAATATGGATGCATATCGGTTTTAAAGACTGGCCACCGAATTTACGATCAAACAAAAAGCATCGAGTAATAAAGGTGACAAAATATTTCCACGAAGGAAATAATTTATGAGCAGAGGGTCGTATCTCTTTTTCTCATGGTTGTTGAAATAGCTGGTCGCTCACGGTCTTACGGGGTCTTGATCGTGGACTACTGGCGATGCTGAGTAAATCGCAGTTAAGTTTTGCTTTGCCTGGTCGTACGTTCCTCTCGTTACCTTCGCAGGTAAAGATTATAGCATAGCGTTGCGCAAATATTTAGCTTCTTACCAATAATAATAAAACCATGAACGTTACGAACTTTGCAAGCAGCACGTTACCAATTGAAAGAGCCTCGATGACGTGAATATCGAATATTTTTCTACGTCAGTCTCAAGCTTCGCTAATTTTCGACATGCGAATGCTGACGCAATAATTAAATAAATAAAAGGTATCTCGACCACCACAGGAAGTTGGAGCAAAATATTCTTGACTTTGAATTTCAATGGGAAACTTAAAAATAATTACTCTCACGGATATATCGATGCGAATGTGTTTACTCGTACGTATAAACCGTTTTTAGCAATGGATTTTCTCAGTGATAATCAGTGCTGGATTATGGAGATGTCTAGGACGTTACGATCTCGTCGAATCGTAAAAGTATTACTTTACGAACGTGTCTGCTCGAATGGGGAAGGCAGCTCGGGGCTGCAAGAATTCACCGTTTTCTTACATATAAACTTACGTGCCGCAAAATAATGCATACTCGTCATATTTTATAATAATTTTGTTAATAAAAAGAAAAATAATGATGATAAAATTTGGATGGAAAAAATATAATTATTCGGGATTGTTGATATTATTGTACGGATCGGAAAAAATATGTAACATTGACCGGAGGTATTTATGGCTGAATCGTTTGCAAGCAGACGATTCGAATATCTTGGGAGGCTGGTGCGACCGGTATAGGCACCGAGAGCGAGCCCGCGGGTCAAGTTAATTCTTTAATCGCTCGAGGCTAATTGGACTCGAGTGGCGCCAGAGACGAAACGCGCTGGACCCGCGACGAAGATGATATCGCGTGGAAAATCGACGGGACTACTTGTCGATGTAGAACGTCAAATTACATATCGAGACAAACCCCTTATTTAGCCTTCCTTTCAAATCTCATTTATCCTTTTATTTTATTTACTCGTTTTTCAATAAACAAACTTGTCATTTATCCTTTTTCCAAATCTCAATTTTAATTCGAACCACGAGATATCTTCCCACGATTGAATTATGAACAATTGATCTTCCCGCGCCGGACAATCAGAAATAATGAACGCCCGTTGAGACTCTCGAGAGAATTACCGGACTTTCAATTAATTTATAATATTAATGACCGTCCAACGAAATTGAATTAATTTATGGACCGAGAGCAAAATCATTTAGCCTTTCAAATATATAGACGGACATACGCATGCGAAGGTATAGATCGCAATCAAAGATACCGAATGAGTGTTGAAACAGCAGAGAATTAACAGCAGGCTGAAAAGTTTGCAAGTGTGTTCCTTAATGTTTTTCGAACCGTTGTTTATTTGGCCCGAGCATCAATGACAAAATTATTCTCTAATTTCTTGCTCGAGTATAGGGGCAAAAAAAATCGAAGCAGTGCACGTTCGACTCGAAGAAGATGAAAAAAGTAGTAAAACGAATGTTTGTCCAGATATTAATCGACGTATGGCGAGATAAATGATCGAAGAATATTGAAATCTATTATGGTCATTAGTCATGCTCTCCTCGAGGAATCTTTCAGTGAGTTATATAAGCTCAGCTGTTTCGTTCAAACATCGGAGGCTCATTATGAAGAGAAAAAAATCGTCTCTCTGAAAAATGTTGAGACTGAAGAATTATTTCGATGAATTAATTCCATTTTTTTTTTTCACGTGAACAGAAATTATTGTTTGGGAGGAAAAAAACTTTCTCTCGAGACGTTAAACAGCTTTGAACGACGCGTTTTACATTTTTACATTTATATTTGCGTTGGCAAAGCCCGTGTGCGAAGTTTGTATGACGAAAGAGGGATTGATGGACCAAGTTGCTCACTTCCCGCTTGCGCGAACGTCGCTCATTCGTTGCCACTCAATGCACTCTCGTACCCATTCATTCAATTCATTTTCATCTACGATTCACCGTTCACCCTTTCTGTTCTCTCATTAGCCACGTTTCCGGTCCATCTATCGTGTGCCATTTGCTTTATCCGTTCTCTCATCCCCACTCCGCGAATATTCACAAGCACGAATCCTCTTGCGAATGGAATTAGAAAGACTTCCGCTCGCGAATCAGCTTCTCCGCATAGACACTGCGCGATGAGCAATATTTCTCGCAATTTATTGATTAATTGAGCAAAATGTGCAGCGAGGCCTGGGCGAGGCGTTACTGGGGTTACGAATATATTTACGCAATCATTTTCACAGACGTATATACTTTATAAATTGGTGCAGCACGTGACGAGCGAAGTGTGGCAAAAAGTTCAACATTTTCAAAAGAAGAAATATCTCGTCCGAGAATTTGGTCCCGCGGAGTCTTTTGGAAAAATATTTCAAATTACAAATTTGATATCTCGCGAGGGCAAAGGCGCAATCTCCGCTTCACGGTTGCTGGAATTTCAGGATTATCGAAATGAGAGAGAAAGAGATGCTCGCATATATGGGCGTGTGCGGTCGCATGCTTGGTATATGCGTGACCAAGTTGTCGAGGTAGTTTTGAGAGGAAGGCACCGGTTAAGAAGAATATCGTGTCGTGGACGAAAGCGATCTTCGATCTGTGGGCGTGGTGCGGAGTTGATGAGTTACGATCCACGCTTCTCTCCTTCTCTCTCGTGTTTTGTCTCTCGAGCAAGGAGACTTGGACACTTTCCGAATGTTGCGTCGTGTACGAAATAAATACACACACCGGACTAATTATAAAAAGAGAGAAAAGCCGAAAGAGAGGGAGAGAGATGCGAGAAAATGTCGAGAATTCCAGCTCATGAGTCGAGCTGACAAACAAGATACGTGAAAATGAAAAGAAGAAAAAAAAAGAAACCAAGAAGGTTAAGAGAGAGGAGACAAAGTTCGAGACAACCTCCGATCCGCCCATTATGGACGCTCGACAGACCTTTTTTCTTCTTTTACACGATGATTAACGCTCATACATATAAATCGTGCTCTTGACCGCAGCATCACTTGCCAAGGAACCCGGAGCACGTCTCTCCATCAGCATCGGGCAAAGAGTTTCGTATTATTTATATAAAGAATGACAGCCTCTTTAGCATTTGGTTAATTTTGAGGAAATGTCCACCGTGGAGACTATCGATAAAAAGAGAAAGCGAAGAATCATATATTGCAGCGAAAAAAATGAACCCCCACTGCTACGAGCCATGTTTCCGATATCAAATAAATCCAACGCTATGAAAAACTGTCAACCAAATTTTCTTTCACATCAAAAGCCTAATAATCAACGAAGATGTATTGATCATTGAGTTACGTCTTCGATAACCTCCGAGGGAACAAATTAATAATAAGCAATTCGGTCCGTTGATAAATTTCTTGTTTAAAAAAACGAAAGTCTTGTTTCTCGTCAAGATGCGGGATTAATCGGAAAGCGAAGGAATAAGATCAGGAGATATTAATGAATTTGTTAGGAGGACGTAGTTCGAGACGAAGGTGGTGCATGACAATGTATATTCATGCTGGTCTATGAAACGGGCAAGGGAGCACGCGTTAGTGTTTTTATCGCTGATGGTCGCTCAGAAATGTGGCATCTGCTTCTCAACGGGGGGGGTCGATGATCTTTATTTCTTCTAATATTTTTCTTCGTTTCGTGAGGGTTGAAACCGAACGGACGAATTATTAGCCGTTCAGAGTGAAATATATGCTTGTGCCTTATTTGTTTAATTTATATTTCGCGTCAAATATATCAACTCGTTAGCGGACAAGTGTTGATTGTATTAATTAAATTGATATTGATTATTATTGTTATTTTCTTCGTTATCGACGGAACGATGACGATGTCGATAATAATAAAAATAGAAAGTCGTTAAAAGAGCTGAACAGTGACAAACCGAAGGAGCCCAGAGTCGCTGCGTTGTAAATTCGGCAGTAAAAATTTTCAAGCAAACATACATGGACGCCAGAAAGACGAGAGTGACGCGATGCGAATTGTGTGTGCGCGAAACGATAAATATTAATAGCTCCAACAATGCTCTCATCTTTTTCTTATTCCCACATTTTATCCCTTTTTCTCTTTCTATATCGAGCTCTCGTGTTTGCCCCTTTTTTTACTTTCATTTATTCGTTTTTTTTGGCTCCACGAAGCGTCATAAATCACGGAGACTGGAAGGTGGTCGTCAGCGAAAAAATAAGGCGGGTAAAGACCGGTGAGGGAGGCCGAAGGAGGTTTGTTTTACATCACAAACCAAATGTACCAGGAGAGCAGAAGCAACCCATGCTCAGGACTCTGCATATCTTTCTCTCCTCCTTGTTATTCACCAATGAAATTATTCCAATTACAAGAAATTCCGATCGAGCAACGAGAACCATAAACGAACTGCCTTATTATCATCAATTTTAAAAATCGTCCGCGTTACAGATATTTTCCTGATCGATCAAACGTACGAACGTAAAGAAAAAAAAAAAAAAACACGAAATTCTTGTGGCTCGCTATCCTCGACATAAAATCGTGTATAGCTTAATGATAAATGAATCGCATTTGCATACTTTCTCGATGGTAAACGATACGTCTCTTTCGCTATTTACGTTTGATTAATTGTCCTAATTGCTGCTTAATCGGCTATTGTTCTATTAACGTTAATCAAGTAGATTTATTTGTTTTATCGTTGAAATCATTATTTTTAGAAAGCAAACACGAACAGTGGACTCGCCCTACGCGAATCGAAGTGGCGAAAAAAAAAATATAATTAAATAACACTCTGACGGTTTCGTTCGGAAATTCAGGCCCGAGAGCGTCGATGTAGGGAGAGTTTTTACTATACGCGCAAAAATAACTGCTGCTGACGAAAAAAAAAAAAAAAAAAATTCATCAAGCTTTTTTCTGAGGTTACGTTTTCAAGAATTCTGTTTTCGGGAGAAAAATTTGGAAAGAAATGAGGTTAGCATTTTGTTGTGACATTAACATATTGCTCGCGTGTTTGTGGGCATAAAAAGCAGACACCCTCAAATTTGTTGAGTATTCAAATGAGAAAATTGCTCCGACGCAATATTTACCTTTTCTTTATTATCATAGTCTCGATATTATTCATCTTCGGGAAGCGTGCACGCGGTTGCGAGGCAACCCTTGTTCTTGATCCTGACTTTTTGTAAGACACGATCCTCCTGCTGCGGTTTGGAAAATTTTTGTCGGCTGCCGCCTTCGAGATAAAAATCACCGGTCCAAAGGCTAAAGTTTCCAGCTACCACGACGTATACGGATGTTAAATATGTACATTGCTATATTTGAGGCTCTATCGCGTTTCTAAGATCGGTCGTACAAATTTTTATCTCCGCGTGGTCGTTGGCCGCCGTATGGCAATTTTTTAACCCACAAAACCCGTAATTTTCAGCCTAAATTAAATCGACGATAAAGCAGAATTCGTGCGTTGACCGCTGTAGCACGTAAAACGCTGTATAAGTTGTTGATTTATTGGATTAATAATCACATGACGTAGCGAGTAATTTTTCCACAGATGAGCCGAGACGAAGATGATAAAATAAGGACTGAGAAATCTCGTTCGAGAATAATAAGCGAGCGAAGTTTGAAAAAGAAAAAGAAAAAAAAAGCGAGCGACGACCCCCTGCGTGTCGGTCGACACCGCGATTGTCGTTTCTCTAATGACTCCGAGACAAGATCTCACGAAGCGCGTTCGCAAGAGTCGAGTGTGATATATGTATGCATGCAAGTAAATTTTTTCGTTCGTTCAAAGAGTGGAGGCAGGAGTTGAGAAGAAGCAGGACGATCGTGGAGAGAGAAAAAATCTGTCCTCAAAATCTCCCAATATTTGCGTGCGTCTGCGGTTTCTTTTGTATCGCCCACGCGTTTCTCTGTCCCTCGAAGCTTTTCGTGACACTGTCGAAGCTAATCGATGACTTCGACACCGTGTTAAGGCGACGCCTGCTCGTTTTTTCTATCCTTTGTAACGAGTAACAAGGAGCA
Source organism: Hyposoter dolosus (assembly GCA_963921915.1). Taxonomy (NCBI): domain Eukaryota; kingdom Metazoa; phylum Arthropoda; class Insecta; order Hymenoptera; family Ichneumonidae; genus Hyposoter; species Hyposoter dolosus. The sequence continues at coordinate 4,454,895 of OY998133.1, forward strand.
GGTATATATTTTGTAGATGGTAATCGACATCGAGTTCCCCACAAAGTCCGAAACGTTTCTCTTAATGTTTTAGGAAAATGGAGAATGAAAAATAAAAAGCTGTTGCGAGGTATTTCTCGAAATAAACGGCATTCGTACATCGAAAAAGAAAATGGCGTCGATGACAATGGAGCAACGAGCTTGCTCTCCGATTCTTTCAAACTTATTTTTCATTTTCGGTAATAATTTTATCGGTAAGTATAGCGCGAGCGGACGCGCGCGAGAGCGGCGCCACGGGTGAGATATGGTCCCATCGCGAAGTTATATGGCCGAGGGTTTAAAAAATATGAATAATAATACGTATTACGAGAGCGAAGGAAGAAGAAACGAAGGAAGCTCCGGTACAGGAAGACAGAGAGGGGGGGGGGGAGGGGACTCGGTGGAACGTCCACAGAATGCATCGGGCAATCGCTCACTCGGTAAATGCATCTCTGCGCTGTGCGTAACGTATTAGTAGAGCTATATACGTATACAGGTGCGTCCGTGAATACGTCATGTACAAATTAAAAGTGATTCCGATGAATAATGTCAAAAAACATCTTCAGCATTCAAAAAACGCCATTTTCTTTCATCCAAAATTATTATTAAATATACAGGCACGTAGTACATATAGATATACACGTTTTTCATTGCTCTCGCTGTTATAGCATCGCAGTGAGCCCGTTGAATCGTGATAGACCTCTTCGCCCTAATGATTAATTAAATATAATGACCGAGCTCCACTCGAGACTCCGAATGAACCCTCGTCCTTCGTTATGCGCAGTATACTGACGATGAAACGTTCTGATTTCTACATACGTTGACCACCTCCGGTTCATGAGCGAGTTTTCATGATATATTCGCAAATTTCGTGATTCTCGAATTTAAAATTGTCCTGACACTGTAAAAATATCGGGAATAAGAAAAATTGTATAGATTCTCGTTATTTTTATTTCTCGCAGGAAATTTGCTCGTTCGTCTCGACTGATTGGAATTGGCGTCAAAATGTGCAATTATGTTGGCGAGAGCCATGGAATGGGACCCCGGAGTCTCCAAGTTGAACGACTCGTCGGCCCCGTTTTTCGATTTTTTCCTCCGACTCATTTTTTACGTTATTCCCTTTTTTTTTAGTTTTATTCTATTTATCGGTAAAATAACATAAGGCGAACACGAGTAATCGAATGTGGCGCCTTGTAATGTGTAAAAGAACCGTTAGTTCGACTCGATTTTCTTGTCGATAGACGCACACACGCGCCGTTCAGACGCTCGCCAAACATACATAGTGTGTCTCGCCAGTTCAGTGAAGCTGACCGGTTTGCTGAGCTCACCGTATTGCCGAGATTAGGCGACGAGAATTGCAGTAAATTGGTCAGTTTCGCTACAACGGACGCGGTATGATATCGTCGTTATTGAATTATTACCGGACGATAGTCCGGCCATCCAACCAGCAGGTTCAAATTATTATTTTCCCGAGAGAGAGCCCATTTTCTCGTAATAGATAAAAACAGTACAGCAAACAGCATTTGTTCGGTCCTCAGTAATCTTGGTGATCAATTAACGAAATAACTGAATCAACGAACTGGAAAAATAATGACAAGAATAAAATACTTCCGAGTGTCATGATTGATGGCAAACTCTCGATTATGGAAATGACGCAAATTTTGTGCAACCGATAGAATCGACATTTTTATCGTTAAATATTTCTCGTCGCGGGATTATTTCCGAGACTCTTTGAAATTCAGTTATAAGAACATTTGGGAACAAGAATTTTAAAGAAACGTCAGTTTTTCGTGGATAAAACTTTTCTCATGGGTTATTGATCGAGCCTTAACCGTTAGTTACGTATATAGAACTATCGACAAGATTCTATAGTCATGTCGATTTTGCTTCCTCATCGAGAAAGCTATGACGGTGAAAATGTGACAGTTAAATTTTTTTTTCTCCAGTTTTCAATGTCAATGTGCTTGAAAATCCCGAAACATGCAAAAATCATATCCAGAAAAAATGTACGGATGTGTGTGTGTGTGTGTATGTTCTGGCACTGTAAAATTCAAACGTTTATAAAACGAGGCTCCCGTTTTTCCGGATGTTAATCTATACAAAAGCTCTTCCTTCTCTGAGAATTTTGTCGGAATTGCTATAAAAAAAAAACGAATTGTACGGAATGTTGAAATTTTCAAGAAAAAGGGGTCACCGCTCCACGTCCGCAAATTTTAAAATTTATTACGAATTTTTTCTTTTTTTTTCTTTTAATAAATAGAGTATCATAATAGGAAGGTCGGTATTGAATTTGGGAAATATCGGTTGAACGGTTTATTTGAACTCTTTTGCAATTTAGATGCAATTTTGGCACGCACGAGTAATTTTTTCGTGTAAAAAGCAATTAGAGTGGCTCGTTACATTCAGCATTTTGTTTTCGTGTCGGTTCGATGAAATTAAGAAATCGGGGGAAAACCAGGCCTGGTTTTGTTCCAAAGGAAAAAGGATTTTCTTCAATTTCCAGAGAATAAGAAGGTCGCGTGAATGGGACAATGGGATACCGTTATAATGCAGTATATCGCTCGGTCTTGTTTTATTGGCCGATGACTAGGGAACCTTTGCGGCTGGGCAGGCAAGGTGTCGGGCTTATGGCCATTAATTTTCGTTATTCGCCAAAACCGAGCAATATACATGGTGCACTCGCTCGAGTCTCCACTGAGCATAAAACTATGAAACGTATTGAGCACGAAATTGGCTACAATTTTTCTTGAACGATATACACATTACCTCGTCGTTAATATTTCGCATACTTTTTTCCTGAGGAGTTGAAAGAATATGGCAAATGACCTGTTCACTTTTACACGGAGCTCTAACGAGACAGTTAACGTGTCTGGATGAAAAAAAAAAAAAAGAAAATGATGAAACCGTTGTCGATAAAGGAGACGTCGGGAGACGCCTCGTTAATTTTGTGCACAAAGATCTTTGAGGAAGATTTCGATGATATTCAAAGGATCGTTACATGAACCTGTCGCGTATTCTTAGCTCATTTATCCGTTAACGAGAGTCAAAGAATGGTAATTACCACAAAGACACGAATAGCTAAGTTGAATTATGTCTCGAAATAATTATCTCATTACTCTTTGGCTTTATTGGAACGTCGATGCAGAAAGTTGTCTAATTTGGTATCGTTAATGATCACAGACGGCGCTGCAAACTCTTTTGTCCTTTGACCACGGCTACCCACTGTTTCCGGTACGCAGCTCTCGCGCCGCTGTAATTTAATTCTGAGATCGTCGCAAGATTAAGGGTGACCAATAACCTAGAAGAGGCTTTGGCGAACTCGTGGCACACTCTTTATTTCGTTATTCAAAACAGTTTCGAGAGTATTAAAAGTCTTGACAATAGAAAAGCATTCGAGCTCGTTGTTGTTGCTGTCACGCCTCGCGAGAGGTGTCGATCCAATGGTACAGCGAAGCGCCGCTCGTTCGTTTTGAAAAGCTTGCTGCTCGTGATCCTTTTTGTGGAAAGACGAAAGTAACGCGCGTACTTGAGGGAGAAAACAGGAAAAGAATAAGTTTGTTCGGAACTAAGCCAGCTCTCGAGGGATATTCCTTCGTTTCCTCAATAACATCTTATCCAAGGTCTCTTTACAAATCCGAGATTTGGCTCAACAAGTAGCCAAATACCTCGGAGCTCGAGCAGGCTCAGCGGTAATCCGCCTGTCGTTCTCTCTGCTTCGTTCCCTCCGGGAAGACTCTCTGATAACTCGAGGAGAGTGCGAATTTTCGTTTACCAAATTGGTTCCTGGGGCGAGTGCACCGACAGCAGCCGGAAGCTCGTCGAAGTCTCTTGGCCGGAGCAGAGGGAGCCTCCACCGCGGGGACGGGCGCGAAAGGAGAGTAAAAGCGAGCGAACGGAAGGAAAAAAAAAAGAATCAATTGCATGGGGATTGTTAAAGTCCGGAACAACGAATCCCAGGGAAACAAGGAGGCGTGGTCGAATGGGTGGGATTTGATCATGCGCTTTTGCTCGCCCGGAGACTCCGTCCACTCGAGATGCCCAACGAATTGTCGGTGTTCCGAGGCAGTCGAGTGTTCGAACAAGGGGACGCTCACTACCAATGAGCAACTGGTAACGCTGCGGCAAGATCCCGATTGGTCGTTGGTTCTGACCGAAAGTGCCACGAGACCCGAGCAAGGCGTGTCGCCAGCGGTAGACGCAGTGGGGGACTGGCCGTACCCATCGGCTCGACGTCGACTTTACCCTTACCCAAAAATCGTGCCGAGTCGAGTCGCCCCGCGGCGAGTGCCCAAGAACCCTACACTTCAGTCCCGCTGTGAACGCAGCAAGGAACACAGCAGCAGCAACGGATTTTTACGCTACCTGCCGTTGTCGCGTTCGTTGCCGGGCATCGTCTTCATCGGAGCGTCTATACGGCGACACAAGTGTTTAATCGTCGTGTAATCGCTCGCTCCTCGTGCATTATCACCGCCACCAACTACAGAGAGATAAAGTGCATGAGAGATCCTTGTGAGCGAGCCGCGTGTATCGTGAAAACTATTGTGAATTGCAAGAAAAAATCGATTCGATAAACTCGCGGCGAGAGAGTGATTTTCGACGGTAAATATTGCGAGTAGACAGGCAGTGCTGACAAAACCTCGAAAGTGCCAATTTGGGAGTCCGACGCGTTGGATACGAGAGATCGATCGTTAGTGCGCGAGGATTATCGCCGATGAACTCAGTGTTTATTTCTTAGAATCATTCCAGAGTCTATAGTTTTGCGTGGCTAGTTGAAATATTGCCAGAGACCGGCGATGATCGAAACGAAGCGAGCATCAGAGGCAGGAGCGTTTGCCTACGCTCATTGAGCCGCGAACAATCGTAGCGTTAAGAAATAAATAAATAAATTGACCGTTGGTTCATCGCATTACGATTAGGATCGGGCAATTTTTCAAAGAAACGTCATCGCCATAAGGTCAAGATGATGAACGCGTTCTTGGACGGTGTGGCGTCACATCCGCACCATCTCGCGAATCTTGGAATAAAGTTGTCACCGAGTGGTTCGCCGGGAACACCGGAATCTGTTTGTGCGGTTGGGGGAAGTGGTAACGTGGGAATTCAAGGTGGTGCCAGCGGCGTACCCGGTGATGCTTCTTCCCAGCAGCATCATCATTATCATCCCTCCCAGGCAGCTTATCCACCTCATCATCCTCATCCTGGAAGTCACATGGCACCTCACATGGGCCACCACATGAGCCATCACCCTGGTTACGCGGCTAGAGACTTTTTGTTGCGACGAGAACACGAATTCAACGCGACCGCGAATCCGACAACACCGGAGAGCGGTTTGGGCCTATTTACGCCGCTTCATCACGACGGCACGGCCGGTGGAATGCAACAATTTCCTCATCATCCTGGCCAACATCCCCTCGCGGCCGCCAGTCATTATCCTGGACACTACGGCCAGGACACGAGGCTACCTCCGCACCATCAATACCTCGGTGGACCACACTTGGCACCCGCGTCGATACATCACCAGCAACACGCCGCCGTCACCCATCCGAGTCATCATCCTCACGGAGCTTTCCTCCGGTATATGAGAACCGGGGGAAGCTCCCAAAGACAAGAAATGTCGTGCATGTGGATCGATCAGGATTTACCGGGGCCTGCGGGTAGAAAATTGTGCGGCAAAGTCTTCAATTCGCTTCACGACATCGTTACTCATCTTACGGTCGAACACGTGGGTGGACCAGAGTGCACGACTCACGCGTGTTTCTGGCAGGGCTGCTCGCGCAACGGCCGAGCATTCAAAGCGAAATACAAACTGGTCAATCACATAAGGGTGCACACTGGCGAGAAACCGTTCCCGTGTCCGTTCCCCGGCTGTGGCAAGGTTTTCGCGAGATCGGAAAACTTGAAGATTCACAAGAGAACGCATACCGGTGAGTCATTAGCAATACTTTTTCTTACGATCCTCGAGAAAGTTACAATCGGCCTTTCTACCCAGCCAAACAAAACACATGCCCGTTGAACACTTTTTTTCCCTGTCAACCCAAAAGCATTCTCTATAGTTCTGGTTACTGCGGATCAGACGCGCGAGATCCTATTCTTAAAGATCCAACACACTTTGCTCTGGTGGATGTGTTTCAAAGTGGGCGTGGTGCGGCTTAGATTCACCGGTCACCGGAAGGATAAACACGAGGAAGAGAGTACAAAGAGCAGGAGAGCGAGAAAAAGACTGAACAATAGGAAGAAAGGGCGATGAAGGGAAAAACGAACTTGTGAAGATTGTATACGCAAGAGACATGCACACTAACGCCCCCTGTGCTGCATGTTTTCTCGCTGCGGTCTTTAGTCGTTGGATCCACTTTCGCGGGCAAGCATTATATGATCCCAGCCACTTAATACTCATCCTCTCGCCCTCTGCGTCATCGGCTCTCGGTCCTCGTACACTCGATACCCTTGTGTAATCGAGATTGCCAATCTTCATATCTCTCGGATCGGGTTATGATTCACTTCGTTACGTTCAACGAACCAAAACGCGATACGCACAATGGCCGTGATTCACGAATCATTGAAAATCCTTTGCTAAATCCTCCTCCGAGCGGTGTCTCGGCAATGAAACGAAAAAAAAAAAAAAACTCGAAGCAAAGTTTCGCAAAAAGTATCGCAGTCCTTATACAATCGATTGCAGCAATCGACTGATCCAGGCTTATTTCTGGAAAATGGCAAATACCCGTTAGATTATCTTTTGGCTTCGCTCCGAGTCCTGATATATTGCCTCGTTTTGTTTTTCACTCGATACTTTGGTTATTTTGTATATTTTTTATTTTCCCGCTCGGTCGATCTTGGCTCGCTCGATATGGTGGCGCCTCGGGCCTCCTCACCGCGTTTCAATATAATCAAGCGCCTCTTTATGATGACAAGAATTTTCGGGGTGCAATTAAGAAATTACCAGACCATATATCGTGTCTCTTTATGCTCGTGTTTGCTGGCTCGGCTACGCACCCGGGACACACGGCTATTTACATAAGTTTATTCACCATACGCACAAATCGGAGGTATATATTATAAAAGCTGAGGCTAATTCTTTCACGGAGATATCGGAGTCTCGCACCGGAGAGAGAGAGAGAGAGAGAGAGAGAGAGAGAGAGAGAGAGAGAGAGAGAGAGAGAGAGAGAGAGAGAGAGAGAGAGAGAGAGAGAGAGAGAGAGAGAGAGAGAGACGGGAAGGTTTCTCGTACGGATGCCAGAGTCGGAGCCATGGCATCGAGCTGTCCGACGGCCAGGTCTCTGGCAGACGCCTGGCGTCTCATCATCTCCCTGATGTTCGATTCAACGCTCGGAGCCGCACAACCTTACACGGCAATGACCATCTCTAATTCTAGCTTTTTACACGTGTATATATATAAATGTATATACATCGTGTTCTCTCTCGTGTAGCCGGGCGGTGTATACCGGAATTCTCGTTAAATTCCAGGCGTTCCCCAATCTTATTAATTTATCTCCGAGTATTCTTATTTATTTTCGTGGCTCATTCCCCTCCTGGCGCAGGTCACACGAGCCGGTCAATATGATTTCTCATGGCTTAGACAAATCAGCATCTGAGAAAGGAAACACACGTAAAACGATCCTTTCACAAATATACGCAGTCAAAATCGTTTTTTTTTCGTTTATTTTCGTTTTTTTTTTTATTTCTAAGGCCTCCGGAGCTTGAAAATTTGGTTCATCCTGATATCTTAATATTTTGTTGATCCAACGAATGATGATTTTGGGTCTTGAACGAGGTAAAACCGCTATCTGATTTTCGCTAATTACACGTGTAATAGAATTTTTATTGGCCGTTTGAGAAACGACCGCAGTTTCTACCGAACACGATCTCAACAGACGCGGTTCTAGTCGTAAAATCAATCACTCCGTGACTCCTCCTGATACCACGGAAACATCGCCACGATTGGTCAAATCCTCGTAACAATTGTCCGTCGTTTTTTTTTCTCCTTCCTTTTCAAACTTCTTTTCGAATTAACCCTCGAGAGTGAGGGGGTGAGCAGGCAGTTCAATGGCGCGAAGATAGCGCGTAGAGTAGGCCATTCGAGTTGCCGATATATCTTCGCTTAACGACTCGCGGTAATTAAGTCGTTGCGTATAGCCCGCGCGCTTCCTAAACTCTCGCACTGTTTGTGTATAAAAATATCTCGTGTACACGTGTAAATACACATGCATGACGTTCATGAACGTACGTGAACGTAAAAGTCTACGGGGTATGGTGGCAGCGCCCCGTAATAATCATCGCAGAACGCGCGCGATGACACTCTCGTGCACGTGTTTGCGCCCTGCACCAAAAGGGAACGAACGACTCCCTCAACCGGGAAGGATATTTCTCGTAGGCCAGAGGGTTGAACTTCGCTCGGTTCTGGCGCGCGTATGTGTAAGAAGGAAAAGTGGGATATTGCGAATTGTAGGTGTGTCAAAATAATTTGGAAAGCAACGCGCGAAACAAAGACAATTTGTGAAACTGCGTTTGTAACTGAAAGCCAAAGCAATTCAAAGTTGAGGCTCGAGCAGTGAGGATCAAGCCTTTCTGTTTGTGAGCAAGCGATTCCCTAGCTTCGCGCAGCTTCCGAGTGATTTAGATCGCGTTGCCATTTAATTTCCCACAAGCCACGGACCGAGCAATCCTTTCCACCATCGTGGGTGGCATCCTTCGTAACACAAATTTACTCATGTTTTCAGAATTTCACACCCTTCTGCGTACAATACAAATAAATACTCGATGCGGTGTGGCAGTTGCGATGAGAATACTATATAAAGAAATCGCCAACACCCTTCGATTCCTACCGCAGAAATACATGCTCCCTTCTGCTCGCTCTCCATCCGCAACGACGCCTTTTCGACCCTTTGTTTCTTTACACCAAATAAATCGCTTCGAGTTCGAAGTTTTAGCTCTCTACGCGCTCGTTCTTTGACAGAGCTCGATTCACTGCTCTCTCACGAGTTCACTTATGTATGAATATCAACCAATGAGCTTGGAATTCTAAAGCCAACGCCAAGTGCCTCGCGAAAGCGCTTATTGTCCCTTTAATCGGCCAGGCACGTAAATATTTATGTACGCGGCACTTTGAGAAAAAAAAACGCTGTTCGATTGGTGAATCGAAATTTCGATGAAAATGAAGAAAATATTGAAATGGGATAAAAAAAGATTATTATCGATCGTTGAGTGTGCAGAGTTCGCAGACGACAGACGGAGCTCGGCCATTGAGAAAAATTCATACATCCATTATAAAAGATCCTGTAGCAGGAAAGAATAAAAAAAAAAAAAAAAGCGTGACAAACCAAAAGTATCGATTTTTAGTGAGCATGAAAAAGACTCCGGAGAGCCTATTTTGGGGTTAACGCAAAAGACGCCCTACGCCCTTTTCGTAATCAGCGGCGAATGTATTAAACGGGAGAGGAAAGTTGACAAAAAAGGATGTTCGCATGTGCGAGGGAAGGGACACTAAGCTCGGGGGGTGAGCTCTTCCGATTGGTCGATTCGACAATGGGATTCACCCCTCGTCGATGTCTGCCATTGGCCTCGACTCCCAGAGCACCCAGCATCATCATCACCTCTTCCTCAATCGTCTTGGCTCTTTCTCGCTACTGTAACACGTTGACCCGGTATACGAGGGGTTCCCAAAGAATAAGGGGAAAGATAGGGGATGAGTCCTCGTCGCTAGGGGTGTCGGAATAAGCGTTAAGTAGGGCCGAGCTTGTTGGTTTTCGCTATGAGACGAATCCTCTCCATGCACGCTTCCCTCTGTTCACCCCATATTTTTTCCGTCTCCCCCTTCCCCTTTAAACTCGAAAAATACAGTATAAATGGCTACTCACCAAAAGCCTCCTCTCGATCTATCCGTGCGAAGAGCCTGTTAAAAAATATCTAATTATTATTCTCGGCATAAAGATTTTTGTTCCTGCGAGACGTTAAATTTTCAGGATTCGGCGTTTTGTTCAATTGAAATTTGTTCGCTACAATTTTGTTGATTCAAAAAAAGTAATGTTGCGGTGCACGCATATGTAGTTGCAGGCAATAACGTAGGTGGTCAGAACAATCAATTTATCCTGATGCAGTCGTTCAGTTGCTTGAACACCTTCAATCGTTTATTGTGACCAAATGAAGTCGTTTGAATAACAAAATCGAACTCTGGTTGACTAAATGTTTGATTGATTTGAGAGATTAAGAAAAAAAATACCGTGCGTTCCGTTTAACAAAACTTTCAGTTGTATAAACTAAATCATCAGTTTGATCAACTTTTGGATTGTTGGGTGAACCAACTGTGGGTTGGAAGTTATGGGTTGTCTATTTTTGGGCAGTTGAAATGAATGAATTGTTTTGTGAAATGAACAAAATATTTTTTCCACCCTCCTGTGACCGCGGGATTTGTTGATTCAACACAAATTTTGTTGTATCAACAAATTTCTTTTTTCAGTTTATTTTTTCTTTTTAGTTTTAGTTTTTTTTCTATTTTTCGTCTTTCTCTTTTTCGTCTTCCTTTTGTGTCTCCTTCGTGTTCATATGGCAAATCGTGGCGAAGCTCCCAGACACAATGTTGAAGACGAGAGAAGAGAAGAAGCAGCGAGTGAGAAATCGAGCTGCGCTGGACGATACACTTTTGAATGACGAGTACACGATCGTGGGATATATAAAACGCGTATCGTGTACGCGTTGCGGGGCGTCGTCGTCGACGAAGAAAAAAAGGAAAGGAGGCGCGCAGTCACGAAAAGATTGCAGCAACGAATATACGTCTGTATCGCTGCTCGTGGACCGAAAGACAAAAGGGATTTAAGAAAAATCTCATTACCCGTTGACAAGCGGAATTAGGGCTTTTTGTTAGTCACTTCTTCTCGATAAATTTCGTTGAATTTATCATGCGGAATTAAAACGTAACCAATGCAAAGATATCAACGATCCGGTCATTCAGAATTCTCATGAGCTCGTCCTTCATTTACCATGAACGTGCGGCGTGAAATAAAAAAAATTAAATACGACACAGAGATTTGAAGAAATTCGTTTTTCGGGTCTTACTCGTGAAGGGCGATTATCATCGTCACAGGCGAGAATGATCGATCGAATCGAAATCCGAACATGATCATATTTATACGAATAAATGCATGTGTGTCTTCGTATTCATAGAGCGAAGAGACATTTCGTTGTTCCAATCGATACGAAACAACGCTTGAGTGTCGCTGCGTTCAAGACCGAAAGGATGTAACGTTATTTTTTGTTTTGACGCGTCATACTTTCGGTCAGAATCGACAGTCGGACTGGCTTTCTAAAAATAAACATATTCAGGGTTTCGTTCAGTTGCGTCGTACTTAATTTTTTCCCACGAGGAAAATCTCGCATTCCGGATCCAGCGGGAGGAGAAAAAATTTAGTAAAATGTTCACTCGGCGTGCACACGTGATTTGCGAACGTTTCGAGCATCAAGGGCTATAAATAAATGGGAAGGAAAAATATTCATAGCGAGCAAAAGAAACGATCGATACTCGTCGGGACTGTGAGGAAAGTCCTCGGAAGCGAAAAAAAAGTTTAGCTCGTGAAAATCGACCTTGAAACGTCCACCTACGAGCTGCTATTAATACGAGCGCGAAAGGGTTTAAAGGCGAGAAGTGAGAAAAGCAAAGATATTGCGCAACCTTCCGAATGATCGATCCACTGCGGTGGGAGCGTGTATATTCCAAGGGGCGGTAGTTCCGATACGTCATCGAGACGTTGGAGAAAGCTTTGAGGAATAATTCAAATTTTTTTGACGTTTATTGAAGCAATAAAAATCGCTCTAAATAATTTTCTATTAAAAAAAGTAACTCCCGGTGTTTCTCGTCCGGCAGGGGGATGAGCAGTTTTAAGTGTGGCATGAAAGTCTCACAAACTTCGCAAAAGATGCTTCAGTTATACGTGTGTGCGTGTGTTTGTGTGGGTGAAGGACGAGTAGGGACTCAATTCGCCTCCGCTGAAAGCCCCGAGGGCGCCAAACACTTATCTCACTTGAAACTGATTTAGACAGAAAGATTTGTTGCAAGCCTCCTTCTCCTCCTCCCACGAGAATTCTACGAGCTCTCTGTGGTCGGCCTAGAGAGCCTCGAGCCTTCTCAAATGATCGTACATAATATCTTGCCTCTCCCCACCCCTCAGCAAACACCCTTCGTGCACCTCTTCTCATTTATTCAACAGCATCACTTTTTTCGCATCTGCTTGGAGCTTCCATAAATACTCGTCATTCAATTGTCGTATAATTGCCTCGAAAACTTAATTTTCGACCGAGCATTTACGTCGGAATTGAACAATCATTTGTCTGTAAATTAACTGCCTGGATAGTAGAAAAAAATATCAGATGGGGAAGGGAGAAGAGAAGAGAGATGGCTTCTGTGAAAATAACTCGGTGCTAATTGTTTTGCTGTCTCACGTCTCGTTTCTGTCCTCACCCCCCGGACTAGAGAGGGCTTCGCTGCTCGAGCAAGTATATCAGCTGAAAAAATAATCAAAACTGGCGCGTGCTCGACGATTCGTTTGCATGTGGTTTGATTAACATCTTTCGAAATGTTGAAAAGTACGTTGGTCCGAGTGGCTGCTTTCTCAATTTCTCGAGGTTCTTTGCTCTATTTTCTGAGGATGTTAGCCAGAAGCCAAATCCTCTCTCCCTCGATCTGCCAATGTCTCTTTGATTATACAAACTCGAGAATTTGAGCAGCTCGTCGTTCTATTTTCATGCAACTGCCTGCTCAACGTTTCCATCGAACGTATACCGAAGAAGTGTCAAAAAAAAGAAAATTAAATCAATTGGATCTCGACGTTGAATCGGCAAATATTTCGATTGACATATTTGCAGCGTGGAAAATATTTGCAAAAAACAATAAATCAGAATTTAATCAAAGCCCGAAATACTGTTGATTTTTTTTTCCACCCCATAAAGGAAAAATTCTACATTATCAGGAGCAAGAACCATGCGAAAAAAAAAAGGATTTCAGTTTGATTTGGCGTTCCGGTTCGAATATACACGCGCGGAGTAACCGAAGAGCCAGGGTAAATCATAGGTGGCGGTTTCCACTACCGCATGTGGAGTACGGTAGCGAGAGAATATCCAGTTTGGTACAATGACGATCATGGGCGAATAAAGAAAAAAAAAATATCAAGTGTCTCGCTCCTCTCTGTAACACTACACCTTGGCTTTTAAATGCCTCTGGTTTACGCCTTGCGCATGCCCGCACCGCAAAACAAAATATAGTAGCTGAAAATACATGTGTGCGTGTATATAAACACGCGTATCTGTTTCTATGCTTTCTCGTATAAACGAAAGTATATTTCATCCGCGTTTACGTAAATTTGTGTATGTTTTCATTTGGTTTCTATCTAACGTTGATTCACCCGCATGAAAGAGTAACACGATATTTATATACTAAATGTAATGAATAAGGAATTTATTACCTGAGCGCGTTGTAGGTGACAGATTTCGAAAATCTTTAATCTTGTCTCGCGTTTATACATTATTTTTATCCGAAATTTAACGAAGAGAACAAAAACATCACTTTGTGAGAATCTATGGCTTCCTGGCCTGCAATTCTAATCCCTCCATGAATGAGCACGTTGACGAAAAATGGTGAACTGAGAGGTGGAGAAGAGAGAATAAAGAGAGATGAGCTACTGACTCAAGAACTCGAGAGTTCTATTGGTAAAACGAAGGAAAGAATAAATTGTCGTTATTCTGCTGAATAAAAAGAGTTACATTGCAATAAAAAGATAATTATTGTAATGAAGATGTACTGAGAAAAATAATAATAACAAAAAGTCTGTCATAAGAAGGAGTAACAAGGTGGAGGAGGTTTTCGGGGCAAAAAATCTTCTCACAGTTTCGAGACGTGCTGGCAAAAAAGGGGGTGAAAGGAATAGCGGGGAGGATTGGATTCTCTCTGTCGCTCTTCCGAATATTGGTGTCTCTGCAAAAGGCCAGAGCAGAGAGGGATGCGAGAGGAAAGAGACAGAAAGATATGATAAAAAGATTGTGGGAAGACAAAGTGAACAGCGGTGGGAGCGAGAGAGTCAGACAAAATAAATAAATGAATTTTGTTGAATAAAAAAAGGCAAAGAAAAAGAAATACAAGAAGAGAGAGAGAGAGAGAGAGAGGAAGGAGAAAACAAAACGGAATTGCGGCCTAGCGGTGGATGATTTAGGGAGCGAGGGTCGGGGGTCGCGGGTCGAGCGACCGGGCTCTGGAATTCTCCAACTTTTCTCTTTCTCTTTCTTTCCTCTCGTGTACGAACGGTCCCAAGCGGGGGCGAGGCGCGATGGACCGCAGCGACAGAGACGCCAAATATCGTGGAAAAGGATAAAACGATAAGGGACAAGGTCAACGGATAGAACATTTACATAGCCTCGTTAGTATACATCCTCGGAGTAATGTTACTGTAAATAAACATTATAAAGTCTCTCTCTCGCTCTCCCCCTTCCGCTGTACATAGTAGAAAGAAAAAAAGAAAACTGAAGTCTCAGTGTTCAGCTTCACATCGCACAATATCCATTAAAACAAAAACGCGCTAACAATTGCAATAAAAACTCGTGTAGCCTGGACGTTTCCTTATTGATTTCCAGCTTCAGAAAAATTTCCTTGGGTCAATTTTTGCCAAACAACCAGTCAGGAAACTTTGGTGGCAAATGCGATCCGCACAATGAGACATATTCCGAGGGACAGAGAAAAAATGCAGAGCACGTTTGAAACTTTTTAACATTATGCTGTGTACTGATCCGTGTTTTTTTTTTTTTCTTTTTTTTTTTATGATGACGGTTATGGCAAGGCTATGGAACTTCAGTTATTGTAATTTTCGATTTGACGCGTAACTCGATATCTTGCCTCCTTCCTTTCTCTATCTCTCTCATCCTCGTTGATCCTGTTGTATCATCATGGGATAGCTATTTCTCCCACCAGGTAGGAAACCCTTTCCGTTACAATAATTCGTTAGGAATAATAATCCAATCTTTGAGCGAACTAGTTTTTTTTGTTCCTTATTTCTTGTTGAAAGAATTCTCAACGATCGACTGTACATGCACGCGATGTACAAAAGGCGCGATAAATCGTTGTTCTGCTAATCACTCGTTCGTTTCGTCAGACGAATCGAAGAAATTTAAATTTTCTGGACCCGTTAACATCGACGCAATCCAGCAATTGTTCGCGTTAGCCTTTTCTTCGCTAGCGCCATATTCCGGTCTATATTTTGTGTATAGATTGTCATATGCTCCGCGAGGTTACAGAATAGCCATGCATGAGATCTCGAGAGGCTTTCCTTGCTGTGGCAACGCAAACGAGACAGAACGGTTAACGGTAAAATCCAAGCTCTCAACCGTCGCTATGTACGTACTGTACGAAGCAAGAAATATTATTATTATCACTATTAGTAAATGTTCGCGAAGGTAGCAGAGTGTCTGTATGGCATTTTACATTTTCATGCTTAGCACATATATCCGAATCGAGATTGGAAAGAATTTTTGTCCGTGGCTTGAGAAAACGAAACAATGTTGACGTTTTATGGAACAGGGTGTCGGTTGACGATTTTCAAATTTCCGCTAGGATGCTGTGCAAGTTTCCTCGATAAAAAAAACAAAGACAAAATAAATGTTTACGCACCCATGCTATTTGATATTTCCGTGTGTGTCTGTGTGTGTGTAGGTGCAAATGGAAAGAGAATAAAATTGGAAATATGGCAAATATAAAAGTGCGCTATAATCGGAGTTTTCACAAAGTTCACCAGAGATAATTAGCGTGCGATTAAAATGAAAAATGAACCGGGCGCCCTCGATCTTTGCCTCTCTGCCGGATGAAAATGTGTGTATGCAGCGTTGGTGAGCTTGTGTGCTGCATCGAGAAACGGTAGACGAGAGACAGAGAGAGAGAGAGAGAGAGAGAGAGAGAGAGAGAGAGAGAGAGAGAGAGAGAGAGAGGGCGCAGAGAGCCGCAAGAATATTAGCTCCACTCCGAGAAGATATCTCGTACGTGTACATATACACAAGAATCATAAAAACTTGACGCAGCTATGTGTGCGAGGGTTCGTATGTGTGCGAGATTCGCCATGCGCTCAAAATCGTCGAGGAGTGCACGAGAGTCGTTTCGCGAAATCTCAATAAATAAAATTGTGGCGTGAAACGGTGCCTAAGCACGCCAACGGCGTATCAACGATAAAAAAACAACGATAGTCAGTTGTGGGAGCGCGTGGGGTTGATCGGGGTTCTGCGCGAGCCTTATTTTTCTCAGCTGAAAGGCCCTCCGAACGAAAGAGAGAGAGAGAGAGAGAGAGAAAGAAGGAGAACAAAAAAAAATAATGAATCTATACACATAATGAGAAAGAAAGAACGTGCATGAGAGTTTCGAGAAAAATGAGGCAAAACGATTGAAAAAAATTGTAAGGTACGAGGATTTCTCGGTACAGAAAAGAAAAAGGGTTGAAACATTTAATTTTCTAAATAAAATGCTTGTAAGTGGTTCGTAAATATTTTCAATAATCTATTAATCCAAATATTTCGAAGTTGCTGCAGTTTTTTTTCGAAACGTTTTATCGCAATTTCATTTATACATTATTTTTATGGTTATTATTATTCCCTGCAATCTTTGGCTGAATCTCGTTTGGGAAGCATATGAAAAAATGGCACACAACGTAGGAGTAATAAAGAGAATATTATAGAGGCCTCGATTGCGAAATGTGTAGTCTTGTCTGATCACGAATATACGTTTCCACTCGAGGTGGTGGTGGCTCGAGATCGAGAACTCAGCCTGTGTACGCCGCAGTCGATACTCGGCGCTTTAACGTTCGTACACCAAGAGAAATATGTAACAAGTATGTTTTTCATGCGTTTTAACGCGTGGATTACAACTACAATGAAAACGACCCAAGTCCGATTGGTTCGGGAGTTAAATCGCGTGGTCTACGCCTCTTTTTTCCATTCGAGACTGTTACACATGTATGCGCATTCATTCGTGCACGTGTGTATAATATATAAAGGAGTGTGGAGGGGCAACCGCGTGAATTATGTCTCGTGCGAGATGTCAAATTGCTCGCCATATCGTAAAATATACAACTATCCTCGCTCACTGTGGGAAACATTATGTTCAAAGCTCCACTGCCTCCCTCCACCCCCGTGGCTCGTTCTCCTTCATCTCTTTTTATCCCATTCTCTGTATACCTTCGTCCTTTTACTCTCATCCTCATTTTCTTCCTTTTTTCAGCCCCTATCTCCGCGTCGATTTATGGACAAACACGAAATGCACTTGGACTCACTTCCTCGCGCTATTCGATGGATATAATAATAATTTTTGCGATGAAAGAAAATTCATAAGTATCGTCCTTTGGTGGGCTAATTGGTAATTTTGTCAAAAACCAAAGTTCCGGATTGTCTTTTCGACACACGTTCGCCATTTTGTCATTTTTTGCTCTTTCGCCGACTCGAAGGGTTGACGTCGCGAGGATTGATTGTATCGAGAGAGACGAAGAGAGTTGAGGCTTGCCAAGAAGAAAGCCGTGGAGGGAGAAAGAGAGATCGAGAAATTTCGCGTCGTGAGAGGCGTTCGACGTTTTTCTCATCGTCGACAAAGCCTCCTTGCGGGAGAAGGACGTGGGAGGATAGATCGGAGCTCGCACAAAGACACGAGAGGATTCACCAACGCGAATTGTAAACCTTCGGGCCCAGCTCGAGGATAAAGGTTTCCTCTGATTTAGCAATCTTCTCGCCACGCCCTGTGTCCAGTCATTAGATGACCCCCAGCCGATTCATTAATAATCCAAAAAACTTGGCCACACACGCACAATACCAAACTCCGAACAAGTCCATGTTTTGTTCTTACAACGCGGTTGCAACGAACCAAACAGACAACGCGCGAGAGTGAGAGAAAAATGAGAAACGTTGAGAAGAGGAAAAGTTTCTGCAACGAGGAGCGGGTGCATGGACCGCCGTTCGTCCAAAAGAGACGCCTCGCATCGTGTACAGTCCGGACACAACGCTCTTATGAAACGAACAAATCCGTCGACTCATCGAACATCAATAAATATACCAATCGCGAGAGATCTTTTTCTATCTTTCTCTTTGCTTTCATTTTGTTTGATTCTTTTTCCCATCTCGACGTTCACTAATGATCGTACGTCTCCTAACGAAATTAACTGTGACTAAAGTCCATTTAACGATGGGCCCGATCATCGAAAGAGAAAACTGAAACAATCTTCATTCCGCGCCCAACAATATCGATGATTATTAATCAACCGTGACCAAAGTTCCATTACAACGAGAATCATCACATCGCAGCTTCCTTCCTCCATTTTCAATCTCTTTTTTGGTTACGCCCTTTATTTAATCACCAAAGTATCATACAATTTTGTATACGAAATTTTTCACGCTGTTATAATTTCTTCGATGTTGCCCAAATAACACTTGAATTCACAAAATCGGTTTTGCCACCCATGGCAACGAATAAATAGACCCATGGCAACGTATAAATAAAACCATGACCATGAATAAATAAACGTATCGATGGCAACCATTAACGGCTTCAATTTCGATATATTTATCTCGAAAATCGATAGTTTCGAGTTCGACCACGTCTCTTTTTTAAAAAAGGACAATATATTCCTCCTGGTAATTGGGAACCTCGACGTGTGTATTTGAAAGTCTCGATCCTCAAAGTCGAGAAGAAAATCTTTTCGCCACACTCGAAATACAATTCGTTTCGTATCCTCGAAAAAAAAAAAAAAAAAAACAGAAAAAGAAGAAGCGAGTAAGAGACGCAGAAGGAAGGAATACAAGTGCTAATCCGGGTTTTCCTTTGCGGCACGACGCCCGAGAGCTCATTCTCTATTCGTTTTTCCACGTTACAAAGAAAACATTCTCCCGTTTCTCGAAGCTCGTGTGGATCTCACGGCCGACAAAGTTTTTCCTGATCCGCCAGGAGCAGAAATCGAGAAGCAGAATGAGAGAGGGAAAGAAAATCGACAATGGGTCTCTAACAAGCAGGCTGAGAGATCGCCGCAGTTCTCGAGGATTTTCGTTGGCGTTTAGCAACACTGGACAACAATACCGTGATGAATTCTTTCTGGCACGCTCTCGCTCGAGTGTACGGCTTTTTTTTCACCTCAATACACACGCACCTATTTTTATGTATACGAAAATCCGTCAATTCTCATGGAACACAAACCTCACTCCTCCCTGACGTGTCTCGCTCTCACGAATCCTGTGAGCATCGTCCAGCCTCCACTTTGCTCCACATTATAACAGAAAAAAAAGAAGCAGCGAGAAAACTCGTATAAACAAATAGTTTTAGGCAAAGTTCTAATTAATCGTCGTACGAATTTTACCTCAAGGACCAATTTATCGGTCACGTTTGACGCGAAATCGTGGGGGACAGGATACGTTGAGAATTTTTCCATTAGAGCTAGGATAGTGGAGTATTTTACTATTTTCAAGGTTCTCATCTCGCAGTGTCATCGTAATGTCAAAGACATCCGTAAAAAGTGGAAGAGAGCGGTGAGATGGAGAGGGAGAGATTCCCCTCGAGAAGAGCCCCGTTCACCAACAAAGTTCAAGGGTCGCACCACCTCGCAAAACCTCTTGGTTTCTCTCCCTTTAACGCGCCTCTCGAGAGGAGCAGTAGAAAAAGAGAAACCCTCGAAAAAGTTGTGTGTTAAAATCTCTTTCGCCCCTTTTTTATTTATCCCTCTTCTTTGCTGTACGAGTGTGTTGTGGATGGCACACGAGCTATACAAACGTTTATAGACATATACGTGGGTCTAACCGCGTGTCATGGGAATTCCACGGTATTCATGAATTCAATGGCTATTTACGCCACGTCACTGCGGCTCGTTTACCTTTAGCACTCGACGTCAAAGCGCAAAATGTATTAAAAATATATATAAACACGTGGCTAGCGGTGATTTTTTTTTTTTTTCAGAGGGCGAACAACTACGAGAATGATAAGAGATTTGAATGACCAACGAATTGAGCGATCGACATTTTCCACCCTCGAACATATTTCACCCACGAAATTACATAATTCCACTTTGTTTTTAAAACTTTCCTCCTTTTTCTACGCTTTTTTTTTGCTTCTGGCGCTGCTGCGCGGTGAGAGATATTCAATTACATTTCAGATCGGTGCTAAAAGATTAAAAACGTTATATAGTCAGGACGCGGTATGCAAACCCAGAGAACCTCCTCTCTCTCCCTCACTCTCTCTTTCTCGCTTCCGCCCTCTCGTCGCAGTCGTCCTCCACCTTCTCGCTTCGTGACAACTGTATAACTATGCCACTTGAGTAAAGGGCACAAGTGAGGGGATAAAAAAGGCACGGGGGTCAGTGTCCAAAAAGGTGATGCCACCTTCCAGGAATAAATACGGATGCACGCTGTACATTCAAGATTATACGTGCGTCGAAAAAGTTAGCACAGTAGAGCAAACATTCGTCTTCGATTTTGGACAGCCTGTCATTTGTCTCGATCTTTTTGGATGAAAATTTGTCAAAAAATTGACTGATTGATCGCGAGAATTGCGATAAAATCGTACAATGGCTATTGGCTCTAAATTTTGAACTAAGAAAAACCACTGTACCGTATTTTGCGAGGGTTAATTCCGTATTAAAAATTCCTAGCACAAGTGCAGTGATTTTTTAAATGTTCAACAGTTCGTACGAACAGAAGAGCGAGGGAGGGGGGAGAGATGGGATGTGTGTTTTGCATGTATATCTGGGTACGTCGTCGAGAGAGCGACGATAGGAATCCACCGTGGTAACTCTAGACGAGTCCGGTATCCGAATCTTCAGAAGATCGCGTCCTCCCGCTCTCCTCGCGGCTATACTTTTCTCTCTGGCGCCCCTTGTGTCTTTTATATGAGTGAGCCAGCCAGCACGCAGTTTTACGGAGAGAGAAAGAGGCAAAAATCTCTCGTCTCGATCTCTTGTTCTGTCCGAACGAGAACACCAGCTAACACGCGCTTCCTCGGAGGCTATCATGGTTTTAGGTTGAAAAAAAAAAAGAAACGAAATAAGACGGAGGTAAAAACAAAACTACTCGAATAAAGAGACACTCCAGAGAGATCTCCCGGAGACTGAGGGAGCAGGAGAGAGTGGAATTTCGTTCTTTCCGCGTGTTTTCACGCTACGGTAGCCCGAGCAAAACAGAGAGACCATTCTCGTATAACCCGGCAACGGGGATACTTTTCTAAACTGCTCCTACGTGCACCAACAACTCGCTACCGAATTTGTATCTCTCTCACTCTTTCCCTTTCTCTCTCTCTCTCTCGCTATTGCAATCTGTTTGGGGAATTCGAGAAAAAGAAAATGGCTGTCATTTTTCGTCATTTTTAAGTCTCTTCGAGCGACAACTCTGAGAATTCCAGAAAATCATTTTTAATTCGCTACATTTTGCTTGAAACAAGAAATTTTGACGAAGGAAAGGATTATGTGGCGTCCGTACGATTTATCGATGAGAAATGTATTAGCTCGGATAATGGGACTTGAATAATTGGAAGGGCGTCACCGGTCCATCCCCGTAAGCATTGAATCGACACTCTAAATGTTAAGGAGCGCAACAAAGCGCAGGGGAAAAGTGCATAAGAGCCAGGAACGTCGTAACCAAGGCTGGTGGTCATGCGGACGGTGGCAAACAGTCGAATATTGTCTGGCTCTTGGTGAAAAGACGAAAGTTGAAGAGCCAGCAAGAGAGAGAGAGAGAGAGAGAGAGGGAGAGAGGGGAAGAGAGAATGGCTAAAACATCTGCCGGTGGCTGTTCTTCGGCGCAGGACTCACTTATTCTCTTTCTCCCTTTTCGTGGCCAACATGGCGGAATGATCGGCGCATCAACCGCTAGTTAGGCTTACCCGCACGGATTTGCGGTTCTTTTTCACGTTCACGATCCACGTATACGCGGGGATGCTTTTTCTTCTTCCTTCAACTATTTCCTTATAAACGATGCATTTCTCCTTCTTCCTTGTTCCGAATCACCGAGATGCCAACAGTAAAAACTAAAAACGAGGCATTTTTGGTGAGGAAAGCCGAGAAGCGAGCGACCTCTTGTATTTTTTCCCCTTCACAGTTCAGAGAATCGCTCCTGAGCTGTTACATTTTTCCAGCTTGTTTTGCAAGTTATCCGTGTAAACACGAGCCTCGAGGGAAGAAATCGAACGCAACAAGATGCTGGAAAAGAAAATGGAAACTTGACGGGCTGTGCGTGTGTTTTGATCCCCAAAGCCAAGGATTAACGGCATTCATCGTGTCCATTGTGTATTTCGGACTCTTTTCCATTTTTTCTGCGACACTCAAACGGCATGAATATCTCGAAGGACCAAAGGATCGCAATTACTCTGGATTATTCATTTTATTCGCTCGAGATTGAAACAAAGAATGTAAAAATCTTCTCAATCCCTTCCTCGGTTCTCGAAGGACTCGATCTTCGTCAAGATCATATCTGAAGATGATCAAGACCTTCGGAACGTGTTAAAGATGGATATATACCGGAGAAGAGAGCGAGAAAATAATCCAATAGATTTGTCTCGGGGAGGAATCGTGACAGCAGGTAAATTTCGGATCTATCAAGCGAAGCGTGTGTATTAACCTTGGAAAATATGAAAGATGATTTATGCATGTTTGTTACGAATGACAAACGATTACAAATAAAACGAGAGCGTATTTGTAACGATGGATTCGGAAAAGAGATTAAAATCGTTAGTTGTGTAAGGTCACGCCTCTTTTGTAATCGTCACGGAGTCAAAATTCTCGGGAGATCGGTAAATGAAAATGGCGTTAATATCCAAGATCTAAATCCAATATCTCACGAATCGCCGGTGCTTCTGGAAAAGAGAGAGAGAGAGAGAGAGAGAGAGAGAGGCGGGAGTTTGTGGGTCGTTGCTGTCGATCTTTTCGTTCAGGACGGTAGATATCGATCTTGCCGATCTTTCATTTTTTCCCTCTCCTTTTTTTTCATCCTCATCCCCAATTCTTCGTCTCTTTTGCCCGATGACTTTGGGTTATCCGGAGTACCGATCTCTTCTTCGACTCTTCGAGTCATACAGAGGGATGAGCATCGTCCGGCAGACTCTCTGCCATCTCGTCGAACGAGACCGAGAGAGAAAGAGAGAAGGATATGAACGAGATGAACAAACAAAGAAAAAAGATTCGGGGGTACAGAGTCGAGAGTGTCAATCGCTGGGTATGGATCGATTTTGCTCGTTCGATAAGTATAAATACGTTTAAAAGGGGGCCGAACTTTTAGCTTCTTTTTTTCAGCTGACAAACTCGATCGGTCTATCTGCTCGTGTATCTCCTCTTGCCCCTCCTAAAAATCAATGCCCCTTCTTCCTCTAATATCGAACGTATAACGAGAAAATTATCCACTCGAAAACTCATCGAGAATAGATGATCGGTGGCGATGGTGGTACGCCTGGGAGGTTACCATATTTTCTCTCGCTCTTCTTCTCTTTCTCTTGAGTTGGATCTTGCTTGCTCTTTGCTTCAGAAATCAACGGAATTATTATACGAAAAATTGTTCTTTCTCTTCGAAAGAGGGAAAGGCAATGGGGCAAGAGAGTGTGTGAGAGAGAAAGAGAGAGAGAGAGAGAGAGAGAGAGAGAGAGAGAGAGAGAGAGAGAGAGAGAGAGAGAGAGAGAGAGAGAGAGGTACTGACAATGGACGTGAAAAATCATCCATTATCCCTCGTGGGCCAAGGCTGCCGGAGAGCGCAAAGTCTATCCGCCCGAATGTCTGGCCCACAATGCCCTCTCTCTTGTTTGGCGATGCGCCCATATATCATTCGAGGCTTGAATTTTCCGAAAAACTCTCTCGTACTTTCAATGAGTTTTCTGCCCTTGCCCGAGATTCCTCGGAAGGTTCCGGCCAGCGAATGGGAAAGAGAGAAAGAGAGAGGCAAACTTACCGGTGGTCCTGGCCTGACCGTGGGTTCGCCGAGCCATTTTCTCGAACTAGAATCTCGTTTTCCACAGACTCATACAAAAGTGTGCATTTTTTTTTATTCCCTGCCTGGTTTATAACACGCGATACAGAGAACTGAAAAATTACGGTCTTTGACTTTGCCTTCGTTTTTCCTAAAAGATCTCTCCAAGAAGTAGTTTCTTTCATTTCACTTTTTTTCCTTCGTTTATCCCGCTCCAAAACTTGCCATTCTCGTACTTTTTCTTATTCCGGCTCCATTTTCTGGTGTATGCAACGTTTTCTTTTTCCAACCTCCATCCGGAGTGCTCGAGAATGGAGAGAGGAGCAAGGGACTGGGAGTAAAAGGTTGAAGAATTTATTGCGACGTTACGGAAGTGAGTAACGTCCTCGAGAAGTTTTTCGAAAACAAAAAAAAAAGCAGTAGCCTTCGAAAATGCTCCCGATTGTTGACTCGAAGGAAAATAAGGGAATGAGAGAGGGAAATTGATTGTGATCGATGATACTCTTTTAATCCGGGTCATTTGGACCCTATCATCTCCGCGTCCCATGGCAATAAATACAATCCCATATAAAAAAGATTATATAAATTCCGGGATGGGTTGTTATATCGTCGCGACCAATCCGAACTCTCGTTCCTGCTCGTCGTTCGAAAAAAAAAAGTGAGACCGAGCGAGACGCCAAATGATTATAATAACTATTTTATCCCGTCTCGAGATCTGGACCATTGTGAGGCCTCCCCATTCTGAAAGTCATAACACGAATACACTGCCTCGAAAATATGCTATATTTGTCTCTTTCTCTCGCTCTCTCTGGAGAACTCGAACGTGTATATACGGCGAATCATCCAGAGGAGATCCTCCCAATGAATTTGGACTTTGGTTCTCTCGCACACGTCGCACGAAGAGAAGGATCGAGGGAGAAGGAGAACGAAAAAAGATTGACTCTAGGTGGGGAAATGAGGTATTGCTCACAAACACACAAACAAACACAAATACTTACACAGACAGGAAATTAAAAATGAGAAGGGCGTAAATGCGGTGAATGCGAGTTGGAAATCGCGACAAGTAGGACCCCTCGTTTGGCAGCGATCAATGTACCCAGCACGGGTGTGTGTATGAATGGGATAGGAAATATGGTATGGGGCAATATTTCATGGCACATTGTTGCCATCTGCACACGCGGACAGAATAGAGACCGGCGTTCATCGTCGTGCGATCGAACGGAGCGAGAAAGAAATATTTTATTTATCCGCTATTTATATTTGCTACGTGCTACCGTTTGTTCGTGCGTATGTGTTTGTTTCCACGCGTGCGTGTGTCGGGGACAGATTTGAAAAAGTTATTAATCGTCCCGTTTGGGAAGGAACTCTCTTACTTATTTTTATTTATTTTTTTTCATACTTCTCGCCTCCCCCTCTTGAATTTCTCCGCGTGAATATAATGAGATACGAGGGAAAGAGAAGGAGAGAGCTGAGCGAGAGGATACGATAAAATTCGTTCATTGTACTTTTGTCACCATACACATAATTCATCATCCTCGATCTTTTTAATCCAATTATTAATTTGCCCATACACTCGAGCCAGTCACAAGAACTTTTAAATATACGAATAAATATTTGTATTTGTGTACGTGTATTGCCTGACAATTTTTCATTCGAAAAATCGTTGGTTTTTAAGCTCATTGTGTTATCATGAATAATTCATTGATAATTAATCATTGGAGAAAGAAATTTCATGAATTTTTGGGCTTCGTATTCTTACGACATTAAGAAGGAGTATCGCGAGCACTTGAGGATAAAAATAAAAGGTGAAATACGCGCGATGTTTTATGGACTGTACTTAATTCAGCTCGTTTAAATGTAATCCAAGTCACGAAGACGAGTATCAGCTGACAATATACTTTTTTTAAATGTTTTCGCGGTTGAGAGCTTGTCGCGGAAAATAATCGCTCGCGCGAGTCGGTCGCACGCCGTACGCATCGTAAACGATATTCTCGAGCGTTGCAAATATTGCGGAGCTCCCGAGACACCGATGTATACACGTAGCACGTAGCGTATGTCTGTGTAGTTATAAAGCTCCGGCGAACGCGGGAATGTGTAAAATTAATTAGTCGATAAACGAGCCGCGAGCGTCGACAATCCCATTTGAATATCGCTCACAAAAGATATCGCCCGTTCGGCGTGTTCATTTTTAAACTCTTTTTTTTTTTCTTTTCCACTGTGTGTGTTTGTATTTGGGGTGCAGCGAATAATTCGGGAAAGCGTCGACTCTCGCAGCAATATTTGCTGATTCGCTATGCAGGGACACAAACCAGTTGCAAATTTTCAGAATCGCGTTCAGTGAGAACGAATAACTTTTAGTTACAAAGTATCGGAGCTTCAATTTACATTTTAATGTTGAAAAATAAAACCGCGGCCAGGCTCGTTGCCGATAGGGAAACTCATGAAGGAAAAAAAGTGCATGCACGATATACCTTAAAAATTCTCCGCTCCCTCTCGCCGCTGAGCGGAAGACGGTCGCCATTTTGGCCATAAAAAAAATCCGCCAAGTTTGCGTTTCCGTTTCGCGCCTTAGCGCTCGCAAAGACTTCTTCTCGTCGCTGCGAAAAGCCTTTGGATTTTTCTTCTCGTATGACGATAAGAGAGAAAGAGCGAGAGAGAGAAAAGATTTTCTCGAGGAAAAAAGGGAGTGTGCACCGGTGAAATATATTCCAGTCAACTTCCGGTTGATATAAATAAAGTCACGCCACCGGTCCCAAAGCAGCAGCCAGGACGTCGCGTCGTCGTTTCAACCCCCACCCCCCTCTCCTTCCCGGCCCCTTCGTTTCAACCATTCGTGTGCACGAGACCTTATCTCTCGATATCTTTCCAACCCCCGGCACCAGGGAGTGCGCACAACTAGCACTTTCTTTCTTTCTTTGCACTCGTCGCCCCACATATTGCCAGAGAACCGAGAAAATACAAAATAACAAAAAAAAAAACAGAAAAATCGTTCGTTGCCAGCCACTTTCTGTGATTCCGGGCCATATTTCCGCCCGCCCCCACAAAAATAAACATTAGAAATGGTTCCGCGTCAGTTTTTTTATTTCCTATTTTCAATCATCATTCGAGCAATTAATCAATATATTTGACGCGGTTGATAAATATTCAATAAATCCGTCCTTTCGACAAAACAAAAACGCGCGTCAGATTCGAATAAATTCTTGTTTCCTCACATGTGCAAATTTGAAAAAAAAAAAAAAAATCTGTTTCCGTATATAATTGACTACAATTTCCATTAATTATGTTGCAGGCGAGAAACCTTTCAAGTGCGAATACTCAGGATGCGAGAGGAGATTCGCAAACAGCAGTGATCGAAAGAAACACAGTCACGTCCACACGTCCGACAAACCCTACAATTGTAGAGTCTCTGGCTGCGACAAGTCTTACACACATCCGAGCTCGTTGCGCAAACACATGAAGGTACGTCTTCCAAATGATTAATCAAATACGATTTGCCTCTCGATTTATTAAGCGGTCAATTACATCGGACAAATTGATAATTAAGTATAGAACTCCTGGGGGCCGGAGTTTGTTTTTTTTTTCAACGAAACTATTGCAAGATGGAAACTGTAAAATGAAATGAAATAGACTGACGGGATGGTAAGGGGATAAATTCCGTTTCGGAATACCGAGAAATAAATAAGAGTTCACGCACGACCAAGCTTGGAATATTAATAGAAAATTACATGTGGGTCTCGTGGCAAGAGGAACGGTCCCAAAGATATATATATATATATATATATATTTAAAAAAAATGAGATAGAGAGTAGAAAACGGGAGGCTGCATTCGCGACTCCCTGAGATACGTGGACGATAAGATTCGCCACTGAGAGACCTCGAAAGAAAAAAAAGGGGGGGAGAAAATCTCTCAGAGATGTTTCAGAGTGTTCATTCTGGTAGATTTCGTCGACAAAATTCTCGTCTCACATTTTTTTCCTGCTGGTGTTGTCTATTTC
This sequence comes from Hyposoter dolosus, assembly GCA_963921915.1. NCBI lineage: Eukaryota > Metazoa > Arthropoda > Insecta > Hymenoptera > Ichneumonidae > Hyposoter > Hyposoter dolosus. Next base: position 4,482,830 of record OY998133.1, read on the forward strand.
GCCACTTGCACGTCTCCCCTTGCCTTTTGGCGAGATTCGCGGAAGTCGGTCGGCGAGATTCGCTCGTTGAGTTATGAACGAAGTTCGCTTTTGTCTCAGCAGTTCGTCTCCCCGCGGGCCTCACTTTTTAAAACCGCTCGAAATTCTCTGAGCTTGGAGAAGTTTCATTGTTCGTTGTAATTTGTAATTAACAAAGAAAATCGTAAGATTGAGAATAATAATAATTGTGAATTTGGTAATTTCAGGTGCACGGTATGACGTTGGGAGAAGGAAAATTGGGAGGAGGTTACGAGAGCGAAGGAGAAGAGAGCAGTAGCAGCGGAGGGAGCTTGTCGGTAACGGGACACACGGAATCGCCACAGCCTCCGCCGATTGTCCCGACGACCCCCAACTCGGTCTCGGCGACCAATCAAACACCGAACAACAACAACAATAACAATAGTAACAACAATAACAACAGTAACAATCACCTTCACCATCATCATCACTTCGGCAGTCCGAGGGGTCCGGAATTGACCGAATGGTACGTCTGTCAACCACCGACCGTTGGAGCACAGCACAGTCCATTACCCGGACCACCGCCGCCCCATCATCTCGGACATCATTTTAACCCCTTAATGCATCATCAAGCAACGGCTTATTGAGCATCGGACTGCGTATTTTCACAAATCACCAATTAATTACGACCATTCTTAACTAACCTTGTTTAATTTATCAATTATCCATCTTCCAATCCGTGGGAAAACGAGCGCGACGACCCACACTGAAAAGAATATTTTGTTGGACAATTATTTTGTCGGATACGTTCGACTAAACGTTTTTTTTTAATGATCCCAAAAATTTGTCATTGCAGCAAGAAATATTCTAAAAAGTCTCTTCGGAAACTTGTCGTTTCAATCGTTTATTCAGCTGACAGTTTTGTTGGAAACCAAATAAACTGCCAAAATAACGAAAATTTTGAAATTATCAAAAAATATTTAGTTTACCGTGTTCAACAAAATATCGACGTTTTTCAACGAAATTTCGTTTTCAGTGCAACGTTCGAATATCGAAAAATTAGTAATTCCCAAAGTCTATCGATACGATTACGTGAGAAGGCTGATTTTAGTCAAACAGCCCGAAGCTCGATAATCGCATTAACCGGTAAATTATCATCGAGAAATTGTGCGAACGGGGTCGAGGAGTTCGGGAGATGAAAGCGAGAGGCAGTGGGAAAGGGATGATGATTAGGATTCGATCGAGACGTCAATCAGGAACGAGGAATCCCTACATTCCACCAAAGTTAATCGTTGGAGTTTCAAGCCTAATTGGATGTCGTATTCTCGAGAAGCCTCGCATCGAGTCAATCAATATTTTCTTTCCTTTCCACATTTTCCTTTTTCTCACATTAGTCGAGATACTCGAGAGTGCACTCGTGCGAGCTTAGTAACTCGAGACAGTACACGCAGAGTTAAATTATATAGTGAAAACAAAACATGAACCATCGTATAATTACAGTCACGTTCGTGCCTCAAAGCTTACCAAAAAACGAAACAAAAAAAAAAAGAAGAAATTATTACGGGAGAAAAAAAAGCCGCAAATAAACGTAGACGCGATAATTCTATTCGAAAACTCGTCAGCTTTTTGCCTATTGTATTTTTTCAAAGTCGCGTGCGATTCTCAGAAGCATAAACATCCGAATACTGGTCCAGTCGATCCGCCGTAAAGAGTAAAAGTTCAAACGTGTATTTTGGGTAGAGAGAAACTTTTTTTTTTTTATGGTATGGAAGCGCCATCTTGAAAAATTGATATGCGACTCATTTTTCCAATATATCGCAACAATTTCGAGTCTCACGAAAAATCGTCTGGAAACTTTATTGTAGAGAATTGAAATTCCTACAAAAAAGTCCCCGAGCACTTTCGACTGAGACCCACGGTTATCGACCACGGTTAATAACAAAATTTAATAACAAAAAAAAAAAAAAAATCACCGACCCGGAATGCACGACTTGTCCAATTGACTCGAGGACTCAATGAACGCGCTGAAGAAGAAAAGAGAATCGTAACGAATTCATGTTCGTGCGAAAGTGTTATCTCACCCGACCGAACGAATGTTACATTAATATAAAATATTTTTGCGAAACTGGCAAAGTGGAGAGAGAGAGAGATAAATAGATAATTAGTTAGTTAAGAAGCTGTAAATATCACGTAATAATAATGAGTAAATAATCCGATAGATAAACAGAAAATGAAAATAGTATGAGTGTGAAAATTTAATAAGTTATGTATTTACGAAAATGTGCGAAAGTCGAAATACAAAAATGTATATTTGATTCATTGTAAAATATGTAATAATTTTTTTCTCTTCCTTTTATTATGTGATATCCTGTACATACAGAGAATCTACCATTGATTAAGTAATATTATTATTATTATTATTATAACTATTATTATTTTATTATTATAATTATTATTACATTTATTATAATAATTATTTGTGACAGTAATTATTAATTATTAATAATATTGTGCATATGCTTAGGCTCGTGAGGAATAACCGATTATAACGATGCAACTCTGCAGGTGAGAGTGAGAAAAAAAAAAGAGAAAGGAAACAGGAGGGAAAAGTACGAGAGAAATAAAATAAAAGTGCGACGTTGTATTATACGATATATTATTAAATATTTGTTTTGCAAAGTTTCGAAATATACTCTTGCGACGCAAAGTTCATTACAAAGAAAAATCAATCTATCTCGCATTATTATTTATCGCCTGTGGCTCGTTTCTTCTCCCTGTTCGATCTCATCGCGCGATCTGTCCTATAAAGAATCTTCCTTGACCACCCTCCCCCCTCCTTCTTCCTATGCCCCCGAAAAGATCCATTTCGTGGAACATGCGCATATAAATATATATATATATATATATATATATATATATATATATATATATATTTGCGTTTATATTTTTTCGAAAAAAGAGTACGTAAGATTTTTTCACGGGACGACCACTCCCGGGAACTGCTGCGTGGATCCTTTATTGCGTTTCTCTCTCTCTCACTCTCAACCGCTCGGATATTTTATTCTCTTAGCGAAATTTATGAACGAGTAGGATAATAAAAATGCGAGAGGAGAAAGAGAGAATGAAACGAATGAGAAAGACCACGAGAGTTTGCAGCCCGCGCAGAAACATGTCGAAATTTTTCTCGATATAAGAATATCGAACACTCTCTCCTTCTTCACGGATTATTAACGTTCACGCGGACTCTTCCACTTATTTACAAAATCAATAGTCAAGCGATAACGCGATCTTTATTAGGAAAATTTATTTATTCAGGAATTTAGCTATTTTCCTTAAAGTTATGGATTTTTTAATTCACGTCACCGACGTGGGAATTTTGTAGAACATAAAAGGCAGTCCTTGTTTTTTTTTTTTTTTTTTACTGAGTCTTCTGTCTCCGCGCCTCATCGAAGTAATGATTTTGAGCTCGAACTCGCGAAGGAGTCTCGCGGAGGACAGTATGGCTTTCTGGGTAAACGACGACGAGTAAAGGAGGAAGACGATGAGGATGAGCAGTAAACTTCTCGTATTAAGGTGACCGGTGACCGGTCCCCTCCGTACCCTCGTTGCCTCGACGCTTTTTCGACGAGAAATTTACTGAAGAAATAAAAAGCGAACGCGAGAGAGGGTAAATAATATGCGGAAGGTTTAGAGAGAAGAGAGTCTCGCGGCGCCAGGCGGAGAGAGAGAGAGAGAGAGAGAGAGAGAGAGGGAGAGAGAGGGCGACGCGTCTAGGCCTTTTTTCCGAAGAGTAAGAATAAGAAGAGGAATAAGGCACAGAGGACGACGAAGCAGAAGAAGGAGAAGAAGATTTCGAGATAGCATCTGCGTCCGTGGAAGCTGAGCGCGTAGGTTTTATTGCTCGATATTCAGATTATTCGATCAGATAAACCCGTTTCTTTTCTTTCTTTCCTTATTCCTTCTACTTGGTTTGTTTTTTTTTGTTTTTTTTTTTTATTTTCATTTTGCCCCTTCCCTCTGAGCCTTTTGTATCCGAGAAATCGAGTCGGTCGTCCGCGGTCGGGACGATTTTATTAGCCAGACACCAGGGCCCCCTTTCCATCTCTCATCTCGCTCTCTTTCTCTCTCGCTCTTCTTCTGTCATTTGCTCTTTTCTCTCGCACCATTCCAACAGGGAATTCCTCAGCCATCGGGCCTTGCGCGAGATTGAGATGACACGCCCATTATAACTGAGAGACAGAGATAGGAATAGATATAGATCACGATAAATAGATAATGAACTATGTGCCAAGATCCTTTCGCGATTCGATGATCGATCGTTGTCTCACTTCTACGAAAGACAATTTATTTTTTGTTTTGTTTCAAGCCTCGACCTCTTATTTCTTCATAGAAATCGCCTTTGGGAAGGCTTTTTTTTTCATTTTCTGAATAACGAGAAATTTATCACAAAACCTTAAGGTATTTCGACACCACAGTGGATGGGAAAGTTCCTTGGAGACGTTGCTGCTGAAAAATATTCTTTAGGACAAAAAAAACCGCACGAAATGGTCGATTTTGGTTTTTGAATTTGTCATTTTTGCTGCTGGTGCAGATGCAGTCGGATAATTGGCGCACGGAATACGCCGAGTCGCTGAAAACTCATTGTGCGAAGCGTGGGCGCGAAGTGAAAGGTTCTCCGGCAGACAGTGAGTCTTAAATAGTTCGCTACCACGTTTTTCTCTCGTCTATGATAATTTATTTATTCGTGTAGACATAAATATAGAAAAAGCGGCAGGACAGGAAACAGCAGTTTGAAAATGATTCACGAGAGTCGGTCAAACGGTCTCGTGCATTATTTCCATACGCACAGGATCTGCATGTATAATTATTTATATTTAAAATTCGAAAGAGGCGAAACGTTGACGGATTATTGGCCATTTATTCAGGAAATATTTCGAGGGTGTCTATAAATCCGGGAATTGAAAAAAATAACGGAAGAGCAAAGAAACAAAAAATGAGACTCTCTCACGAACAAGCGCGACGGGGGTTCCGAGTGTATTTTTTTTTTTTGTCATTTTTTTTTATTAATTAATTCGCTCCGGGAGAGGGTTTTTATCCAGAATTCTAATTAGTACATAACAAACAAAGGTAATACTCGTGACTTAATGAATTCTTTGCAGAGGGAGAAAAGCCCAACGAAATTATTTCACATTTCACATAAAATCCAGCGCGATTCATTCATTTTTTTCATTACAACAATGTCTATCGCTGTCCGAAGATTCATGACACAATGAGCAGGAACTGAGTAAAAAGCGAACGATGAAGGGACAGAGAGGGAGAGGCTTGCTTGGGCCAATTTTCACAAAAAGAGAAAAACAGAGAGAGATGGAAATTTTGGGATGAGCAATAAACTTTGATAAGGAATAACAAATTTTAAGAAATATGCAGCGAAATTCGAAAATTGGAACCCATTAAGGCGAAATGTGTGTGTGTGTGTGTGTGTGTATGTGTGCGTGAGAGAGAGAGAGAGAGGGAGAGAGAGAGTCACGGTGATGAAATTCCGAGAAGGTAAAGTTCCAATTTGTCGTGATCGTCGCGAGCCAACACCATATGCTATATTTTATCCCTTGAGCGGCATATTACCTATAACACGTGTGTATAAATATACAAGATACACCGGAGGGAATGCAAAGCGACTCTGAGTCATGAATACCAAATGTATGCGGTATTCCATTGCAATTGGTCGAGCAATGACGATATTTGTCCGAAAAAAAGAAAAGCCAATAATCTGTAACGTAATTTCCTCGGAATTGTCACTATTTTCGAATTTTCCGAAAAGTTTTCATCAGTCCCCAGAAATGTTTAATTGATCGGGGAAGCTTCGATGTATTTTTTATGCCATAGCCAATGGTAGGGAACATTTCGAACCTCTGTAGAAAAATTGAAAAGATTCATTCTCAACGATTCGCGACTCTCTCTCGGGGTCAAAGCAACGAGGTGGAGAGAAATGGAGATCGAAGATCCGTTCGATTGGCATGGAAGAACCCATGGACGATACATATGTATGTGTAGAATATTCGCTCGCGATTTTTTCGCGAGTGAATAACGTGGGAGTGCCCGGGTGCGGATTCTCCAGCACCTGTGTGTGTCTCCCGGTTCTTCTCGGCGATCTGTTGGGATCTGGAGTCGTGGGGCTGGAGGATCAAGAGTTTGAACGAGTATGCGGAGTATTGCTTAAGATGGAAGAGGATGGCGCGACGGGAAAACGAAGGATGCGAACGAGGACACGAAAGGGTCGAGACGAAGAGCTTGCAATATTGTATCTGCTCGCATATACGAGGTGTCTTTAGAGTCGGGCGAGCAACATGTTCATCATCACTCTGAAGTTTGCAACGTTGAGATTCAACGAAAAATGCGTTTTTTTTTATTATTAATTATTTATTGAATATTGAAAATTATGGCAATTTTTGGTGTTGATTTAGTTTTTTAGAAATTACGAGGTCTGCTCGCGAAAAAATAGAATCTCGATGAGAAAAAACGAATCGATAATTAAATTTCGAGAAGAATTCTGACGAAAAATATTAATCGATTAAATATAACGACTCACGAGACTTGTTAATCATTTCAGCTGCCTCGATGTCGTCCGCGGGACATCCGGTATTAAGTCCAGTACGTATTATTGTATGAAAAAGTCTCCACTGCGGTTGTTGTGTGTATAGAGACGACGATCGTTTGGGTGCTCGAGTATATGATCTACGGGGATTATTACAACGGCAGCGAGAGGCACGACGAGCGACCGTACTCTCTGTACGCGAGTCTCCTCGCGAGTTCGTTTCGACCGACAGGAATATGCTGCACTTGGCAAAAGAGACTGCACGTACTCTTTGGCCCTTGGGACGATATATAACATCGAGAGATATCCGTGAACTCGGTACGTTCCTCGGTCAGATTAAAAATGCGCGTTGTCTCGAATTTATAAATACTAATTTCGTTTTTTTTCCATTTGTTCATCTTTTGGTATCAACTCTTCGGCTCCACACTGGGTCAATATGACCCGTTGACAAGACAACGAGAGCACAGTCGAGAGGCTGATATTAAAATTTAATTGCGAGTCCCCGTTCGGAGAAAAATCATTCGAGCGTCGTGGATTTATGTAGTTGGAGGAAAAAGACAGTTTTTACGTCTTCCAATATGAAAATGAGTTTTACGCATGAAAATTGTATATAAAATCGGTTGGAAGGTCCGATTGGAGATAATCTTTCGTTTTTTTTTATACGAGCGGGCACTTGGAACACAATGGAGTGGAAGATTTTTTATTCCCGAAGAATGCGAGAGGGAAATCGGGCATTGTTGGAATGTCCATAACGAAGAGCGACCGAAAAATGACTTCATAAAATTGGATGATTTCTGGGAAGGTGTCATCGCGAAAGGGAGGCTCGCGTGTTTATACGTTCGAGTCATTCGGACAGGATGAATTAATATCCTGGTCCTCCGGTAAGCGTCGCTTCATAAATCTGTATACGATCCGTATAAGGTAATTAAAAAAAAACGAAGGAATTTTTTTTTTTATTTATCTCATTTTTTTACCAATTTTTTAAATATGACTACGCGGGACTGGATTCTCGACGTAGAAGTGTTGCCACACTGGCTTATTAACACGTAACACATCAAAAGATACTCGTTCTCGTATCGTAAAGCCAAGGCAGAGAGAGAGAGAGAGAGAGAGAGAAAGATGAAACGAAATAAAAATGAAAAAAGGAAGAGAAATGTGCATCTCTCTCTCCCTCTCCATGGCTATGGGACTGTTCTTGCATTGCTACACGAAATATCGTGCCAAGGGCGATATTTTATGTCTCGTAAAAAAATAATAAAAAACAATAAACGTGAACGTAAAAATGAATGGACCGAGAGAGAATGAGTGAGAAAGGAAAACGTGCAAAGTGTACAAGAAGAGTGAAAGACGCTCTCGACAATTGACGTAGAGCCGATATAAATGTCCGCGTAAATTCGTGGCTGGTTAAATTCGAGCCTGTAGAGCATGAGAGAGAGAGAGAGAGAGAGAGAGAGAGAGAGAGAGACGGAGTGAAAAAAGCTGAAGCTACCTACATAGGCGTATTCGGTGAGGAGGATTTCGAGATCTGGGCGTAGCGCGAGAATCGTAAAGTCGATTCGTTAACCATCTCCTTATATTTTCCTCGTGCCCATATCTTCCTCGCCCTTTTTCAATAAAACAAAAAAAAAATACACACAAACTTGCCCACTCGAGATTCAAACAGAAATCGAGTAGCAAAAAATAATCATGAATACGAGACTCACGGTGAATAAAATTCAATCATAACGATTACGAGTCCATTTTTCAAATCTCATTGCAACGACAATCCTTTTGGGTCCTTTTCCATATTAATTAACTTCTATTTTTTCCCCTCGCACCGAAGTCTAATTGAAATAATTAATTTTCTGTTATTCAAAATGTAACTTTTTTATTTTTCGTTTTTGTTTTAAAATACAAAAAAAAAAAACTCTGACAAATCTTGCCGAGTAGTTTTTTCCAATTTTCGAGTTATCCTACTCGGAAAGTTTAGAATTTTTCTTTTTTCAATTTAACAACTCGATTAGTGCCGGAGCACATATTATACGAGGCGTGCATTCCTCTCTGACAAGATGGAATATCGAGTATGACATTCCGATCGAGTTTGCTGCCATAACAGAGAGAGTGAGAAAGAATGATAAAGAAATAAGAAAAAAATGTAGAGTGGGGCGAAGCGTCCGTTCTTATTATTACAAATTATTTATTTGCATTTCCAAATGATCCATGAAAAATCACGGTATTATGCTAATTCGACGATTAACATATGGAAGAGCGAGGGCAAAGAAAGAGGAGCGGGGAGGGGGGCGGCAAGTCCCGACGCGATATTTCAAATCTCGACTGTTCTCAGCGCTCTCAACCCTCGTCCGACACGTTCCGATCCTTCTTTTTCTTTTCTCTCATTCGTTTTTTCGATTTTTTCCTTCCTCGAAGAACACCGATGTAATTTCTTGGAAAAGGGAAAAGTATTCTTTATTAATTTTCCAAAAAACTTGAAATTCAGTCACCCGAGGAAGGGTGTTGCGTTTTGGGCGTGCTGAAAACTCAAATTTCCGACGTTTGCCTATCTCAATAAATATACGTAGAGGGACAGAGGTGTGCGTATATAAATACAGGGTGAAGGGAAGAAAAGTGGTGCGAGGGTGGGCCTCGTGGTCACGTCGTTATACGAGAAGACGTAAACGTAATTAGCGTTGGCCTATCATTATGTGGTAGCGAGGCCACTCCCCCGTCACATTATATGTTTATAAATCAGAAATGGGATGCCGAGGAGTAAAAAAAAAAAGGACTAACTGAAGGAAGAACAAGAGAGAGGCTAGAATGAGAACTGCGAACTCCACGGATCGCGGAGCCCCATTCTTCTTCATCTTCTCATACGTTTTACCTTCTCGTATATTTATTTTCATTTTTGTTCATTTAATTTTTTTATTTTTTCGAGTTTCTCGCATCGCACGCCTCCGAGAGATCTCCAGGTATAGAAATTCTTATGCTAATGATTTTATGACCCGGAGAAATGGAAGGGGCGAACGAATGCTCGTCATATTATTTAAATCGCGTGGGTTTCCACGAGCCCACAAAAGCGCGAAGACAAAACACATCCATACACGTTACGAGAAATAAATTAAAAAAAAAAAAAAAAAAAAAAAAACAAAATATTTTGCCATTCGAAGGTTTTTTTCGATATTTTCGCTCATTACGAAGTTTCGATCGATAGCGCTAGATTCATACGATAATTACTCATTTGGCCAATATCACTAAATCCTCTTTTTACTAAAAATCACATAAAAAATACAAGTCGTTAGATTCATCAGATAAAATCCGCCCAATGTACAACGCCAAAAATTCATTTCTAATTCCGACTAATTTATATTATCACCATATTTTATTCTGCAGGCTTGTCGTGAAATATTGCCAATCGCGTATCGCGACCCGAAGAATAATATCCTCCGCGGATGAAACGATTCTCGCATCCCGATCCTTTTCGATATTGCGAGAGAAAAACTGTGTCAAAGCAAAATTAACGAACGACGTGGATAAAAAAAAAAGAAAGAAATTGTGCGCGATAAGCGTCAAAAATCGCATTCGTGTGCAGGCGCGTGCGCGTTTGCGTCGTGAACGAGTCTCGTGCGTCGAGAAGTGAGACGTCACAGAACGGACAAAAAAAAACAACAGAGAGGGTTGAATAACACGCGTACGCACACAATGAACACATGAGGTAACAATTACATCGACGCGCGGGAAGGAAAAGAGGGACTCGATGTACGTGTGCGCGTATGTAAATTTGCGAGGGCGTATGTATGTCAAGCGGACGATTCACGGTGGATCCAAGTGTGAAACGCACACTGCGGACGTCTTGGAGCGCGCGAATCGTACGTGCGAGTGGAAGAGAGAGAGAGAGAGAGAGAGAAGCGAAAAGCGTTGGCAAAGGACGCAGCGCGTTGCGGCGGTACGAATAATGCACCGAGCAGCAGGTGCAACGACTACGAAACAGCTGAGAGGCAACAGTGAGTCCACCCACACGCGGGTGCGAGGCCCATCACAGCCCGGAAGACACCTCCGAGAATATTGCATCGGACTTAAATTTTTTTCAACTGTCGTAAGCGCGTTGTCTGGAAGTTCTGCAAGGTGCACGTCCTCCAGAAATTGGGTCAAACATTTGCATTTTGAAATCCTCGAGGGCGTGCATGCACTAACCTACAGAAAGTCTGGATTTTTCCGGTCGCGGTTATCATTCAGATTTAAAAAGTTGTCAATATCCCAGAGACTCGACTTTCCATTGTTGTGGTTTTTTTTTTTTTTTATCTTCGATGTTTAAGCGACTGCCTGGAACGATTAGCGACATGAACGAAAAAATAAACATTCCGGTCGCGTAATGTGATCGCCTCGAGCAAAAGTTGCGCTATTTCCGGTGACCTCGTTATTTTAACGTAAGTTAAGAATACGTGTGCACATATGTGCGTTTATTCAAATTGTTTTTTTTACGTACGTTTGAAAATAAAAACCGCCCACTTGGATTTCCTCGCTCATTGCTTATGTATCGTCACGATTTGAGATTGCAAGGGGCAGACAAACTGTTTGCGATAATCCTCTGTACGTATACATACACGAGGAGAATGTACATGAAGAAATTTCCTTGTCGTTTCCGCGTTTGTACGTTCCGGGCTGCGTAACTACGAGTCGTTTCCTCGGCCAGAGATAACGCGCGATGAATCCCTGTCCTAAGCACGTGTGTGTGTCTCTAGATAGTTGGTCGTCGCTCGGGAGATTAAGAATGGCAGGAAGAGCGAATCGTTGTGAAATAATTTACGCCTTTAGGATTCTCAGACGCGATTCGTACGTGTGTATCAATTTTTTAAATTTATTTATGTACAAGATTATGTGGCAGGTGCGGCAATATGTGTACCGAAAGCATGTGCTTGCTCAGGTACAATTTTTACAGACTATATAGGCCAAAATTAGCATCGCTCGTAACGGCGTTAATTGCAAGTCCATTTCGTCCGGTACTCGGACACGGACACTCTTCTTAGACTGTGAGAAATCGTGCCTGATGCTCGAACCTCTCAACCGTGTATAAATTTATCGACGAATCGAGTATCCGAAGTGTGTATTTTTTTTAATCATCAACGCACATTTGTTTGGATCGTGGGCCAAAGGAATTTCAAGGGTGAAAAAAAATTACACGTAAAAATTGATCAAAGGGATTGAAAAAAAAAAAACTTTTGCGTGTAAATTTTTCGTCGATCGCCAATGAGGAACACGCGTTGCGACTAATTGCCAAACGCATCGAGTTTGCTCCCCCGCGAATTCTTCGTCTCTCTCTCTCTCTCTCTATTTTGCTGCTTCTCGTTTCGGAATCGACGTCGCGATGTTATTATATGAAGAGGAAACCCTGAGACATTCCAGAAATACCGTCCGCGTGTCTTTCGAGCTCGTGCACGCGCCCCCGCGAGTTATAAAGACCCGCAGACAACTCTCTGGCGCGTATATCGAGCTCATTAAAAAAAGAAACGTTAATTCGCTCTACTGTCCAAACGTGACGAACTCTCGCGCTCCGGAGTTTCACGTTCGTGACCTTTTTTTCCGATCCGCCTCTTTTTTCATGATTTTTCGTTCATTTCGATTTTTTATATTTTTTTCAAAGTATTGGCCTGGTGTATGCTTTGCCAAGCCATAATATGCGAGTCCATGAACAAGAAGAAGAAGAAGAAGAAGAGAGCAAGACTCACTGCAAATTTCTCTGTCGAGTTTTGCGCGAGAGCTTGTCCAGTTCGAACAAGTATATGTGTGCGTGCATGTAAAGATTGTTTATACATATACATAGAGACGAAAAGTCTCTTGGTCGTCTTGCGAGTAGAAAGGGGAGAAGGACGAGGAGGACATATAACGTTGCCAGGGCGGCCCTTGATCCTATATAAGCGTTGTATGCATGTTCGGTGCATAAATAAGGAGCACAGCTCTGGAGGCATTAAATCACTGGCGCGAGGATCTCTCGTGTATAGATGTGTGCATGTGTCCGGGAGAGGGCGAGACCGTGCGAGAGAGATGAGAGAGAGAGAGAGAGAGAGAGAAAGGTCCGCGTGCAGTACCAGCAGCAACAGCAGCAGCACTGGACCAAAGGGCCTGGTAACCCTTCGTAAGGACTCTCGCTTCGTGTATATCCCGAGAGGATTACGTTCTCGCGTTTTGCCGTGTGCCTCGACGGTCTCGTCTCGCTCCTGCGCCACCCCGTCGAGCCAATATGCCCTCTCACATCAAGAACTGCGCCCTCTCTCGCGAGTAGCCTACCTTCTTGAGTAGTCGAGCGATTATGCTGCGCGACCTTTTCTTTTTTTTTCATATTTTTCCTCCCCCCCCCCCTCTTCCTTGCCTCTTTAGATGCTGCTAATCAAATTTTCTAGTGCGTACGAAGATATTAAGAATTCTAGAATCCGATTAACACTGAAAACGTTCCAATTTGTGGAGAAAAAAAAATGAATCGATGGCCCAATTCATAGCGATAATAAAAATGATAATATGTTTGAAAATGCGAGTATCATTTATCGAAATCTCGACGATCCATCACGAGTGCGAAATGCCCTTTTATATAGAATGGTGATAGAGGAATTTTAATGCGCCTGAAGCTCGTACAGGGGTGGAAAAAAGCAGAGAAAGAGAAAGATGGTGAATAAAAAGAAGAGAAGAGATAAAAAAAGGAAGTTTGCGGGTACGTGTGTGTATGGTACAGTGGGCAGAGCGTGCTGAATGCTCTTCCCACCCCCCGCAGAGCCAATCACCGCCCGAGAAATGGTAGCTGGTGAGTAGCCGCTACAGCAGCAGCAGCATCTTCTCGTGATTCTCCGCGTCCTTCTCTTATTAGTCTTTCGCTCACGCTCTTTCTCTTTCCCGGAGATAGCAGTTAAAGCCTGAGCCAAGTGAGCAGAGGAAGGAGGGAGCCAGAGGAAAAAGGAGGCTGGATGCAGACGATGAAGAAGGGAGTCCGTTGGACGATGCAGCATCTCGTCTTGTTCTTTCGTTTCACTTCGTATCGAGAGAGAAGATGAAACGAGAGAAAGGGAAAATACGAAAATGAGAAGAAGGCAGATGAGACGTACGAACGAAACACCAGGAGGAGATGAAACGGAACATGAAGAAGAAGAAGAAGAAGAAGAAGCAGAGGAGCAGGAAGAAGATGAAGCGAGACACACCGAGAGAGGATAATGAGGAGTGGAACATTTCATAGCCTCAAGTTTCTACTGGCTTAACCGAAAGGAGGGAGGGTTAAGAGAGGGAGGAACACAGATAGAACTGTGCGTATGATATATAAGGGAATATTATACAGATACACGTGTATATATGGAAGAAGAAGAAAAGAGAGAGAGAGAGAGAGAGAGAGAGAGAGAGAGAGAGAGAGAGAGAGAGAGAGAGAGAGAGAGAGAGAGAGAGAGAGAGAGAGAGAGAGAGAGAGAGAGAGAGAGAGAGAGAGAGAGAGAGCGAGAGAGAGCGCCAAAGTCGAGGTAGAATAAGGAGTAGGCTGATTGCGTCCGGACCGCGTAAATCTTGTTGATGGAAATTGTCCGCGGAGCTTCACTGCACGTTTGGCGATTACGTCTCCCGGAGAGAAAGAGAAAGAGAGAGACGAAGAATCCGCGTTAGTCAGTAGCACACGTACTCTTCGTTTCCCCCTTCACTTTCCCCACATGCCGCCCCCTTTCCTCCGTTTTTCTCCTCATTTCTTTTCGTCTCTCTTTTCACTCATTCGCCCCTCGCATCCAGATTCTCAACTAGCTCGCTCAACACACAACCCTTTCTCTCTCTCTCTCTCTTTTTTATTCTTCATTCGTCCGAATGGAGCAGTGCCGAGATTAATGAGCTCCGTACTTGGACTTTTAATTCCAAAGACGGAGTGCAAATAAGTACCGTCATCCATCTTGACCGCCAATTACCACCGCGTGTACATTTGCTTTATGTACAAAATACATATAGAAACTGTACACACAGTCCAAATACACAAGTACGGAAAATTTTAGATTCTTTCCTTTCATCCATACTTTCGAGACTGACGTGAATCAAAGCTCGCGTCTTGCTTCGTATAAATAGGAAACTTGTGCCAATTACAGACCACTTTTCGTTTTTTTTGTTTGACTGCACTGAAAATGTAATGCTGCGTAGATAATTCGTTTTTTTTTCTCAATACATTGACGGTTTCCCTGTGTCGTCAAAAACGTACAAATTTTCGTCAAATAAATGTTGAAATTTTTGATTTTTCTATCGTTTGCTGCGCTCGCTCTTTTTATTTGTGCATTTAATGTGAAAATATGAGTGTGGCTCGCAAACAATCGCTCGAATGGGCGAGATTATCTGCACATGCCAACAGCATATTCGTGAAATGGGTTTTTGTTTTTCTAGATTATACTCGCATGGGTCTGGGCTACGACTATTCGAATGATCTCGAATTAGGAGAATGTCCGGACGGAAACGTTTTTTTTTAATTTCAACATCTTTCACTCCCTGTCCGTCGCTGTCTGTCTCTTTTTCTCACAGTCCCGAATGAAGCTATAAATAATATCGGTGCGTTCTCTGTTGGAATGTTAATGTAGTCAGTCTCTTTCGTATCTCTCTCCTGCTCCCTCGAACCCAAGTATCCACGCCTTCTGCTCCATTTTCACATCTATATAGAAATATACATGTGTACACATTCGTACAGAATAATATTGAGTACGAGAGAAGCAGAGAAACTATAACGAATGTTTCACCACGGACCCCCCGTCAAAAATCTTGACATCCCATGCAGAATATTCTCTTTTTTTGAACAAAGCACACTTCACAATGCACACACAGGTACGACGATTGTTTTTTCATTCATTTATATATTCACTAATTATACGTGCATCGGCGAGGAACTAAAAATAAATAAATAAATAAAAAATGTCGTTACCCTGAAATTGGTGGCTCGCAAAGAATTCATCATTACGTTCGTGGCAACGAATGCAAAAAAAAAAGCTCGTTACGTATGGATTTTTGGTGTATTTTCATTCACGAATTCCCTCGATTTGAAAAAGTCGGTTTGCAAGCCTCGAGGATAAGAATCGATGCGAGAAGAATAGAAGGATCATGAAATAAAAATGTATATTTATATTTTTAGGAAAAGATAGAAATAGATAGAGATGAAGGAGGAAGGTGAGGGTTGTAGCCGGTGCTGTTGCTATTACTAGAAGCCTGGAGGACGAAGGAAGGGAGGTTCGAGCTGTCACAGGCAGAGACGAGACCAGGGATGGCTTCGCCACCCAACCCTCTGCCTGCCTCGTTCCTCGATCTCGACGTTTCTCGTCCTTGTTCTCATCTGTAATCGCGGGGGCGGCAACGTCCTGTCCTCGACAGGATCACACTGCTACTGAGCTCTGCGTTACTGTATATATTTAACTGTACATACACATGTATATAGAAAGACGCGTGCACTGTAGGGCAGAGGGAATGCCTTGCTCAACGTGTCACTGCTGGTAAATCCGTGTCTTGATATACGTATACATACGCTCAACTATAGGCGCATATAGATACAGATTCCGAGCTGTCCGTTAGCCGATGCCAATTCCATTTGCTTAACCGGAAATCTCAACAGGAATATCCGCTAAATATGTGACTCGAACTATTAAAAGGAGACTCAATTTTCTATTAATCTACAAAACATGGCAATGGCTCTTGATGATTGTAATTAAGGACGTTGTATGCAAAATTTTCTATCGACAGAATTCCTTTAAAAAGAGGTTCTATGGTTTATCATGCGTTAGACAAATTCCAAGTTTAATTCTTTAAAATTCCTATCCGTATTCGTAATTCGTCAGCGGATTTTTATTTTATTTTTTTATTAGTCAATGGATATCGAAGAATTTCGAAAATTCGAAAATTCGAGGCCAGGTTCAGGGACTGATGCATCATCTTAACAAGCGTAACAAGCTGTGGGTAAAATTTGAGAAAATTTAACCGCCTCTAGAGATCGAGTTATTTGTTGTAAAGTATCGTCGTTTTATTTTTAAACACTGAATATCTCGATTACCAGACGGTGAAACCTTGTCAAATTTTTTACACATTTTAATACGACGCTCCAGAAGATTCACGCTAAATGTCAAAATATTATCTTGGAAATATTGTATTTGATGCTTTTGTCGTTACTTTGTATTTATTATTATGATTATGGCGATAGAACCTCGTTAAATTTTCACCACACAAAGAGAATAGCGATGTCTAATAGCTCGCGCAATTTCAAGAGCTTTCACCACGTAGAAGTCGAGATATTTATTTATAAAAAAAATTTTCAACATTAAATATTTCGATTTCTAAATGGTGAAGCCTCTTAAAACTTTCCATACACTTTTGCGTAACATCGAAGAAGCTTTATTTATACTTTTTCAAAAAAATCGATCGTAAATTTTTTTCGAAATTTTGTTTATTATATAACAAATGCAGATTACTTCGGAGAATCTTGGATTTAGAGTATGTTGTTCTTTAGTCAATTTGTAACAACATTTTTTAACGAACTTAGGCTCGCAAACCATTTAGTATGTAAGAAAAACTGAAAAAAAAAATTTAGATTTGAGCGTCGCCATACAACGTCCTTAATTGAGAAAAGTCGAAACACAGTTCGTTCGGTAACCAAAAAATCGTTTACCTCTGCCGAGCCAATCCTGTAGAGATGCGAAATCTTTTTCGATAATTTATTAATTTATGGGAAAACTGAAGAAAAAAACTTGAAATTTTCAAGGCGTTCGAATCTCATTGCAAATTTAAATTGCGAGTAATTATGGAACGCCAGTGAAAAAAAAAATTGGTCAGGAAGAAAGAGAATCTATTTTTTGTATTATTCCATTTCGCGTGGCATACGTGGAAAAAAATTTCTGCCCACAAATGCCAAAAGGATTTAGAGCAGGAGTTGATTCCTTTCGAATGCTCGAAAGTCCCGAGATTATTAAGATTCGGGACTAATTACAGGGGGCTACGTTTCACGATTTGATCGGACGTTTACGCGGGACAGGATAACGCAGGATGTTAGTGTAACAGACGTCAAGGATTTGAAGCTTCGGTTCGTTTTCATGCTCGAATTAATCGGGGGAACGGGTCGACGGATTTATTCGAGCGTGAAAATACTTTTTGAAAAGATTTTTATTTGTTCCATACAACAAAGATAATTACAGGGGAATTAGTATAATTATTTGTGGGATAAATTTTGTGTTCATCCTGACGAGCGAAATGGCAAAAAAATGTCAACATGTTTTTTATCCAGGAATTTCTTCGATCGAAATAATTGATTTTATTTATGTCACAGAGCAGATCGGTACCGTTCTTGGCAAACCCGTAGTTTTTATCCTCAAAACGTAATATTTATCGAGCAAGACGATGGAGATAAACGATGAGGAAAAAGAAGAGGAGCGAAGGAGCAAGGGGGAGGGAGGGAGGGAGAAAGAAATAAGCGGACATTCGAGTAATTCAATTCGTCCGGTTGGCGATGCTGGATCGATCGCGAGGAGGTACGACCGATGGATCGAGACACGAGAAAAAGTGTGGCGAGACGTAATTGCATCTCGCGAATGTTAAGATTCGAAAATGTTGGCAAAGACCGCCGCGTTCGAGTCGAAATTGAAAAATACCCAAGAGAGCAATAATTACGAGATAAACGAATATCGAGAAAGGAATAAAAGCGATTGCGCGGCGAAGGAATTTGGAAAGATGCTGCGTCGTTTTGGTCCAGCCGATACGGACACGAGGGAACATCGCAGAGCATTATATTTTCGTCATGGAAATATATTTCCATTTGTCAACGACAGGAGACTATTGGTTTGCCATCGATCTACTAAAACGCGAGTATTGGAAATAACGCGCTTATTGTTACGCGAGAGCGAGCAGCCATAGTGGACGCATATGATGGTAATGATGATTATCGCATTATGATTATGATGGACATCGTGTAGACATGGGATTGCGAATAAGCTTCGTCTTGGAACTGTCAGACTGATGTACGCAAGTATTTTATTATGTCTCTCGCTCTCTGCTCGCTCTGTTCCTTATTTTCACGTACACATAACCATTGGGCGATGGGGACGTGAGTAACCTGATCTGGAAAAGATAAATGAGGCAAGTGGACGGCGCTCGTTACGCACGCGGAGTAAGAGAAGATCGAGAGGAGGAGGAGGAGGAGGAGGAGGAGGAGGCGAAGAAGGGGCGAGAGGATAAAGATGGAGAAACGTCTGGCGCCATTCAGCATTCAGGAGCTTTCCTTCTAAGCTGATGACTTGACTCTCAACGACACGAGCAATCGCTGGAGCTAAATTATTTAAATGTCAAAAATCATGATCACGTGAGACAGAAGCAAAAATGCACGAACTGCGAGCAAACGAAGAAGGACACACATCAATAATCTGAAATTTTTCAACTTGGGAGATCTCTCGGTTTTATCATAATATCAACATCGATCATTCCCCCCACATGTGCCTCATCCTATCGCTCGCTGCATTTCGGTAAAGCTCGTGTGTCTGCGAGAGACAAGAGAACGAGAAAAAGCGTGTGCATCGATTTTGATAAAGAATACATACTTTATTCATTGGCGCCAGGAACGATCGCGAGCATCAAGAGAATTGTGAAAAAAACGAAACTGAGGAGCGAGCGGAGAAGAAGAGTGCGGAGGAACGACGAAATGAAGATTTCGGTGGTCTGCTGTGGGAGCAGGAGCAGAGAAGGGTTGTAAAAGTTAAGGAGCGTTGAATATTCTCGCGCTCGTATGGAGATGACAATAAATATGTCTTCGCGAGAGGGCGAGCGGAGGGGGAGGGCGATTAATATATATGTATATATATATATATTTTTTTTTTCTTTTTTTCTTCTTTTTAGGCTAATGGCCATGCAATATGTATGCCGCGCGCC
Source organism: Hyposoter dolosus (assembly GCA_963921915.1). Taxonomy (NCBI): domain Eukaryota; kingdom Metazoa; phylum Arthropoda; class Insecta; order Hymenoptera; family Ichneumonidae; genus Hyposoter; species Hyposoter dolosus. The sequence continues at coordinate 4,502,280 of OY998133.1, forward strand.
TTCTATTCTCCTTCGAATATATATTTATATAATATATACATATGTATTTGGCGTACGAACGCCCTGAAGATCGAGGACCGTCCGCGAGGAGGTCCTCTTCTTCGTCCGGCGTGTACGGAGCGACAAGAAAATAAATTAAAAAGAAAAATAAAATTCCCTAAGGAGAGGCGTACGCGCGCGCGCATCCGCGAGAGATCGCGTCTTCGGTAGAAAAGCGAGAGACCTCTGAGCAGGAGGCGAACTCAACGATTTCTTCTACTCGGGGAGCTCTCTTCGCGTCCTGGATTATTTTTGTGCCGTATTGAGACGAGCCAGAGATATAAGGAGCTCCGCGGAGTTGCGATTACTTTGTCTCGTATTATAAATTCCTCAGGACGTATATATAGTTTGATCAAATTCCGAATACAGGCAATTATTTAACCTGTTCGACGTTAAAGGCTGTTTCGACAAGCGCGCGGTTTTGCGGTAAATCATTTTTTTTTCCGCCTCAGACAACTCATCGAGACTCGGATGCATATTTTTAACCGTCTATTTTGTTTGGTATCTTTTGAAATTTATCAAAACATCCAAGTTCTCTGCTACGACGTTTAGACGATCGAGAGTGTAAAAGACAAAAATTTTCATGTCAATTTTCATCTCGTGACATTTTTGTTATCTCCCTAATTAAGGAGAAAAAAATGTTTGACGAAATGAAACCAGTCAATTAACACCTGTCGAAATCATCATTTTTTCTCTTCCACTCGAACGAACGATAATTAACACGCGCGTGTGCGTGTAGATCGATCGGAAGGCTTGATGAGTTCGTTAAGGAGATGAAGGCTAATGGACCGCGCGGATTAAAACTGACGCTCGTCGAGAGATTCGCGGCAAAACCGACCAACCGATGCGGAGAAAGAGATCGCAGCATACTCTCCCGCTCTCTCCATCTGGTCCAGTCTCCCGAGGCTCGATCGGACGCAGAGAGAGAGAGAGAGAGAAAGAGAGAGAGAGAGAGAGAGAGAGAGACGAGGAAAGAGAATCGCGAGCTCATCGGGTGGTCGCCGATCGCGACGGATAGACGGGCTGACCGCGACAACGGGGACAAAACATCCGGACTGATCGATCGGTCGATCGATACCAACGTATTAACGATCTCATCAATATAAAGAGGGGAGCATAAGGCTCTCCGCAGAGACTATCTTTGTCGAGAACTCATCTTGATATACGACACTCCAGAGAGAAAGAAAAAGAGAGCCACGACTGCACGATAATAAGAACTCGTTGATTTTCTTCGGAGCAGTAAGAAAAATCTTTAATTTGTTGAATACTCGAACGACCAAGAAAGCAAAAACCTTTTTTAATTTCGTATCTTCGAATGCAGATTAAATTTCAATAATATCAAAAATTAATAAAGAATCATTGTAAAACAGAAAAATGATTATCGTCAGTAATGAGGAGTTCAGCTCCGTAGCGATTCCGCGCGATACCGGAAAGTCATAAAATCGTGAAAAATTCACCATTTTTTCTGAGTTTTCTACAAAAATACAAAAGAAAATTTGGACATTCGATAGAAATTAGTTTCCGTAACTTTGCGTAAATATTCTGCAACTATTTGTCCCTCGCTTTCAACACCAAAACAGAAAACACCGATACTTCGGACCTCTCCCCAAAAGATCGATAGTAATTGGCGTCCGGATATGCCTCGCGGGTGAGAATCTGAACGTGTAAAGAGAACGTTATTACAAGTCGCGTATACACATTCGTAGTCGCGAGGGAGGATCAACAAGAAGAAAGCGGGATGCTGGTGTGAGAAAGAGATGCGAAGCGGATGAGAATGACCTCATCTCACTCCTCCCCATACCGGTATTCCGGTTAACGTGCACTTCCGGTTGTGCTCGACACGCTTTAGAGAATGTTACGAGAGAGAGAGTATCGATCGATTGAGAATCGTATGGGCGTATTCCGGTGGATTTGGTACATCGGAACCCAGGGTTTGTCCGGTCCATTTGATTTTACGGACTCTCGGAGTATCGAAGGGTAGGAATCACGATGCATGGAACATATAATCGAGGGGTTTCCGCGGCTATATGATCTCTGGGACAGCAAACACCCCCTGGGGTCTATCAAGGGTGGCTTCGAGGCAGAGCCCTCGAAGCATCCTATCCATAAATATCTATAGGTATATACAATTATCTCCATATATAAATATATAAATGTGTCTAAAGATGAAAAGGACACATCGGCCATGCTGGACCACCGCAAAACATCGGCCCTTGTGTTTGCAAACCTTAATTCTATACAGGCAACGATCACCCACTGGTTAGCCATGCGCCGAACGAATAAAGGGGAGTAAAGAAAAAAAAACACACACACAGAGAAAGAAAAAAATATTTGCGAGTTATCGTACAAGCATGAGAGGGAAATGATTTAGGAATAGAGCAAATGCCCGTGCGGGCTTTGTCCTCGCCGCGAAATTTCCGGTGAATCGTTCGTGTTGCACGGCGAGAAAACGATTGTTTGTGTTATTTATGATAATGCACGCGAGGGCGTGCTCAAGAAACTCTATACTCGCGGAGCTTGCCATAAAAATTACTCGGCCAAGGCGACAGGAAACTCTGCATTGGCGACGAATATTCCAAAACAAAGAAACGCGACCAACTTTCGAAAAATAACTTTTTCTTTTTTTTCAATTCTTCCTCAGAATTTTTTGCATGGATCTCAGAGTTTTCGCCCAAGCGAAGATCAACTTTTATTTATTTTTCCTCCACCTTCTACATATACGGAGGAATATGGGCTCCGGGTTCTTACCGTCCACGTGGCCGCCTCCGGAACAGGCCCTACACATCGCGAAGCAAAGTGGAAAAGAAGAAGAAAAGGGGAAGCGCCATCAGGCAGCAGGAAAATTATATGGGGCGGGTAAATGGGGGATGAAAGTGTCACGAACAGCGTTCAGCCGCAGAAGCAACAGCGCGGGCCTAGTTATGAACTCTGTGAGTGTATTTTAACTTATATACTGTCCTCGCTTTGCTCCTAGTAATCAAGAGAGAATTACATGGATTTCACGGTCGGACGAGGGCGCGTCTCGCATCAAATATACGCGCGCGCGAGCAAGAGACTATTTTACTAGAGAAAACAGTGCGCAGCAGCCACCATTTTTCCTGGCGTTTCTCTCGCAACGAAAAACAATTAATTTTGATGATGAGATTCGAATAAATTTATTCAAAAATCAAAATGACGAATATTGCACGAAGTTTCCGTGTTTTCGTTCTGTTTTCCTTTTTTTTCTAAGGTCAAGCCTAATCCACACGATGCCATGAGAAAAAAATGAAAAATTGTTGGCGAGAATTCTTTGGAATTCTTCGAGAATCATTAATTCGAATCTGGGCGCAGAATAAAATCGAGGACAATGGAAAATGCGTTTTTCCGAAGAAAAGCTATTGTTGCATTCGAGTATAAATGGAGGAACAGAAAGAACCGCGAAAAAGTGTTTTCCAAAAGCTTTTTACACGGCGGAGTCGAATACGTGGAAAGGTATACAGAGTCTCGATGAGCGTATGTGAAGGAGAGCGAGAAACAGAAATGAAAAGATGAAGAGAGCGAGAGAGAGGGAAAAGTTCGGCGAGGAGCAATATTTCGTCGTTGGACGTTGAACAAAAAAGGAGACAATGCTGCGAGCACAGGATCGATTATCCTCGGTCCCAAAGAACCAAAGAACGAGAGAGAGACAATCTACGAGATCGAGTCTCTCTGCTCTTTTCAGGTTGCGGGGGCGCTACGAAGAGCAGCATCTTTCGGAGCAGACGCGAAACGAAGCGAGAGAGGATGCGAAGAACAAGAAGAGAAGGGTGTACAGAGAATGTATATTGCCGCCTGGACGACTGCCGGACCGGCAACAAGAAACATGAGAGAGAGAGAGAGCCCAAGGCAGAGACTCGAAAGAGAGACAGAGAAGGCAAGAGGCTTCTGAGAATCGTAATTAATCACGTGATTTTTTTTTTTTGTTACGTAGCTGCTGCTGTTGGAATCACCAGGATATAGGAAGGAAGTGTACGTTCTTTTCAAAGGTTGGGGAAGACGAGACTTAGCCGAGTCGAGTGCTTCCTCGACGGAAGCTCATCCTCGAGGAACTATTATACGTCTCGTCGGTGAAAATCGCTCCCTGAGAAACTGTGTTAATAAAAAATGTTCGCAAAACGTGAAAATGTACATTCTTCGTTTAAATTTATTTATAAATTGTAAATTTTTTTTGTCGAGCTCGAAACTCGAGAGATTTTGGTGCGCGAGAAGCGATTGGTAATTACGAGCGGAGTTAAAGGTCGAGATATTTTGTAGAGGGCCGCGTTAACGTTCGACCGCTAATGTTATGCGCATCATCGGACGTTGAAATCTTGCTCGCGTCCTCTCGTTTTCCTTTTTCTTCATTGTTGTTTATTTCTGTGATAATAAAGCCGAGAATATCTCGCTGCGGACTGAGAGAGAAAAGTGAAAAAGAGGTGGGCGAAGGGAGAAAAGGAGAGAAGAAGAAAAAATGTGGTCCACACCGAATTTGGCCCATCAAGAATGAGAGAGACCCCCGAAACGACTTTACGGGAATTAAACGCGAGAAATCGGGGAGATATGGAGCCGCGAAATGCGATGTGGTCATCCGTCACTCCGGATAAACTTTTTTTTCTCCTTCTCCTTCCTTCTCTCTCACGCAGATGTTTAACGTGACCCCGTTAAATTTCTTCGTTTCATCCCCTTCGAGATGTCCGAGAGAGCAGTGTCTGTTGCGAATTTGTTAAATATTCGAAAGCTTTGCAAAAGAGAACCGAAAGAATTCAAATCGAGCCCAAAAAAAAAAACCCACGAAATCGTCTAATGACTGCGCGATTAAATTCAAAGATTTTCAGAGTCGAGCAATTTTTTGTGAATTTCTTAAACTCTCATCAAACCGATGCCGCGGCGAGAGTCATAATCAGGAAACATAAAACAACGACAGAGAATTGAGTAGAAGGAAAGACTGAAAATGAAATTTAGTCAAAAAACGTCGATATTTTGTTGAATACGGTAAACTAAATATTTTTCGATAATCACAAAATTTTCGTAATTTTGACAATATTTCTAACGAAACTGTCAACAAAATTTACGATTGGAACGACAACAAATTTGCTTCCGAAGAGACTTTCTAGAATATTTCCTGCTCCACTGACAACATTCTTTTGATTTTAGAAAAAAAGTTTAGTTGAACGTTTCCAACAAAATTTTGTTTTCAGTGAAAAAAAAATGTAGATGTGAAAAAGCAAGTGCCTGATCTAGCGGAGGCTGCGTAAACAATGGCCCAGCGAGGTGAGGGGAAAAAGAGAGAGAGAGAGAGATGATGCTGATCCTGGTAGACAGGCTGGAGCCTTGGCTCATCGGACACGAGGGAATTCCTGGAAGAATCGGTTTCGGCTACGCCTACCTGGACAGGTGCACGCTCGGTTCTCTATACATATATGTATAGAAATAAGTTAGCTGGTACTTGTATACAAACGAGAGGTTGCGAGAGAGTGAGAGAGAGAGAGAGAGAGAGAGAGGGTCTAGAGTCGGTCCAGAGTTGTCAGAAGCGTATCGCTTGAGTTATTGGCGCGTTTCTCCGTCTCTCTTGCTTGCCCATTCGTTCCAATAATTCCATCTCGATTCCGATGAGCCTAATGATTTTTTTAAGAGCTAAGAACTTTTCGTTGGCAACGAGGAGAAGGAGACGCTAGACAAATTCCACAACTGACACTTCTCACGTAGAGAAATAAATTTCGCAGTCTCCCGATAGAGGAGCCAGGCCATTGAACGGGCCATGCGGGAGAAAGAAACAAACAGGATGGAAAAAATGCGCCCGGAGGATATTTCGCAGTTCATATATCATCACATCATCAATTAGCTTGATGAAATAATTGCGTAATTGATGAATCTCAGGGTTTACGCATTTCAACTGATCGTTAATATAAACGCAAATTTAAGGTTCGTTGTGCGTCGATCGATTGTAATGGAATTAATTGATTGAATTTTGAGAAACTCGTTAATCATTTTCGAGTTCATTAAAATTGAGAGCCGCGATCGCGATAATCATAATGAGAAAAACGTAATTGACCACGTTTTATAAAATGATTGCGAGGGCAAATGAGCGTTTGATATGGTAAAATGGAAAAGGGGACACCTGTAGCCTCGCTGGAACGGAGGCTGAGCAGAGGCCAATATTTCACTCTATATATATGTCCGCAATGCACTCGGTGCAATTTCACGCACGATGTGCCTTACGGCGCATTATTCCAGATTTCTCTCTCACTCTCTCTCTCTCTCTTTCTCTCTCTTCGTAAACTAGTACATAAATAAAAAAATATATGGACACGTATGCACTGTTAAAGTGCATAGTCTCTCGGTCCGGGACGCCGAGACGATGAAAAATGTTCTGGCGTTTGCGACGCGCGAGATGCAGAAAAAAAAAAGGACTGCAGGAATAGAGAACTGTGTATTGAGAGTGATGAACGGCTGCGAGGTCTCTTAAACGACCGAGTGATACACTCACCGAGGCATAGAGAGTAGGGAAGCTGAATAATTCGTGTCCACGAGGATCATCCCATCCTAGACTAAAGCAGCTCGTTATAACAAAACCTGGCAAGGCAAAGGAAAGGGGTAAGAACCCACGAGGTCCTGCGTAGCAAGAGGAATATTGCCATTTTATTATCGATGGGGAAGTTGACGAGCCTGAGATCTTGGCAATTTTGATTATTCATGCTCTCAGGAACTTTTCTTCCTCTCCATATTGTTTCCTTCTGGCAGGATGAAAAATATAAAACAATAGCACGAAGCAGGGAAAACTGGGAGCAGAGCACCGGTTTAACGCGCTGCTGTGGCAAAAGGCTTCGGTCGCGTTAGTCAACGAATTTATGTCCTCGTGTGCGTGGGTGTATATCGTACATGTGGAGGGATATAGAGGTGCGTGCGAGATATCTCTCGAGGTTGAGCGATGGAGTTGCGAGGGTGTATCGATTGCCCCGCCCCCCCGCTGCGTAGCCATGACGACACACACCCTCGATCCTCAATCCAAAAGCCCTGGCCTAACCTCCGCAGCTTCTACGAGCGAGGCCTTCGTTCTCCGCGCTTCTCTCTCACTCTGGCCCCCTTTCCACCCTTCGACCACCCTCCTCCTCCTCCTCTTCGTCCTCCACGTTCCTCGGCCTCTCCTCACCCTCGAAGCCAACATCTAACAACTTTCTCGCTCCCTCCAAGGAGCCCTGCACACCTTCGACCTCGTGAGCAACCCCCGCAGCTCCCTTCTTGCCGCCCTCGCTACCAAGTCCTCTCGCTGAACGCTTCCACCTCTCTGTTTTCCCACCCGACCCCCTCAACCAGCGAAGGGCTTAACCCACATTTCTCTAAACACCCGATTTTTCCCCTTCAAGCGATTCCCTCCCGCGTTGCTTCTCTTATGGGTTCGCGTCCGTGCAGCAAAATATTTTGTCTCGTTACCTGCGGTGGCGATGGGACAAAAGGACCAATCAAAATTCATCGAGTTTTGTCTTTTATCTCGCGAGGTCGCACAATTTTGTTCTCGCTTTCGGAAAAAAATTCTCCATCAAAATCGAGGAAAAAAAAATTTGTTTCAATGGGCGAGATCGAATTTCGAAATTCCCGGCGCCGGATCTTCCAGAATTCCTTTTGGCGATTACCCCAAAATTTCGACTCATAATAAAAATAAAAAAAAACATTTTTATTTCTGCAAAATTCTTCGAGATGAAAATCCGATGTGACTCAGCGAAGAAACTTTGGAAAAAAGTTCTCGGAAAAGCGAGAACGGCTCTCCTCGGTCAGAAACCACATTTTTCTCATCCTCAGAGATTTTTTTCCCAAGACACGAAGAAGATGCTTCGAAATCTCCCCGCTCTCCCTCCCCCTCTCTCTCGCTTTTCGGTCGGTGGTTGCCCACACAACACAATACCGTCTCATTATGTTATCCGCGCATCTTGTCCGCAATAGCCATTTATCATTCGACGTAGAAAAAAAAAGCACATAAAGAAAAATCGGAACAAACCTCGATCGACGAAATTGTCCGCGAAATCACAAAAATATTTCCATCCATTAAAGACGACAATAGAAAAAAGTGTTCTCCCCACTTAAAAATTTTCTGAAAACCAAGAAAAAACGATCGAAACCGAAAAAAATTGAATCGTGAAACTGCGAATTAAAATGGAGCTCGAATACGCGACAAAACAATCGAAAACCACGAGCGCGACAGAGAGCAATTTATCGAAAAGGCGACAAGTGTTAACAGATTATTTACAATAATGTATTATTAAATGAGATTTAAGGGTCGATAGAAAGAGGAAAACTTAATGTATTCCGCATATCCATTCGGGAGAGTATTTAAAAAATATTATACCACAGTATCGATGGACAGGCGAGAGCAGACAGTTGAGAGAAAAAATCATCCATCAAAGTTCGAAGCTACAAACCGTGTGTGTCTGTATATATACATACCGTTGGATCTTCAATGTACCGATATATATATATGGTTAAGAAAATGGAGTAATGAAAAGGAATCTTAGGTCCAAATTTCCATATGGAATCCTGGGACTTGCGTCCTTTTGTTAATAAACATTTGATAGGTACGTACGAGAGGGTCGAGTCGCTTGCACTCTCACGGTTTGATGGACGCATGGTGTTTCAAAGATTTCACGTCTCCCTCACACTCGTTGCGTCTATCTCAGAAGGAGAGACGCAGAGAGAGAGAGAGAGAGAGAGAGAGAAGGAACGAAGCCCGGCCTTCATAGAAATTGATGAACGTCTTTTTTTGACTAATTTATTAAGCTCGGGAGGTGAAACAGCGAATGTACAAAAAAAACAGAGACCGAAGGGGAAAAAAACATATCGAGAGAAAGGGAGAAACGAGCGTACGAAATTTATAATGATGGTGTGCTCCGAAGAGAGTCGCGCATTCCTGGCTCGTTCGGCTTTGTTATATATACACACTCTACGGTTATTGAGAAAAAAAAATTTATCGGAGACTCGTTGAAAAATGATCGATTCGGCGTATTGGACGAGCTGCCACACGATTATTCGGAGGATTATCACGATCGCGATTTCTATCGAAATAGAAACATTTGATCCAAATTTTAATTCGTTCTTCCTCAAAGATTTCCTATCGCGCTTAACAGAGTCTTTGAAAAACCTCGGAGGCCACGATCGCGATTTCTATCAAAATAGAAACATTTGATCCAAATTTTAATTCGTTCTTCCTCAAAGATTTCCTATCGCGCTTACCAGAGTCTTTGAAAAACGTACAACTCTATATTTTTGAGGAAGAAAGCGAATCGCGAGTGTGCGGAGTACATTGCTGGCGTGAAAAATGACTCCCCCGCGTTTCTCGGGGCGACTGAATCGCGATTATCGCGAATCTCAATCTTGGCCACGTTTTGTATTATTATGAAGCGTATATGTATGCATATACATGACAACTAATGTACACGTGTGTATACAGTTATAAAAGCGAATGCGTGTACTCTGTGAAAAACGTCGGAGAAACGCTCGTTTCGCTATTATCGTATCACAGTTGTTCCTCGTTCACTTTCGTACACGTTTGCCAACAGGTACAGCCACTTTTGTACGTGCATACTGTACGTACCCCGTCCCAAGAAATCGTGTTTTCGTGTTGGTGAGATTATATTTATACGTGTACTTGAGCCAGAAATAAAAAAAAGGACGTATACGAGAAAAAGAGAGAAAGAGGGAGGATTCCTGGGGAACAGAACTCTGTGAAAGAGACAGATGGAGGTTGAGGGCGTGTTCAAACATCTGCTGGTGATGTACCCCCTTGATGTCGATCAATTACGTTTGTCCTTCATTGCAGAAAGAGCGAGACACCAAGAGGAAGCTTTCCTCTCTCTCTCTCTCTCTCTCTCCCTCTTTGGCTCTTTTATCCAATGAAATTCGTGGCACTCGATCGAAGCTCGATCCGAGTATTTTTTCAGTAAAAACGTAACGAATGAAAAAAAAGGCATCGGGAGTCGAAGAAATGTTGGAAACTCGAACAAGAAAATGACGAGGAGATTATGGGAGGATCGTGAGCAGTGAAGCTGCTGGAAAATATTGTTCGTATGTTTTCCGGGAGTCGTTTTTCGCGGATGGAGAATATGGAGTTTGTGTCAGGAATAAAAAGAAGATTCTCGTAATCCGGGAAATTCCGTGCAAAAGATTCTTGTCCATGCTGCTGGAAAAAGGCGAGAAAAGGAGAAAACGTTTGAGGGATACGAGGAGGAGGAATCGAGGAAAACGGCGCGGGGAACGCGAGGAGTCAAGCACCGAAGCACTCGAGTGTCTGATGCGGGCACAAAGGACCAACAAAATAGCCGAATGGACCAAGCAACCGAACACAAGGACTCCGATACACAGTCGGCTTGTAAAACACAAGAGATCCTGTGAAGATACGAGCAGAACCATTTTTTTTCTATAGATATTCTTTTAGCTTTTACTCTGCTTGAGAATAAACTGGACATTGAGAGAAAAATAGACGCAGAGAGAGAGAGAGAGAGAGAAGGTAGGAAAACGACGTGGGGCTACCGGAGCGTGCGCCGATGGATAAAAATCAGGGTGGTCGCGGAAAAATTTGTAGCAAAACGTAAATGAATGATTTTTATAAAAAAATCCGTTTGCAAAGTCGATCCTTTTCTTTCAATTTTGCGCCAACAATTATTATTTTCCTCTGTACAATTTATTCAAGTCCCGGGAATTCTTAAGTCGCTCGCTACTCCCTGGAGTGCATTTTTTTGAGATTATAATTGAGCCTCTGTTTAGCCGGAAGATTGAGATTTCCCTTTATTTTTATTCTGAGCCAAAAATATGAAAGAAAATTTACGGAGGATCAAACACGAGCAAACTTCGACTTTTTCCAAGTTTCGTGTGAGTTCGCTCGAGTGGAGGAAAGAAAAGGACAAAAGGGGAAAAAACACAGTGCGAAATCCCGTAATCCAAAAACCGGTAGTCCTCGTGAAACGACACAAACGAATCTGTCGGCGAGAGATTTGACACTGCTGGCGGGCCATCTCGTAGCAAACGATATACAATAATGCACTTTCTTCAGGAAAAGCAAAAGAGAGAGAGAGAGAGAGAGAGGAAGATGGAAAAGTAACCTGTGGAATCCCTTTTCTTGTTTCTTCTCCTCGTGTCTTTTCTTTACATTTCGTGCCTGTATCGGCGTCACCGCGAACAAGAGGATTTTCCCCCATAGAGGACGAAACATTTTCTCTCTTCGTTTTCCGAGCGTTGGATAAACTCGTAATCCGAGATTGAGCGAAACTGAGCTCGAGCAAATACTCGAAATGTTTTTTTTCTGTGTGCAACATCGTCACACTTTGGATATTTTTCTCGTTGGATTCCAATTAAAAAATTATATTCAAAATATTTTCGTCCCTTCCGAATCGTAATTTTTCACTAAATCATCGCAAAACTGAAACACAAGTGGATTTTCATTTTTTGAAAATAAAAGAAAGCGTGTCTGTCGGTCCAGAAGAGACTGGAGGCCCAAAAGTCGGGCCTCTTGAGTTTTCCAGTTCGTGCGCGACAGAGCGACTTGGGAGGAATAAGCGATAGAAAAAGAGGAAGAAAAAAGCGTGTCACTTTTGACACTTGCATCGCGCGGTGCTCGAGGCAAACTGTTAAGTACATCGACCTGCTGTCAGAAGTGAGACGTGCCCTTAAATTTTTGTGTGACCCTTCGAACTCGAAGGTTTTATACAGCTTAATACATATAACAACATTTTATAAGCATGTACGTGTGAGTTTGTAATTTGGAGAGTATGGTGTGTGTATAAAAATACGTCTAACGATAGGAGACTGACGGTGCGCGGTGACCCTCTTCAAAAACTCACGAAAACCACTACGCCTAGTTAGTCAAGCATTGTGTAAACGAGGTTTAAACTTTATGAAGTGGAAAAATGAACGAGAATTCCTTCATCCCCAAGTATTTCGATGAATTCCCATATAAATGTGCGTACGACCCCATACAATTGGAGTGGCGTCTGCATACGCGGTTATAATCTCACGACAACTTGATCGTTACGATTGCTCCCAAGAATTTTTACCTTTTTTTATTCTCTTCAAATCGTCCAAGAAAACGAGACTTTTTCGTAAGATTTTAAACCGCCTGAATCCTTGATCCGATCCACGCCCTCCATGAATCGAGGGCGACGATGAAAAAATGACAAAATTCGTGTAAACTTGAAATTTCTCGTACAAAACATTATTCAAAACTGTCTCGATCGATTGTTTTGTCAGCCTTTGAATAAAAACCCCGAAAAATCGACCTCTCAACGAGCGAATCACGACCATTTTTTTTTTTGTCTATGTAAATATTTTTCTTTTGCTACACATTACGAGAATGATCCTTGGAAAAGTATGGAGTCATTTAATCTAGGATGAGAAAACATTGGACGCGTGCTGGTCCTAAACAAACAAGACGAGATACTTTCCCCATAGCCACCGAGGAAGACACACGATTTATAGACTCTACGTAGACGTCGGTTGATGTAACAGGGAATGGAAAAGGCGCAAGTCCAATATTTCCACGCGCCAAACAACATGCAAGTACGACATTCATTATTCGTTCGGGCGACAAGTTTCATTCGATTTTCTCTTTTCGAGGGTTAACTCGATCGCGTGTTACAAAAGTTAAAACGCGTCATAGTTCGCGCACGTGTCTCCATCCGCGATCATCGCATTTATATATACAATAATAATAAATACGTGCCATTAATGTTTCATCCCTTTGTATGGACTTTGATATTAAAACTATGGGGTGATGTTCGAAAGTCAACGATGATCTACGTTCCCCTTGGCAAACTTGGGCAGGACGATCTATTATATATTTATATATTTTCCGCATAATCCCTTATATACTTTTTGGGCTCAGAGTATTTGAGGCAACTTTGCCAACGAATAAAGCCGCCCACGTCGCTAAATTTAATAATCAGCTCGTTGAGCAAACTTGAGCTCTTCTATTTTTTTTCCATCCTCGACAGCCGGAGCTCGCACAATTTTTATTAACCCCTATACTTGCCACTTTGAGGTACAAACTACCTCAGGCCTATTAAGTCATTTTTCCACTTTTGCATTTTTTGGTTCTTCATAGAGGAAGCTATGTGACAATGAAATTTTTTTTTTTCCAGTTTTCAATGTCAATGTGCTTAAAATGTCACAAAACATCGAAAAATCATATCCAGAAAAAATGTCCGGATTTGTGTGTGTGTGTACGTTCTGGCACTGAAAAATTCAAACGTTCATAACTCGAGAACGGTTTGAGCTACAGTGCTCCTAGTTTGCACAGATGTTAATCCATACAAGCTCTTGATTCTCTAGGAATTTTGTTGGAATTGCTAGAAAAATACGAATTCTATGGCATTTTGAAATTTTCGAAAAAAGGGTATCGACTAATTTCCGCCAAATTTTAAGATTTGTTGCTAATTTTTTTTTTTATAAATAGAGTATCATAATAGGAAGGTTGATAAGTATTTATTTCCGATGAGTAGGGATAGCGAACTGGGGGAAACTTGTTGTGCTCCGAACGTAGCATTTGGGAATAAATATATTGATACACGCAGCGGACAGAGGGAACATGTGTGAAGAGAGAAACAAGTGGAAGGCGGAGCGGCGTAACGACGACGAGTGTAGCAGCCAGAGGCCACCACGCCCCCACGAAACGAGAGATTCCTCGTGGACACAGTGAGCGTGTGTGCGGGGCTGTGAATGCGAGAAAAATCCTGTCTCATACATCGCGATCGAGATCCGTCGAAGCTCAGCCCCTGGCGACACGATTCTACGCTAAGAAATAAATAAAAAAATGGAAAAGAAAACACACGCGAACGGGGAACGAACGACGAAAAATCGTGATGCAGACCGGACAACATTTTTATCAATCCTGGCAAATCTCCGCGAAAGCTTTGCATGAGTGAAAAAAATTGAAAACATCGCGAGGAACGCTGGAATAAAAATCTGTCCTTGAGCTCGATTTATCGCTGTTCGTCACCCTCCGCTCCTCGACGCCACGAATCAACATTTTACTCTTGATCTCCCATCAATTTCGTTAAGTTTTCGTTTTCGAGGAGTCCGAACATCGTGAGCCTCGTATTTTTATTCGTAACTCCATGATTTTCTTATTCTTTAACACAGAAATTCGAAATGTTCGTAAAAAAATTTTTCACATTATTTTTATTTTCGATGTTTCATGAAAAAAATATTTTTCGCATTTCAATTTTTTTTCCATCAAAATTCCGACTGCGTGACCAGTTCCGAACATTCGAACGCCATTGGAAAATGTTGGTTTCGTAAATTCGAGCTGGATCGAGGTCAACGATCTGTACACTTGACAGCAATGATGAAATCGAGCGATCCAATAGATTCCCAGACAGATATATATATTGAGTGGAGCGGTTAACGTACACGTGACTGGTGAGTCGCTGGATATAGGCCCTAAATAATTCATCGACGCGAGCCGTAAGAAAAGCAATGGGAAGGGAATGGCGGTTGAAGGGGGAGGATATACATAGATCAGTCGGGATCAGATGCAAATCAGATTCATTAGCGTTAAGCCAACGGGGGGGTTGAATCTCGCGCATTCTCGAGACTCTGAGACAAGCCATATACAAACACCCTCGGTTAGGGCGCCGTAAACGGCAAAGAAAAACCGAGCGGCCTCTTGCCCGGGAAACAATCACCAAAGAACGAGAGAAATAGGGGAGAAAAAAGGGAGAAAAGGGGTTAGTTATTGCGCGGTTAACACCACCCTCGTTCAACCAAAATCCCGTATCATAACATATTTGATTTCTCATTTCGAATAAGAGACAAAAATAATGTGCGACTTCGCAGAGATCGTTCCGAAAAATACTCTGAATCATTTTCCTTATTTTGCTTTTTTTCTTCACGAAAGAACTGAATCGCGGCACGATTCCGAGAACAGCGAGAAAACAAGTACTCGACGAACAAAAAAAAAACATGGACGCTCACCTCAAACAGGCATGACGGGTCACGCGTCCCTTGAAACACTTCGCGACGAATTACTCGATAAAAAAAAAAAACACTAGTATAGACGATACGTGAAAAACAAACACGAGACGACGCACAACTCGTTGAAATTAAAAAAGAAAAACACACAACGAAACGAATCGAGATATCTGTTTCGCTTTTTCATTTAACGCACAGTATTCGATAAACGAAAACACTTCGATCGGAACGTAAACAAACAACTGTAGTGTTACTGCCACTGAACTCAAGTTGTGTCTTGAGTTCAGCGGTTACTGCCGCGCTGTCATTCGTCTTCGACTGATTCTAGCGACCAATCGAAAACGTCGTTTCAAAATAAACGTTTCCGCAGAATTTTGCAGTGTTGTCCTTCTGGCGATTACGACACTCCATCAAAATGTCGTTTTGCATGCATGAAACTTTTGGAATAAAAGGGTGGGAGAGAAAACTGTAGTTTCGAAAAAAAGTGTCACCGAACGACATTCATCGTGCGGTCCGATCGTCCAACGCCATAGTTGAGAATTACCAGGCGACGCGTCTCGTAAAAATGTGTTCGTCAGTTGTAAACAAAGTTTCGAACTAAAATTTCACGTGCGCGGGTATTTTGTGCTTTACGGAGGATGCGAAGACCGAAAAGGAGCAAAGACCCCTAATGAAGTCTCGCTTAATAAAATTCTCGCGCGCGGTAGTGTATGTGTGTGGCGCGGAAGTGTCGCGGCGAGGGAAACAGCACATGCAGAGGCGAGAGCGAGAGAGAAGTTGAGAATTTCTCTGTTCGCCATGGTGCGTCCGGGACGCCCGAGCTAATCTGACTTTGATTAAACTTTTAGCGCGACATCTAAAAGGGGTGGTTGCTCTGATAGATATACGTACGGACAGCGGCGCCCTTTCGCCAACGAGGCCTCAACATGTAAGTCGATTTTTATTACGTTTTCGCGCATGAATTAACCTTCTCTCTCTCTCCCCCTAATTTATGTGTTCAAATATACACATGTATATATGTTTGTATACGTAATGTACCTTGGCAGCGAATCGAACATGATCAAAGAATCTTTCGTGCTTCGAGAAAAACGATCGAAAAAAAAAAAAAACCGTGAAAAAATCAAAATACAAATAAAAAAACGCTGGACGAATTAGATGCACATTAGTTTGTTTTATTTTGACATACCAAAATAAAGGCGCGTATGTAGTCAGTGATGTTACGAAGTTGTGACTCTTGCGAGTGCTGTCATCTGCTAACAGTTCAGAGAACTAAATAAAGATGAACACTTTCTGCATTATCGACGGAAGACATTTTCGACCATCGCCGCAACGGCTAAGCGCCTGCGCGTTGGTAGACTCGACGCTCGCCTTACCGACTCGTGGCAAGACTTGCCAAACAACGAATTTAAATTCTAATACGAATTTCGGTAAAACTCAATGTTAATAACTACAATGTAACATTTGATCTGAACCATGAACTGTTGAAATTATGTTTTATCCTCCGAAACTGAAATGCGAAGAAATTAATCATTTTTTTTGGGGCACTATGATTCTACGGCCCTGGCACGATGATTCGATGTGTTTAGGTTGGGAACACTAGCTCGCAGTGCTCGGCGCTCGTGCAGTTCACAAGTGGAGTGTTCGTCGCGCAGATCTCATCGTGCTTGTGCTCTGATCGAGTAATTCTTGTTGCAAGTGTCGTTTGAATAAACTCGTCACAAAAAACTCTACGAAAATGCCTGGTAAACCTGAATATAAAGTTGGTAAGTAATGGTAAATAATCCATCACGAAACGCTTGCGCAATTAATTAACTTTTTATCGTACACACAAATCGGGCCGCGCCATCTTTTCTCCAGCCGCACGTGGCCGGCCGGCGTGCTACGATTGTTACATTCAAACGCACGTTCGATGAAATATTCTCTTATTGTCAATTTATATGACGTTGAAGTTTGCATCGTTGGAATGCAACGAAATTCCCGTTTTTTTCTTGAGCAGAGCTCGTAATTATTTTCCAACATTTGCTCTGTACAAACGATCCTCTTTTTTGCGACCCAAAAACTAAATCGCCATAATTTTCAAAATTCCTCAATTCAAAACTCAAAATGGTCTAGTACCTTACCAACTTTTTTTTAAGAGAAATCAGTTGTCGAATATCATAACTTTGCGCTACGTTTAGCAAAGACTAATAACTCCAGGCTTTGCTTATTGTTTTCCAAAATGGCTCAAAATCATTGATATTTTCATTGGAAAATATAGACTCATCTGAAATAATTGTTGATTCACATTCGCATTCACGTTCGAGCATCATCTACTCGAATGAATAAAATCGCTAAGCTCATTTTTCGATTGTTTTCCAAAACAGCGAAACTCATTAACATTTTCATTGGAAAGTGTTCATTTATTCCAAATAATCGTTGATTCGCATTTGCATTCAGATTCGAGCATTATTTACTCAAATGAATAAAATCGCTGCGGCACAGGAAGTACCCAATTACAATATCCATGGGAAACCTCTGTTTGACTGCGTGAATGATGGAAAAACTGCAAAACAAGAGGAACATGATAAAAACACGATTTCTCCCTTTATTAATTGTTTTTTTTATTTTTATTTTTTCAATGGTTCAAATTAATTTTCACCAAAATCGTATCTCAGTTGTAAAAAGACGTTTGCCGATCGATTCGGTAGTGTCGAGTCGTTGTTCTACGAACATAATCGTCCGAACGACTGGGAATGACTTACCACAAAGATTTTTGTTGCATGAAATGAGAATAGGAAATCTGGACATGATTTTTAAGTTGGTTTGAAAAATCAAAAAATCATAAATACTCGAGAATCATGAAGTTACATATACACGTTGATTTTTCAATAGAATATTTCATAATGATTTGAACGTGAGTAAACATCAGTCACTCGGATAATCAGACGTTTATATTTCAGGAAAAATATTGTGTAAGAAATTGAAATTAATATCTTTCTATTCGTTTTATAGCGGATCTGAGTTTGGCGGAATGGGGCCGAAAAGAAATAACAATGGCCGAAAATGAGATGCCAGGACTTATGGCGATTCGTAAAAAATACGGTCCTAAAAAAGTTCTCAAAGGTGCAAGAATTGCTGGTTGTTTGCATATGACTGTTCAGACGGCCGTGCTCATCGAAACACTCACTGAACTCGGAGCCGAGGTGAGCATAAAAGAACTACGCAATCTCTCGAATTATCGGAAGAGAAGCCGTATCTTTTTTCCTCTCTCAAGTTTGACCTTTCCTTTATCTACCAGAAGTCTTTCTAGATTTGTGATAAAAGGCTATTTTGAAAGAGTTCAGGCTATCGAATATTTTGACTCCGACGTCGCAAAACTTCCAACCAACAAATACGACCGTGTCGAAACTCCGATCGGTGAATTACATTTTTGAGATTCTCTGAACACGCCCCAACAAAAATTATCCGCAAATTTTTGTACCTCGCCAATTTTAAAAATGGGACACAAAAATGAAATAAAATACTCCAATTTTACTGCAAAATATGAATACGAACTCAACATCTTTAAAAATTGAGATTACGCGAACGCGAGGGAGATAAGCAAAAAGCAGATACACGTTTTTCTTGGGGGTTCATAACATTTCGGGACAATGAAAAGTTGGACACGTAATTTTTCTTGAAATACGAAGTCTCTCCGACCAAAACATAAAATATAGGTCAACGTGTAGTAATTCACAAATATTGATAATAAAGAAAATTTACAACTTGATTTAGGATTCTTTCAAAATTTTGCATAAACGTTCTTGGCACCAAAACTAACAGTTTTCTCCTCTACAGAAAAATATTCTGACGTTTAGAATTTGCGATATTTAATTTCCAATTTTTTATTTTTTCCATCTAAACGCGTGTAAATTGAAGTTGCGTTTCTTTTATTTTTTTCTTGCAACTTTTCAACGAAACGTGACTTCGATTTACATGCGTTGAGATGGGAAAAATAAAAAACGTTTCGTGATAGTAATATCTTAAAGATAGACGAGGGGAGGTTAACCTTGGCACGATTGATTTTTAGGTTCAATGGTCATCCTGCAACATATTCAGTACTCAGGACCACGCGGCTGCGGCAATCGCAAAAACGGGGGTGCCAGTTTACGCATGGAAGGGCGAAACCGACGAGGAATATCTTTGGTGCATTGAGCAGACTCTTGTCTTCAAAAACAACAAACCCCTTAATTTGATTTTAGACGATGGTGGTGATCTTACCAATCTCGTTCACACTAAATTTCCAGAATATCTTAAAGAATGCCGAGGTATTTCCGAGGAAACGACTACGGGCGTTCACAATTTATATCGTATGATCAAAAGTGGAACACTCAAGGTTCCTGCGATAAATGTTAACGATTCTGTAACGAAGGTATGTACGAAAACTTCGGTAGATACTTTTTATTTCAAGCAGGGAAATTAATTGTGCACAGAGAAAATTAAAAATTAAAAATTAACGTTACAGAATAGAAACAGAATTTGAACATTAATCAATTTTTACTGGACGGAATATAAAGTTTCTCGAAATGTTACATAGAAGAAATTTTACTTTATTTTCATAGGATTTTACATTCTGTTTAATAAAATTGACTAATCTTCAAGGTCATCGCCTATTTCTGTCCCGATTCGGTATTTTTTTTATTTCTAATTGTCTTCGTCTGTGTAAAAAAAAAAAAAACGAAAATTTCATTGAATCAGTAAAGTTTTCAGGAAAAAATTTGACAAATTTCGATAATTGCAGAGTAAATTCGACAACCTCTACGGCTGCCGTGAATCACTAATCGATGGTATAAAGCGCGCGACAGACATAATGATCGCAGGGAAAGTTTGCGTCGTAGCTGGTTACGGGGACGTAGGCAAAGGTTGTGCTCAGAGTCTTCGGGCATTGGGTGGTCGCGTCATCGTAACAGAGATCGATCCGATAAATGCTCTACAAGCGGCTATGGAAGGTTACGAGGTGACGACGATGGACGAAGCTTGCTCAAAAGGTCAAATTTACGTTACGACCACTGGCTGCAAGGATATAATTACCGGTCCTCATTTCGAGAGTATGCCAAACGATGCAATCGTCTGCAACATCGGCCATTTCGATTGCGAAATTCAAGTCTCTTGGTTGGAAAAAAACGCCGTTGAAAAAATCAATATCAAACCTCAAGTGGATCGTTTCAAATTGAAAAGCGGAAGGTACGCGAGAAAAAAATGGTCTTTTACGTTTCAATACTCGGCGATGATTGATTTAACCTCTAGTTTTATGCACGGAGAGAAAATAATTTAAAAAACATTACTATTAGCTGAGACAGCAATTTTTCATTCATATTCTATTGAAAACAGCGGAAATTTTGGTATTTTTATTGGTTGGTTTGTTTTTTTGGTACCATGTCGCCCCTCTGAGGGATTTCAGCAAAAACAATAATTTTTCGTTCATATTCTATTGAAAATATCGGAAACTTTGACATTCTTCGCCAAATTTTGCCCCAAATTTTCCATATTTTCCCGAATTTCAGATGAAAAATGACTATGTCTTTGGCAAAAGCTCTCAAAGGGACGATGCCAGGGAACTACGATGTCATAGAAATTTTTGTGATTATTTTCTTTCCGTGTAAATTTGTTTTGAGGATACACTCCTCAAAGATAATTGTGATCTGTACTTTGAAATTTTTACAATCCCTCCTCAGAGGTCCACATCGCCAGATTATGTTTGCAAAATAATTTGTCAAAAAGTTTCAACTGCGATGGTCCCTCAATAACGTTTTTGTTCTAGGCACGTCGTTTTGCTAGCAGAAGGCAGATTAGTCAATTTAGGATGCGCAACTGGACACTCCAGTTTCGTAATGAGCAATTCTTTCACAAACCAGGTTCTCGCACAAATTGAGTTATGGACTAAGGCCGATTCTTACTCGCTCGGAGTTCATATGCTCCCGAAAAAGGTATCGTATTTTTTATTTTCCAGGAAAACCACGATAACGTGTGCAATATTTTATTTTTCCAATGCGCATTCGCGCTAATGATTCGATTATTTTGTCAGTTGGACGAGGAAGTTGCCGCCTTGCATTTGGGTCACTTGGGCGTGAAATTAACGAAACTCACCGCCGAGCAATCCAAGTATCTTGATATACCAGCCGAGGGACCCTTCAAGCCTGATCACTACCGATATTAGTTCGATTTTGTAAAAATCCCGAACGAGATGAAATCGAGTGTGACCAACGTTTTACGATACTTAAGGATTTTCTATACTATTCTCCGCCGAAAGTTTTGTTTTTTAACATTCGAGATAATACATTAATGCATAATAAACAATCACCGAGTTTTTATTTTTCAAACTTCTATGGGTATGCGAATTCTGAAAAATGGAACTTACGGACGATGCAATTACCGTTGAAGCACCGTCCCTGTCCAATTTTTTGGTTTTGTCGTTATCAATAACAGTTTTCGGTCGCGTTTCTGGTTTTTCGCGGCACCATCCAGACACTTTTCTTAAAACTTGAGCCGCATATTTTTCTTTCTTTTCGCCAGTCGATTGATATTTTCTGTCACTAGCTTCTGTTCGATAGAACGGTGAAGCGTCCTCTAGCCTTTTTCGTGGCGATGCAATTACGATTGTTGAAGCATCGTCGCTGTCCGATCGTTCGGTGTTGTCGTTATCAATGACACTTTTTTGTCGCGTCACTGTTTCTGGAGTTTTCCGATACCATCCAGACACTTCAGCCGCATGTTTTTTTTTTTTTTTTTTTTTAGAAGCCGATACAACGAACGTCGTTCGTGGATTCGTCTGTATAGCTGTAAAGGATATATTCTAATATCGAACGTATATTTTCATAGACACATCCACGATAGATATAAATTAAATTTTTGAAAACTGCTTCGAAACAGCTCCGCTTGATATAAAGAGGGATACACGAGTAGCGACTCGTTCACACGAGACGTAAATGCATGCATTAATTTGGAGCTCGTGGCGCTACCGTGACATGCGTTTAAAAAAATGCTTATCGATAGCATTTAAGGTGAAGGAGCAGTCGCTTTCTCGCCACGTGAGTGCGAGAGAGATAGCTGCAATTTTCGAAATTGAATATTTTCGATAGGGTTTCACCAATTAAAAAAAGCCCCTGTCAGCGTATTTTTGCCATCGTTCCGCGTCGGCTGACAGAGCCTTTTTCTGATTAATCAAACGACAACGGAGAATTTTCATTTCGAAAATTCGAGGTGACTGCGCCATCACCTTAAAAATGGTTTTCTGCGATGGAGGTGTGAACGGTGCACCCTGGCAGTAGGCTCATAATCGTCACCGACGAATAGTAAGCCACAAAATCCTGAAATTCCCGTTTATAACAGCAGTCAATCGAAATCGCATGGTAAGTAAAATCGGTCGGTAAAGTAAATCACATAAAAATGAATGATTATATCGATTGAGTTGGGGTGCAGACTTCCACTATATATATATCGTACTTCGGTAACGTCGGTACAGTAGGAACCACTGGAATCGACTGAGTTCGGAAAAAGTAGCGAACGCTGTGTACCGATGGTCGACACAGCCGATTGATGGGTCTGTGCTCTCTCACTTTTTTCTAACTAACCCTCCGTTGATCGTATGGGTTTTTTTCTACCCAAGAGCGAAAACTTTTTTTCGAACATCTTGTTCTTTAAAATATTTTATTTCGAAGATAAAATAGATGCAACAACAATCACAACTAACAAAACCTTGAAGGAATCAATGGAGAGTATTCAAGAGTTATTCAGATTTTTTTCTTTCCAAATTCGCGAGATATAAAATGGCCGCAGAACGAAAAGATCGTATAAATATAGGACTCCCTAGTAATAATAATAATATAAAACAACACTCCCTCAATATATTGTTTATTTTTCTTGTTACACACCCGGTCGTTTTTCTTGAGGTTATATTGTTTTTTTTTTTTGGTCATATTCGTTAAAAAAAAATGGCTTGTCAACTTCACGATCTCTTCGGCCATAAAAAATGTGACAATAAAAACATTCATCCTCCATAAACGGTACAACACAACCTCGTCGACTTTGTGACCGTGATAGCTTTTCACGACCCTCTCCTACGGTCGCTATATTTCTTACTATTTAACAATCATATTTTATGAACATTTTGTTTATGAGAGGTTCACTTCGAAATATTAAGGGACAGTCGGGTAGCGACAGACTGTAGGTTGCACTGAACGGTATACATTTTTGCCATTGCTGACACGCATTTTTTAAGCAGCAAAAGTGATTATTGCAGCGAAGACTTTCGTCAGATTTTCCTGATATTTGTCTTTACGATATATGTTACGTACACGTAACGCGACACGAAGCGATCAAAACATGAGCGATGGACGCTGGAAAATGATATCAGCGAGAAAAAAATGACGATCGACAGTAAACTGTCGAACGTTGTGTCAAAAGAATTGTCGTTCGTTAACGAAAAGCTGTTTTACGAGTTTCCGATGTACAGGAAAGGAAGCTACTTGCAAATACAAAATAAACAGTAGATTGTTGTTCTGCACGACTGGACTTGGCGCCATCACATCGTATTTTCTGGCAAGCCCTCAGCTCTTCGCAGTAAAGAAAATTTGGAAAAAATTAAATTCTCGATGATTCTTTGCAGATTTTAAATTTGAAAAATTTGCTTCACGACCACGATTTTTCGGTGTCGAAGACAGAACGTTCGATCTGCCTTTTGCTATGTATATGTGCCAAAAGTTTTGGAGCTTCAAAGGTCCAGGAATAAACTACATTTGTAATGGTCGATATTCATGTTTTGGGACCTTCGACAGTTTTGTTCCACTTGGACGTCCATTAATGAAACACCCTATATTTATCCACATTTTGGCATCATGTTATGGTTATTGTTGCTACTAAACACTTGGGATCTTTCAAGTGGCTCTCTCGCTCATCCATTTCAGAGGATCATTGTGATCCACCCCGATTAAGATCAACAACGAGGATCTCCCCCTCTGCTTTTCGCTCGTAGCAATATCCATTCATCTTCTTTTGCTCTTATGCTCCTTTTCTCCTCTCCGCACTCCAGAACGACTCCATATTTTCATATGCCGCTTAGTATCGTGAAAAAAAAATATTCTTACACGTATAGAATATAGTAAATCGTTTCCATACCGTTGTGTCCCATTTTGAAATACCTTACACGTTCATATCCAGTGATTACGAGCGTTGAAAAAACATTTGGGAATCTTGCCAACTCACAGAATCACTCTTGGGGGACAAATTATTCATCACCGCGCTTTTGTTACTCAAAATCTGTAACTTGTCATCAGCATTTCAGTAGAATTCGGAAAAACCTTCCCGACTAATTAAAAAAAAAAAAAAGATAAAAGATTTTTAAAAAAAGTCAAGAATTTTTAAGACAGCTCTGATAGTCAAACGATTTCACAGATTTTGCAATAGTGAAAATAGCTAAAGAATAGATCGAGATGCCGAGTAATAAGCTTATTAGCCGAGTAATCGTAATAAGATTATTGTGATTACCTGTTTTTATTTTGACAAATTTTTATTTATACGTATTAGAAATATATCGCGATACTGTGTAAAGCCATAACATTTTCAGTGGTCCTGCTAATATTTGCTCTTGTTATCGACAACTCGAAAAAAAAAATTACTAATTTTTCGATTGTTTAGAGAAAAAAATAGCAAAAACTTTCTTGCTTTGGAAGCTCCAGCGGACGTTCGCCAATTTCTTTTTCGAATCGTCTACAAATTGGTCATTACAGTTTTCGCGCTGCTTTTTGTTTCCAACTGTTTATTGTATCGACTTTCACGTCATAATCAATATTTCCACCTGGAAAAACTTATTACCCTATGTGCACGAATAACTACTCACGTGCACTACTCCGACGGATGGTCTTTCGAAAAATCGTAAGCATTTGAACAAAAACTCATGAAAGTTACAAAATAAATAATCAAGCGATGTTCTCCCATTGGATGATGCCCGATGCAATTTATTTCCGCGACTATAAATTAAGCGTGGAATGCACCGCAACTGATTATTGAATCACATTGAAAATTGACCAAGTTAATTAATCGCGAACTTTGGAATTTGGCGAATTGCACAATAGTTCGGATTCCCATGGAAACGGTGTAAAAATATAGCGAAGCTGAATATTGAATCATTACGTAGATCTTGATATAGAAAATGCTGCAATTTCGATTATTTGACACGAAATCTTTTGGCCACGATCGAACTGTTCAATGATGGCTACAAAAAAAAACGAAATTTCCAATTTACTCGGCTTCCAAACAACCGGCAACTAAAATAGTATAAAAATTCCTCAAACAACAGTTCGTAATAATTATACAATGAAAATGATTACTCGCTTCGATATTACGCGATGGGACGCGTTCGTCAATTCATTTTCCATCGCTACGTAATATTGTTCTCTTTGTGCGATGAATTTCAAATAATTCTCACGCACCATTTTTTTCCGCCTGGAACTCGTAAAAAAAAAAATGAATCCGCGACGTCATCGATATTTTGTTGGAGCTGTTCTTGTCTTGGTTTAGGCCAGACAGATTGATGAGGATCCCAATGTAACTTGAGCTTCGCAGTCTTGCTAATTGCAATAACTTCCCTCTCGACAAATATTTCATCTTCGGAGACTCAATGACAAAAACATAAAAAACTGAGAAAAGAAAAAATCTGTAATATTTTGTGCTCATTTTGCATTATAATTTAGTGATCGAAAGTTTCTAGATCGCTCGATATCGAATGACAGATAAGATGCGGTGTTAGCGAAGCCTCGGAAACTATAGTTTATAGTTTTGTTTATACAAATAAAAGAAGAAAAAATTGCTCGCGTGAAGAGCAATGGCCAAAAATTTACTAAAAAAATGGAATGCAAAGAGCCTGTTGTGCAGTTTTTATTCAATTGTTAGTAATTTTTTTTATCCACGAGAACGGTTTGTTCGTGTTGGTTTCAACCGTTCATTGCTCTATGTACCAGCGACACACACGTATCGACGTAAATCATCACAGTTGAGAGTATTCCGACTTGGATAAGAAAGAAAAACGCGAATTCCCCTTGTACTTGGTGGAAAGTGGAGGGGATCAGGGGCAGTCGAATTATACCTGGTGAAGGCTTTCCGTGGCGATTGGTGGATGGAATAAGAGGCGTAGGTCTGGGGCGGAGCCCGCAGGATATGAAAAGAAACCGGCCGATCCTCCGGGAACATTAAGCCGTTAGTCTCCGCAGAGCTGCCGCGCTGTGAACTTGTCCCTGGTGAGGGCTTAACGTCGAGGAAGCCAGATCTCAAACGTCATACAACGTTCTTTTAATTTCGCATGCAAAAAAAAGTTATTCGAAAGGCAGCCACTCGGGTGGCGAAATCTGGTGTGAATAAAGCAAAAAAATCGTTGATTGCTCATTAGTTTAAAATATAAATCGCGATCAGTTCAACGATCAAGTGGAACGCAAATATCCGAGTGGTGATTGGTCGAACATTGTTTTGGGGCTGAGAACAATTGACGGATTTATCCTGAGTCTTGTTCCATTGGCCCCATTTATATTTAACGACCTTCGTCGTGAATTCAATTTCGCCAGCGGGATAATTAGAAAGAAAAATTGATTAAAAATGATGCACGCCATGAGCGATCATGCCGTCTTGCCCTTTGATGGCATGGGCCTTTATCCACAACCACGGCCGAGATTCGTTTACAAGATGCCAAAAGTCGTGCCCGATCAGAAGAGCAAGTTTGAGAACGACGAACTTTTCAGGAGACTCAGTCGTGAATGCGAGGTTTGTTACAATTTTTCCTCCCACCTTCTTCATGCTTTTCAAACTTAATTTTCTATTTTTAACCTTCAACCGATCCAAGGATTCACATTCAAATGAAATTCAAATTTACAAAAATGCAATGCGAAATGGTTTGCTAAGGAACTCAAAAAAAGAAATTCGAGATGTAACTATTGATTGCAAATAATAATCGTGAAAAAAGTGATTAACAAAATGGCATACAAAAAACTATCCGCTTAATAATTATAACCATTTTTCCGGTGATCTAAATTTTTCTGACCGCGCATAAATTTTCTCTCAGCTCAATGTCCCGGACAATAATTCCATAGTATAGGGGACTAAGAAATCTTAGATCGATAGACTATTGATTAGAAAAAAAAAGTTGTTGGGACTCGCTCGTGCATGGCAATGAAACACTACTGCCTCGACCGACGAATGTATATAAACAAATAATTAACGTCTCCTATGAGAATAACTGGTTATATAAATGAAAATTTCATTTTCCATCGTTCCGAAATCTCGAATCACTTACTCGATTCGAAAAACAAATTGGAAATTAATTTAGTCGATTATTATTTGATATATCAGGGTAGAATATTATTTCTTAAATGCCGACACCACAAATTTTCCATGAAGTTTTCTTCAGTCTTTTTAGAATTGACACAACGTTAGAAAATCCATTAAATTCGACATTGAAAGAAATGATGTTTTTGGAAAATATTTTCTTACAAATTCAAACGAAAAATTTCCGTCTCAAAATATATTACATTTAGAACTATTATTTTATTCGGTTAAAATATTTTGTGATTACATCTGGATTTAAAAAATGAAAATTCGTCTGAAACAGTGTTATATAAATTTTGTGAAATTGATCGGAACTCTCTTTCCATTCATGAAGCAGAGAACTTCTCATTGTTTTTCTTATTTAGACTTTTATTATTCACGTGTATTTATGAGTGTTTCGCCTTAGTCATCGAAACGTGCTGGGAATTTCCTGTACTTACCGACGTTTAAAGCAGACCGATCTCAAGACTGAATATATCGAGAGACTTCTAGAAACTCAT
Organism: Hyposoter dolosus; assembly: GCA_963921915.1. Classification (NCBI taxonomy): domain Eukaryota; kingdom Metazoa; phylum Arthropoda; class Insecta; order Hymenoptera; family Ichneumonidae; genus Hyposoter; species Hyposoter dolosus. The sequence goes on from OY998133.1 coordinate 4,530,095, forward strand.
TAACATATAGTAATATAGCCTTGTATATGTTTATCAAATTTTTAATTATTTTTGCGCATTTTTCATACATTCGTCACAGATTCATCGAAAATGATGGCATAAAAATATTTGAAGAGAAAAATCTCGATAGGTTCTGAGTTATTTAGAGGAAAGACGAATGGAATTTTTTTTTAATGAAAACATTTCGTTGATCGATAATTTATTAAATTAACGAGAAAGAACAATTCAACGTAATAAATAACGATATAGCTTTTCCAAAAACGAAATCCATTGTTTCTCTAAATTTTGCATATTCTCCTTGATTATGACAGGTTAAAAAAAAACATGAAAATATCAAAGACCAATGCAAAGAACTCTTGAACGACAACAGTACGAAAGCGATTAATTGCTTAATCGTGGTATCACTTTGTTCGATAGGTGCGTTACACCGGATATAGAGATCGTCCTCTGGAGGAGCGTCAACGACGTTTTCAAGATGGTTGCCGTGAAGGTCATATCGAGCTGGCATTTGCCGCTTTCGGGACCAATCTACAATTAACCTTTGGTCCAGCCGCGGGAAATTATGACGGTGAACGGAGCGTGTGTGACTTCGATAAAGAACGCGGCAAGGTAAGGCTTCATTTTCTAAATATCGGTTAGTATATGGATTTGCATCGAGGAGTACATTTCTGGGTCTAGGAAAGCCAGAAGCGTTTGGAGCTCGCCATGGCCTTTATTAGGGTGGGAAATTATAACTTGAACGATTTTTAAATAAAATTGTAAAATTGCCTATAGATAAGTGCGTAATAATTTGTTATTCCGGAGATACTCTCGTTCGAATGAAACAATAGGAATATTTTTTAGTAGAAAATCGTCAGCAGCGTCGCGAACGGCTTGGATTTTAAAATATTGATTTGCATTTGTAGGAAAACTTCTGTACCAAACTACAACCAACTGTACGCGGAGAGAAAATAATATAAAAAATTACTTAATATCATGTTCCCCTGTCGACCATATCGTCCCTCTGAGAGATTTTAGCAAATGCATAATAACTCTTCATCTCAAATTGGGCGAAAAATGTCAAAATTTGGCGAAAATGTATTTCCGCTATTTTCAATAGAATACGAATGAAAAATGACTATGTATTTGCTAGAATCTCTCAGAGGGGCCACATGGTACCAGGGAATACAGATTGCATAGTGATTTTTAATATTATTTTCTTTCCGTGTACACATTGACTTAGTCCAATTAGCAATAACGGTGTGACTGATCGTTGTTGACAAAAGTGAGGGCAAGAATGACTGTGGCTAGGTGGGTATGATGATGGAATATTCTGGATTAAGTTTGCGAGGCTCCTACACAAAGTCAATTCTTCCACGGACCCCAGCAAATTGGTGGCCCAATTTGGAGCGGAAGGCCTAGAGATTTAGTTGATGGGGCATAATGGCAGAGCACAAAAACACGATATAAAATCGAAGAGCTCCACTAGAAGGGAAAATAGGTTCTAATAGCGTGTAAACGCATTGCCTCGCCCGCTCTATCCATCCAGCAACGTGCGACCCGCTCGGGAGTAATCTAAACTTCCTTCAGCGACATCACATTGAGTTGTTCGGTAATAGAACGGGGACTCGGGTATGCGAGCTCACGGCACCACAGGAGGTCGATCACCAACATCAATACATAGGGACGGCTAAGGTACTTTGCCAGGAATCGACGACGGACATCCATGCCTCCGAGGCGTTTGTCAATTGCTAGCAAACAAATTGGAAATTGACCTTTGCCGTCAGCCGCTTGGTCAGTCCCGATGCAGATCCTTCCAGGAATCCTCGTTCGATTCCTCTGGGTCTCCGGCCCAATGTATATCCTCTCGACAAAAAATCAGGGTGCATGGTATGAATAACTCTGCGAGGGTTGCACGGCACTCTGATCTTGTAAAACCTTCCCCCCTCCCCCCTCTACTCGTCGTATACATGGCTATACTGCAGCTCTTCGCTCACAAAGCCTTTAACAACCGGGCCTTAATCCTCAGTGTACTAGGATTCCCACTTTTCCATGTAACTCGTCATGTTCCATATACCCTGCTCCATCCAATGCCATTTTCAGTTTCTGTTCTTGAAAAATGCCACTTTCATTGGTGGAATATATCGTTCTCGTTGCGAATCGTAAGAGTCAATGATACAATCGTTGACGACCTTCAATAGTCATTTTTCCGTACCGACGAAAAAAATCTCGGCACGACGAATTTTTGGCAAGCCAACTCGCGAATCGTGCTACATCACCCATTATGTCATTTCATTCCATAAACAACTTGAAAAAGACGATTGATCATCGACTGGTTCAAGCGTCAAGTTGAACGGCGATTGGCCGTGGGACAAGGTTGCTTCTTAACTAAATTCATAGTGACGGAATCCATCAAGCAAGGCTATTTTTATCTCGCTCCTGGGCGACCAGCTTACTGACGCATGTACGCCGACGCAACCGGCTGACAAGGGCGCAGTGTTTCGACGCCATTGCAATCGATAACTCCTTCCTCCTGGACCGCCATTTTACTGGACGACCAACTACTAGCTCCGCTATGGAACGTTTGTGCAAACATATTCAGTCACTGCTGAAAAATACATCTTTATACCGATGTCCTATATTTCTCTCTACATCAAACCGACTCATTGTCTTTTTCCTGATCTTCCTACAAAAAAAAATGCCTCAAATTTTCTTTTTTTTTTTTTGAATACGTTTTTCACACATTCACAAATTTCTTCGGTTTTTTTTTTAAGCATCCTCTTTTATTCTATGCAACTCACCCTTGAAAATCATCCGAGCGATCGAAATTGTTTCCTTTCATTATTCCTCAGTAATAACTTATTTATCACGAACGGAAATAAAAATTGTCGACTTTCCGGAAATTCTTAGAGATTCCCTCAATTTTCAAGCCGGTAGCCCAGTGAAAGTTCGTTTGGGCGAGTACCCATAGAATTGGACATACCCCTTGAACCATGTTTCACAAAACAGTGCCAGGCCTTAAGAGGCCTGGTTCCAAAGTCGTTTCCCTGACATACTTACACGACTGCCACTAAACGATATTACAGGAATAAACTTTATCCCTCATGTTGCACTAAAAACGTCCAACAATTATTAGGCCTTCCGAGGCATGGTCGACACAATAATGTTATAGATGAGCTCCTTCGGAGGCATCGACGAAGGCGGATGGAGAGGCAAAAAAAACGCGCTTTCAAAGCTAGCGACTGGAAATTTAACGCGTAGTAGGTCGTAAATCTTGCACGCGGTGGGTCTCAGGGAAAGAAAAGGGTCCCTCAAGGACCGTGAGGATCCTCAATATATCCTCCGGTAGCTGCCGGAAATTTCGAAGATTCGACAAAACGGAAAAGCTTCGGGGGGAACAATCGCCAGCAGAACATTTTTTCTTCTCTAGTCCATTAGTTGTGCAGATTTCTATTTGTTGATAGAATTGACGGCGACTGCAGCATTTTCATAATTACCAAACGCCGCCCTTAATAACGAGCTTACGAAATAACAATCGACGTGTTTTATCTCATCTCTTTACAACAGGAAATATGCATACGTTTGAGAGGGTGAATGAGCAAAATGCTTTATGCATTCGTAGACGTTTCCCGTTGCTCGAGTTTATTGTTTTAAGGGATTCAACGTCCCATGCGGTAGATAAAAAGTAGGAGCGAGAAGAGAGAGAGAGAGAGAGAGATGACGACCGTTTGAATAAACGGCGCGTGCTGGGCATTGTCGGTGTGTGCCCCGTGGCGAGCAATAATTAATGGAGATCGAAGAATCCAGATATGAAAGCGTTCCTCGTCCTGCAGTCAGATATCCTCGGTCGCCTTTGAGCACTTTCCCCTCAGCTTCAGCTCCGCACAAAAGTTTTTCTTTAATCGTCGTCGTTATCATCGCCAAATAGCGTATCACCACTAGCAGTGGAGCCTTCGATATTTCGGTCCGTTTTTAGAACTTTAAGGACGTTGTATGCAAAATTTTCTATCGATAGAATCCCTTAAAATTTGCACCATGCAAAGAAAATAGTGATATCTAATGGCTCGCGCAATTTTAAAAAGTTTCACCATGTAGAAATCGAGATATTTATTTATAAAAAATCACTATTTTCAGTAGTTTCTCATAAGAGCGTGTGTTAAAAGTTACAATTTTCAAGATTAAATATTTCGATTTCTAAATGGTGAAGCCTCTTAAAACTTTGCATACACTTTTATGTAACATCGAAGAAACTTTATGTGGTTTCTCAAAAAAATGGGTCGTAAAATTTTTTCGAAATTTTGTTTATTATATAAAAAATACAGATTACCTCGGACAATCTTGGATTTAGAGTATGTTGTTCTTTAGTCAATTTGTAAAAACTTTTTTTAATGAACTTTGGCTCGCAAACCATTTCGTATGTAAGAAAAACTGAAAACAAAAATTTAGATTTGACCGTCGCCATACAACGTCCTTAAAGAGCTCTTCCGTGGCTCATATCTCCACCCGACTCAGTTAAGGGTGTTTTCCAGTGATTTTTGGATCTAGGCATGAAACTATCGATTTTTCCATCATTCGCACGTCCAAACTCGCAAAAATTTGCTTTGCGTACAATTACCGGAAAGTGTGTTCCAAAATAAAATATTGCTAGCCATTCCAACTTACTTATCACGTATGCAAAGCTTTTGAGGATTTTTCTCGAAGGCTTCGGATATGTGCATCGTAACGAATATTCCTCGAAGAGTATAAAAGTGCCAGTTATTGCGGATGTATCTTTGAAGATTCCAAATGTCGATTCAAGCGTTCTGAAAATGTTCTCAAGTGTTCCAGAGTATATTTTCAATTGCTACAAATGTCAGTCTACAGGCTTCGTCATCGTTAGATAGTTAAAAATCTGTTTAGGGCACAAACGGGTTGAAGCAAGCCCATTGAATTTGGAGAATAGCCGAAGCGAGAGGAACACCCTATCGCTGACCGTATGTCGTAGTTCTGCCTGGCCTACATGACGAATGTATCTTTTTTTTTTGTCGGTATATGACTCGATGCTCGGTTACGCCCATGAAAAACTACGTCTAAGCGTTGCTCATTTGTATTTCTGGCACATATTGTCCGTTTGTACTCGCAGCACAGTCAGCTTTTGTCCGCATGCCTGCGATTGAACAACCTGGGAACTTATGCCGATTACTATTTACCTTGCTATCTCAAAAATACAAAAAAAACCTTAAGCAATCGAAAAAGTTGATTTAACTCTGCATAACCAAACTAACGGGCTCACTATTATCAGGACAAATGACAACAAAATGTCCACAGTGAAATAATTATGTAGCCACGATTACATTACAAAAAACAGATTAATAATTACGTAAGAACGTGAATCTCCAGCGATAGTTTGCACTAATATTCAAAATAATGAACAATATTTCAGGACGCGAATATAAAAATATAATTAGAATGAATAAAGACTTAGGACCTTTTCGGAAAATTACTGCAGTTCATAGCAGGCATTGTAAAAATACGGAAACGAATTGGAAAAATTTGCTATGTTCCTGGCAATTTTTGCAGTTTGGTATTTTGTCTCTCCTTAAGGAACGTAGACCAGAATTTGGAAGTGAACAACATCGTTCACGACTCAGAGTGATTAAACTTCGAATATCAATTAATCTTTGACTAATTTAACGAGTCTTTTGATTCAATTATTGATAATTGGATGAAATATTTATGGGACTTCTCTCTAGGGAGCGCTGCTGAGTAAAAATAGCGATGAATTGTACGTCCAATTAATTTCCATTAGAGAATTCGTTGTTGCAACGTTGTAGAAAAATATTGTCCGAATGATCTAATTCCCTCGTACTATGGTAAAGAATCGTGGAAGGTTGTGTCTTTCGAAACCCTAATTTTCACCCTTCCACACCTTAATGACGTGTGTGGTTGTGTTGTTTTTTGTTTTGCTCGATCCTTTCTTCTTACCTAAATGCAAATGAGATGAAAGGGTTGACCCCGAATGCAACGCGCTGAAATGCGTTACAGTTTAAATATCGCCACGCATCATGACGATAATGTGTCACGCCCAGTCGGAGCTAAACGTTTTTTTTTTCTCATTTCATCTTCCTGTAACACAAAGTCACTCTTTCTTTTTCTCTTGTTTTCGACCGTTCAGCTCGCTCGAACGTCGCGTGAGAACGTGACACGACAACGTGTCTACTAATAAATGTCCAACACGAATGAAAGGGTTGTCGGGTGTTTTTTTTTGCTTGTAGTGATTAATTATCGTGTTAAATCTGAGAAAAAGCTCGTAAACCTATTTGTAGTACCACCGGGCTTCATTAATGGCTCTAATTCGTTCATGTCATTCGGTGCCGAGTCTTTTGAAAACAAAATGGACACTTTGATGATTTTTGACATTTTTTTTTCACTTAATTTTTAATTATTATCATTATGGCTCGAGGTCTCGTGTTTGCTTCTTACAAATGGCATTTTGCGAAGTAAACACGGCGCGTGCATGCGTGCACGAATGAGTAGTTCGTTCCGGGATATTGAACGTATTTTTCCTGTGCGTGATCGCAATCGGAATTGCGCGTGGTGAATCCTGTCGCGCACCTTGCGTCACGCAAAGCACTCTACGTTATGCCGCATGGCCGGAGCCCTGGCCATTTTTAATTTTCGTCACATTTTTTACATTTTTAAAAATATATAATCCCATGATAGCCGCATCCGTGGCTCAGAAAATATCTAACCTCTGGAAAAAATCTTCTGAAAAAGTGCAGGACCCAGTGTCTTGTTGAAAGGTCTGATCAATTTTTTCTACAAATAAATCGACGATCAAGTTGCCGAATTTTTCATACTCGAAAAAACTTTTTCGAACGTCACTTTTCCAAATCTTTTCATTATGCCGAAGCCGTTTTTTTTTTCGTCAATGATCGTAAGAACAGTAAAAATACCGCTAAGCAGCATCCCGTCGCTCAATTATATTCCAAATGGGATTCCCGCGGCGATTCATTCACTGCAACCGTGACATTGCTCGGAGCAGAAAAAATGCCATCTGCTCAAGCGGAATCATGCAACTAAATAACGAGTCAATCTGGTTTACCATTATTTCATATTTCTCAGTTTTAAGGTAACCACACGAATAATACTTACAACTGTTTCCAAAAACAACGAACATTTATAGAATGTCAATATTTGTGAATATTTTTAAAAAGTACATTTTTTTACGTTCAACATTTTTTTGAACGACATTTCAATGAAATGATCAAAATTCTTGATTTTTTTTAAGAAAAACTGTGCGATCTTTGATTGTCAATATCTCGCGCATGAAGGATAATGGATCGTTCAGAAATTCGCCAAGACTACTACCTTAATAACAGCAGCAACAAATTTATATAAAAATATGAATAACTCAAAAAATATCGCGTCCTCGAGCATGAGAAAATCTCGTATTTGTTTCTGATATTTTTCATTTATTCGTATACGTAGCGTGCAGTGTACAGATAAAAAGAAATTTGTGAGCTCTGCACGCCAATACAAAACGCTTCGTGTTCTGTTGCGTGTAAATTGCGATTCGAGCTGGGGGCGCCCGAAAAGATCTTAGGACCTGCTGCTGTGACCGGAAATCGGGATCGATTTGGGACCAGACTTTTGCTACATGGTCGACAAAAAATAAAGCATTGTGGTCGAGCCCAAGAAAAAAGTAGGAGAGAAAAATAACGACGTATCTTAGTCGACGGAAATGGATTTGAAGGAACGTTTTTATTTATTTTTACTTTGAAAAATTGACTCTTTAAAAGTATCTTTACAGAAAATTAAATATTTTTCAAGTTAATTAAAAATTAACTAATGATGCTGCTTTTGAGTCTGACAAAAAAAATTGTATAGAATTTTTTCGGCTTGAAAATATCGAATCAAGATGCAGCAAAGGAAATAATTGATTCCGAAGATTGTACCTTTCGAAAATCAGGATAATTTCCGGTGAACCCGAGGGTCGACTATAAAATTAGTAAATCGCCAAAATTACGGTTCACATTCCCCCTGCGATTTCGTCGACCGGCAATTTTTGCTTTCGACATTGTCTGGTGCCACTATTTTTCAATTCCACCAACGATCACGCAAATTGGGATGAGGTTACTATGTTCTCATTACAAAAGCCGCGAAGACTCGAGCGGAAAAAGATGAAACAAGATTGCAGGGTTATGTTTTTTTTCTGGTGGATGCTAAAATCACAGAATTGCTCGAAATTGTCCAAAAAACATTTCGACGACATCAACAAATAGAAAATTAGCCAGTAACTCTTTTCCTAATGCAATTCTCCAACTTTTGTAATTATACAAAGATGCCCATTTTTGTAACCTCTATTAACGTAATATCCATCGGTTTGCACTGAGAAGGAAAAACTTTCTATAACGAATTCAGTCGCAGAGCGCAAAGTTATGTGTCTGCACGTGCGATACGAATAAACCAGCTTCGCCGTTGTTACGAAAAGCGCGAGATTCTAAAATATTTAGCATTCCAAAAATGGCTTATTTACAAAGTATGTAAATTACCGTACACTAATACAAACAAGATAATTATTTAATAATCTTACACTCTAAAGGTCGTTTGTTCAATGATTTGTAAATTCAAGTCGAAAAATAAGTTGATTCGGAATTCAAATTCAAATTTTGTCAATTTGAAGTTTAAATTGACGTCAATCCCCCACGGATCACAAGATTTTTAATGGCATCCCCGGAACATATGGGTTTTTTACGTCCTGCAACTTATATCGCACGTATTTGGAGAGAAAAAAATCTGAAAAAATTCTCAAATACTCTCCAGTGATTCCACTTGTTAAAAAAATTAAGTTTACTCTCTTGTTAAAAAATTCTTATAAACGCGGGAATAATGAGAATATTTTGTCTGGTCCTCTAATGATTTAGGTTCACATGAGATCAAACTTGATACTGAACGGCGTGTGCGTGACGTGGCGCGGCTGGTTCGATCTTCAGCGATTGGACGGGGCTGCCTGTCTCGAATTCGATGAGGAATCTGCTGCTCGAGAAGACGCTCAATTACGTGCCCAGCTCGATTGTTACAACGACAGAAAGCGTCTCTTCGAAGAGAAACAACGGGCTTACCGATCCGGAGCAGCTCAGCATCCGCATCTTAACCATCATCACCATCATCACCATGTCCATCATAACCACCATGTCGCTGGTGGTGGTGCAGGTGGTGGCGAATCTCATGGTGAGATCGAGGTTGGACTTCGCGCATACTGAGCTTGGAAAGATCATTGTTGTTAATTTGAGAAACTAAAAATACTTTTAAATGTCGATGCAATACGAGATGATTTGGTGGTTATAAATAATTTAATCAAACATTATAATATGTAAATAAACGTAATGAAATATTGAGTTTAAACACATCCTCTCCAAAATAATTTCGCCAAAGTACTTGTCACTTGTTAAACAAACATTATTATTAGAAAAAAAAAACAACGTTAATTTCTACAAAAACAAAAATGAGCACTTACAATTGATCAGAGCGATTTAAAAAATTAAAAAATAAAAAACAAATGTTGTCGAAACAATTTCGTCATGCAGAAAAGTGATTGTAAAGCAGAAAAACTTGAAATTCATTTGAATTTGTCGACTGATTAGCGTTTTAGTAAAATTCTGCTGATCAATCGCCACGTTCGCATTGACACGTCGAGCCATTTCTATGAAATTTCGTACAAATTTCTTGCTCAATGTGGAAACATTCTGTCCCTCATTTGCTCGTCACGGATCGACACCGAATAAGAGGTCGTGAAACGACGATTATTCCTTGACACGGAAATCAAGCTGTAGTAAATTCCACATTTATAATGAAATTGCAAATTATTTGATGAATTTTTTGACATGATTTAAATTTTTTCAATTTAATATGAAAATATTTTGCATCGTTGGAATGCAACGAAATTGCGTTATTTCTTCAGCAGAGCTGACAATTATTATGCAATATTTGGTCCGGACGATAAAACGATTCTCTTTGTCAGCCAAAAACTCAATCGACACGAAAAATTGCCATAATTTTCAAAATTCAATAAATAATTAACAGAAGTTATATTTTTCGTTGGATCCCAACGTTGTAAACTTCAGAGTCGTAAATATTTCCCGTACAAAGTTGAAAGGGTCCGAATTGGAAATTCTTGATATTCTGCGTTTAGTTATTTGGAATCTGGAGTGAAGAAACAATCCACGTAGGTATTTTACAAGGGATGAGTACGCAGGCATGGAATTTAATATTACGGTAGAACGCATACCGGGCTTGAAGTTTAACTTGCCAAAACGATTTCGTCCTGGCGTTAACCCCCTCGGTGAAATAATAAAATGAATTAAAGAATGCAGCAGGCCCCTTGATTGGAAGGAGCCCATCTGTGCGCGCGCCCAGCCATGGAACGTTTTCGTTGCGCCCTCTACCCGCGCCCATTTATTAATTCACTCCTGCAGCATGATTTGTGAGCTTTTCTGCCACGATAAAAAAAAGCCCGATCGAAGCCCCTTCCAACATTCACCCTATTAATTGCCTAATTGGCACCGGAGCCGCCTTCTCCTTCTTTTTATTCTCTAATGATCTGCAAACCTTACATAAGTATGCTAATAGCACTGTAACAACTACAACTACCATAAAAAATTTCGGAACAGGTGCCCTCCGCCCTTCGAACCACCCTCAAGCATTGCACGTTCGGTGTTTATACAGTCACGTCCAATTGAAACGTACAACTTATTTTTTCGTCAAAACTCATTCTCCCAATTCACGATTCGATCATCTCATCGGCATCCAAATGAAGCTCGTCTCGTTCGGGTAGAACCTAAAGTGGCCGATCAGCAATGTATATTCTGTCAAAGTGCGCAACACAATCTTGCGAGATTGCAAGGAAAACTTGAAATTTGAACAACCAATGAGGATGTTCGTCAAAGCGGAATTGTAAATTCCATGATTTCTTTGATTATGAAGAAAAACACGACATTTTTCGAAAAAAAATTTTCAGCGATACATTTAAAAAAATGTACTGATTGAGCTGAATAAAAAGATATTGGAATTCCTCGTTTTTCACACAACTCAAAGACCGCGGAATGAAAACAATGAGGCAAATTCCTGGTGAAAAAATCACTCGAGCCATTTGTCATTTATTATGAAAATTAAATGGAAAATAATTTTTACGTACATGCAAAATTACAAAACTAAATATTGAAGGAGATCGGGTTTGGCTACGTATTAAATTTTCACGATATATTACAAGTAAACTTCATGCCATAAAACCCAATGACAAACTATTGTAACCCCAGGAAGAACACTCCGTGTACATTGAATCAAGTCAGTACTCATTACCAGACTTAATGATCCATTTGATTCGATTCTTCTCAAATAGACAGCATAACGAGACTTAATAAAAATGAGAAATTCACGTAATAAATATGAATCTCTACAAAAATGTGTTAAGCATATATAAATGAATAAATGTTTAAATCTGCATTGGAAATCTTTGCCACTCGTTCGTCGTTTAGTCTCGACTCGCTTAATTGACAGATCAGGTGAGTAAACTAAAAAATGTGTGTGTTCATTTTGTAGTCGAATATATAATTTTTCCATAACGTGTACTTTTTGAGAACTCGAATCAAGGCAATACGGAGCAGAAAATATTGCTCTGTAAATCGTCGTCGACGCAACTTTTTTGAAGAATGAACTTGCTACGCAGACCCTGATTCCGAATAACCGGAAAATTATTTCCACAGCAACTAGCCTCGCTAACGAAAATGCGCAATTCATTAAAACTCATTTCGGAAGATTGAGCAACAATTTGACGATTAAACATGATTTCTTTTTTTTTTTTATAAGTGAATGGCGAGAGGGTACTTGTCGATGCGTTATGATATAGTATACACACACTAGTATTGAAGGACTCTATTGAAGAGAGGCGGTCATCTGTGAAACACATTTAGCTTGTTGGCACAGCGAACTCAACGGGGCACAGCGAGCGGTCTCTTTCTACACGAACTATGTCTAACTGGTTGTATGCGCGACAGAGCAAAGCAACAGTGGTGTAATGCACTATATGCTCTTCTTATATATACGCGTATATGTGATAGTGCTGAAAGCGCCCTTACACGTGCAAGGAACATCGCGTACGCAGCGACGCATGGCTTCGTTGTTCGAACGAGCGATGCAGCATCTATCGATGACGTATCTCTTTTCTATTGAGACTGTCAGCAATCTCAGTGTCGGCTGTTTATCCGCACTTAACGTCTCAAAAGAGAGTGCACTCGTGGCAACGTATGATTGACTATTTTGAACTCTATATTTTCATTAAATTTCAATAACTTTCGAACATTGAGCACGATCATTTTGGTGTCGATCATTTTCGTTAATGTTTCGTCGTTCATTTCGGGACAATTGACACTCGATTTTGTGGTGAATTACGATGTGGAGCTTTGTCTCAGGTTTACACTTGAGCAGGGCGGTGGTTCCAAATCACCGGGTTCACTAAATCGAGTTCGGACTGTATCTTTGTTTTTTTTTGGGGCAAGAGCTTCGTGGACGCTACGAAACACCGCTCTGTCATTTTTAGCACCGTGGAGCATTTTATTTTTTTCGTGTATCATTTTCTTCATGATATCCCGAGTCGCAATTTGTTCAACTAATATATAAGGCGACGAGCTAATCTTGGGATTCGAAAAAAAAAACATTCCTTTTTCGTGGATTATAATTACAAAGTCACAATTTCGAATTGAGTGCTTTTGCGAAGTTTTCAGATTTGTTGCAAATTATAGGGAAACCGAAAAAAATGGAATTCTCAAGAGTTCTTTTTACTATAAATTTCTCATTTAGACGCGTTCCCATATTTTTGAGGATGCGAATGGGTCCCGGGCCGTCGTAAATCGTCAATGAGAATGTGGAGAATGGAGATACATATGACATACTAGGCTGGAAAAAATAGAGTGGGACTCGGATAAAGATATATTGGGGCGGGAAATAAAGGCGACAGATGCAATCGTCTTTCACGACTAGCCTGTCAAAATACAGTTAAGTTGTAGGGTGCAAGCAACGGGCGGTGAATCACATATCCTTGTCGCGACACTAACTTCCTGAATTTATTGAACTTTGACTCAGGCGCTTATAGCTGTTTGTATACAAACTTGAAAATCAACAAAACGTGATTTTTTTCATTGCTCGTTGGAAAATAAGTTTATGGCGTGCTCCGAGCCATTTTTCACTCGAACGGAGCGTGCTTCAACGTCTCTGTATCGATCAAATCGTTGGTAAACTTATTTATTGTACAGTAGAATAAATTTGGAGCGAAAAAACTATTCCGTCTCTCCAAAATCGTACTTTTCCGAAAAAAGCTCTTCCGTACTATATTCTACAAATGAGCCGGGGATTCGACTTTACATTTGACTCTATAATGAGATTATGATGCATTTTTAAAATTTTGGATACGAAATAAAGTTTCTTTATATTGTTTAGAAAACTGGAACAAACAAATTGTTTTTTCTCCATTACGTAAAACCGTCTATACGAGAATAACTTCGAGCGTAAAAAAAAAAAAAAAAAAAAAAAAAAAGAAAACCATGGAAACTTAAGCGAAGGATATTGCCTCCAGGCAGAGCCATCCGAATGTTTCTATATGTGAAAAGTTGAATGAAGCGTGAGCACGTAAAACATGAGGAGAAGGGGGCAGGGGGAGGATGGAGCTGACTTTGGATTGCGATTGAGAAAGACGGGAAAATAAACAAGCGACGGAGCACGATGTTCGAAACCCTACTCAAAGTCGGCAGAGGTCCGAAGCTCGTAGAAAGAGACAAGAAAAATGATGGTGTCTCGCTTGGACAGACTTGCACACTTTTGACGCTTCTGTATCGTTTTGTATTAGTAGAAACATTATTGTTATTGTCCGTAGGAGTGAGGGGTCGAGATTCGGTCACCCGTTGCGTCTGGCCCTATCGTCCCAACGCTCGTTGCATCTGCCTTCGAGTGATTTCCCATTGTAATTAATGACTTTTGCCCTCCGGGCTTCGAGAAGTCAGTTAACGTGTTCAAAGTTATGTACGCGATGTGCGGCGATCACTTGAAAAAACGCGATTTCGAATTTTCGCGATGTTTGATTTCAAATTTAAAAAAATAAAAATCCTCATCCGTTGGCCACGTATTTTTATTCAGTTTTTTAGAAACTCGTGACAAAGGCGAACGAATTGGAAGAAGAATCGAATGAATAATTTTATCACATGGGCGAAATCATTCAAGAAAATCTTTTTGCGAAATGGTTCTCGATTGAGGAGCAGAGAGTCACCGTGATTTTTTACGAATGAGACAGATTCTTAACTTTAAAAATTTGTGTTGAATCAACAAATCCTGCGGTCCCGGAAGGCGAAAAAAATATTTTGTTCATTTTAAAAAACAATTCGGTCATTTCAACTGCCCAAAAATAGACAACCCGTAACTTCCAATCCACAGTTGGTCCACCCAACAACCCAAAAGTTGATCAAACTGATGATTTAGTTTATACAACTGAAAGTTTTGTCAAACGGAACGCACGGTATTTATTTTTCTTAATCTCTCAAATCAATCAAACATTTAGTCAACCAGAGTTCGAATTTGTTATTCAAACGGCTTCATTTGGTCACAATAAACGATTGAAGGTGTTCAAGCAACTGAACGACTGCATCAGGATAAATTGATTGTTCTGACCACCTAAGTTATTGCCTGAACTGCATATGAGTTCACCGCAACATTACTTTTTTTCAATCAACAAAATTGTTGCGAACAAATTGAAATTTCTTGATTCAACAAATTTCTTTTCTCAGTGTACATATTTAATTATTTTTGTATAGACTTACGTGTATCTTGAGGAATAATTTAATAACGTCGATGTTGCGTTTTACGGAAATCTAAAAACATAAATTTTCAGAACAGAAAATGTTTAATACGAAATTCCAAAAATAACCACCATGCAGTATGTCAAAATTAAGGAATATTCTGTTTTTATTCTACATTAGAAAAAATATTGATTATTTCATTCCTCCGGGGTGGCGCCGATAAAGGAAAAACCTGTGAGTTTTACAGTTTCATTTCTTTTCGTGTATCATTATATGAATATTTTTCTTTCCGGCTATTCATACCGAAAGCTCTTGATGTTGACACTCGGGAATAGTGTGGACTAGGCTCGATATTTAATTTACTGCAGGAAAGTCATATCTGACCACCGGAAATAGCTGAAAGGAACGCCGTTTCCTTGATAGCGCACAATCGACCTCGGTCGGATATGGAAACCCGTCCAATGTGAGAAAATTTGACGTGTCAACAAAGTTGAAATATTCTCACGTCAATATCCTCTGAGATTCGTGTAGTTTTTTTTTTTTTGTCACTCGTCTTCACTTTCGTTGAAAACCGTTGGCACAACGTCTCGTCGAGTCAAGATTCAACGACGTGCTTTCATCGAGCCAGCTCCAAGCGACATCTCAAGAGTAAGGCTTCTTTAGAGAATTCCTACGTGTACCAGAAAGGCTATCATCTTACTTAGCGTTTTTTTACGACGCTACGAAATTGTGACAACACCATCGATCGCTATACCGATGCCTCACGGATTATTGCAATTCGTTATTAACCATTTATCTTCATTCTCATACTTGGAAGCGTCTATGAAGAAAAATTGAGCTGATGGATCGATATTGAATCATTTTTATCATTTCATTTGAATTGGTTTCTTTGGCTTGAGTGTTTTCATTTTTATTTTCATTTTCCAGCATTAAACGAGCTTTTGCAGTTTTTCGGAAACAAAACTTGATTTCCGCACGTACGGATATCTTGAAAAATTTGTCGGATGCATAAAATGACGAAAAATGTAGTTTGTACGTGTTTCCTCGATTTGGTGATGCATGAAGTAAAAAATGAACCAAGTTTCGTATTAATCCGACTGAAAAAAACTGCAAATATACGAAAAATAGATATTTGCTACTTTTTCTTGTGCAAATCTTTGTCATTGTTGACGACAAGTATTTAGAAAAGTAAAGCATATGTCCACATCGGAAACGCGTGTCGCGACTATTGTGTATCGATGCGAGAAGCAAAACGCATGCGCCCCATTCTTGGGAGAACGTGGACGGGTTTTCAGTGCGAGCTTCGAATGGAGTGTTTTCACAAGTAAACGCAACGATGGGGCGTCAAAGCGAAGAAATCCGGATGGCATTAAGTATGCACCCTCGTGCTGCGATTACCATCGAGCGATCCAGTGCGATACGGTTATTTATAAATATATATAGAGCCAGCAATGAGCCTAGGCTCATCCACCCTCACCCGAGCCTTTTCCCCTTTATTGTTTTAACCGATTCGAGGGAATCAATTAGAATGGATTCCGTTGAATTTATCTTGGTGATTTGAAGGAATCTTTTCGATTACGATTGAGCTGGGAAAATCAATAGAGATTGGGGAGCAAGAGATTCATTTTATTATTCATTCGCCTGAGGAATTTTTACAAAGTGGCTTCAAGTTTTTACTCGCGGGTACGGCGGAGTTTTCCGGAGGGCAGGTGCTGACCTGCGTTCAGGTGAATCGTCTAGAAAAATCGATCATTCGACAAAAAAGTGCATTTGTAACGAACGAAAAATTCGAAAACAAATTTTTTTTTCTAAGTTTTATTTTGACCTTGAATTGCGAGCTAATTTTCATTTTCCAAAGACTCAGCTCAAGATTTAACTGAATTGACGTGAGTAGAAACTTGATCCGCGACTTCTGTTCGCGAGAAATCATCAACATTGGTGCTTACGAAAAAAAAGGTAAGAGAGCAGGACAGCAGGAGGAAAAAAGAGAAAAAAAATGCCATAAAAAAATTTAAGAAATCTGGAATCTTCGCGGTGAGCGTAATATACGTTTTTATTGAGTCTTGGCGTGTCGCACGTTCTTTTTCACTCAATCCTGCGAGAGCATATAGCGTTCAGATGTGATCACTTCGTTCTTTTCTTGTATACCATACGATTTCGTAAATATAATTATTGTTGTCATCTTTCTGGCAACGTGGATCTTGAAAATTCGAGATATTTGTCAACGCAACAGTACGTTCCGCCCCCAATAAATAAAACACAACTGCTCAAGCATTTTGTAGGTGAATTCGATCGAAATGGATGCTGACAAGATCATAAATCACGATGCGTGCATAGAGCACGTGTGTATACTCGTTGGGCTAGGACTAAACGAAAACTATTAATACTAGGCTCGTCTGGCAGTGTTCTTCGCAGAGCCGATTTCGTGAACCGACTCATAAATATCGGACCTCGTTGGATAAGGGGTAACAAAGGGCTACGCATGCATATAAAGAACCCCAGTTTGTACATTTCACGACGATACTCTTCTGCATCGTCCAAGGGTGAATTGGGATGTTTTGCATATGTCTGCATTTTCACGCTCTCCATTCGATATGCGACAGAAACGCGAGCCCCTAAATCCACCCTGAATATAATTAACGAAATACGTATAGATTTTTCTTATCAGTTAAACGTCACGATTTAATAAACATCGATCGGCATCGCTGATCAGCATTCGTGGATAAGAGCACGGTCATCTCATTCCCTAGTGGAGTTTTTTTTTTTTTTTTTAGAACTGAAAGCCAATATCTGAACAAACGGATCGGAGATAAAATGCGATTTTGCATTAATCGAAATGTACTGATCAAACTTTTCTAAATTTTTCTGAAATCCAAACTCATCATCATGTTAAAAATACATTTAAAGAAGTATTAACTTTACAGCATTGTTTTTTTTTTTTTTCATGGTTGGTATGAAAAGTTTTCGTTCGTCTCGTCTGTCGGAGATGATTCGGTTTTTGGGATGATTTTTTATTTCTGGACCAGATATAGGGTCAGTTCAACCCTCTCAACTAATCGTGTGCACAAACGCGACACCAGGTGATGATTATTTACGGAAACGCCTCTGAGAAAAATGTAGTTACGTTTTCGCAACGAAACGACCATTATCCAAGCTTTTCCATTCGATTGAACGGGTTGAGCGTGTCACTTAACTCAGCAAAAGCTCAATCGCTACGAAGGGTACAGTTTTAATCCTTTTATTGCAACGGAAGCCATGCGACACTGGTTTTACAATTTGTTACCTCAACTCGCTCCAAGTTCGCTATACGAACCTTCCAGGTGCACGAATTATTACTCACGTTTATCGCAATAATTCACGTGTAAGCATAGATATGAAGTATGAACAGTTAAGGGCAAGGATCGCAGACAGTGTCTCCGCCATTGCGAGTGCGAAAAAGTTTGCTGCGCATTTCGAAACAGAAATTTTTCGCCACTCTGTGTATATAATCGGAAAAAAGCGAATCAGTCATGCGTAGACATTTCCATCTTGATGGAATTGACAGTGTCGAAAAATGTAAATTCCGAAAATTCGAGGTGCAAACTGATCCATTAATTATCTTGAGACCAAAATATTCTACTCGAACTTGGAATAAAAAATCTAATTATCAACGTCAATATCATGTGCATTTTGTTATGCAACCAAAATGTCTCAATTTCCAAATTGGGGTGTGCGGCAATAGGAAGGGATGGAAAGTTCACGTAAGCATCAACGAATAATCATAATTATTCGATTCTGGCATCATTTTTTTTCTCGTTTAGTGCAATATTGGCAACTTTGAAAAGGAACAAGCACAACCTCCGGATCTATCAAGTACCCAGAACATATGAAGTAATTACAATTAATCTTGATCGATTGACATTTTGCCTTGCAATGGACGTTCATTCAAGGCAAAAATATAAGAAATGATACGAGATCAAAATGTATGATTCTCAATATAAAAATCTGGCACAAAACCAATCAAAAATTACGTCCAAGTGAGTGTGTCGTTCGAGGTACTTGGATCTGATACAATTATAAACAAGTAATCGCTCGGTATGGATCTGAAGAATTGTAAAAAATTGAACAACACTAGAAAAAAGTTTCAGCAACTACGAAGCTAGTTGAATTGAGCCGTTGTAAGGAAGAGAAATGGTTTCTGAATGAGCACGTTACTATATCCTAATGTGCCGTGACCGGTGAGCGCTGCCTCGCTCGGTGTACACGTTCATTCAAATTTTACGCTTCCATCCCCTTTGTCAAGCCAACTCATCGCTCCTCATTCACTAAAGGCACGTGAAATTTTATTCTGCCTCACAGACATTAAAACATCGAATTGGGCATATCCAATTCGCTCTCCGGCTTGAAATAGTGGTTGCGCAATTCACTCTACCCAGCTGACCTTCCATGCACCATCACAGAAGCAGTAACAGACGAGAATTTGGTTGATTTACATTTAAAACTTTATTCTCGGCTCTCAAATGCCTTTTTACTGTTTAAGCTCTTGACGGAATTTCAGCTAGAGAAACAATTTCAATTAAAATTGAATTCAATTAGTTAAAAAAATGGAAACCACTTTGAAGCAAACGAAATAATGTTCGGAATGGAAGCAAAACTTCCCGACGCTTTGCCAGCATAAATAAATTTTAATGTCGAAACAGAAGCAGTAGCTTGAGTTCTGAATTTTGAAAAAGTCTGTAAATGAAAGTTCAAGTGTCCAACAGAGATTATGCCGACCGGGACGATACAAATTGAGGTATACAGTGGAAAAAAAAATCCAAAGTGAATTCATAAACCATTTACAAACGAAATACATAAAATGGTGAATTTTCATGGGGACGTTCACGTTCGGTAAATCGTTATTGAACATTTACACCCTTATTGCCTTCATCCCTTCAATGAAACCGTGACCACGGGCGAATTTCTATTTACACACAGTGTAAAGCCCCTGAGAGCTTTTCAAAAATCCTGTCAGGTTTTATGGAACTTTCTCCGGATCGTGAATGCATAACAACGTTCTCGGAACAGAACACAGATTGAGGAGGATACGAGGGATGATCGGATTCTCAGGTGTCTACTCCCACGGAATTTTACCAACGAGGGATGCCTCGAGTGTTTGACGTTCGCATTACGAGGAAACGCTTTTACCCTCGTTACGTACGATATGTCTATATATATTAAACGATTATTTTCACTGCCTATGAACTCACTTTACGATTCTTGTAAAAAAAAAAAAAAAAATTGTTATTAAAATTCAAGTTTTTCAGCCATTTAGTGTTTTAATTGTTCAACCAATCAAGCCATTTTTTGCATTGCTATAAAAAAATAAAATAAAAAAATTTAAAAATGTCTACAGTATCGAGTCGTTCGAAAATTTTTTCGAATTTCCATTTGTGATAGAAGAAAACCGATTTTTATTTCCAGACAATTGAAAAGAAATAGCAAAAGGCTTCCATTTTACAGTAACCTATCAGGACACTGAGTACAGTCACATTATTAAAACGTAAAAACGCGATGGAGAAGTGAAAAGGCAGCAGAAAAGGCTGATCATTCCGTACATATCGTTTAACGTTCATGGATATACAAGCCTGTGTGGATTCCCCTAAAATTCAAACATAAACTGATCCAACGGAGGAACTACTAGTCAAACCCCTCAGAGCCATTGGTAGGATCGCAAAGGCTAAATCCACGCATGGCTTATCCCGGCTTATACCGGCTTATCTCAATCATTTCTGCTCCGCTCGTCTCCTTCCTGGTGCCAATTACGTCAAATCAATGTCACAGGGACAATATGCCCTGGCTGGCTCAATAATGTACGGTATCTCTTATATGTACGGAATCATTTCTTGCTTCATATATGCCCATATAAGTATGAATGGATTTTTGAATGGTTCTCGATAAAATAAAATAATCAACTGGTATTACTGCATTTTTTAATTCGATCATTTATCGGATATCAACAGCTTGTTAAATTTTTCCGTAAATGGTCCGAATAACTTGTCCATAATAACTTGATTCTGCATTTTTAATCCTGAACGTGTTTCATCAAAAAAAATCGCCAACACTTGTTCGCCGGCGTTTTTATCTCGAGGAACAAAAAATGATTTGGAACGAATGCACACTGTAAGTTTTTTTCTGGCTAAGAGGATAAAAACGTCGCTGTCATCGGTGCACAGTTTATATTCAGAGGTGGGCTCGAAATTTGCATATCATTGACGCCACGTCACAGAGGAGAAACGTTCGTACGATAATGGGCTGTATGCAAAGTGTACGATACTACAATGCTCCACTGTAGTCGATACTCATACTGCTGATCGTACCCGATAGCTTCGATGTTATCGAACGCAGCCGGTGTGAAACATCACACGTTAACGATCATATCTATTAAATCGAAATCTCGTCGTTTGCATATCGAACTCGTGCGATTTCTCGAATCAAATTCGTGACTTATAATTCATAAAAATTTTGTAGGTTTTGGTCAAATTTTTATGTTTTCAGAGTTTGATTATTAAAAAAATGACGTTTTGGTACATGTCAACGCCTTGTCCATTAAATTCCATGTCAAATTACACTCTTTGAATAATTATTCCAAATTTCCGGTGATTGATGATTAAAACATCTATAAAAATTCCCGGAAACGCGTTTTAATTTTAAAAGACCACAAATACTGAAATTTAACGTGGCTGCATAATGAGCCACGACTTAATTTTCTTACCTTCAATTTATACTGGAAACTGGATTAATTCATGTGACGGGGGATTTGGAAAACACATGAAGTTGCTCCTCAAATTATTCCATATTTCCGGTAATTGATGATTTTAATGTGTTTAAAAATTCGTAGAAACGCGTAATAGTTTAGAAAATATAAATTTTTGAAATAAAAAGAACCTAAGATAATGATCCACGATTAAATTTCTTTAACTTCGGTCCATACTGGAATTATTGTCGAAAAAAATTGAAATTAATGGCAGTTTAGCTCAGGACGAATTTGTGTTGGTTTCGACTTAGATTGATCTTCAATTTTGCTGCTGGCTAGTCCGTGTTGTATATGTCCAGGAACCAATGCCATACTAGCTCGCCATACGACTTTAATTGGCACTAATTTCCAGGACCTGCCTCGTTCGGTCGAAGTACAAACGCAAACATAATACGAGAATAGAGAAGAGTTCGTCTCAAGCTCAATCACTCGTATAATATTGACCCTCGCCCGTTTGTACTGTAAAAGGGAGAATGAAACGTAATACGCGTAACGTACACCCCCGCACAAATAAACAACCGAGGGTACGACGCAGAGAGCCTTTTTCCTATTCAACCGTTTTAACCATTGACAGCCCATCATTATAGGATCGGATCGAACATTCGAATGATATTATTCCGAGTATCAGGAGTCAAATAAACGTCTCGTTCGTACTTGCCGGTATTACTCATCGCACCAAGTACGCAGTATAAACAGCGAGTAATCGACTATTCAAAAGGCGATGAGATTTCTCATTTCTTTCCTTCTTTAATAGGCTGCCCGCCTGTCCAATTCTATTTGATTTCTATTCCCAACTTGATTAACAACTGGACAACTGTTTTCGAATAATTCAGCTATTTTAAAATACGAATTCCACTGTGAAAAACAGGTTTCATAACTCTCTATCGTTAGTGATTATTATGAATGCTGAATGATCAAATTGGTTACTAAATCCTTCATTGGGTGAGCCATGATCATAAGCATCTGACATTTCACGCAATTCATTTTATATAAATAATCGAAACATTAAGCGGTGCAGTCACATGCATAAATATCATAGTCGAATTAATGAAAGTTATAAAATAAATGAACCTCGCGCTGGTTCATAAAAACGCTAATGTGACGGTGCATGATTTCTGTATTAATATTTCTAAACTACCTGATGACAAGATACTTTCTGATGAATAGGTTGACGATGAAAATCGCATGGTCACGTGCTGATGCTCGATCATGGAAGGATGTGAAGGACTAATTGTTATCCCTGTATCGACAAACCATCGCGACTCTAGGTACAGCGTGGTGAATCTTCGCGAAATTGTGGTGGCGAAATTTCTCGGAAGTTTTAAACAATTCTCTAGGAAAACGCTTTGGCAAGGCTACTGAATCATAAAATCAAAATTACGCCATATTCATGAAAACTGAGCCAGTGTGATCGACCAAATACTCGAATAAACATCGACCGAGTTCCCTTCAACTTTTCTACAAACTCGTCCGAACCGAACTCGGTACGATGACGTGTCTGCCAAATTACAAACTATTGACAATGATCGTATCTTAATCATTGATGCTGGCTCCTCCCAACCGAGCAGCCTACACGAAGATGAGAAATTTAGTCGTTTCGGACGAGTCCAACAAAGTTGCGATTTTCCGAGCCATTCAGATGTGACTACAGGTATAATGACGAAATCGCAACAATCGGACCATTTCTCATGATGAAGAAACATAATTTTATCATTAGCACGTGTTAATTGTGTTCTATTGAGCTGGGAAGGTAGCTGTTCGTACAATCGGAGTTGACGCTTCTGGCGGTGGGTCGTTCAATTTTAAGATCGAGACAGGGTCGCATGCGGTGAGGCGAATATGAATATCGAGAAGGCGGGACACGTGCCCCGTGTGGAGAAGTAGGCATTCATGACTATGGGGGGCTGGGTGAAAAATGAGCGAAGGTCTCCGGCACTCAACAGTGAGCGTCCTGAGCGTTCGTCCTCTAAGCCTTCGGTAATTGCCAGCATCACGGGGGATCGCGACGGGCTCACGTAGATTACTAACGTGTATGCCAAGAGAGGTGGGGAAAGGCCACGTGACTCTAGCGTACTCACGTACTTGTATAAACTCCCGAGTTCCATGTTTTACTCGCTGCTCTCTATGCGCTCGCATGCCTGTTTAATTACACGTCACATATGTCCATCCTGACATCTCTATTACACAGTTCTCTTTCTTTCACCGCTGATTGGATCGTATAGTAGTACGTGCTTCCGATTTCCAACAAAACAATTACTGCGACCTGTCCGCACCACTCTGACATGTATATCGCATTACCAGTGCAGGTAGATGAGATCGAATTCCAAGGAAGACTTATACCGACTCAGGGAGATGTCATCAACTTCTAGAACTACCCTGGCTCATGCAGGATCCAATTATTCAAGCGTCGGAACGAACAGACTTATGTTTAAAACCAACTTCAATTTCCAATAGTTGAATTCCTATTATTTCTCCTCACCAAAACACCTAAACTTGGAAACCTTTTTCATTGCATCCAAAAAGACTTTATGAGTTATCATCATGAATTCCGATATCCGTAACTCTGAAATCTGGTTGTCCGTCACGTGCAAGTTTTAAGAGTTTTATTTTAGTTCGCCAGGATTGCATGGAGCCTTGATCCTTCACAGATCATGATTCTTTATAACACCCCCGATCATATGGGTCTTTTTCGTCCTGCCACTTGTATCTCATGTATGTGGAGAGAAAAAATCTGAAAAAAATTTGGAATACTCTCCATTGTTTCTACTTTGAGATTTCATAGTTTTTGTAGCCGTTGCGTTTGTTTTATTTTTAAGAAAACATTTTAAAAACCAGATATTCGGAAAAAGGTTGTCGCTTGGGTCGAAAAAGACCCATATATGATCCGCGGCCGTAAAAATGAGTAAATTACAACGATTTTTACACTTGTCGTCACTTTTCCGGAAAAATTCGACGATAGTCTAACGGATCGGGAGTTGCAGTGTATGACGAAAGAAACTTTAACTTTCATTCGTCCTTTCGTGTAGCCGAATTCAACCGGTGCATATATTCTCACCGTTATGTGGGCATAGTTAGATCCTTTGATGGGGACATTTAGATATTGGGCTATGAGGACGCGGACGTGCTACGGATAAGCAATCCTATAATGCACACGGTTATATATATGTGCTGTGGAATATTATTTGAGTCCGAATCGGCGTGTGATCTGGTTGCCTTAATCCTTATTCCATGCGATAGATATGTTTGCGCATGTTTTACATGGACACCCCGTCTGTTTGCAGACATTAAATTATCAAGCACAATGAGGGTATAACCCCTTTTCTGCCTTACTGTCGACAGGATTATAAAACTACGAAACGAAGCACCGGCCTCGCGCTTCGACACCCTGAATGCTCTTTTGTCGTGTAGCGATATCGCCTCAACCGGAGAAGACTGAGTCCCGAATACACACGGAATCTAAAACCCAACATCCAGCGACGTTTCCGTTCAGCTCCAGTTTAAATGCTGCGCAGCAGCCGTGTTGGAGAAAACTGTTTTGGCTTTGAATCTTGAACATCCTGAGTGGATATAAATTTTTCTTAGCTGGCACTCGATCAAAGGATCGTGGCCGATTGTTTTTTTTTTTCTTCAAACTTTCACCCTAATCCATTTTTTTTTTATTACGAATTTTCTACGATCTCGAAATACAAGGAAACCACATGGATGAGCATGTCAAAAATTTTATTTTGATGTGTATTTTTTTTTGCGTATTAGCATTTGAACAACAGGAAACTCTCGAAAGAGTTATCACCACCTCGTTTCATTTTGATACGACACCTCGACGATTCCCCTCCAAAATAGCTGACGTTGGCGATCGATACACCAGTCTTTCGTAGTCCTCCTCCGAGAGGTATCCATGGTGACCGGAAGATGGCCGACGAGAGTGTAGCTCGGCGCCTGCGTTATCAGTGATCCTCTATTTCTTCGCCTGGTACCCCTGACATCGTCTCACACCCACTGAACTTACACATCTATCGGAGTAATTGAATTTTCCGGAGCGACGAAGTAACCCATGGAATTCTGCAGCAGCCTATGGTTTAAAGCGACGTATTACACGCCTCAAGCACTTTCGGAATCCTGAATCAATATCCTTCTGGACCCGAAGGATATTTCATTTTGAAAAATGACGATGAATCCCAACGACTATTACGGTTTCGTGCGGTTTTATATATAAAATTTGCAAAAATTGTCAGTCCCTGATTTTTCAATAAAATCGCGGTCTCACGAAATGGAAGCAAAATTTGAAGCTCGCTCTACGAATCCGCAGTATTCGAGAATCAAAGCCCCCCCCCCCCCCCCCCCCCCCCGGTACCTTCTTCCTTCTCTAATGTTTATTCGGGGGCACGAACGTACGATCGGGCACGATTCACTGAACCTCAAAGAGAGTTAACATCATATAAATCATAATAAAGGGTAGCAGAATGGGTAGCGAGAGAATGAGAGAGCAAGAGGAAGTGAAAGAGACCCAAACCTCGTACAAGGGCGACGAGGTAGAAAAATCATGAGGGTCCAAATGCATGGAACGAAAGTGTTGAAAGAGTTACCTGACATTCGGGCACAATTTCATTGTAAATAAAGAGGCTTGATTCAAACTTTCGTATACAAGGTATTCCATGCTGAACCACTTTTTTCTCATTATTTTATGAGACTCTCAACATTTTTGGGAATCACATGCCCGCATTGAAACTGATATCTCTGCCATTTACATTCAACGAGCTTTCTCAGAGGCACTTTTTTTTTAACAGAATATATTCACGAAGCATCCAGTTGGTAATTCAAGAATTCCTACCCCGCTGCTCGTATGGCGGGCACGTTACTCGCTCTTGTGATCGTAGCGCTTCATGCCAATACATGGAAGTCGTTTTTTTTTCGTTTTTTGATGAAATTTTACAATGAGCAAAGTTCATCAAACTTTGTGTAAATCAGTACAGCAGCAGAAGATTTGACAACGCAGGGATTCGTTGTATTCTTTCGAGAAGGTCTGGAGAAATTTCTGAATACAGGAAAAACAACAAAAGAAAGGCTTTTTTCTCGAAGATCATTTGATCGAGAGCGTCTATGAGTTCGACTGTCCTCAAGCAGATTCAGAAAAAAAAATTATTAAAAATAAGAAAGAAAAAAATGTCTATCCTCGCTTGAAATGTACAGTCTGAAGATTGACCATGAATTTTTTCATTTTTTTTTTGTGGTAGCCGGAAGGACCTGGTTCACGGAATCAAGGTGCCCAAAAAACGTCCAGGGATTGGAAGTTGAGAGACGGCTATCGAAATTGATCATTTTTTATAATAAACAAAAAACAGAAATGTGAAAAGAAAACGACATCGAGCATGGTGAATACGTGGGTGGAGAAGCTAGTCTCCTCACGACGGCGAGTCCCGCCAGTTTTTCATTTTTTGCGTAACATTTGTAAGTAGAGGGGAGCGGGGTTACGAGTGGTAATTGATTTCACGTCTTTGATTTACGACATATGACACAAAACGGTGATCTGGGGTAAAACCCGCTCGACTGCTGGCCCGAAAATTCTCCTGCCCCTGTGATCGTTCGCTGCGATCCCGTTCACCCCTTATGCTTTCCCTGTCGACGAGAAAAAAAAAGTAAAGGGGTCTTCGGATTTTTATCTTTACGGGAAAGAAGATGGAAGTTTTTTTTTACCCCAAAGGGTTGATGAGTTACGCTTGAAAAATATATCGAATCCCGTTTACCAATTTAACAGTTGAGTAAGTTCTCTCATTGCCACTGCTTGTGACCGATTTACAATATTCCATTATTTTCGAACGATAAACAAACCGTGAAACGGAATATTCAACGTCTGCTTGTCACCACGGCCGTTATCAGTTATTTGTAGTTGAATCAAAAATTTTCTTATAAAGAGCCGTTCGCTCAAATATCAAATAATTTTTTTTTCCACACGTACAACTTCCCACTCATTTTCTTTTTTAAAAAAATATTCTTAAATATATTTATGTGAATTCTATTTTATAATGAAATTTGGAGTAAAATGAATAGTTTCGTGCAATACCTTCGAGACTATCGTGAAGCCAATAGAATCCTCGGCAACTTCAATGGCCTCTATGACATTTTTAACGTATTACTATCACAAAACGACTTCATTTAGGATTCTTTCAGAATTTTGTATAAACGTTCTTGGCACCAAAACTAACAGTTTTCTCCTCTGAAGAAAAATTTACTGACGTTTAGAATTTGAGATATTTAATTTCCCATTTTTTTATTTTTCCCATCTAAAAACGCGTGTAAATTGAAGTCGCGTTTCTTTTGTTTTTTTTCGTGCAACTTTTTAAGGAAACGTGACTTCAATTTACACGCGTTTAGATGGGAAAAATAAAAAATTGGAAATACCGCAAATTCTAAACGTCAAAAAATGTTTCTTCATAGGAGAAAACTGTTAGTTTTGGTGCTAAGAACGTTAATACAAAATTTTAAAAGAACTCTAAATAAAGTCGTTTTGTGATAGTAACACCTTAAGAAAGAACGAAAATTATTTCGCAGATGAGAGAGTCTAGGACGAAAGAAATAACGGCAACTTCGAAAGCAAAAATCGTTGAAGCTTTTTCGAAATAAGGGATGACAATATCAATGACAATGAGCAAAGGAATATTCGATAATGAGTTGGTATTTCACCCTTCCGATGTATTTTTGTGAACCAAGCGTCAAAACGTCAGAGTGTCGAGCGGGTGATTGGTCGTCACATAAGCCGATCTATTTTGCCATTATAAGTTTCTCACTCCTCTGGCTTTTCCGTATTTGCTAGGGTGTCGACAACAATGCCGAGCGGGCATACTGCGGAGGCAGAACACCGCAAAACTGTCCGGATATACGTGTATAATATGGGAAAGGCAAACAAGAACTGAAGTATTAGAGAGTTTGTGAAAAAGTGCCTGGCATAGAAAAATCTTTCCAGCTATACATATAAATGTATGTGACACGACTTTTCTAATGTCACCACCATTTCTCGGATTAACTTCGAACCGATGAACGAGAGAAGACCATGAAAAATTCTGCATCCGTGGCATGTCTCTATCAAATATTCATTTATCATTCATCACGCGGGTGCTGTGCCTAAAATACTAATTTAACGATGAAAATTCGTGGATATAAGTTCCATTTAAATTTATAGCAAGCGACAAGTTGACGAGGAATAATTTGGAGCATTAAAAAAAAAATTGAAATTTGCAAATTGCTTCCTCAAGATTCACGATGTTCAAATCTTTCTCTATGAGAAAGTTTTTTTTTTTGTATTTGTATTTAAATTATATAATTTAGACAAAATTTCTAGAAAGAAAAGAGGAAGTACAGACTTATACACAATATTTTGCAACGTTTTCAAAAAATAAAACAGTTCAACGATTTTTCGAAAAACTAAGATTTTCGTGAAATTCGAAAACCCCTAAAATTAAAACCGTTCAATCGATATTTCCCAAATTCAATACCAACCTTCCTGTTATGATACTCTATTTATAAAAAAAAATTAATAATAAATCTTCAAATTTGCGGAAGCTAGAGCGATTACACACTTTTTTGAAAATTTCAAAATGCCGCAGAATTCGTATTTTTCTAGCAACTCCGACAAAATTCTCAGAGAACGAAGAGCTGGTATATATTAACATCTGTGCAAAACGGGAGCCCTCTAGCTCAAACCGTTCTCGAGTTATAAACGTTTAAATTTTACAGTGCCAGAACATACACACACACAGATCCGGATATTTTTTCTAGACATGATTTTTCGATGTATTGGGACATTTGAAGCACATTGACATTGAAAACTGGAAAAAAAAAAATTTCCACCGTCACATAGCTTCTTCTATGACGAACCGAAAGGAAAATATTATTGAGTATCTGAATCTCCCTGATGCCAATGATTTGGCTGCCTACAGTTTTCAACTTTTTATTCTGACTGCGTTGCACTCGGGATATATTTAAATGCTGTGGCTTTTTGAAAGAATCTCCACCGAATAGCCCTCCGCGGCTAAGAAGAGATAATAACAAGAAGCGATGTTTTCAAATAAAATCGTGATGTAAGAAAACAAACATCATTCGTTTTGGTGATTATTTGTTGCGCGTCGATATCTGAAATATTAAAAAACTTATTTTCCGCAGCGTCAGTCTTCCAAGTGTCAACATTTATCTACTTATGAGGTTGATACAAAAAAATGTTCAATGCACTGCAAATAAATTATTTGTCCTCGACATTAAAGTTCCGGAATGAACTCCCGAGTGCAAACATTTAATCTCATAGCCTTTTGGACAAAAAATCTATTTTTTAACACGTTTCGTGCTAAGAAATTCGATCAAGACTTGGCAGCAGTGCGACTAACTTATTCGTCCAAAAGTATCGATGATAAAAGTAGGAACGATTCTAAGAATTCTAAGAACGAATTTAAATGATAGTTAGCAGGTTTTCTTTTTATACCAATCGTAATCACGATTCATTAAATATAGAGACTGTTCTGCGAGTGTATCGACTCTCCAAAGACTCAATACGTATTAATATTTACTGACAGCTGTTGATCGTATGTCGTAGGAGTTGACTGTGACTTGAAGAAGTAGAAAAACGTGTCTCACGTCATAAGTAGCTTGACGCAAATGTTTCGCAGCATTATTCGGAAGTGTATCGACTAAATCGAAAAAATAAGAGATAACAAAAATGTATAAAAAGCCGCCTACGTATTTCAATGGAGAACCTGAAATTTCTTGACATTAACTCGCAGCTGCGCTGACTACACGTTCGAAATGGATTTGGGCAAGTATCCTGAATTATTTTGCTATAGTGATCTTCTTCGCGACACATTTTCCGATTTGAAAAACGTTTGCCAAATTTTGCAGTCGAGATTTTCACTCCAATCGAGAAAAAGAGATTGAAGCAATGGACGTGAAATTATTTAACGACGGTCACAAGTACATTGTCCGTTAACAGTGATTTCGCACCGTAAACCTTGTTTTTCTTCTTTCGTTTCCATGCAGACCATTTCGAATATTTTTGTGGTTACTTTTTCCAGTTTTTTTATTCGGCATTTTCACGTTGTGCTTTCCACTGAATTCATGTTTCAATTGGAAACAAATCGATTTCAATTCATCCAACGAGCTCGACGGATCTCCGAGCCATGAACAACTCGATAGACCTTTACCATCGAGAAGAGGTATTCGCTTGATTAGAACGATTGCCAAGAAATTTGAGATCGAGTACATTCAGGTAAAGTACTAACGAACAAAATCGAAGAGTTTTTTTTTTTTTTACAAAATAATTGATGCAATAACTGTTCACTTTTTTTTTTCGTTTCGCTAGAGAATGCTTGAGTTCGATCCTGAAACGAGGGTTATTTCGCCATTGAGTGTTTTTATCCCTTTGCTGGTATTATCTTATGGGGCACGAGGTGACACGAGGTTGGAATTAATTCGTGCCCTTGGAGTCCCTTACCTGAGTACGTCGCTTGCTAAAAATGGCTTTCATAGGCTACTCCACGTCCTAAACGTGAGTTAACAGTGAAATGATTTTTTTTTCAAATCCTGAATTTGTGTTCTCCTCTTTTGCACTTTCAACCGTTGCGAAACTGATTTGATAAAAAATTGAAATGTCTTTGAAAATGCGTTGTTAGTGTCGTCTACGTGCGAGAACGCTGTGGTACGAAAACATCCCATAAAAATGTAGAATTAATACAAACCAAGATGAGATCGAGTGAGTAAAATAATTGAAACTTTGTTAAAATCGTGTCATTTCAGAATTACGATCTACGTATAGGCACGAAAATTTTTTATCCTTCTAATCTCAAGCCAAACCTCGAGTTCGTCGACACGGCTTCCAATTTCTTTCATACAACAATGGAGAGTGTTGATCTCAATGGTGAACACATGCCAATCGCGAAGATCAATCAGTGGTTGGCAGAGCAAACAAACGGTCAACACAGCGACAACTTTTTCCAGCAATGTAAACTATTCTTCCTTTTTTTTCTTGTTGTATCTTTTGATAAATTTTGCAAAAACCCAAACTGGCTAATTGAATGGGAATCAACTTCATTTCCAGGACAATTTTCTTTTCTTTTTCTAAATGTCCCAATAAATCCAAATATATCAATTTTGACCTCAAATGAATTGTTTTTTTTTTTTTTTTTGTGCAGATCAGATTGGACCCAATCCAGCTATCATTCTCGTAAATGCCATCTATTTCAAAGGTTTTTGGAAATCAGGGTTTAACCCTTCCTTGACGAAGTTACGCCCTTTCCGAGTGTTAAATGACGACACGATTGATATCATGACCATGTACAAACATGGTCGGTACCAGTATGGCGAAATTCCGGAACTCGATTCGAGGGTCCTCAAAATTCCGTACAAGGTAAATTTATTTCACGAAACTCTGAACGAACTGATATTGAATGTCTGAAAAAATACAATTATCGAGAAAAGAAACTAATAATTTTCTATTTTCTCTATTTTATTTTATTTTTTGAAAGCTGAGAATAAAATCAAACTGCAGTGTTTGTCTGTGACAATTTTTGCGAATGCGAAACCGAACGACGAAAAAAAATTGAGGCGATTCCGACAATAAATAAAAATATGAATAAACTGAATATTTTTGGTCGAACTGTAACGATGCAAACTTCGATTTCGCGTACATCGGACACGTATTAATTAAACAATATTTTATCAAGACTTTTTCGGACATCATCATCAATAAAAATCAAAATTCATCACTTTTTGTCAAAGATAATCATCCCAATAATTTGACACGATAATAATTACAGAAATTTCTTTTCACAAATGACTTGAAAGAAAAATAAACAATCATAAAAAAATCAACAGCACTTTTATGAAAATTAACAAACGATAATAAAATTATGTGAAACGTTTGAATAAATTGAAAAATTGAGAAAAATTCGATCTAAAAACAATGCCATTCTTGCTATACATCCGCACCATCTACTTTGATTCATTTTAGAAAAAAAAGTAATTCGAGTTTCTTACAAAGACCAATAATCAACCAGAACGCTTTTTCCAGAGCGAGGCTCCAGACGATTCAGTGAACATGTTCGTCATTCTTCCGAATAAGGTTGACGGATATTTTCAGTTGGTACCAAAACTTCGAAATATTACATTGAAGGGCCTTTATCATATTGGATCAATGAAGAACGTGCACCTGTATTTACCGAAATTCAAGGTTGAAACCGACATTTCCCTGAGCTACTGGTTACCCGAAGTTAGTTTTATTCTCTTAATAATTTATTTCACAAAGCAACGAGTGCAAAAATTGAATGCATTACGTCGATGATCTATTAACTCATTCAGTTATTTGTTGAAACTCCTCGTTAGTTTTTGGGAGGTTCGAGTCTTTTCGTAACTCCGGTCAACTTTAGCAGGATGTTTAGCGAAAAAGAAATACGTTTGGGCCCGTCGCCAAGCAAAGCCATCATCGAGATTGACGAGGCTGGCGACGTCAGTGACCAAGTGTCCGGTAAGAGCTACAGCCATTTTTTTTTTTTCATAAGAGTCATTGCCATCAGTTATCACACAGTTTTGTCCTCATGATTTTCCTTTATCCTCCTCTTACGTTTGTTCTCTTTACAATTAGGATTAGATTATGAAAAAACTCGATTCCCTCGGTCCAGTGCCGTTTTGGAAACGATCGAATTCAGAGTGAATCATTCATTCATCGCTGTAATCGCGACTAAGGGAGAAATCCTTCTGGATCTTTTTACGATCAACTTCACTGCCAGGTAAGAGGATAAAGCTTCGTGTTCAAAATGGTCTACATATAATTTTTTTCTTCACGTGTTTGCACAATAATATTTTTCATTATCGATGAACGTCAACTGCGAAAGCTCGAATACACAAAATCTCAATTATTTTAGTAATTCGATTTTTTTTTATCGAACAAAACACCAAGAACCTCTCCAACCAATGAATTATTCAACTTTCAGCAAATTGTATTACATGTCGCTGCTCGAAAAGGAACGACTAAGCCGATAATTAGAATTTCTTTAAATTAATTCACAAAATCACGCCAAACTGAAGTGTCTTGAGGAAATCGCGTGTGTGTCGCATGCAGAAGGCACGAGTGTGCCATGTGCAGAACGGGTGTATGTAAGTGAGGCGGACAACCGTGAGCGTTGGCCAGGCAACTGGAATCTAGCAGAAACTTCGAGTTGCCGAACGCCACATGGAAATACGCTCAATAATTTGTCTCCAATCTTGCGAAGAATAAATCTTCATCAGTTAAATCACAATGGACGGTACAAAAAAAAAAAAAAAGAACTGGCGACGCGAATCGTCAGACTGTCTGGAAAATCTAATTTTATTCACGAGTGATAAACTTTACGAGTAAAATACTTCGGGCCAATCCTCAAAACCGGAACAAGATAAAATCACAAAATGAAAAAATTCTGTTACAGCCACTGAAGGGGATGACACTCGCAAATTTATGTAATTTTTACTAGTAAATATTAATTTATTACAATGCAAGAAATTATAAAAAAATATTCATTCCACGTTACATCTTAAGTGGCAATTAAAAAATTTGGACGAAATTATTTTGATGTCAGGAAAAATTAGGCGGAGCTGCTTCATGTCGCAGATCGAATTTTGTTATTATTTTTGTTTCGATTTTTGTAGCATTAAAATAAATGTCAGTAAAGTTGCAACGAATTTAGTATTTTACGTTAAATGGGCAAAAAAAAACAGAATTATCCTTGCGATGCTCCATCAGTGAAGCGACAACTTCGGAACAATAATTCGAAGGTTGTTTTTTTTTATATTTTTTTTTTTTTACGACGTAATAACGCTTTCAAACGATCAGATTTTTGAAGCAGAATACACCGAGTGTGGTGCATGCCTGCGTCATCGACACCTGCTAATCTGGCCTGGCCATCTGGAGAAAATTTTTAGACACATTCATCACAATCCTGGAGGGTCTCAAACAGTGTTTAGGGATGAGATACCCATCAAGGGAATCGAGTGTTACACTCCGAGAGATGAATCGTACGGGCTGAATCGGACTTGAGTATCTCGAGTACTTGATGGGCACCGTAATGTCTTTGTGGAGTGTATAATCCTTGAACCATTTTTTTATGCTATTTCGCCAGTGATGTTGAGCTATATTTTGAAAATTCAGTCCAATGCTTCGAAAATATCATTTTTCACAATTTTTGAATAAAATTTCCAAAAAGCCTCATGACCTCAATTTAGTTTCACCACAAGTTTTTGCAATTTTTTGTTATATTTGTCGGAAAGAGACAAACAGTTTATTTAATTGAATAATTCTTTATTCCGCGAATAAGAAGCGTAGTGATCGAGGGTGATCGTTCGATTTCCCCCTTTTCGTTCGCAAACGTTGGTCGATTTGGCTCGAGCGTTTTTTTTTCTCCCGTTGCTCGGCAACCGTCCCATCGCTCCTTCGTTTTGCTCGACGCTTCTTTTCCAAAAATTTTTTCTTCTTTAAAAATTAATGTCCGGTTGCTACAGTCGTGTCTATACAGGATGACAATTTAGGGATGGAGAGGCTTTTTTTACAGCCATTTGCGTGGTGATATCGGGATGTTTCGGGGGTGTTTCTTCAACGGTTTTTTGTGCTTTCGTCAAAAAAAAATACCCGGAAATCATAGCTCGCATAGGTTTTGCAGAGGAAGAAAAAAAATGATTAAAAATTTTTTTAAATGGTACATAGCCCTACAAAAAAAAATAGAGCGTATTTTTCTGAAAACAAAACACCCGTCATAAAGTTGTTTGAGATTTTTTGTTACTGAGGAAAATAAGATTGAAAATAGACAAAATCAGTCCATTCGAGTTTTTGAGTCTCGCAGAGACTTAAAAAACGTAAAAAAGCCTGTCCGTCCATAAATTGTCACTCTGTATACTGATGAAAATCTATCGGGAGAAAAATTGAATTTGCACATCTGAACTTGCCCGGCAATGGAACGAAAATAAAAAATAAATACGATCGTCCGTCTAAATTGTACCAACCTTTTCTCATCAGTTTAGCAAATTGGCTACGTCCCTCTAATTAATATCTGATTAACGAATGATCCGTCTAGAGCAAAAGTCAAAGGTACGTCTCTCGTGAGTTCCACGAGCCAGTGGGTCTCTGAAATTTATCAGCGACTTGTGGAAGACTCTGTATGTGCCCACGGATGTTGTGCCTCGCTGAAAAGATTATGTATATCTTAGCCGCGGGCCGAACTAGTGCCAGCAAACGGGATATCGTTACAAATTCCTCCAAAGCATCCTCCTATATGTTTGAGTTGAATAGTGCATGTTGGCAAGCGTTTGCGAGCTCGAATCCGAGAAGGGGCAGTCTCGTCATGCGCCGACGGCCGAATCACCGGATTAGCCTGCCTGTTGAATGCATCAACGAAACATCCAGCCCACCTTCAAACGTATCCCCCTTCTTTCCAATGCGCTTTTATATATTTTTTCTCTCGTCTCTCAGTTGCTTTCTGTCCACGTTTGCCTTCCGTTCGCTATGAGTGTCGATGATGAAAAACATATAAAAAAATATACCAATTCTCCACACGTTCAGTAGAAAATTGAGACGTACCCGATGGCGGGATAAAGCGACGTGAAAAAAGTGGAGGCAAACTTTACCAGACATATTAAAGGTTTCGGATACTCAATACCACGTGTTGTGATTCACTTTATTCAAAATCGCAGTCCTCACGCCATGTTTATCCTCAGTGTAATAAATGTAATTCTACTCTCTACCATTTTGAATTAAATGGTAGCTCATATTCAACCAGTGGATTTTATTAGCAACCAAAACCGTTCGTGTACAAGATTTCTTTACTCAAAAACTCCTGGAGTAGGCGGAATGTTAAAAATTCCAAGTCATCGAGGACTTTAGTACGTTCAGGACATATTACATCAAATTACGAAAATTAGTTTATCAAAAAAAAATCGGAAGAACTTCACGAATAAATGTTTCTTACTCATTTATATTTTTATTTTAATATTTTGTGCGTTATATTTACGATGTGTCGTTTTTCTTCACGATCCACTTTTTCCGGAGAAAAAAAAGGTCCAAAGTAAAAATTCAGAAAAAATTACATTAAATTGAGGAAAAAATGATGAATTTTACGGGCAGGGGAGTTTCGGATTCGATAAAATATTTGTTAGAGCTTAATAAATAATGAAAATTTATTATTATTTTTTTATTGATTGTATGGTAAATTGTGGAAAGCAATGAACAGGAAACGGAACTGATTAATCGAAGAAAGAGATCGGAGGAGTTTATTCCTTCAAAGGATGCCGACGATTCTCAAACTTAATGCGTATCGTCGCGTAGAATCGAGGATTTTATCGTCCACTGGGCGAAGGAGACGCCTTCGTCCTTTTTTCTCACTCCCCATACACATCGCTTTTTTTGTCAATTTCGCTTACCATCGAAAATTTACCGCGACAGCCCCGATGCTTGATCAAGCATTGCTTCCGGTTTTTGTGGAAGAGAAAGGACAACTTGATCGATTTGCGGCACATCTCAGTCGAATGAAACTCTATAAATAATTAAAAACTTCTATTTTGACTCGAAATCAAATGGACAATAGTTCAATGACTTGGCTAATTAGCTCACGCACACTGTACACCGTTTTCGTAACTTATGTCAAAATACCATCCCCGCCGAACTTTCCAAAAAGCAGTGATATCTCGAGGATAAAAAGGACTGAAAAAAATCGAGTTTTTACTCGCCTATGAATAAACCACTAAATATTGTGTTGAAAGAGCTTCTTTTTTCAGATATTGTTACACTCAATAAAAATACTTTCATTCTTATCAGACGTTCGTTGTCGAATTTGCAAATGTCGAGTGGCCATCGTGCATGGACAAAGCTAGACCATCGAGTTCTGTTTCTGCTAAGAACGTTGACGAAGAAAATGATTTCATCAGTGATGTCATCATATGTTTGAATTCGGAAATTGCAATTCTTTTGAATAATTTGAAGAGCCACGATATATCTGGAGAAATAGTTGGCTGTAGATCGGGAAGCTGAGCCTGAATGTTCACAATGGTTGGGTTCGGAAACGTCGAATGTTAAGTGATGCACGAAGGGTATTTTTTACGGTAGGAGAAACGATGATTGATAGCCATTGGAGAATGGTGATCCGTATAATTCGCGTACGTAAGGGAAAATGCCATTGAGCTTTGTTTGCTTGTCGAGACGCATGCACGTTTACTATTCGCATGCGCTTTTTTTTCATTCAGGTTGGTTTATTTCTTTTCGAAAACTGGGAGACCCGAGTCAGCGGACGCACGTCATTACCTGTCCAATTTCGAGCGAGCGGACGGTCGACGAAGATCGGTAGCCCCGGACACGATCTGTTACGCTCCTCCACAGAGAAAACTGATGTTTAACTCTGTACAATTTTAACAATGCTTCCCCGGAGGGAAACTGATCTAGTGACAAGTCTATCCATTGGAGCGACCCGTCGAGACACGGGTCAACGATTCTAGGTCACAAGAAGAATCCAGTAAATGTCGAAAATTGACCGTTCGTATATATACAATTAGAAAAGTTTTCACTTCTTTTTTCACCCCAATTCGAGCTGCTTCGATTGCATCCCACTTCTCATGGTTGATGACTACTCAACGGTAGGTCACTCGCATCAATCATTCTGTTCGATATACACTCGATACTTCTTAATATGGAAAAACTAAATATTTGGATGAAGATGATGCCCTGTATTTAGAAGATTTACTCAACGTGTATAAATATAGTAATCGCGCGCTATGGTCACATTGAAAAATTAACTCTCCTGTTGATGGTTGAAAACTTGGATGTGACTTGCGAAATAATTTCATCATGTGCATCGCTATTGGTATTTGATGGTTTTTTTTGTGTTTTTTTCTTTAAATTAATTGCAATATCATTTTTGATCAATATGACAAGTCACAACAAATACCCATTTTTCGCAAAAGGACCTTTTGTAAACATTTAC
This sequence comes from Hyposoter dolosus, assembly GCA_963921915.1. Classification (NCBI taxonomy): domain Eukaryota; kingdom Metazoa; phylum Arthropoda; class Insecta; order Hymenoptera; family Ichneumonidae; genus Hyposoter; species Hyposoter dolosus. The sequence goes on from OY998133.1 coordinate 4,568,641, forward strand.
CGAAAAAGTGACCCTGTTGATCGTCCGGAGATAATTTTTTATGGCACCCCGGATCTTTTGGGTCATTTTCGTGCAGCCACTTATATCTCACTTATTTGGAGAGACAAAAATGTAAAAAATTCTGGAGTACTCTCCAGTGATTCTACTTTAAGGTTTCGTAGTCGTTAGAGTCGTTGCATTTTTTTTCGTTCCAAATAAAAAGTTTTGGAAAACAAGATTTTGGAAAAAAAATTGTCCCTTGGGTCGAAAAGACCCGCATATCATCCGTGGAATGTTAACCTGAAGAAATAAAAAAAACTGCCAACACAAAAGCAACAATACTGAACGATTTTTTCTGCATTATCAATTTTCGCAGTTATTTCCAAGGAAAAACGTTCGCTGATGTGACGATGTAGCTGACTAGACTTTTCCTTGGAAATTGTGACCCGCCACGTAGATGGCGCATTGAAAGTGAAAAAAAAGGACGAGCGATGACAAGCAGCAGGGTAAAGAACAAGCGTTGAAAGAAAATTGTCGTACAGTGAGGCGAGACGAGAGAGCGAGTCGAAGCACACAATGACAAATATACACACACCGAGGCACACTGGAAATTTGTTTTGTGAGACCGGCGCGCGTGTGCATTAGTAGTAGAGCGATCTCGTTTCACGCCGGCCAAAAAAAGAACGATCCGAGGGAAGAAGGGAGCGGGGGATAGGTCGAAATATGCGCAAACGGGCGGGAGAAATGACTATGGCGTGACAGGCCAGTGCTGTGTCAAGGGGCGTTGCACACATGCGCGTAACAATCCATCGAGAGTCAACTTGCCATATGAAGCAAGAGAGAGAATGTTTTTTTCCTCAATGTGTAAATGTTCCCTAAGCTTTTCAAATCCACGGAAACTACCTGCTGCAGTTTTTCTTTCTTTCTTTTTTCCTTCTTTCAACTTTTCTTCTTTGAACTTCCGATTGAAACATAACGATGAGCTATATCGCTCTCCTTTTTCTTCCCAGTCGTCACACCTAAGTGAGCAACGATTCTCTCCTAAATTCAGCGAAAACCTTTCCCAGAATAGTACCGTAAGGACATTATACTTCCCAGTTTTCTATCGACATAAAGAAAAATTATAAATTTACAATTTAGTGAATTTTGTACGCTTGCTTCAAAATATTTAAAAATTATATATTTGGCGAAGTATTTACGCGAGAATTTCGGATTTTTCAAGAATATTATTTTCAATTCCCGTCATTTAAATCTTCGCAAAACTTTTTTTGAAAAAAAAGGACAATGAAGGCGTAATTTTAAAAAATCCGATATCCAGCGTGGTCTAAATTCTCCGGCATAGCTAATAAAACCATAAGAGTTCAAAATATTGACCGTACTTCGGAAATGTTCTACGTTTTCAAAATTTATTTTCCCGATATCGACACAAAACGTCTTTTGTATCTTGCAATACGCATTCCACGTTTTTAGGTTGAATTTCGTTCCAGTGATGAACGAAAGGAATTTTTTTTTTTATTGTAAACGCCACAGCTTTCTACTTTCGGACCCTCTACAAAATAGATCGGTATTTTGACTGTCCATTTCCCCATAAATCGTCACAACTAATAGGTGAGAAGTTAGTTATATTGTTATACGCCCTTAACTTGTCGAAGTGTCAACGCGAGAAGATCGAAGACACCAGATTTTTTTTTCATCGTTGGACAATGTCTCGGTGCCTGGGATTGAGCAGTGCCTGGAAACAGCTTCGAGCGTGTTGAAATTTGAGTTTCTCACCGGGTACATTTGATGGACAAAAATGGCCAAAAATAAATTTGTGTACCGGGTAAAGTTACGAAAAAAAATAGGGATCGCGTTGACTGAAATGCTCCATGATACATAGACAGGAATGCGGAAATAACATTTACGCAACTAAGCAGCCGAATTGCAATAAACACGATTTTCCATATCTCGATGGCGAGAAAATATTTGGAAAGAGGTGATGATAGTAGTCGCGATGAAATATCCTCCTGGCTGCGCCACTGAAGCCTTCGTAGAAACCTTCAAAAATTTAGCACCTAGAAGAAAGTTACGACGGCAATCGGAAATTTGCCCGAACGGCAACCGCCAATTTCACAGTCGTTTAAAGAGCGATATTTCAACTTGATTTACGTCCGAGAACACCGTCGTATGCTCTCTTGCGCGACTCCATTCGGCATCATATTCCATGATAAAAATAAAACAAATAGAGAAAAGTACTTGTTCCGACAGTATATACGTGTTTCCCACGTTGGCTTATAATTGAAGATCAAAAATTGAATCTTCAAACTCAGTCCATGATTTCGTCATAATTTAAAAAAATTTTGAACTAAAAGTTTCGTTCTATTTTCAGAATAATTGTTGCCTAATTCGATGCGCCACCTTCGTGCAAATTTTCTGTTAGCATATATGAGTGAATAAGTGAACCCGTGAATCGGTGTCGTTTTCGTCCAGCCTTCTTCGCATATATTGCTTGATATTTAATGAAAAAAAAATATTCATTGAAAATAAGAAGAAAAAAATTATATTCTCGCTCCAAAAGTAGAGTCTGAAGATTTACGATTTTTTTCAGATTTTTTCATTTATAATTGCGGGTGTGGTCGAGCAAAGACCCTGGATCACGTAATTAGGGTGCCCAAAAAACATTCACGGATCGAGGGTTGATTCAGGGCAATGTTCATAAATTTTAGGAAAACTAGAAAAAATAACTAGAAGTTCCAGTTCCGTTTTCCTAGAGTCTCGATTCCCTAATATTTTTTGTAGTCTCAACCGGAAGGTAATATTGAAATATGTAGAACGACATTAGGTAAAAAAAAAAAAAACGTCATCATAGGAAAAAGATGAAGAAGACATAGAAATCGTTTCATCAAGAATACCTTGGAAATGAAGTTGCTGGGACCAAGCTCGAAGGCGTTAAGTGTGCAGGCTCGTAGACGATTCTTCGGTAGACGTCAATTAAGAGAGGTCGAGACCTTTTGTAGTTGGCAACGCCGGGGGGTACTCTACGGAACTGGCGAAGGGGGTTTGCGATTATGTTTCGAACCAGAGCACGATGTTATAATAATAAAAAAAAAAAAAAAGTCTCGTGGCGTTTCTAGTGCGATAGAGCAGAATGGGGTCCAGGATGAGATACGCCTAAGAGAGTACAAGAGGAGCCGGCGTCAAGAGGGAGCCAAAAGAGAGAGTGAGAACTCACGCTAGGCTAGAACGCGAGCGACTCAGCATGATGCCAAAATAACCAAATGTCAACATCATCGGGCGTCAAGGGGTTTATGATCGAATTATAGGGAGAGCTACGAGCAGCTCCTGGCGAGTTTCCGCTTTGCTTCAATTACGAAACAATGTCTGTGTGTTACGCAGCTGCATGTGCCGGTCTGACCGTTCTTCTCTTGCTCTCTTTCGCTCCCTTTCTTTTTAACTTTTTATTTCGTTTCCGCCCAACTCCTCTATCCTTCCTCGTATTCAACTTTTCTTTGTGGAAAAAAACGCAACCATGAAATTCCAACATGACGCCATGTGGGTCCATTTCTCGACAAAATTCGATCCCAGCCACTGCACGAGATGACGTTCTATTCCATCACCATTGCGTGACGTCCGGACCTCCACTGGACATACTACTAACCAATACTTGAATAAACTGACCGCCTATATACTGGACGCACGGCCAATTTTGCGATCGTACCAATTCCCATTATCTCATGGGCGGCTTGCTCGGACCTTTGCCACTCTCACATCACGCAGCTATTGTTGTTGCATGGCCTTTCGCGACGTACCATAAATCGGCCATCATTACAGAGGTTACACCTTTACTCACTGAATTTTTATGTTAATTCACACATTCCCCGATAGGACTCATTATATTCCTTTATGTCTCTCTTTCGCTCTTTTGGTTGCAGTTTCAACAAAATTCTTTCTTCGTGGATTTTAGAAACTCGTATAATTCATGGACTCTGCTTATTAAGCTTCTCTATGAGTTCATGTTGAGAGAGTTGACTCTGAAAAGTCCTCTGAATATTTTTTATTTTCCCATCGGCTCGAACTTCAATTTGCTCGATCGTTTTTTGTTCAGCCTCGAATAAAGCTCCATCTTTTCCCTTCACCACAATCCTTGTGCAAATCGAATAATCTGAATAACTTCAATAGTTCGAAATACTCGAAATGGTTTTGATACACCGAGATAAAATAATATCAAAAAATACTATGGCAACATAGTTCCCTGATATCATGTCGCCCCTTTGAGGGATTTTAGCAAAAACATCATCATTCATATTCTATTGAAAATAGTGGAAATTTTTAGCGGACATTTTTCGCCCAACTTCAGATGAAAAATTACCATGTATTTGCTAAAATCTCTCAGAGGGACGAGGGCGTACCGTAGAACTTCGATGTCTTAGTGATTTTTGGTAATATTTTCTTTCCGTGTATTTGGTTGGCCCTTGACAATGAGGATTCGGATGCTGCAAAGCGAGATAAGCGATTTTTATTTAAAAAATCGTTCATTCGAGTTGAAACGCTCCATAGTATTTTGTAGTCTCTTGAACGAAAGCCGTAGACAGCCGTGCTTGTAATTTAACGAGTTCAAGTAGTGAAATCGTTTTGGAACATGGGAGTGTCAGTGAGGAGCTCCGTTTTCTCAGGAGTCGTGGCTCATGTCGTGGAAACGTAACCATCTTTCCAGCAACGGAAGAAGATGTACGGAAATCCCTTGGTAGAGCTAACAGAGCTCTGTAGATTGCCGACAGACATCAGAGGCGAGACTGCTTGCAAACCAAACAAACGCGACAACGCAAACGCCGCGTTTTATTATCGACGAAGCAGACTTTTATTACGTCCCGGACTCGTTTAGATATGATGAACTCGGGGAACGACTCCCGTGGCCATGCAAGAGTTATACAAAGGAAATCCCATACGTGTTATCGCCAACTTTGATGAGTGCCGACCCCAGCGATCGTAATGTATTCCTCGATGACTCTCATCCTTCCAGCTGCTTTATATGCAGCTACTTTTCCATTGATATACGCAAATGCAAACAAACATTGCGTGAGATTTTTACAGTTTCCTGGCTTCTGAATTCAAGGAGCTAAAATCAACGTGAATCGTCAATAATGAGGCATATGATGTGGTCGTTATTTTTCAAGAATCAATGCCGAAGAAAAAAAAATTTGGCCTGGAGGAATCTAATGAAACGGCCGATGAAAATCTCAAATATTGAATTTCTCGGGATTGGCTGGACGGATTTTCTTCATCCAAGGACCATTGGAAAGATAAACAAATTGTAGAAAATTAAAATCTAATATGAGATTTTTCCCTCAACCCATTTCTCCGTGAGAACGATTTAAAAACGCTGCGACGTCATCAGACGAAGATGTACACCACGTGAACAAAAATCAGGTCGCATGGTCAAGTGCATGCTGCTCGTGTACAAAATCTTTATGAGCAAAAAATGTGTCATGTCAAAAGTAATGATGAATCCGGTTCTTCCATATTAACATGATGGGTCGTGCAAGGAGTGACCCTTTCGTCAACCGGGGCAAATTAAAATAAAGAGAATTGTACCGGGTGCACGTAACGATGCTGCACTTCATCATGTCGACGATCCGTATCACACGCGTGAATCGTTAATAGATTTACTGCTGTACTCTCTATACAGTAAAGTTGGTTCTCGCTACCGAATGGGGTAACGCTGGTCGATTATCCGTCAAGAGCACACCCCTCTAATGTTAAACAGGCTGCGTTTAAAAAGCCTAAAAAACTCCGTGTTCCATCTTATAATATCGGGTAATCTTTGACAAATGTAGTTGAGCCAGAACGTCATGAGAGAATAACTGGCTTCGGTTGGACATGGAAAAGGAAAGGAAAAGAGTGAGCAACAAAGAGAATGAAGGAAGAAAAGATCGTGCTGCGACACCCTTTCCTAGGCACTGACAACGACCAAAAAAAATACTGACGAGAACAAATTAACCCTCAGTTCTGTCACACCCTCGCTTCGGCAGCTTTCTCCAATTGTGAACTGCAAATTTGTACAGCGGAGCTCAAAAATTCTGCTCAAATTTATCGATGCTATAAAAAATCACGATAATGTCTTCATAATTAAAATAAAAGTCTTCAAACATTTTTCCACTTCACACATATCGATCATGATGAATCTATAACTTAAAGCTGCAAATACAAATGACGAAAACTGCAGAAACCTTCAAATCAGCGAAATCTTCTCATCTCCAAAAATGTTCTTCGTCAAATTCTACGATCTAACTATGATCCGCATAGTCCGAATAGAATTTATGGAACAGCCTCTACATCAAGAAGTATCTCGAATACACCATCTCGCTACTGGGCATCACTGACAAGTCCTGGCTTTATAGCAGGCACAGAGGATGCAGCCCCATAGCGCTGCCGAGCTCTCAAGCCCTTTCATTCTTTCATTTCCTTGATGGATGGTCGTACCAGGTGATGCACCCTCACCATTCAACACCCTCGTTTAAAGCGTGATACACGATACACTTTTTTCCCTTTATACTATCGACTGACTCTTTAGCTCTTTTCTAATAGGATTCTCAGTATACTGATGTTATTCTGTATAATATACATTTCGTTTTTTTTTTTATCATTGTTCAACCCTTTGTATTTCCAACACAGACGGAATACCCTGCTTATTTTGACCTGAATCGACAACTGATTTGTTCGATACACGTTCAAAATATTTTTAGTCCAACCCACTGCAAATCATAATCGTTAAAAATGGTAAAAATTCAACATTTTTATAATATTACCATTTTTTTCGATAGCGAAATATTGTTGAGTGTTAACAAACGATTACGTACAGTTTAGTTAGTTACAGCAAAGTTAGTTAGTTAGCTAAATTTTCAAGTGTTTTTTTGGACGTATGAGGCAACTGGTCTGACCGGAAATGTGACGTTCTTTATTTTGTTAATGTTACAATGGACTCAACTTTTTATTTTGTGTAACGTAACGCGATTATAACGACTGCGATGATTCATGGGTACTTGCTAATACAGATTTAATCCTAGAAAATTTGTCTCGCTGTCCTTAAACGGGACGAACGACCACAAACAGATCGCAGAGTCACCGAGTCGTAAATAAACACTGCTAGTGGCGGGTTATGGTATTACATGCTTTTTCGAATAAAACCCAATGTATATAGGAAATGGTACATAGGTGACGAAAAGTTTTTGAGTATAAGCGATGCGTCCTGCTGCAAGAATCCATTATCGCCATTAAAAAACGATCCAACATTCACCCAGGGAGCTTGTCAGTCGTTAAAAAGATGAAACATTGTGAATCGATCGACATAGCGCGTGCTGCTTCCACTCCGCTGCCAGAAATATTTTGACAAATTCGATGCTTCGATATACTTTTATTTTTCCAAAAAAAAAAAACAATATTCTAGGATTTTTCATATTATTATTTTTGTATCGCAATATTTTAAAAATGTTCACATTGTTTTCGTATCGCAGTTGCATCTCCAGAAAAAAAGCAGTTCACAGGGAACCTTTTTGATCCTCTGAGATCATAAGATTTGAATAAAACGAAATTTCAAGAGTTCAAAGTACCTGACGAACTCGTTGACATATTTGCATGTGATTTGTAAGAGCTGCCATGACTGTGATGTCACGAATCGTTTTCTCAAATGAGCTTGTTCGTTCGTCATGTCAAATTGGACTTGAATACGAGCAACAGAAGGTTCGAATTGTTTGTTAGGGGACGAGGAAATTCGACCCGACGGGCTTGACTTAACAGAGCACCTAGACACTCTTTATTTCCCCAATTCTCGTTTTAATCAACGCGTTAGGCAGGCTTTAGTGGACGAATGTTTTCATTGTCTTTGCGACACCCTTAAGCCTTTGTACATTTATGGAACAGGCTCCATGTTTTGTTCTCTATAATCAGCCCTTACACCGATCCTCTTGTTTATCATCTCATTCGACTTTCTACGACTTACCATTGTTAATTAGTATTTTAGTTAATTTATTTGCTGTTGGAAAAGAGCTTCATTGGCATAATTATAAGGATGGAATCGATGTTGTTATTCTTGTATGTCAGTATTACGCCCTAATGGTGTCCTTATCTTTAGAAAAATTGACGCTTTGTTGAGGCAAAAGTACTATTGCATTTTTCACTATAAGAGCAACACGAAAGTCAATAACATTTATAATTTTTTGTTGATAGCTCGAGTAGGAATGTCAGTTTCATAAAAATTGATCGCGAGTATTACTTTGTACATTTATTATGAAGGTTTGACTTCGTGTGTCCATCTGATGACATTATGCAAATTCCTCCGTGGATCATATGATTTTTTATGGCACCCCGGATCGTATATTATGGATAGTAAATCCTGGAATGTTGCATTTTCTTTGTTTTAGAATAAAGAGTTTCAAAAAATGAGATTTTCGGAAAAAAGTTGTCGCTTGGGTTGAAAAAGACGCTTATTAGATATTTAATTTCTCGATCCGTCATTTTTCCATTGGATTCCACTTCAAGATCCAAATATTCAAAGGATCTTGAGTTTTCAGACGGATATACATTTATCGCAAGTTGCACGCCGGAAGTGACTTACACGCACGTTTCGAGTTTACTCAGAAACGACCTTTTTGGTACTCGTCTCAGCTTGACCCTTGACGCTGCGGAGATCAATTGTCCAGTCGAGTGTGTCTCTCGTCCCTCTCGCTCTGTCACTCTCTGCAGATGTTTGTTTTCGTCTGAAATGCACTCTAGCACGAGCCTTTATAGCTTGCATCATATTGTGTGCACAGAAAATGAAGAGAATGCGATTCCAATACTATTTTTTTTCAAAATGCTCCGAAAATCAATATTTATTGTTTTTTCTCCAAAATGCTTCGAAAATGATTGATTTCTCAAACTCAAAAACTAAAAATTCACATGACAACGATATTCCTTCGTATTTTTTGTACAATTCAATTTCGTACATTGATCCAGAAATTCATGAAACTCAACGTTAAAAAGGGAAATGAGAATTCTTCTATTTTTATGACTTTTCTATAAAGTTCTTAGATTTTCGTGGCCCTACTTTATTTTTTTTCATCATTCGATAAAAGAAAAAAAAATTCACAAGCGCGACTTTGAATGCATTGCTTTTCAAAGTCTTTCAACACGATGCATGATTAAGCTCTGGTTATGACGTAAGAATATGGAGCGTATGAATTTCATTTTTTTTTTTTAAATTTCATCCAAATTACTTCCGGTTACGTGGACGTGGAAATTTTCGTGAATCCAGGTATTGATCGTCAGTCTTTTTGGGTCACGGTGAGCTCTGCCAGTTCGGCGTCTCGATTATACGGTTCCTTTAGTTCCGTAAATGAAAGAATATACCGAAAACCATGCACGGTCGAGCCGAGCCCCGAGTCTGCGGTAAAACAACGAGCAACCATGCAAGAGGATAGCATTATTTATATCTGCGTCAATTACACTGGCCACCGGTCCGTCGAGATAAACCGGGAGCAAAAACCGCACAAAGGATCATGCCCCGGCAGGAATAGCAGTTGAGCGGTTTCTTCGTTCTTTCTTTCATCATTTTTTTATTCTCATTGACCCCTTGTACCCCTGAGTGTTCTTGTCAGAGAATTCTCCAAAGAATTCGTTACAAAACGTGCAAAATAGATTTTTCAAAGGGGAATTGTCGTGTGAAAAGCTTAAACATTATTCACAGAATACTCATTTTGGTACTTGGTTCCATTCAAGAAACCTCTTTGCAATCCTGATCCATTTATCCCTTGCAATAATATTTATTTTCAATTTTTATTGTCGATTTGAATAATGTCAAAATTCAATGAACTCCTCACGATGACAAGAAAGCATTTTCTTTTTCATTGATTTTTTTTTTGATGATTTTTAACAACTGAATTGAAGGCAGACTGAAATTTACGATCAAAAAATCGTTTTTCTTTTTATTGATAATCATTTCTTTTTGAAGAAAGAATCGTCATACGTTTTTTAGACAAAAACGTTTGTTTATCGCGGTGACTTTTATTCGTTCGGTCGATACGAATATTTCAATACCAGCGTATTTTTTCGTTCGAGAATTAGTTTCACATGCTTGCGTTTTGCAAGTTGCGTTTTGCTAGCTTTTTATCTTTTATTCGATTCTTAAAATACGATCCTTGGACCTCTGGTCTCCTTGCCTTCTTCAGCCTGGAAACCGCAAAGGAAGTCTCTCGTTGGGGTATCCATTCTGACCAGCGGATAATTTGATATCGATACGGTAACTTAACACCGATTGGACATTGAGCAAAGTTTTTCTCTCCATATTGGCTCATCTCTGTACGTGATGACCACAGGATTTTGTCAACACTTTCCGTACCATTTTTTAATCAACCTCCCATTTTCGCTGGATCTTACGGAGAGAAAAAGGTTTTCAATCCACAAATTTTCATGGTTGGTTTTTCTACAATGAAGCGTCGGATGCCATGAGAAATTACAGAGGTTCTACGCCATAATCATAAACAAGAAACTGAAAAATCATCAACGCATGATAAACTGCTTTAATTAAGCAACGACGACTGAAAGGCTCAAGGCTCCAGCAGTATAGACAATTGAGTCTGCTGCGTTGGGCGAGACGGAATCCAAACTCTCTCCTTGGCCTTCCACCACAAAAGTTACGTTTGCTTTATCATTTTCGAATTCCAAGATTTGTCAATCCGAATTAATAATCTGAGATCGCTTTTCGGATCCCCTGTAAATTCATTCTTCGAATTCTTATTGTTCCTGTTGGTCCTGTTAACTTCTCGATCTCGGAGACCCAACATGACGATCAACTCATTCGTATATAACGACGAACAAGATTTTTGACTTCTTGCACGAAATCCAGCAGAATGTTTTCGAAGAGAAAGATCGAATTTGTTTCGATCGAATATCGTAATTTTCCAATTAGATACGAATTGTTTCGAGGGTCCTCACGATTCTTGGATAAAAAAATATTGTTGCATGTTGAAAGAAATGAGGATTCTGAGGGGATACCCGGTACGCAAAGAAATCATTCGAGACATTCGAACGTCTAAATGTTTTTCTTGAAAAAATGGGTTTTTCGAAGGCAGTCAAAAGACGAAAGGTAATGGGCAATGGACGAGGCTCGGACCAGCTGCATGAACGTAAGCTCATCTGTGTCTAGTCGTACACGAGACCCTTGACGCGCGGACCTTTAGTCAGGCAATCCATCTGGCGCGTGCGTGACCTCTTTGTATTATCTTCATCCTGTATGCCACGTCAAAAATCCTGAAAACATTTTTTACGATTGTTTACATCCGCTTAGGCTTATTGCTGGTTTGAAAACGCAAATAATACGTCATTGGAAATGACTAGAATTTGACGATTAATTTTATAAATCAAATACTAAAAATTCAAATGAATCAATTGATTTTTTTAAATCAGAGTATATAGTCGGAGATGATCCGGAATATCGTACGCGTACGCGTACTGCGTGGTCATTCAGAAGAATATTCGTTCGGCGACCGTGCGAGGACCACTTAGCAATTGGACTCTTTATTATTCTATAGTATAATGATTCGCAGCGATTTTTCTGTCCCAGGAAAAAAGCTTTTACAATGAGAAGTGCTCGCTTCAGAAAATTCCTATTCGATAGGAATTAGGATGTTGCATAGGGTTCGAATTTCCCAAAATCGTTAATGACTCCCTCCAGATGGAAGCATCGATACAATTTTGTAAAATTTCACACACAGACAGACACGAAGATTCGGGTACGAATTTTTTCTATCATTTTATCTCCTAATTGTTTTGGAACTTGGAACATTCCTTGGTCAATGCTTAAAAAAGGAATAAAAACAACGGAATGAAGAATAACGTTACTGCCGAGCCGGTTGAATGAACATTGCGCAAAAAAGTGCCAAAATGGTGAGACCAAACGTGCCACGTCCATTTTGTTTGGATTTTTTTTTGTCTGTTACTTCTTCGAGGGGCGACAAGCACCTGGTCTCAATGTTCACCTCCTCTCAATCAATTGAAATACGCTACGTGAATCTAGAATTATCAGTTGGTTCGTCAAAAGAAACAGAAAAAAGAATGCAGTCGCGGCGTAACTGAAACCATTCTCTCTTCTCTTGAGGATTGTGCCATCCATCAAAGAGATTTTCCCTTCGGATATTGCTGTTTTTTTTGTTAGTTGTTGTAGTTCGCGTTACCGCCCCTCGAGTGAATTTTTAAGATGTGCTTGACACGAGAATAGGGTGAGTTGAAAACCAACCCCGACACGTGTCTCGTAAACATCCTTAAGCCCCGATTTCAAGGGGGTTCTTCTCCTCTCGACCAATCACGCTGCAAACAAGCCTCCTGACGTCATAGATGCGTCGAAGTAATTAGCCAATGGGATTGGAGCCTCAGCAACCCTTGTGGAACCCCCACGCCCCTAAACTAGCACCGGAGCCAATGACGAACGCGAATAGTATGTAACCGCTTCACATGCTTACACAAAGGGCATAGGGGTGGCATATGAAATAGGAGAGTCGCAGAGACTGGGGTGGAGCTCCATCGTACATAAAATAAATAATTAATCGATGGCTGAAGTACCCTCTGCAGACATGAGAGCGTTACACGAAACTTACCATCTTGTAAAACAAAATCAACCCTCAGCTCCTTCTATTGGGTATACACGGATGGAAAAAAAAATGTCACCGAGGGAAGCTCTGGATGGATTAAACAAAAAATAAACAAATTGGAACGGTATTGACGGAAGACACTTTTTTGAATAATTCAATATTACCATTTTTTCCACTAATATTCCAAGGCTCGTGTTATTTATCCCTAGAACTTTATAAATGTTCTAGAAGTAATCGATTATTAACTCCGCCTTATAAAAAATGAAAATTTCATCCCCAAGTTATCGCGTTCGATGACACTTACACCACAAAATTCAGGACACTGAGGAATTTTAAAAGAAATCCCTCGCAGCGGTACAAAGCTCTACGGGTAATTCATATTTTTTTTTTTTTGAATTTGGTTGTAATTTTTCAATTTACAGAGTTAATCATCGAATTATTTATAGAATTTAGTTATAAACTCGACCGAACTCGAAACTCGACTCGAACTTTTTCGATCTATTTCTGAATTGGAAAGACTCACACCATAATTTTCGAATATCCTTGGAAACTCTTTCATGATGTTTGTAAACTTATCTACTTTTTCGCATACACAAAATCATAAAATCGCTTTCCTCGAAAATGAAATATAAAATAAAAAATAACGACAAGAAATGAACGTCGGAAACTTATTTTTTTTTTTTACACTTAGCTTTTGAGACGAATTCGAAGGATTTCGCTTGCTGGACAAAGTTTTGAGTGGCATCCTTGGTCATGATGGGACAAGAACCTGAGTATCGCGATTAACAAAAAAAAAAGGTAAAAAAGTAGCTCAGAGGTGGAGGGATAATAAAAAAATACGAGGAAAGGTTTTCAAGGAGACAAAAATGCAGTGAAGAGATTTCGCGGAGATAGAGATCGCAAGGACTAAAAAGGCCGGAGGGCAAGGAGCAGGAGATATCGAAAGGAATAAGGCTCAGGAATTTTCTCAAGGAAACTTTATAAATAGAAGAAATGAAAGAAAATTTGACAGTATCTACGGCTCGGAAGGTTGAGCACAATGGCGAGGAAGATGCGGCGGAAGCGACTGGTATACATTCGCACTGTCCATTAAATTATTCTATATGTAATTCACGCACATGTATTGATCTGATCCTTATACAGGATGTCCCAGTCGAGCCCTAGAAAAGATTAACTCAAATTTCCATAAAAAACCAGGTCAACAAAATTTTTGAACATTTTAGGTGTTTACAAGAAACTGGGCCTTTTCGATCTTGTTTGTGAAAAAAAAAATGGAACGTTTCTTTGAACGGCAACGACGCCAACATCGCAAGATTCCAAAGTAAAAATCGATTGATTTCCTTTCGAACAGACCGCTCTCGTCGTGTTATTATCAATAAAATGAGGAATAAGAGACAAAGTCTCTGCAGCATTATTGTAAAGTTCTGGAAGAGTCGCTGAGACGTACGCCCTTTGACCCCGGCCGGTTCAACGAGCCAACGCGGACAAGTTCTCCGCTGCGCGCGCCACGCTCCGCATTTTTTCTCTTATACTCGGCCATCGGATTGGTCGATACGAATCAATCAATATCTCAGCAACGCCTCGACATGAACGAAAAGGGGCAGAGATCGTTGCTCTTTAGCCAAATGTTCACAAAGTCGTGATTCCAATAGTTTTCGAATGCACATTTTGAAGGACGCTGTATTTGTATCCGCAATGTCTTTTGCCTGGTTCTCCTTGCTGTAACGCTTCCACGAGTGTTTAGAGTCTCGCTCAATGACGTGCATCGTCGACTCAGAAGTGTAAGCAGAGAAGTATTATAAGGAAAAAAAGAATCTTGGGTATCGATAGCGGCGTCCAACGGACAGGTAGAGTCGTACATAGACGTCTTATGTGCTCGAACAATATAATTCGTTTGTATACACCGGTAAATAGATACATTGAACGTATCGCTTACTCGGACTCGGGTTAATCCGCTTACCTGAGACATAATGAGCCAGCTCCGGCTCTTGTCGTCTTAGCTTGCTTCCTGGGGCTCTTGTACCGGGCGTGTTTGTCGGTTCGTATTGTTACCACGTTTTGTGAGAAAACAGCATTTTCGTCGCTCGAGGAGGCGTCGAAAACAGACTTAACTTATCGCTCTGTCGTAATAGAGAAAAAAAAATACTTACTCTTAATCTCCGTGAAGTGAATTCGATGAATAAGCACATCATGGCAAAAGAATCAAGACAAATCTCTTCCGCTGCACTTGGAAAATCGAAGCCCAATGACAAAATCTTGTACTATTCTCGTTTTAGTCTCGTTAGCCAATTCCACCTGTAGATACTTTTTACCATACAATTTTTTTAGGACACTCCGGTCCTCGTTGTCGATCATACATTTTCCGGTAGTTTCATTTATTTGAAAAACTAGAATACCGAATCAATTAATCGATAAGAGTCGTTGCTCCACACATTTTATAGACTGAAAACAATATTTTGTTGAAAAAGATCGATACGTTTGATACGCTCGAGTTTTTTTGTATAATCCCAAAAATTGTGACATTGCAGCAAGAAATATTTTAGAAAGTCTCTTCGGAAGCAAATTTTTGTCGTTCCACTCGTAAATTTCGCTGACAATTCCGTTAGAAACCAAATATACTGCCAATATAACGAACATTTGGAAATTATACAAAAATATTTAGTTTACCGTATTCAAAAAAATATCGACGATTTTTAACAAAATTTCTTTTCCAGTGTATGATTTTTCGTCATTTCATAAATTTCTCTCAATGCCATTTCGCGTTTGGATTTTTCATCCATATTTTTAGTAGATTTGCTATTAGCAAATTTAAATATTCGCGCATTGCTGGTAGACAATTTTCAAAATTGTCTGAAAACTTCTATCGGAAAATTGAAATGTTCGTGACGATTTTGGAAACAACAAGAAATGACCGTGCGCTAAATTGATAATTCACAGGTCTCGGAGGCCTTGACAAAAAAGAATCGATGGAAAAAAGCCTTGCATGCTTTTTGGGTGAATGAGTTTGGAAAACGATTTGCAAAAAAACCGAAATAGGCTTGATAAGGATGTTAAGCAGATGTATCGGTCAATCAGTCTTTCTCCCATCGCGATAGTGAGGAAAATGTTTTTTTTTTGTTTCTTTTCACATCATACAAAATCGATGTGAAAAGCGTTGGCTCAGCATGCTGTCGGAGCGAAGGGTTGACACCCTTCCCCACGAGGAGACATCGCACGTAATCCTATGAATACAAAATCCCGAAGCAAACACTTGGCACGCGCAGTCTGTATTTTTTATGTCTGCAATATTTCACGGATTAAGGATAACAAACGAAAATTTCGTTACTCTGAATTTCACGCTCTTACGAAGATTGAGATCGATCGATTTTTTCCGAAGTAAACATAAGAACCTGCATGAAATAAAATTGCAGAGATTCCTTGTTCCATGTGTAACGAATGATCCTTGAAAAAGAGTTCGAACGCGTTCCTTAAAGTTTAAAAATCGGCTCTACATTGTACCTTTGGAAAAATCCGATCAGTAATTTATTTTGAATAAAAAAAAACGTTGAGAAAAAGGAAATCTGAGGCAAACACGCAAAAATCGCTAAGGCAGAAATCTCTCAACTGCTCGAACAAAAATAAAATGTTCACGAGCAACGTTTATCGATTATTTTTCTCACCCCTAAAAACCCAAGCAGCGACGATAGGCGTGATACGAAGAGAAAGAAAAAACATTGATCGATGACCAGCGAGAAATTTTATCTATAATTAAATCGTCGTCGCTGCTTTCCTATTTTTTCGATCTCCAGTTTTTTTTTTGTGCCTGTCCCTACGTTGGTCCAATAAAAAGATTGCTACGAAAAAATGAAACGAAACGACCGACGTTGCCCAGGAGCCAGGAAAAATCATCAAGACCAAGTTTTCATTGATTATTAATAATTGTGTGTCTGATTGTGTATTTTATGAATATATTATTTTTTTACAAAAGCAGCGTATAAGAGACCGTATGCGTTTAGGCCTTGATAATGTCACACGAAGGATACACAACTTCGATGTCGGCATTCGAATCAATTAAACATAATCATTTAACAAGCTCGTAACAAATACAGATTAAAAATACAAAAACAAAAACGTAGAGATTGTAAGATCATTTGAGAAGAAAGACAATGATTCGTCATTTTTGTTTCTATGTATATTTTTTAGGTTCGATTCTAAGATAAGATTGCATCCACATTTTTTCATTTCACGCTTCATTCGATCGTAACAATTCGCCCTCTCCGAAGTCCCATTATTTATACATACGTGTGTGAGTGTGTATTTACATCGATCGCTCGTTCCTTTTATTTCTTACATTCGTTTTTTTTTCCAGTTATTTTTCATTTCATACATTTGTGTACAGGTTTATTATTGAGATGCAAAGGCCATAAAAGTCACACGGTTTTTGAGGTCAGAATGCGGTCGGAGCTGCGATCCTTGAAAAGATACTTTACTCGCGATTTTTTTTTTTTTATTTGCCCTTTTCTACTTTTTTATACTTGTCAATGGCAAATTTTTACTGCAAACCAGTCAGAGTGGATTTTTCTTTTTGAATTTGATTGAGACTTGCCTCGATATTAAAATATTGAACCTCGAGATACTTTAATCGACTCGATTTATACATGCGTTTTCCGAAATTTCAGGTCACGTCTAAGTGCAAAATTACGCTTCTAATTTTTAAAAAATATATTTTGGACGGAGTTTTCGAATCAATCCAGCAACTGTGAGGCTTTCGAGGATAACTCGTGATTGAAAAGAAAAATATTTTACGAAGACTGACATCGCAATTGTTATTGATATTTCTTGGATTTCTCGGACTGCCTTTTTTTATTTCCCTTTACACTTTTTCAAAAATGGGCCAATGATTGAAAATCGAAATATTTGGATTTTTAACGTTATTCGAAAAACGTAAGTCTTGACATGTTTTTCGGGCTTTTTGATTAGTGGAGGTTGTGCACACTTTTTCAATATTTTTAAATGTTATTTCGATTATTGAATTTTTTAATTGTCCAAATTACCAAAATTGTACGTATCATCCGGATTTTGTCAATTTAATTCGATTGAAAAGTTTATTAGATCACACGAGACTGGAGGATCATCACAATTACGTAATCTAATCAATTTTATTTTTGTTATCACACATTTTTCTCATTTTTATTATTATTTCAAAACGTCTAATCCCTCCGATTTGTTAGCCGACTCAATTCTTATTGAAACTTTTTTAAATTTGAGTGATTTTCGAGTATTTGAAAATATTTAGACTTTACAACAAAGTCGAATGATTTCATGCATGAGGATTCTTTTTGATATTCAAATTGTTTGAAGGAACTTAAAAATTGCAATAATTTGAGAAAATTTGCAAATCAATGTGTTTTTTGAACTTGCATTTTCTGTCTCACGAAACATCTGCAAATGAAGAATCGTCGTGTAGTCGCAGATTTTTAACTCAACTCGTTTTTTCGCGCTGGCTATTTTTTCTGACATTTTTTTATTTTCAATAAGTTGGGTCCCTGCGGATACTCAAATTTATTATGCAAATTTTCGTTCCATCTTCAATATGTATATTTTGGTCGTAAGAGAGAAATCAATTCTCGAATGCAAAATCGAGGAACGACAGATTCTCTAGAAAAACAAGTGACAAATTGTTGTTCTTCGCACGTCGTGCGATTTTTCCAAAAAATTCTTTTCGACCTTGATAAACTTTCCCTAGTGTATCTTTTCCAAGCGGCTAGCGAGGTGGCACTACTGTGAAATATTATAAATATATATTTCATGTAAAAGGTGTGGGATGCGATCGGAAAATTGTAGCTACTTCAAAACGACGTTAATTCACACCCAACGATATTGAAATCTTCCAATTGGAATAGCCGAAAAATCTAAAAATTTCAAACGGAGCAAAAAATTTTGTTCGTGCGATGTAAAATTATTATGCGTGAGTATGGGAAGTTTGTATACGGACGGCTGAAAAGAAATTGATCGTTTTTGACTCAATTAATAGGAAATATTCGCATAAGTTTGAATATCAATAAAAAAAAAAAAAAATTCCGATTTTTAAAAAAATCACATTTATTATAGAACACTCGAAGCACCAATTGATTATTGAGATATTCACAAACAATGGAAAAAGAACAATTTATTCTTATTTTCATTCACTACTAATGTATTTTTTGTTAAATTTTCCGTTTATCACGCGAAAGCTCAAAATTCATTGCAATTCAATTCTGGACGGAAACGCATTAAAAAACTGTTTGTCGATTGAGATAAAAAAATGTAATACGTTCGAAATTCCAATGTTTCGTGATTTGAGAAATTAAATCATTCTGAAAATGTTAAGAACGTGTCCTTTAATAATAAAATTATAGAAACTGAATTTTTCGATAAGATTTCAAAGCCTTTGAAGTTCTTAACGCCAATTTTCGAAACGATCGCATCCAGATTTCTAGACAAGATCTTGCATTATTTTTCGGTGGCTAAAATTTTCTGGACTACTGATGCATTTACCAAACAGAAAATTTATCCAAGAGATTTTGGTTGACTTGCTTCTCCGATGATAACCGCATGTAATCGACGTTAATAATCAACTGTTTTATTTCAATTTCCTTTTCAGGGACTTAATTATTATTATTATTATTATTATTCGAGATGAAACAATATAATGATTGATGGAAAAATACATTTCGATATGCAGCTATTCTTAAAAACGATCAACTGCGAATTATCGATTATTACTTAAATTTACAAATTGCCATGGGCATCATTTATAAGTGTTTAGTCTGTTTTTTTTTTTTAATGATTTCTTGGTTAATCGGTTCATTGTGATATTGGCAAGGAATTTATCTCGATTATTATTTTCTTGTCTTTTATTATTAGGACATTAGGTCGCAGCTTCGATTTTCTATTTCACTCGTATTTGATCGTTCAGTCGTGGTTGCCATTTTCCAAGCATTTTTTGAGCGACGGACATTAATCGATTAACATAAAATCCGCTTACGCTGCACAAACTCTTTTTCCTCACGGAGGGTTCGTGAAATATGGCATTTTGGGCGAAAAAAAAAAGTGCGAGGAACCGCACGCGAAATTTTGAATCTTGTTCGAATTAAGCTTCCCGTTCGCTCACAGTGAATTTTTTTTTTTTCTTCAGGGTGTCCAAACATCAGTGCATCAAAATGTGGAGCCAATTTGGTCACAAATTTGTGGAGAAATGAATCCATCAATCAGTTTGTTATCCATTCAATTTTCAATCATAAAAATGTCGACAAATTATTTTAAAAAATGCTCAATCATCTCGCAATGTATCACATACGATCTACTGCTCCATCGCACAAGAATAATTCTTATAAATGCTTTCTCTTTCTACAAAACTCGTTCTATCTATGAAAATTTTTCTATGATCAGGAATTGTGCTCAGAAATCGTAATTTTGGAGGTTGTCGTTGTTTAAATATTCCAGGCTAATTTATGGGACGTTGATGCAATAATTCAGTGCTTTTCTGCTAAAAATGGGAATCGATAAACTTGACGATAGCAGATTGGGAAATGTCGACGACATTTTTCAATCACCAGGGAAGTTATTATTGTTCTTAACAAAAAAAAACTATAGACTTGATCGATCTATTGCTTTTTTTTTGGAAATAGCCACGTCGGAAATTAAGCATTGGCTTTTTTCAAAATTTATTACAAAAAATAGATAATGATATGAAAATGTTGTATTTCGGAAAAAGGTAAACAACAATGATTTTCGCGGAACGATGAAAATACGATTGGTTCGTTGTTTGTTGGTGAATATTTGGTTTGGATGATCTATTAAATGCTTCGTCCTGTTAAAGCGACTGAAACGCACGATGTCGTTTGAGTTGACACAAAGGTTGTTCAGTCGAAATGCTCCGAATCGGATGGAATGGAATTTCTGTCCGAAAGGCGTTCTTGTCGCACATTTGGTGGTAAATTTGGTGCGAATGATGCAAAACTGAATAAGGACGTTTCTCCACAGGATTTCATGACTCGTTGGACACCGTGAATGATTTTTCTTCTAATTAGTCAGATTCTAATTTTTCTCGATAACTTCTATTGGTTCACCGAAAAAAGTGCGATAAATATGACGGTTAACAACAACAAAATCACTACGTATAACAAGAATTAACATGTGCCTGCATTTTTTCGTTTTTTTTTTTGTCTCGTTTTTTTTCTGCGGTGTTCGTGCGAAATGGACCGCGAAAATGTTTGGAATTTCTCGGAAAGCTCGCACTCTTTGCTCTATTTTCCGCTAAATTTTTTCAATAATAACAAAATGTTTTGGAATTTTTTTTTTTCGTATTTCGCATGCTTTTCTGTTTTTGGGATTTCATGCCTTTCTCGGTCGTTCGATTCAACATTTTTTTTTGTTCCGTCAACGCGCGAGCCAAATGTTGACGCATGATTTAACAGAATTGATAAAACCCTTATCAGGTACACCAATTTTTTCAAATTCACCTCCTATCAGCACCGGGTTTTTGGGATCTGAATCGAAGATTTTTGAGTTGCCTTGGTGAGGTCATTCCAGTGATCCCATCATGATTGCCAGCTCCCGAAAAGAAGCACCCAGCTTACCTGGAATCGTCTGTTTCTTTTGGACTAGACCGCGCATCGAAGCAAGCTTATCGTAACAGGAGAAGCACTTGTGATATCTGTGAAATAGGAAACATAACGTCACATTGGAATTGGCATGCTGCCAAGGAATGCATTCTTTTTTGTTTCCTCATAGAGGAAGCTATGTGACGGTTTTTTTTTCCCACTTTTCAATATCAATGTACTTAAAATGTCCCAAAACATGGAAAAATCATATCTAGAAAAAATGTCCGGATGTGTGTGTGTGTGTATTTTCTGACACTATAAAATTTAACTGTTTATAACTCGAGAACGGTTTGAGCTACAGGGCTTCCATTTTGCACGGATGTTAATCAGTACCAGCTCTTCGTTCTCTGAGAATTTTGTTGGAATTGCTAGAAAAATACGAATTCTACGGCATTTTGAAATTTTCAAAAAAGGGTGTAATCGCTCTAACGTCAGCAAATTTGAAGATTTGTTATTAATTTTTGTTTATGAATAAAGTATCATAATAGGAAGGTTGGTGTTGAATTTGAGAAATATCAGTTGAACGTTTTTAATTTTAGGGGTTTTCGAAAAGTTGTTGCTTCGGTCAAAAAAGATCCATATGATCCGCGGAGGATTAAATTTTGAAGCACGGCAAGGGACCCTAAGTATGGATTGCGTTTCTAGTATCTCGGAAGACCCAGGACCAGATTAAAAAAAATACAGCTTCGGTAATTAGATTTTTGTGAAAGAAGAAATAAGAATAATTTTTTTTTTCATTTTGACCAATATTTTATCGAATTTTGAGGTGATCTAGCAGTCGCGTGAGTGCGAGAGAGATAACCAAAAAGTAGATACAAGTTTTCCTCAGAGACCATTCATATTTTGAGAAAAAAAAAGTTACAACTTCTTCTCTGATGAAATCGGAACAAACGTGAAAATAATATTTTTCTTGAAATATTCAGTCTTTCCAACTAAAACGTGTAGCGGAATTTTTACCGACCGAGCAAGTGATAGATCGCCTTAAGTGCAAAAATTGAGGAAAATTGTGTTTGAGTTTGTGGATGATTTGAAAAATCAAATTGCCAAAACAAACTTTAGAATTTTCATGTTCTGTTGCTCAAGATTGGATGAAATATAATTTTTTTCACAATTATTCATTAATTTACTTACCGTTCCTCGCGTGAAACGTCAACCCCAATAGTCTGTATCGGAGCTTCCACGTTCGACTTAATGACTGGCGCAAAGTTTCGAAGAATCAGCCTTAAGGCCGTAATACCAACGGTCACGTACCTAAAATCGGAAATAACGCTATGCTCAATAATTGCAAGTATTTTTTTCTAATCAAGCAAACTAGATCATTCGTAAAGCCACCGCGTTAGCCCTAATTAATTAAAACGTAAAATCATCAATGTTAAAATATTTCAGGGACATATTTCGGGACTAAAAAAATCACACAATCTGGTCTGAAAATGTTGTGAGCTAACAAGGTGGCCCCTGCGAATGTGGTTCACGTGTATCGGACACAAAATTCATTGCTCCCATTCCGATTGGACACGGACGATTTGGGGATGGAGATGAAGGAAACCCTTTATCGTTGACGGGAGGCGCGAGCGTGCCAAATCCGAGCGAACCTCGCACATCGGCCCTGTTATTTATTGGGATCGTTAAATCATAATAATAAAGGGTTCTGAACGAAACTACAGCTTAATGGTGAGTTACAGTTGAGATCGACAAATCCAATATCCGCGTGGACGCCATAGATCGATGAAAACGTCAGCAATATTATAATTGCGAAATTATTTTTAAACAGCGTCTAACTAAAATAGTTTTCTGAAAATATTATATTTTATGGTGAAAAATTATGTTCTAAATAAAATGTCACTTATTTTTATTATTTTCTTATTTTTGATTGATTCAAAAACAAGAAATTTAATGTAATTTTTTTTTCATATGGTCCGATCGGCAATATTATAATTGCGAAATTATTTTTAAACACCGTCTAACTAAAATAGTTTTCTGAAAATATCATACTTATTGGTGAAAAATTATTTTCTAAATAAAATGTCACTTATTTTTATTATTTTCTTATTTTTCATTGATTCAAAAACAAGAAATTTATAGTAATTTTTTTCGTATAGTCGTCAACCTTGTAATATGTAAAAATCAGAATTTGTGGTTTATCTATCAACGCGAATTTCCTAGTCGATTGAAATTATCGATTTGGTTTTTCAACTCAAGTTCGAGAAATTCAAACAATGGTCATTGTTTTAGGATTTCGCATATAGACATCGAAAACATAGCTGCGTGAAGTGTGATCAGAAAAGGCTGAGCATTATTTAAGAGGGCACGTGCCCTCCCTCCCTGCTCCCTTAGTATTATGGAGAAGGGAGCGTAAATAGGTTTCGAAATTCATTGGTAAATTTTTTCTCACGGCTCCGATGAAGCCGTTTCGATTCCGTGACGAACACACCATGAAAGCGACCAGCAAATATGCAAACTCAATCGCGTTTGTTCGAGGCTCGCTTGTTTGAATGTTTACAGGCCAATTTTGCATGGAGGTCACATTGGTAACGTATGAATATGCCGCGGCATATAGCAACGTCGAAGCAACCGACGAATTTCTCAATTCGGGGTCAAAAATTTCGATGCAAAAAATGTTCTAGCTGAAAATGTAACTGACCTCATTAAAATTAATTAGGAACATTCTCCAACTATGAAATCATAATTTCAATGTATTCGATAAGAATGCGTAGAAAAATGACAGAAAATATTGCAGAATTCAATGAGAAGTGGAGAAAAAAAAATGGAGCCAGTAACACAGCCAAAACCGTAGTCAGTGGAGAGCCATCACGAAAAAAAAGGAAACAACACTGAACAGCTGCAAGGCGCCTGACAATTAGCCGAATTCATTTTCACGGTATCACAAACAGGTAAGCACGAACCATGAAACTGGCTAATTACGAGTTTCCTGCTCATGTCAGTTCGGAATTGACATTTTTCACGTGACGTTATAATTGGTACTGTTCTTTATATTCCGTATATACAGAATATTCTTCGTTATCCACTTTCGATACGTTATGCTCCAAATTCTGTGTTTTTATTATTTCAAATTTCCATAGGGTTAGAAAAATTTTCAGACTGTACGTGTTGAAGCTAAAATAGGAATTTTTTTTCTTCTTATTTTTTATCTTTTTTTTTTAAAATAAATTTGAGAATCAATGAGCGAAGAAGGCCGGACGAAAATGGACTCGGTTCACGGATTGAGCGTTAGTCATCGTATGTAGTCAATGCATCGAACTTATATACATGATGATGAAGTTTATTTTTGTTGGGAGTTCCGGAGCAAATATGTCAGTTTCTTTCCATAAATCTTTTCATATTATTGAAATTTACAATAATTATCAATTGATGATTATTGCCATAAATATTCTTCATTTGATTGAGCGTTATTGTCCCTGAAATTAGCGGTTCAAATGGTAACCGGACATACTCGATAAATCGCGGGGCAACAGAGTGTGACTAAACAGCAGATCGAATGGTCGTGTATAACGCTACGTCCTACCCGTACACGCCCCATATTTACTTGTCCCCAGTAAAATTCTTTTATAGTGAAAACTCGCCATAAAAGGCCCCGAGTCTTAAAAATATATTTCGTTGTATCTGACAAAAAAAACGCTTTAATAAAAACGTTGCTATCATAATTTTTAAACAAATTCATTAACAAATAGTTTTCGGGGGAAATAAAAAATGTTATCGTTTAAAAATCGAAGAATTTTGGGATTCACTGGATTCCGTTATTTTAAGAAAAAATATTTCGTTTTATTTTGTTTGTTGGAAGAAATAAACGTACGAATCGGACGTAGGGACTCCAATGGAAATGTGTAATCGCTTCGGGGCCAGTGTGAATATGAATTCGAGGAGACGGAGAGTAAAATGATAGATTGAGAGAAGGTGAGACACGCGTCAACCGGTCCGCTCGATAAAAGGGAGCGAAATCGAATTGTTGATATTATTTTCAAAGCTCAGAGAATGTCGATTGACATGTGCGAAAAAATGAGGCAAGAGGAAATTTAAACGAATGTGATGCGCTCTTCAAATTTCACAATTCATTTTCGAACAATAAAAACTGCCAGGCAAACAGGGCCTCGAAAAAGGTTTCGTGCTCGAATTTGCATCTGCCACTGTCTCTTCTTTGTCTTGGCTAATTTGTGGCAACCTCGCACCCTAGTGGATTCGAGCCGGTCCCGGATCCCCGTTGTCAATCGGTTCACGCGCGTTTCGTATTCTCATGCACCCACTCCAACGGATAAACCTTTTGCTTTTTTTCTCTTCTTTGAAAGGGCTTTGCATCGCAGCACGGAAGAAAAAAATGATCAACATTCGGTAGCCAGACGAAAATACGTTTTTCTCTCTTTTCCCTACCATTTGTTGCATCAATTTTTCTGTTTTTACGTTTCAAATTACGTATTCAAAACATTTTTTTCCTTTTTTAGTTGTTTCTTTTAAATCATAATTATTTTGATTAGTTATTAATTCGTCCCAACACCATGTTTTACGTTTTTAACAAAACGCAATGACCTGAAGTATTCCTGGTAAATATTTACAAGTGGTCCTTTTGCGAAAAACGGGCCCATATTTTTTTTCAAGCATTGTGATCAATAAAAAATCATATTATATTCAATTTTAGGGAGGGGGAAGGTAACAAAATTTTTTTATTTGTAAATTTTGGGTAATTATGCAGTTTGGGGACGTGTTAACGTTTGTTTTCTGTGTGGGTGTTGGATTTTTTGATTTTACAAAAATTCCGAGCGTGAGCTCGGAGTTCATGAGTTTGGAATAGTTAATGTTGAAAGGGGGGGGGGGGGGGGCACACACACACAAGACACAACGCCCATGCAAACCAACACCCACACAGAAAACAAAGGTCAACAAGTCAAACAAACGTTAACAAGTCCCCAAACTGCATAATTACCCAAAATAAAAAAAAAACATAAAAATTATTTTTTCACCTTCCCCCTTCTCAAAAGTAATCGTAATATCATTTTTTATCAATATCACGAATCGTAAAAAATTTTGGGACCATTTTTCGCAAAAGGACCACTTGTAAATATTCACAATATTGTATTCCTTTCGGATACGTTTGCTATTGAGAAAATACCGTGAAATCAAACAAAACGAAAAAAAAATTCCATCGATTGAGCAAAAAAGGATAAACGTCCCTGGAGCTGAATAAACTATTGTGAAAGTTCTGCTCCTACTTTGAGGGACACACGGGACAGTAAAGGTCCCTATGATTATGCCAAAGTTAGCCGCATTACTATTGACCTGAATTTTCGAGGAGAAAAATTCTTAACATTAAATTTATCAATCGACAGATTTGGCTCTTTCTAAATGAAAATAATCTTAATCGAAATTGCAATATTTTACCAAGTTTAAGGTTCTTTCCAAACTGTCGGGATTTATTATTTTCCGAGGATTTCTACAGTACATATTTTATTTATTCAAGTAGAGATAATTCACTGTAATGTATCCTTTATGATTTTCACTCAAACGAAAACGACGTTAAATCTAAAACGTCAATATCGATACTCAGGTAAGCCAAACTCGATTTCCCATAAAAGGGTGAACTAAAAGTTTTTTATGCGAGTCCGTTGAACCGTTTCATACAACGTCTTCAGGACGTGAAAATAGGCGAGGCGATAAATCCGACGACCATACTTTCTTGTGGTTAACCGGAGAAACAAAAAATCGTCACGACTTGTGGTGATGCAAAACCGCAAAATCTTCGAGAATCTTCCATGGTTATTTCGCGGTCTCGTAATTTCTGAGCTTTCGCTCGTGCGTTTCAAGACAAAAGAAAATTAACAATATTCGACCTGAAATTATTTTCACATGAAAGTATTATTATTCTATGCAACGAAAAAAAAAAACCACTGGTCCGTGTAATGTATTTAGATTCTAAAACATCGGTAAATCTCAATTGACGAAAAAGCGGATTTGCAATCAGATAAAAGCAACGTCAAAGTACTAAAAAACACTTGAGAAAAATGAGCCTAAAACTACTTTTCCGTTCGCCAATTTTTAGCGTTGAATTCTTTTTTACTTAATCCCTATGGTTAAGAAATCAATTTCTGTGTGGAATGAACTACAAAAAGGCTAAAAACGGTTTTTTCTTGATATTCTGCAATTTCTGGAAATTGATAAATTTACCATATTCAATAATTTTTACTCACATTTCGTATTTACTTTGAAGTAGTTCGCTTATGGGTGTAAGCAGAGAATTACAAAGATCGAGACTCCACATGGTTCTGGAATAAAAAAAAAACATGATTTTGGAGTTTACATCGTTCAACGGCACCGAGAGAGTTTTTTCAGCAGATCTCATTATTCATACGCAATTTGTCATTAGAATCATGAAACGATCGCGTTTTACCGTTTAGAAACTAAATAGGCACCAAAAATTGTCACGATTTTCGAAATTAAATAAATGATGAATAAAAGAAAAATATTTTTTGTTGGACCTTAACGTTGTGACCATAAATTGATCACATCAATCATCAACATTTTTGACGAAATATTTAGATTCATTCTCTGGTCGGCGAGCAATTTCCGATTTTTTCCAAAAATCCGAAATTCCGAAAGTGCTCAAGCAGTATTGCTAAGATGACTATTGTACGAGAGTCTTGTGAATTTATTCTTTACTGATTTATTTATTTTAATGTGCTATTTTGAGTTATTCCTTTCAAAAAATTGTTTATTATTTATTAACCACGGGTCGTTAACAAAAAACGTAGTAAGAAAAGCAAATTAACTTACGGCTTGAGAGTCAGGACCCCAAGAAGATCGACGATAACAGATAAATCATTCATGGCGACTGCTGAATCGATGGCAGACTAAACAAAAAAGACAAAATCTACGTTTCATTCCGTGATAATACAGCACGAAACTGTTTGTTTCTTTTTCCATAATTTTTGCAAAATATAATCTAAAAATGTATAAAAAATCGAAAAGGTCGTTTGGAGAAAAATTAAAGCGTTTCGTGGTTTCTAAACTTACTGACAAATTTACTCATAATTTAAAAGAAGGTCTTCATATTTCCTCATAATTTTCAACATTTTAATTTGAAATCTTCGATAATTAAGGACGATACACATTTTCGAGCAAAAGAATGAAGATATTTCAATTCATTTTCAGAAAAGTAGAAAATATCTTCGTAATAAGAATTACCTTAAGATCTTTGTTGTGCCAGAGAGAATAAATGATTTGCAGTGACCTCTGCCGACTAGTTAAAACCGCCATCATTGATTCGTGTCCTCTCATCATACTGTTGATCACCTCAGCCTCCGACATATCACCGAAAACTCCCATTTGCGCGTATCCCGAAGTCTGACCGTATTTGTTCTGGAGTTAAGTTTGCTCATCAAAGTTACAATCATAAATAACATTTTATCACGAAATAGCAACGTAAAAAGTTCTGCGAAAAAAAAAATTCGTAATCGTTTGATTTCATGGATTTATCTCATTTGCTAATTTCTTCTATTGGACAAATAAAAAAACCTCGAGCCTTGAAAGATGGAAAGTTGGTTTCATGGTAAATTCGTCCATTCAAAAAAAAATAATGGCACTCGAAACTATAAATTTATCTGGCAAGGAACTTTCTTTTTAAATATTATTTGATTCGATTTATCGAATTTGATTTCTCTATTTATCGATGAACGAGAAAAAAAAACGTCGTTGAAACTTACGGGTAAAAAAGTATCGGCATCGAGTCCGTACGGCTTATCAGCGCTCATGGGCACGAATTCAGTTTTTTCAGTGTCTTCCGGTGCCGGCCTGAGCTGAGGTACACGCGATTCGATTTTTTGATGAGGCGTCACTTGCGCTTTGGTTGGCTTTTTCGCGTTCGATATGTTTCGAGCCGACAATGGTGCGTTCCCGACGAAATTTCGGTACACGGTTGTCGTTCTCGCTTGTCCTGTGTTCGGTCGATTCAATTGTGGATCCGAAGGACTGTGCTTTATACTATTGTTTATTCTGGGAACGAAAACACAAAATCATCATCAATTAAACGCATGAAACGAACCAAATAATCGAAAAAAAAATAAACAGAAAACAAGACTTCACGGTAAAAATAAAATTTTAAAGGAATTAAATTTCAACAGACAATCGTTTCGGTATAAAAATTTCAAAGTTCTGATTTGTCTCTCATCACAGATTTACATGAAATATGGTCAGGATCACAATTCTATAAAATAAAAATGAAGCCCAAGGATCCCGGAAAGAAGTATCAAAAATTATTGTAGAATTTTTCGCTAAATTTGGCGAAATGCGAAGATTCTCATAATAATATTTATTTGATATTTTGACCATGAACTCATCGAAAAATTCCATCAGATTGACGAATAGTCTTAACGGAGCGAAAACTCATAATTATGGAAAAACGAATTTTGATAGATAGAACGAAGAAGAAAGGTAGTAAAAAAATTGAGAGGTACTGACTGAACGGGAAAATCAGATTCGTATTCTTTTTCGCCGTCACGACAGCTGCTTTGTCGTTTGAGATAAATTTTGGGTGAATCAGGACTGGGTGCCCGATTCTTGATTTTTCCGTCGTCAATAACGGGGGAAACGGAAGCCATCGGAGCGACGCGTGGAGTCAAAGTGGAATTGGATCTTTGAGGGCCCAACGGCTGTGGATGGCCGCTCGAATTATTGTTGGAAGCGAACTTTTTTCCTGGAAGTGGCGTGATGCTCTGCCTCAAAGGCGGTATTTGAGCAAGATTGCGCATGTTGCGGCCAAGCGCGTTGTTGGCTTGTAAATTTGCACGAATTTGACTGGTCGAAGTAATGGCGTTTCGTTGAACCGGCGGCGAAGACTTAATCGGATTGACCCGAACCGGAGCTGGTTTCGTTAAGGACAACGTCGGTGGCGAGGAACTCGCTGAAACTGGAAGTGATTCCTCGTATTCTTGGCTCTCAGCTGTACTGAGATTCGACATCGAGTCTGACAAATTTTGAATTATTTGTGGCTGCGCCGGATCTGTAAAATATCTCATAACTTTAAATCATTGATTTCGGATTGAACAAACTAAATCATTATTATCCTAACCCCTCGCAATGGCTCTGGTGCGATTCATGCAAAATCAGTTTTATCCATCGTTCTCGCTCAGACAACAATTTATAGAGAGATTATAATAGCTTTTGTACTTGACCCTCAAGCCGTGAACCGGGGTCGTTTGCCTTCTTCGCACATTGCTTGATATTTAATGAAAAACAAAATCATTGGAAAAAAGAAAATTTCTATAATTTTTTCATATTTTTTCATTCGTAATTGCGGATGTGTTAGCGCCAAGACTCCGGTTCACTGAATTAGGGTGCCTAGAAAACGTTCACGAATGCAAATCGATTTTGTACTATTGCAACGACGACTAGACAGGACAAATGAATATTCTCATAGATGTTTTTTTTCCGATAGCGAGATTATAAAGCCGTGAAGTGTGAGCACCAGGAGGATAATCAGAAAGAACGAGCATGGCAAATGAACAAAAAGAAAAGTATAAATAGGAACAATATTGAACAGAAAACTTACCTATGTCCAGAGGCTCTGGAAAAGCCGCAATTTCGGGAGGTGGCGTGCGAGACACTGTAACACATCGTGCTTAGCATGCTCATTCACGTACTGCTTACAGTAACTTAATTAACTACCACCATCCAATAAAGTCAAATAAGTGATAAATTTCCAATAAAAATCCAATCCACAGAAATTTAGCAATTTTTTGACTTGTTCGGGCGGCTTAATTGTTTGATCTTGACAAATAAACAATGTTAGATAAAAATATCGTTAGAGAATGCGGACAATGCGGCAGTTATGGATTATAAAAACGTGTAAAATAGTGAATTGCACAATGAAGCACGGAGGCGAGCGTTTGTGAGAAAATTCAATGGATTTTTACTTACGCGCTCGATTCGGCTGGAAAACATTTTTGTAATCCGACACGTTCGGAATTTCGGCAAACGTTGCCTCGTCCTCGGGATCGGTACCGGATTTATCAGCTTCTTCGATCGTTTTTACCTGCAATCTGTGTTTCGAGAGAGATTTTATCAACATACTCATAATTTTGATTCTTCTATCATTTTTTTCAACACCTAGAGACTATCGGATACATATTTCACTCGCGCGTATACCTTGAAACTGTGAAAACCGGCGTGGGCGCACGTCACCCACGCTTATACAGAGACCAAGATTTTTACCGAGTATTTACTTTGTCAAGGAGCACGACTAAATGGAGAATGTCAACCGGAAGTTGAATAATCATAATGTTGCTTTTACATCTAACATTCAAAAATTCTACTTCAGGAGATCAGACGCAATGAACATTTGACAAAGCGAAAAATTGTATTTACCGCGCGGATCACGCACTACGTGACGAGAAAATTGTTATTTGCCGTACATCAAATAATTCTTTGGATTTTATTCCAGCGATTCGTCACAATGAGATAAAAAATTAACATCAAATACGAATTTCTTCGACTACGCTTTTTATTGACTCGAAAAATTAATCACAGCTCGGCAACTGAGTAAGAAACCGGTTACTCGTCCAAGTGATGGGATCTCATGTCAAGAGATATCAATTTTCTAAGTTTATATTCAATAATACTCAAAAATAATGAGAACAACTTGCAATTGTTAGTTAAAATGGTAAATTCCTATCGATTAAACAGTTGTCAAGTAGAATGCTTCTAAAGCATGTTCATTATTTATTAGTTTTGTTGACGAGCATCGAAGTTTCTTGCTAAACTCAAAAACAGCAGCCGGAATGATTGAAATATTGTGGACAATGTTGAAAACACGAACTCACGTGTGTTTTTTAAGACCGGATGGCCTTTCCTTGGAAAAACTTTTCCGCAATGAATTTCCGTGATTGAAGGACGTTCCCGATGGCGAAACCCCACAAAATGGAGAGATTTTCTTCAAATCGCAAACGTAAAGAGCGACGTGGCCGGCATGAAAACTTGCACCGATCTAAATACACAAAGAGATTTTACATTAGAAGGTGAAAGTCTTTTTCAAAATATTTTATAGCAAATCCTACTAGTATTTTTATATTTTTTACGTTCCCTTCAGAGGGGAGGTTGAAAATTAGCGAGAGGAAATAATCGATTTACCAATTGATTTTGTACTATCGCAATATCTTGAACCGTTCCCCATCCCGTTGGGACCGTATCCAAAGCACGCGATGGCTCCCATCCGTATACCTTCAATACATCTTGACTCCCAGCGAATAAACATTCCCCACCTTGGCTGAAGTACAAACACCTGAAGCCGACAAAAATAGCATTTTTAAGGACTGAAATTATTCTATTTATCGTGCGAGTTGTTTCATGATTGAGTTCAGCCGTTGAATTTCACTATCAAACTCCCGACTCCATCATTTTTTCCGTTTTACAAAAATATGTTGAATGTGATGAACCAAAAACTCCGAATTATTGCAATTAATTATTCGATGAAAAAAAAAATTATTGAAAATAAGAAAGAAAAAACATTTGTCCTCGCTTCAAAAGTACAATATGAAGATTGACGATGAATTCTTTGGGATTTTTCCATTTATAATTGCGGGCGCGATAGCACGAAGACGCCGGATCAAGGAATAAAAGTGAATAGAAAATGTTAACGGATTGAAGGTTAATTAGTAGGCTGTAGGCTGAAATTTTTTAGTATGATTTGATTCATATGAGCTGTTATCTCGATCGTGAAAATGATTCGGTATTATTTGGTGTTTTATTTTCATAATTAGGCCAAAATGAATAATAATCTCGATTTTGAAAGCTGTACGAAAGTTTCTAAAGGTTTGAAAAGGCTCTGATTACCATGGAAAAATGCAACCGAATAATCATACCTTATCGCCGTCGATTGATTCGGTTCTGTCGAAGATACGAGCTGGAATGATTCTAAATCCCAAAAATGAACAGTTCTGTCGGTGCTTCCGGTTGCTAGTAAAAATTCATGAGGGTGAAATTCCACTGTAGTTGCCGGACCCCGATGTTTTGAGAATTCGCTCAGTTGTCGTCCGGTCTTCAGATCCCATAACTTTGGCCCAATTTAAATACAGTCGTTAATATTAAACGGTTAATAAAACATTATTGAGCCTCAAACGCTAACGACGGGACATTTGTGTCCGGGCCAAGTCGTCGAAAATGCAGGTCTCCATATTTTGGATGAAATTATTATCAAAATATTTTTTTTTTCGGTTGGGAAAAATTATCATCATTTAGTTAAGGGATCAAAAAAGGCCCATGAATTATTTCAGATTTTTTCAAGAGTTTTCAAATTGTTGAATAAACGAAAGAGACTAACGACCCATCGTTAGCTTTTCCGGTTAATTTCCAGATTTTTTCAGGACTATAAAATATATAAATAATATTTCTTAATAGAGTGAAGTTTTACCTTGACCATTCCTTCTTCGCCAGCACTCGCGATCCAATGGCCATCAGGACTGAATCTTAAACTATTTACTGTCCGATCGTGGCCTTTGTACGTGAAAATGCAGCCTTTTTTCCGGATATCCCACAACTTTATAGAAGTGTCAAGACTTCCTGAGGTTAAAAATGGACCATAAGGATGGAAATCCATGCATCGAATTCCTGCTTTGTGTCCGATCAAAGTTCTCGTCAATTTGGCATGTTCCAAATCCCAGATTTTCAGAGCTCCCATTTGCGAACCGGCGCATACTAAATCTTCCGATTGGCCAAAACGAACGCATTCTACCGGCGTTGTATGGCCACTCAGGCTCTAAAATTTCGCCGAAACAAATGAAATTGTTATCAGACAGAAAATTATTTTGAATGTTGCCAGAATTACTAAAAATTCAACGAATTTCATTATGAATTGTTGTTTCAATTAGGAAACTGTATTTATTTGTCGCAATTGCCGCGTCATACGTGATCAAAATTTATTTTTACACAGAAATCATCGCTCCGGTCTTTATTTTCTTTAGTGGATGAAGAATCCTTTTTCCCTTTGAGTTTAAAACTCAAGGACAGAAAGAATTGTGATAGAAATGAGGAAAAATCTCACCATAATACAATTTTGCTTCCCAACGGCCCATAAATTGACTTTTTTGTCATCGCCTCCGGTAACCAAAACTCGCCCTGATTTGTGTCCGAGCGCAAGACAATTTACATTTATCGAATGGGCTACAAAATCCTCTGTAACATAAAGTAGCAATTGGTACGTTGGAAGTTTTATGGGAATTTTATGGGTTGAGAAAAAAATAAGGATTGGATAATTTTTCTACAAAGATGGAACGAGGCAGGGCCGGAAATCAAAAGGGCTGGGTTCGGCGATTCAAATGAAAACGGCGTTTCTTAACATGCAAAATTTTGAGGTCGATTTTTATTGGTAATTCAACGATAAACTACGATATTAGCATATCAGTGACATGTGAAAAAATGTTGGGAAATGCATTGAAATCGTAAATTCATGATCCAAAAATACGTAAATTTTGTGGTAATTTTGTTTTTTTTTTTTTTCCGATCTCTGGCAACGGATGAAAAAATATTCCACGGACTTTATTTAATGGGAAAATGAAAAATTGAATTACATGCGAAAGTTATGACAAAAACGAATATAATATTGAAACGAAATTTACGGAGGCCATGAATTGTTGGACAAAAGATGCGAAAAACGAGATAAACGATTGCCAAGATCGTGAGGAATGATGGAGGTTAGAAAAAAAAAAGAAACATTGCGAATTTTGTAACTTACGGAGTTTCCAGGATCTTTTCGTCGACGAGGCCATTCTGGGAAACTTTACGGATTACGCGGTTAAAAGAACACGACTTATTTGGCAGTGACAACAAATCGGGTTCTCGTACTGCGAACCAACGATTTATTCTTTGTCAAATATATTGTGCGCTACATTTTTCGTCCTAAAATTTGTTTCCTCTATTCCTTCTCTACATGACTTTTCTTAATCCGGAGAACAAACCTGTCATAATTCGGTGAACGATTTTTTTTCAAATTTTCTTCACTTATTTTTTCGAGTTTTATTCTCTTTATGACTATTTTGACGACGAGAAGCACTTGCGAACCGCCGCCGCCTCCTCACTCACTCGCTGTACTGTATCTCATTTCTTCTCATTCTCGCAATCTTTCTCCCTCGCACTCCGTCGCCGTAAGCTCAAGGAAATAAAGGGAGAAGGAGAGAGAGAGCGCGAGAGAGAAAAAGAAAAATGACGTTGAGAAATGTTGTTGAAATGTCTCGAGAGACTCGCTGCTTTCGAGCCAAAACAAGTCGATTTGCTGATGCACCGTGTCGTGTTCGTAAGGTGCTGCGGTGCTGCTTTCCTTCAGAGGGAAGGAAAGAGAAGGGAGATTTTCCCGTATCCAGTCATCAAACCATATTGGAAATTTAACCACCGCCGTGGTCATATACACCGTGACGTAACAATTTCACTAGATCGTTTCAATTGGTCGATGATTTTGTACACGATTCCGATCGACTAATAATCCAATTTCCCGATTGGCTCATACAATTATTCAAATTGGTAATTTCGGCACCGCTAAAACCGCGATCGATTGAAAAATATTGGCAACGCGGGCAAAAACTTGAAATAATAAATAAAAAATTTTAACGCTAACCACAGGATAACAATTATCATTCGTAATTTTTTATTTTTCATATCAGTATAAAATATATTACAATATGTATATGATACATAGGGCAAATTGCCGAATATCTGAATAGGCCACAAGCCCAGCTCGCTGTGCACACACACTCAAACTTTGAAAATACATTCGTTATTACGTTTTTTAAATTATTTTTTTGTCTGTACTTTACGTATTTGTATAATGGGTCGATCGGTTTCTAGCCCGAAATTCTACGTCAACAAAATTAGATCCAGTGTGATAAAATTTCTTGTTACAATATCGTGTGGCATAGTGGCGAAGAATTCCGTATATATCGTGTCTTTTTTAACGATTTATAGCTAATCGCAATGTATTGCGCTGACTTGATTATTACGAGTCGTTGTAAATGCATTAAAACAATAATTACAGCCATATGGATTTTAGCCCTTAAAATATAAACTTTCCTTCAGTAACAACAAAATAAATTTCCAGGTTGAAAGTCACAGATATTATAATACGATGTTGAAGTTTGCATCGTTGAAATGCAAAAAAATTCTGTTTTTTCTCGAAGCAGATCTCAAGATTCTCATTCAATATTTAGTCAGAACATTGAAACGATCTTTTTCGAGGATCGAAACACAAAATCGATACGAAAATTGTCATGGTTTTGAAAATTGAACAAACAATAAATAGATAAAGTAGTTTTCGTTGGACCCCAACGTTGCGAGCTTCAGTGTCATATTATAATTCGAATTCAGGAAATTCGACGGTATTCAAGCTTTTTCAGAATTTTGTCGAATTACAAAGTTTCGAAATTCGGATCCAATGACTGAAAAAATGTGTGATTAATCCTCGAAGCTCGACGCAGTTTGTGGATTGTTTCCAATAATTCTAGAAATTTCGTTTGTGAAAAATAAATATAAATCAAGAAAAAAGATTGACTTATCAAAAACCAAGTGTTCGAATGTTCGTTCGGGAATCTTAGACCCTGAAAGTGTGCTCGGAGGGTAAAAACTTGATAAAAATTTCATGTAGACAACTGGAGCAACTTGCTCATTAGGATTTTTTTTACAGAGTTCAAGAAAAAAAATTGGCAGCTTAGACAGAAAGTATCGTTTGTGGTCGACAAGCTGCTCCATTGGCACGATCTTCATAGAAAATATTTCATATCCGTAAAAATGAAAAATTTAGCCCGCTCAGTCCGTTAATTAATTCGTTTAACATTATTAAAGCGATTCGCTACATCAAACAAAAACTTTTCATGTGCAAGGAACCATCTTTTTGAAAAATTGAACGCGAACAGCAACAGGAGTTTCGTAATTTCCTGTCGGACGGTAAAATTTCCGAAGTGAACGACAAAAAGTAAAATAATATCAGAAGTCTGTCTCTCGTTGTTTAGTAAATACGTAATTCAGTTGTCAGTTCGACTGTGCTTATTACTCATTACGAATGATTACTTATATGTATAAAAAGTGCGTTCAGATCGAATGTCTAGGCCGTCGTTGCTGCGGTCGAATGAGCTTAAAAAAAACGTAATAGCTTTGTTGAAATTGTGCAATTGCAGGGCCCGGTGAATTATCCCATTTTTCACATGATTTGCCAGTTGTTTTCTAAGGTAAACGAAACAGTAGAAGAATTTGCCCAAGCTTGATGTAAAATTAGAATTGATTGGATTCACGAGCCCGTATCATCGATCAACGGGACCTCCGGATACTTGGGAAAATCTACAGCAGCTACGGGGTTCTTAACTTTGAAGCTAGGATAGAGACCAGTCATGCTG
The DNA here is from genome assembly GCA_963921915.1 of Hyposoter dolosus. NCBI lineage: Eukaryota > Metazoa > Arthropoda > Insecta > Hymenoptera > Ichneumonidae > Hyposoter > Hyposoter dolosus. The sequence goes on from OY998133.1 coordinate 4,606,213, forward strand.
GTTCGTATGTTGCGTCCCTTGGAAAAACCATCCCAATGATTACCGTAAACCTCGATAGAGTCGCCGACACGAAGTTCGATCTCACCGGGCTTGCGTGGCTTGTGATCGAGTATAACGACGTGTGGGTGTGAATTCTGACCTCCGTAGTAATAAATATCGTCGAGAGAGGCGAATTTATCGTGAGCGTCGGTGTGATAGGTTTGCATTAGCTCGTAGGCGACGCGACAGACTTGGGAGCTGAATGTACACACGAGATAATCGCTGAGCGAGAGCAAGTGGATATCGACGATTATCCCCTGCAACGAAGAGTCGGAATATCTGCGGGAAACCGAGGCGGTTTCGGCGACCTCAGGATCACCGATTATCTCATATTTTGGATATCTTTTCTTTGCCGTTGTGATGACCTTTGGATCGTCACTGGCAATAAATACTCGTCTGACGGAAGGCGGATTTTCCAGTTGATTAAAATAGTGATCAACTTTTACCATGTACTCGTCAATGTCGTGGAAAGCAGCTTCGGAACCGACTTTATCCGTCCGCCTCACGTGGATCCCAACGATGGGTTTTTCAAAGCCGAGTTTTTCCTTCGAATAATCAAGAAGACTCTTCACGTTTTCTTGCGGTCTCATCAGATATTTCAACACTTGACCGACCCACCATACGATCGGGTGACCGTGAATTTTTTCTAATCTCGCCGCTATGTCCGCTGGGACACTCGGTGGTTGATATTTTGGCTTCGGATAGACGTTGTCGACGATTGGCAGGGACACCACTTGCTTGGTTATGTCACCCGGCCAATTGCTATGCGTCGATCCACTCGTCGACGAACACGTGTCGCTCACCGGCTTGAAAACAGACTCCCAACCGTCCTTGTGATAACGCCAGCCTCGCGATTTCATTATCAACGTTCGCTCCGTTCCGTACGCAACCAAAAAGCAATAAGTCAAATGATGGATTTGGCAACCGAAACCACATCCCTTGTTCAAACTGCATAACAGCTTTTTCGCTTTGTTGCAATCGCTCGGATTTTGCAGATATCTAATAATTAACAAACAATATTCACTCGTATCAAACAAGAAGTGTGACTCGTTATCGCTAAATTTAAAGAGGGTACACGCAACAATGTTGCCATGTTAAAAGCATAGGAAAATTCTAAATGATTAAAATTTAATGAAATTTGGTAAGTATATTCTTTAGTATTAAATATGAATATACAAATTTTTTAAGATTTTTCTTCTACATAGTTTTCGACTAATTGGTCACTAGAGTTTACATGCATAAGCATAGCATTCAGATATATACAGGTATATCTTTTGCATATTGTAAACTCCAATTATTCGACAACTATGCAGACGAAAAATTGGAAAAAAAAAATGGTGTCATCGTATTTGATGCTAAAGGATTTTTTCACCAAATTTTATTAAGTTTTCATTATATTTTCGTATGTAGCAAACCTCCTTAAAGAAACTCTGAGAAAATTTGGTTCTGGCCTTCCAGTAATTCTCTCGCACTTTTAATCCTTCGAATGCATACCCGAGGTGTTTTGAAAATCGCTGTATTCCGGTAAAAATGCCTTTTTTTTTTAGACACTTTTTTTTGTAGTAAATTATCAATGTTTGATGGCCTTGAATTTTTTTTTCGGAAAGAAAACTTACATGCCATAAAAATTCGTTGCCATCACGTGCCAATCAATCGGTGACAGAATATCGTTGCGGTCAAAACGACACAGTATGCACTCCAAGGGTTAATGATACTTGATTTCCGTAATTCTGTGATTAGAATATTAAAAAAAAAACTAGTAATTTTTCTCATACCTAAATCGTCTTTGCACAAGATCCGATAAGTCTTTGGCTTCCTTCTCTCTCCATTTCTCATGACCATCTGCTTTCCCTAATTTCTCTAAGTCAATCAGAAGCGATTTTTTGTGTTCCCAAACCATTTTGAGAGCCTCCTCAAGGTCTTTATCACGTTGTTCCGCTCCCAGTACATCAACGTTCTTTTTGGCTTTGCTCAATTGAGCATTGACGTAATACCTGAAATAGAAAAGAATCGACAAATGAAAAACAGCGCTGCGGTTCTCATATTTGCCTTTTTCAAGGTACTTTACTGACCACATCTCTTGTACATTGTTGCGAATCCTCCGACGCAATTCTTCATACTCGGAAGAAGGCGCACTAAACTTTTCACTGTCTTGTCCCAGTAAATTGTAAAGAATCGAAGATTTATCCCGAGCGGATCCTAAATCATTGGTCTTTGCATCTTTTGTGCCTTCTCTGTAAAACGCCGTTCAGAGATAAAAAAATAAAAAATTGTTTCCTCAAATCGAGAAAAAACTAGTAAACATTTTCTAAAATATTGAAACACTTTATAGCTCATTTTGTGACGTCGAATATTTCATTTCACACACAAAATATGAGAACTGCTTTTTAAATTAAATTCAAAAAATTAATATTTTTCAATTGAATTCTAGAAAAAAAAATTGAATAGAAAAAACGAGAGGACGTGGAGGTACGAAATGTTTCTTACCCTAATAATAAATTGGCAAGAGCTTCGTTCTGTTTTTTGAGAATCTCAAATTCATTGGCCATCTGTGCAAGGCGCTGCGAGTTTTCTTTGTTATTAGAAACCGAGAGTTCGGAGGATAATGAATTGTTTCTGAATACGTGAGAAACCGAAAGGATTAAGACCAGAAGCCAAGCAGCAAGCAAGATGATTCCGAGTTTTCCCAACCAGCTGGGTCTCCCTGTCCACAACGCCATGTTTGCAGAAAATGGCAAGAAGTGGCTCCGAGTTGAATTTTACAATATTGTAACCACTGGAAAATGGGAACGTATAACGTTCGATTAAATTCAATAATTACTTATGATTGCATCAAAAAATGTTGAGGAACTTGTGAAAAAAATCATAGCAATGACAACATCCCCCAAAACGAAATTGATAAAAATAAAATGAATTACGTGTCGAAAAAGGGAACTCTAATTCTTTCAATAATCCGTAATTTATGATTTAATCTTATCCGTTGATTCGATTGTGATTATTGTACATTTTTCGCCAGTGCATAGGCAAATAAAAATACATAATTATAAGCGATCACTTTATGGCGAAATTGGTAATAAAATACGTAAACATATTAATAAATTACCTTGATCCCGTTGACCATCCGAATATACCATTATTACACACGTTTTTTTTTCGACGAATTCACCCACATTGTCACAAGTGTCACATGTGTACGTCACAAGCGTATGATGTTTGTAAGCAAATTGTATAGCCGTAACGAGAAGAAATAACCGGATGCTCTAATACCACTTAAACTTCATGACGTTCCCGAGATAAAGCACGTTTTTTTCATAACAACGTTACATAAAGCATGTAAATCGAATGTTTTTCAATGATCAACTGGTGGTGTCAACCGTCTTTTATGACGATAGAAAATATGAAGGGAGTCAACATTTAAAAAAATTCAACAAGAGCCCTACGCAGGTAAATATTTGATTATTTTCTCGGGTTCGGAGAGGTTCAGCGATACGAAAATAGATATGGTCTATATAGCCATTTCGAGGCTTTTACAAACGATACGCGAATGTGTGACATTTACGTGCTGAATTACCAATAACATTTTCACACGGTTTCGTTTAGCAATGTGTGTGTGTGTGCGTGTGAATATCGTGTAGGCAATCAGTGGCATGTAACACACGAGAAGAGCTGAGAGGTGACTGAACGATCGAATCGCCAACGAGAGTTGCAAAAGCGCAAAGCTGTGTTTTCACCGTTCTGCGAATAGGGCCAGGTTATGGCGAAACATGAACCGGCTTCCCTGACGAGTCAGTCCTATATTCTCCTTTATTCGCGATATTGAATTATTCTTTGAAAAGCGTATCAGTTCGTCCCACAAATCGTAAGAAATCGACAAAAATACAAAACTACAAAACCTGAAGAAAGCGCGGCCCAGACGTCGATAAAATCACAGAAAAATACCGGCTTCCGGTTCGCACTATTTCATGATCCGCTCGCAAGATGGTGATTGCAGTCAAATGCTCAATTATTACCAAGTTAGTTCATCTATCATACCTCCATTTATTCAATGTTTCGTCGGGCATGTTTTAATGTTTTAACACGCATTTCACCATCGGTTTCTTCGACTACAATTTTCGGTAAATTAGCATTAAATACATCGAATACACTCGATTAATCGACCGAACCCATAGTATTAGTTGCGGATGCGATAATTGAATTGATTAATGTATGTCAACCGTTCGGATCAAGTGATCCGCCGAATGGTTCGCTAACAATTGAGCAAGAGAATGGATTTGTTAGCGGCGTCAGGCCGCATACAAGTTTTTCGGCCGGCCAGTTTATTGCATTGAAAATATTTATAATGGCCGCAGTTTCTCGATCCTCAGGATAACTCGTCAACTCACTGCATCACTCAGATTTCCACAGATGACCAAGTTTTTCTTGCGTACTTTAAACTTTCGTTATTCAGCATGTTCGTATTGTTGGGACAGTCGGCAAATTTTGAATCCGAGTCTGAAAAACTTAATCGTCGATCTTACATCGCGTTTTCTCCTTTCTTCATCATTCACTCGACAAATTTTTTCGTCGCAGGAATTTGACGTTATTCTAAAGAAATAACATAAACCATGGAGACGGAATCGAGACGCAAGGGGCCCAGGAGCCCCAGCGTCGATTCTGACGATTCGTCTCACAGAAGGCGCTCCAGAAAATACGACAGATCTCCTTCGCCGAGGCGTTCTCGATATAGAAGATCAAGGTCGCGCGACAGAAGATCCGGCTCCAGAGAGAGGCGAAGAAAGGAATCCAGCCGATCTCAGGACTGGAAACAAGTTTCACAGCCCAGCCAACCTGCGGCACCTCCTGCTAGTACTACATCGACCACATATGCACCTGCGGTTCACAATCAGTACCAGGTAACTAAACCTAAATCCTAAAACACTTTTTTATGACTCTCGTGTCTCAAGGAATATGAAAAATGTTTCGATCTACGAAATTGCGTGAAACGTGAGGGTGAGTTTAACCCGTCGAGTGCACACCTCCTTAAAAGTGCATATTGGGTCAATCTGACCCAAGGCGTTTTTTAATTCGTTGTATTCCGGTAAATATGCAATTTTTTGTTTGTTCCTAATATTATTTTTTAACAAAAACAAAAATTAAAGGCCAAACGATCGGTGACAGAAAATTGTTGGGGTCAAAATGACCCAGTGTGCACTCGAAGGAGGCATCCAGATTTTTGAGGAAATCTTTCCACACAACGGATAAATAGTATTTATGGTGCAGATCACTCAGTATGTGAACTTTTGTGCCACAGGCTCCCCTTCCGCCGAACACGAGTCAACCGCCGCCACCGATTCCGGCCTACAATCCTGGCTACAATAATTACAATTACAACTACAGCCAAGGATACGATTACAGTTATCAGCAGCCGCCACCCACCGGTTACCGAAGCGTAAGTCAAATTTTTCTACCGCTCTCTATCCACAAGATAGAAAACGATATTTTTCCGAATTTTTGCGCATTGCATTCGTCGTATCGTCGTTAAGGGTGTTGCGCGGATGCTCGCATGAAAAAACAAAGAAAATGCGAAGTCCCGCCTGGTCGTTTATCAATCGGTCTATATAAAAATAACGCTAAAGCAGTAACTCCACGTACTTCGATCCATAAAACCACGATCTCGTTTTCAACAAGCAAAAAACACGTAACGTTATTGAGACCGTAACTTTGTCTCTGAGAGAAAATACGTAAGTATTGATATTTCGGAGAAAAGAGAAAAGCCGCGATTTTAATATTTCTGTGAATGGAAGCGCCGAGTCACCGGCCAGAACGTGTTAACATGTGCTCGATGTCCCGTTTGTGGACGAGGGAAAAGGTAAGGGGACATCGGAAACAGATGGTGTTATCGTGCATTAGGAAGAATGAAAAAAGTTAGCCGCGACTTTTGTTTTTCTTAGGATTACCCCCCGCCGAATTGGTCCTCGGGACAAGTTCCGTACAACAATCAACAAGCGCCACCCGCGCCAACTATGCCGCCACATTCCGGAAGAAACGTTGACGCCAGCTCGACCGGGCTATCCGTACCGACCCCACGACCCGAAGATGCCAAGAAAGAAGGTAAGAATTTTCACAACAAATGAATTCTTCGACCCGTGGCTATTACTACTTTGACCCACATTAAAATAACAATTACGAGCAGCTATCGCGGCCGAAGCAAAACAACAGAAAGCAACTCTGGCTAAACAGCGCGAGGAATACGTCAGGAAATCGACGATCCTTCAACGGGAATTAGAGACGTTGCGGCAACAGTGTGACGAAATTGGAAAAGAAGGTGGCCGAGAAAATAATCGCATTATCAAAGAGAATCAAAAGTTGCAGGTAATTAAATCTCATTTCTCACAAAATTGCGAGTACATTTTCCAAACTTTTTTTTATAAACCAGAATAACTCTGCAAAACACCGAAACATTTATATTCTCACAACGAAATTTCCTCATTTTAAGATTCTCTCGAATTATCATCTCAATTTGCGAATTATGTCTGCAGATTGAAATCCAGAACAAGATGAAAACGATTCACAATGTCATCGACATGCTCACGGGCATAATCGGTGACAAAGTTACGATCGACGATCTTCGTAGCAAATTCAAGTCTGAGTCGACGATGAAACGAGCCAAGAGTCCGAAAGAAGAGTTCCCGAAAGGCAAGTCAGAATCTCCCGGAAAATCGTCCGATTCCGAGAAAGAAGCAAGGATCGAACGGGAGAGAAAATCGATCGAAGATGTCAAACCAATGTATAATTTCGTCCACTATGATCCCGAAATGCATTGGTGCAAAATTTGTGACATCTTTCCGAAAACAGCCAAGGAATACTTGAATCATCTGCACACGAACGAGCACAAAAATGCTTGCTTGGTGAGTTAGGCGATTTTTTAAAATCACATTTCATTTATTGACACAGGAATGTCGGGAGAAAAAAAAAACAAAAATCAGCGTGTTGCGACATTTTTAAATTATGGCACGATTTTTTTTTAATAAACTCAACATTTTTATTTATTTTTAATATTTTTGAAAGTTTAGAAATTAAACTACGGTCGTGGCATTTTTTAGGCATTCGTGTCACAAATAATGTTGAAAACTACAAATTCAAGTGGTAACGTGAAAAATTGACTTACGTATTTATCGCCTTGGCTTCTTTTTTTCTAAAATTGTTAACTATTTGCACTGATTATGAAAAAAGTAAACTGATGAAAAAGAAAAGAGATAAGAAAGTTATTGTGATCAATCGGTCGGACAGAAGACTCTCAATATCGTTGTAATTACTGAATTAAATGTTTTAATATGTTTTTAATGTCGTAAACAGGAACGCAAGATCGTAGATATGCCGTGGCATGAGAGAAATGGAGAGGAAGCTGAAAAGCACGTGCCCGAGTATCCAGGACTGCCGACCAAACGAACACCAATAAAAGGTACAATTATATTTCAATGGACATTTACTAATTAGCATACAATTCCGTAGCCTGTGCACCGACACAAATGTGTGTGGTCCCGGTATGTATTGAAGACCCTCCGGCCAACGCCGATGGGAACTGCCTGACAAATGCGTAAGCTGCTCGGTGGGATTGCCATTAATAACAAAAATAATAAGAAGAGACCGCAGCATATTCCAAGGGGAAAACTTTATTTATCAATGGGGGAAAAAAAAAAAAACATAAACGTCCTTGGAATATAAGATTGATGGATTTCCCGCCGAGGCAGCTGATCCTTTTTCAGCAATGTTTTTCCAATGAAATCACAAAGATGCTTGAACGAATATTGAAGAAAGAAAGGGCAAACTTTTGTGAGAGGGTTCACGCATTAAAGATGCCGGAGATTTTGCTTTTGCAATTTTTTTATTCAACGCAATTTAGGTGCACGCTCACTGAATAAGGATCGCAAGAAAAACATCGTTTATCTTTTTCTCTTCTAATTGAGCGATGGTGAAAGAACAGATGTGAGAAAAAAATGTTTGAAATGCAACAATGTGTGAAATTACAACGTGTTTCTCGTGTAAATTAGTGAATGGAAATCTCTCGGCGAAATTCATATTCCGCCGAGCTGCTTGGCGTCGCATCAACGAGTGTACAATTGAATATTTTTTACTTCCGTTTTTAATGAAACACGTGGATTGTACAATATGTCGTAATTGTCTGGTCGTCGAGTTAGACTTTCTCCTTTGAACGAGCAACTTTGGACGGTGAACGTGATCCACTTTGGAGAAAAACGAGAAAATGTCGACTCTGCTGAGATGCCCTTAAAACTATAGAAAGACTGGAATTTTGCGATGAAATAATTGTGTTGAACGGTTGTTATAAAATAAATTATCGACCATCAGCCAAATGCAGTATATTAAGTCGATGCGATTAAAATCTTTGTGCAATGACGTTACATTAAGAATCTCTTGTATTTGTGATGTGAATAGTAATTGTACGATGTAACTTGAATCATCGACGAATAAAGAGAAATCCCCTTTGAATCGTGCTCTATTCCAGGAGTCATCATCGCGAGGAATTTACGCCAGATGCAATGCGTAATGTCGAGAGAAAGGGAGAGAACAATATGTTGTGAAAAACGTCGTTTAACCTTACTATCTTTATTTTCAGTGACTTGAGTGTGTCGCGGCAGAGCACAAGGTCATTCTTTATGAACTTACCGAATTCTTCAAACGTTTACGAAGCCACGGTGTTGTCTGATCGTCAATTATTCTTGTTATAGGTTTACAATTCTTCAGTGCCGCGACTTCATGGTACTGCAAACTCTGCAACTCTTGGATCGGCGATCTCCACTGCGCTAGTCTGCATCTGAAGTCGAAAAAGCACTCTGAAAACTTTGCTGTAAGTTTCCCATTACTAGCCGAACATTTTCAATGTCAAATCGACAATTCAAAAAAATTGGTTGAAATATTTTTTACATTTTCACAAAGTGTCTGACGCTCACGTAATGACGATTGATCGATGAGAAGTGAAAAGTTGTTTAAAAAAATTTGAATTTTTTATTTTTCAGCGTTTTGTGGAACAAAATCCTCATTGGGAAACCGATTGGATGGCTGATCGTGAGAGGGCATTCTCCGAGGAGAGACGCAAGCAGATGCAGCTGGAGCTTCACAAACAAAAAGACGAGGAAGTCCTTCCAACCAAGTCAAAGAAATCAAAGAAATGGAAAAAGAACAAGAAGAAGTCAAAGAAGCGAAAAAATCGTAGCAGCGCGAGTGACACGACCACCGACACCGAAAACACAGAATCAGATTCCGATCACGACATGTCGAAAAGCATTCGCGTCGCGATGAGAAACAAGATGAAAGCTTCGACGCAGGCGATATTAAACGAGGAGATTGATTACCATGGAATTAAATTGAAAGGGAGCTGGGCTCAGGTGGCACAGGTAAAAACACCAGCCACTCCGGAGATGCCGCCGCCCGAAAACGATGACAGACAATTGTTAAATTCGATCAGAGACAAGCTCAAAGCAAAACAGGAGGAAGAGATGAAAAATAGCAACAACAGAAAGCAAAGCATGGAAAAGTTGGTGTTATCACCGCCGCCGATGCCGAAGGAAGAAATAAAAACGAATTCGAGCAAAAAAGTAGTAGCGGAGGGTTTGGAGGCCTGGGGTCCGAAAGAACCGCCAAAACCGTTCTGGATAAAGAAAGATGAGGAAAAGCCTCAGGCCCCGCAGGTAGCAGCGCCGACAAGCAAATCGATCGACGTGCCAAAACCAGATGAGATGCCGAAGCCTCACATGGGGTTCTGGACGAAGCAACAAGTGAATATGGCGGTAAAGCCTGCGGAAGCAAAATCAACAGTATCTCCGGAAAAAGAAGAAGAACCGCGAGAGCGCGGAAGTGATCGAAGCGACCGTTACAAAGACGAGCGCGATCGAAAATACGATCGTCGCGACGACAAGTACGAAAGATCGGACAGATACGAAAGAAGAAGAGGAGGCAGCGGTAGAGATCGCGACCGTGACAGAGACCGCGATCGCGACAGCGATTATTACGACGACCGACGAAAAAGCAGATATTCCAATGATTCACCGCGCCGTGAAAAAAACTGGCGCGACAGTCCAAAGCGTTCTTACGACAAGTACAGCAAAGACAGCAGACGAGAGGAGAATAATTCGTCGAACGACGAGTCCAAATTCGAGAAGAAGACGAACGAGTCGGCTACGAAATTGAAGAAGGGAAGCAGCTCGCAATCGAAAAAAAGTGCTCCAGCACCGGCAAAGGGTAAGCTACCGTTTATCGGACGTTTGCCATTGTTCAAGAAGAAAAATGAAGAGCCAAAAATAGAGAAAGCCGATATAGCACCGCTCCCTTATCAACAGAGTAAATTCGAGGATACACCAAAAGTACCGAGCGAGATTATAAATCCACCTGGGGTGGTGCACATAACGAAACTCGCGACGCCCGTCAACCTCAACAACAGCATTCCAGTCAAAGTAGTACCAGCGCCCATCAAGATTCTCGTGGCTCCGCCGCCCCCGACGCTGCATAACGACCTGAAGAACTCTACCCAGCCGGCGCCTCCCACTCAGCAAGTTGTCGATATGGAGATCGAGGATCAGTCTGAGGAAACGATTATCGAGGAACCGGTGATTGCCCAACAAGAGCAACAGCTACACAAAATCCCCGAGCCTAGTCCTCCGGTTGAATTACCAGCCTTGCCTCCTCATCCTCCACCGACCCTCAACAGACCCCCGCCATCCTTTCCACCGGCTGTTATTCCCCAAGCACCTCCGCCTCAAATCTTACCACAAATCCCACCCCAGATCCCACCACAGCCGGTTTTCACTCCGAACCGACCTCCACCTTTCATCGCAACAGCCCCTCCACCGTTTGTTCCAGCAGCTGCTGCAAAATTCACCGTGAGGCCACCGCCGACGCAAACTCATCCTTCTTACGTCACTCCACACGATGGCGCAGCCCTGGCAGCAGCAGCCGCTTCTTATGCCCAGGCCCACGGAAACCCACCACCGCCGATGACCCCGATCGTCGATTCAACGACCACGGACATCGCTGATATTCCCGAACCGGCGGAGAAACGACCGGATCCGAGCATGCCTTTGCCCGACGACCTTCAAGAAGCCCTCAACATAATATTTCCAAAAGAGGAGACTGCGGAAATGAAAACGGCCACGAGTCAAGCATCGAGCTTGCCTGATACCAATGTAATGTACGCTTCGATGTACAGTATTTTGGGTTGCGTCGGTTACGGGCCTGAATACATGGATCTACCGCCACCAGAGATAACTCAAGCAGACACCGACGTCGAGGCGCAGCCGGGGCCCGACGACCTGCGAATGCTCGGCATCGACGAAGGCGACACGATATTTTAATCCTTTTGCATCCTCAAAGTTAGTTTTTTCTTTTCCCAACAGTATCTGCGGAAGCCACGGGAGGGAAAGGCCTGGGACGATGGACAAAGTGGTATTAACGTTTGAATGCTAAATATTGATGCGTTTTGTTAAACTATTCAAAGTGCTCTCGGCTCGATAATAGTCAAGAATAACTTTCTCTGTGAAATATTTTATGTCTTACACTTTTGGTCCGAGGAAAAACAAGGAAAAACGCCGGTTTTCCAGCTTCTAATTTTAGCGCCGACAACCTCTTTCTCGCTTAATGGGCAAGGGCCACGGGCGATGAATTTTACTTATTGGAATGTTGACAGTTCACGTTGAGAATGGAAGCGAAAAGTTACTGATACCATTGAAAAGATTCTATCTCCTGCTCGATATTTTTGCCTTACAATTAGACACTGCGACGGACATTCCTACCTGCTACAGTGATTTTTACGCAGTCTCATTGACATATTTCGTTCCTGACGATCAAGAACCAAATCAAACATGTCCCATGATAACGCTATAAATAAAGAAAGCTATGCGAAGATCAGACGATCTTCCGTCGATTTATTGCGTTGAATGCATCAGCGAAATTGATGAAAAACACATCTTCATTGCTACGTTGGTTCGGTCCAGGTGATTAACGAGAGATTATTTCCAAGCCGAGACGGAATTTGAGATTGGGAACTTGGGAGAAAAAAAAATACCATCTTAACAGTCATGTATATCGTAAACTTTATTAAAACCGAATGAAAAATTGACGATAACAGCAGTGAACGATCGTGTTATTTTTTTCCTTAGTTTTCTTATCGGTTTATTGACTTCGATGCTTTGCGTCGGTGAGAGTTTAGCAATACGGTGAATTCATTTTCCAAATTCATATTCTTAAAGTTATTTTATCAACAATTATGTCGTCGTGACATCCCCAACGGATTCGGCGATCGGTAATCATCGAATTTCCGGTCGGAAAATAAGACGAAACGACCAAAAACTATTATTCACGACAAATTTCCGTACATTCGTTCAGATTGCTACAAAATTTTTGCTCAATCAAAATTGAGTGACGACAATGCTTTTTATCCAATATATTCATGATCTTCATTCATCAGTTAGGCAGTAAAGGTGCGGTGTAGGAATGAACGCGAACGTGACTAAAATGCCTCGACTTATCGTTAAGTCTATATAAGGAATTTTTTCGTGGCTCGGGCGACTTCGGAAAACAACTTTCAACTCTTCAATATACGTATACATGCATCGTACTCTTTGTAAACTTATAATTAAATGATATCACATTACAACATCAACCGATCCTGGTCGCAGAAGCGTGTTTTTTCAATCTTTTATCTTATTCTTTTTTTTTTTTTTTTTTACGGTTCGTATGGCACATTACCGGCGCTATGAGACGACGATTAAAAACATGTACGTTAATAAAATTTCTCTACGGTACTCAATAACAAATAATCGACGAGTTCATTAACTTTTTTTGCCGCACACGAAACATTGAATTTAAAAATTGGCGGGAGCTTAGTTAACCTGATTTTTACGGTTGCCCCGAATAACATCATTATAAATCTCCCTTGTGACTCAATATCGTTGCCTAAATAAATGTAAAAGAACACGTTGCGGAATTATAATTAATCCGTTGAATTTCGTGAATGTCATGTCTCGCTGGACGAGCCCTCGATTCGGAATGATTTTGGTTCGTCACGTGGAGAGGAATGCAAATTTCGCAGGCCTATTTTTCGTCTACAACTACAACAGTGTCCGACGTAAAAATGGTAATCTCGCTAGTCTAACTTCGTTAGGCCGGTGAGTTTGTTTTTGTTTTTTTTTTTTTTTATATTTGCAATACGAGTCCGGCGCTCGAGATATTGTCACCCCCACCGGCAGTCTGACTCGCTTGCGTGCACACCAAAACCGGCGCTACGCAAACTTCAACGCTTATCTTATCGTTTTGAATGTTGATAAGTTCATCCCAGCAGGATACTGGTTTGTCACTGATCAATGGTATTCGTGTACCCGAATTAATCGATGTTGAGAAACTGTCGTCCATTATGAGCGTAGCTTTGCGAAGGTCGATCTGTAAACCAGAAACAAGACAGGTTGTGAAAACACTGCGTTACTTTCACTTGGAGTAATAATCCGGTTTGAGAAACTGCATAGTTACGTCATTGGTTCCGCAAACGTGACGATGAGCGGTCAGAGAAGCTTTCGCTGCAGCTGCCATTGTGTTTTTCCACGATGATTTCTTGACGGTCATTATCGCTTGGTAGGCCAGAGTGTGGACGTGGATTCTCGACAAGTCCCTCGCGTCCTCTAACGACGAACTTTTCGTCCTGATCAACTTGTAAAGTACTCTCATGTAATCCAGTATTTCAGCGACTCTCGGGGTCGCATCAGCTACGAGTGAAATGTTTCCATAATACATGGAATTGTATAAATTGACAATCTCTTGTTCGTTCATTCCTAAACTATCGGCGTACGGGATAACGGTGTCCCGTAAATCAAAAAGTAAACCTTCCTGCGCAAAGGAGGCCATTTCGAAATGTATTTTCGTTGTCGAGGGCAGACTTCTCATCTGCTTCTGAACTTGTGCTAATCGGTTTCGTCGAATACCTGCAAAACATTTTTTTTATGCATCCAACTCTCCTTTGCATTACAATCAATCGTTTTTATTACCTTCCGGAAAAGGATAATTGTCCATCATCTGCAGTCCGCTAACTACAAACAAGTCCGGTTGGAAGTTCAATAATTCCGTGTCAAAAACTTCTAGAGAACTCAATGTTGGATTGTTGGCGTCATTGTGGAGTATGTATCTGCAAAAACATCAATTTTCTTACACAATCTCAGAGTCTCTTTGCGGTGAAAAGGGGTCAGGATGACCCGAGTAAAAAAAAATTGTACCTATTGGCTCTGGTGCTTGTGTACGGGCCCCAAACTTCTCCGTGTTTGTATTCCAGAATGAGATGAATATCGTCATGATCGACTTCGCCTCCGACGACTCTCACAGAGTCAGGAATCATTTGCCGCAATGATTTAGTCATTTTTGAAGAGACAATGACATCACAGCCTTCTTTGGCAAATCGGAGAGCCATGATAGGGGCATTGCCGCCGATAGACGAATAAGACGATGGGAATGACGATGCTTTTGACACGAGTTCATCGAATAATTTTTCATTGGTCATATATCGCCTAAAATGGTAATTAAGGAAGCAAAGGTCAAGTCACACGTCTATGATAAAACGTTGGAACTACGTAAATGAAGGATATGCTGGAAGAACTTACTCGGCGGCAGCTCCGTGTCGGAAATAATAAGCGAAACTCTTCAAGAGTTCCTTTTCAGTCTTGATCTCATTGAAATGCTCCGGTTGTCCGATACTCGGAGAATAATGCAACAAGTATTTAGCATCGATAAATACATCGGTGCAAGCTCCGTAACCAATGGCAACCTTGGGCTTAGCCGATATCGTGTGTTTAGTCTCGAGTTTTTCGAGCCCGTTGAGAATCGACGTCAAACGATTTTTTAAATCTTCGTCCGTTCTTCTGTAATAAAAGGCCACAAGGACGACGAAGAACGTCAGGAATGTACCGTATTTTAATCCTCTGTATCCCATCTTTCTCTGTCACTAATCGTTTTTTTACGTCCCCTAACCTCTACACGCCCAACAAAAACAAATCAGCCACTTCACGAGACTGCGCGAGCAACCAGGCCACTGGATTGATACTCGACACTTTACAACACTCCATCCAAACCGGCCCCACCATGCCGACTGTCTCGTCGCTAGGTGGTGGCGCCAGGTTCGCTGTGCTGAGGATGAAGACTGGAACAAAGCTTTCGAAGCGTGAAATGAACATCACCTGTTTTTTTTATGATCATACTCACGTGAACTGTCCGAAAACGGACAAGTACGTACGTAGAGAATGTTACAAAATCAATAAAAAAAAATTCTTCTCTCAAAGCTGATAGGAGAAATCGAAACGGACACTTTCTCATTGAAATTGCAACGGCGTTCATTTTTTGTGAAAGCTGTAGTATACAGAAGACTAAATAACAAAAAAGCTATTAGTCGTTTATAAATTGAATCACAAGAATCTGGGAAATAAATAAAAGCACTTTCGAAACAATAGAACGTTTATTAAAGGAGTAATAGAAATAAAAATCGCTTAAACAAAAACATATTTCGAAATTCGTGAAGACGATCTCTAATCCTAAACGTTTCCTCACGATCTGTATTCGATACGAATGTATAATGATAAAAAAATAACGACTGTTGCAAAATGTAAAAATCTCATTTTTTCCTGTATTTTGGAAATAATAAAAAAGACGACAGACGTTTCTGTGTAAATAAACGAACGGCTGTTGTAGCTCTTGACGTTATATCAAATATGTACAGTTCGGAGATATATGCCATTGAGGGACACACAAATATTTATTATTTGTTCAAAATGATAACCATCTGGCCATCTTCATACAAATTCATAAATAATTCACAAAAATAGAGAAATTTTCTTTACGCCGCGGTTTTCGTATGGAGTCTCATATGTTTTTTGAGGTTATCGAGTCTGTTGCATCGACGATCGCAAAAATCACATTGATAGGGCATCGAGTTGCTATGAACGACAATGTGGCCATTCAAATGACTAATTTGTTTGAAACGTTTGTTGCAAATGGTACAAACGTACGGACGTTCGTTCATATGTGCCGAAGCGATGTGAGTCTGAAGATTAGTTTTTCTGACGAATGTTGCTTTGCAAGTGTCGCATTCGAAGGGTCTAACATTGGCATGTATCGCAAGATGAGATTTGAGTACGTTTTTATGTTTGAAATTTTTCTCGCACAGATGACATTGGAAAGGTCGTTCGTCGTTGTGAACTTTTTTGTGTACCGACAAGTGTGCCAGTTGCTTGAACATTTTGGCGCAAATTTCGCACTGATACGTCCGACCGTCTTCGTGAGCCGCGCTCACGTGACGTCTGAGAGTGTCAGCCAGAGTGTAACGCTTGCCACATATTTTGCAGGAAAATGGTTTCTCGTTGGTATGTGTCATGAGATGCCCATTAAGATTTCGTTTTTCCAGAAACCTCGAGCCGCAAATATCGCACTGATAAGGCTTATCACCGTTATGAACGTACATGTGTTTCTTTAAGGAGTTTGAGAGACTAAAACGTTTCGTACAAATGTCACATTCAAATTTTCGCTCGCCCGTGTGTACCAGCATATGGGATTTCACGTGACCAGATTGCTTGAATCTTTTGCCACATATTTTGCAACTGAACTTACGCTCGTGCGTGTGAGTGAATATGTGACGCTCCAATACGCTTTTGGTAGTAAATACCTTTTTGCAAATATCGCACTCGAACAGACGATACGATTTTTTCGAACTACTAATTGTCTCTGCTTCGTGAGAGTTTGAATGGAGCTTCAGGCTTTCAAGGGAATCAAATTTTATTGCACATATCGTGCATCGGAATGATCGGTAGTCCGTGTGAGTTAGTGCATGTTGACTCAAGTGTCCCAATTGTTTGAAACTTTTGTTGCAGATTTCACAAACGTAGGGTCTCTCGTTCGTATGACTTCGCATGTGTCTTTTCAAGACGCTCGGAAAAGTGAAACTTTGCTGGCAAAACGTGCATTCGAGAAGAGAATTGTCAGTGAATTTGTTCCCTGCTAAACTGCTGGCTCGCTTTTTCCGAGTCTTTGTATTTTTCGGGAGTTTCCTTGCCAAGCTTCTCGCAACTGTTCTTTTGCAGTTCGCTTCGGTCTTTGGTTGCTCGGTCAATTCTGCCTCCATCAAATGAGCTTTTTCTTCCTGACTCACTGGATCTTCCTCGTCTGATTTAGGCTCCAAACGATCGTCACATTCGCTTTCATTCCTATCGTCGTTTTCACTCATTTCCTGCTTATGAGATTCTTTCATGTGCATGTCGTAAACACTGCACGATCGAAATGTCCTTGTGCAAATGGAACACGTGAAATTGTTGTTCCGGGTGTGTGTCCTCATGTGGTTTCTCAGATGAGCCAATTTCGTGTAATTTTTCTGGCATATTTCACATTTGAAACATTTCTCCGTTTCCCGAAGATCCTCTTTTTCTGGAGAGTCGAATTTCTTGGTATTGCCTTGAGCGTTGGAGGAGATTGCGTTCCTGACGAGATCGACGCCTGACGAGATATTTGTTCCCGAGACTTGGTCGTTTTTTATTTCCGTTAGTGATTTTTCAGTGTCAGGCGTAATCACGATTTTGTCTGTTAGGAGAGAGTTCACCTTGAGGAAAGAATTTCCTTGTGGTCCTTTAGTGCCAATAGTTCTTCGGAGATCCTCGCAAATATTTCGGCCGAAGAAAAGTTGGCTGGGGATCGTACCGTGACGCGAATTCGTCGTCGTATTCTCGATAACTTGGACGATCCTAAGAGCTTCGTTCAAACTTCTACCCGGATGTTTTTTCATCCAGG
Organism: Hyposoter dolosus; assembly: GCA_963921915.1. Lineage (NCBI taxonomy): Eukaryota > Metazoa > Arthropoda > Insecta > Hymenoptera > Ichneumonidae > Hyposoter > Hyposoter dolosus. The sequence continues at coordinate 4,624,051 of OY998133.1, forward strand.
ATCTCAAGATGATTCGGAAGTCCCGTCGATCTTCGCTGTTCTTCGATGCATCTCCGTGTACGACACAAAAGTCTCGGAGCATCAAACGAATTTCTCGCACCACTTGTTCCGCGTGATTGCGGCCATGGCCGCTTTGAATTATTCGCGGTGCTCCGATCATCGTTACGATTTCCACCAACTGATTCGCTACTTCGCGAACTTCGTTACTTTTCAAAATTTTCAATATTACCAAGTTCGTTTGCTGCTCTTCGTAAATCAAAACGTGCTTCCTATCCTTGCTTTCTCCCTCTTCTATGTCAATCACATCTATTTGAGCCCTGTGATTTATTCTCACTGGTGGATTCAGCGGAGACACTTCGTTGATTGCTGTTCGCTTTCTGTTCACATTTACTTTGGAAAAATTGTCAACCTCGCTTCTTGCTTCCATTTTGGAATGCTCGTATATCACAGACATTGGATAATAATTCTCTCGCTTTACAGAGCCAAGTGGAGCATCATGTATAACTGGCAAGTCCTCGTCCGGACAAACTTTAGAAGGAATCCATTGATTAGCCACTGTTACCGCTGCGTTCATTTCTGCATCTGAAAAAAGAATCTTTTTCTTCAATTTTGCCACATCTTCGTTCACTTAGTTTTTTCCTACAACTGTGCAATCAGATTTGAAGCTTCCACTGTACTTTTGGAATATTTATCAACTTTGCTGCAATATCCGTTGCCAGGCGACTGGGGACATATTTTTGCTTAACCCTTGACCGACACACTGGGTCTGTGAAAGATTTTCAAAGATTGCTTTTCAGTGGAATTGACAATTTTTTGTTTTAGACAAAACGTCAAGTTCACTCGTTCATATCTATCTCGGAAATTTTATGATGAATCTTGAATGAATTTTCTTTTCGGAAATTAACAATTTTCATTTCTGCAATGGCGGAGATTTTCGAAAACAATTTTTTGTTTTTTGAGTTTGTACGACGTACACATGTTAAGGAATTTTCAAAGTGCACAGTTGATTGAAAGTCGGTAGGCGATTGTAATCACGTGAAAGGTAAAAGGATAAAAGATACAGTGACAAACAAGTACACAAACTAACCTAAAAATTGCACGGAGGTGGATCGATGTTTACGGAGTACAAAAGCCGGCACTTGGGAGAAAAACAAATGATGTTCGATCACGAGCGAAAGATTTTCTGTGCATTTGTTGTCGCTGTTGGAATGCCATTTTCGAAATCATGGAACGTGCCGAGTGTTTCCTCAACTCTGTAGTCCATCCGTCATTCTAAACGTCAAATCCGTCAAAATTTTTCTCGGAAACATGCCAATACAACTTGCGAGGATTGGGACTGATCAAATAAACAAATACTTCGCAGTTTATAGGTTACATGCGCAGAATATGAAAAAGCAGCGTCTGCGCAGACTTCGAGTACGAATTTTTGCACAGAGCACGAAGAACTTGTCGAAAAAAATCCTTCGAAAGATTCTCGATGTAAAAAACGAGTAAAGTTGGTTGTCCCACTGTGAATTTGAAAAAAATTGGCGTCATCGTTGTGTATATTTAAATAGATTTTTTATTATTTTATTTGAAAGCAGTTTTTTCCGCACAACACCGCGCTAAACATTGTTCATCTACACAGTGAAATAATTTTATTACGGTTGCGAGTTTCTTTTGTATTTCGACCCGGAATTTTTTGTAAAGCTTCGTCGGTGGAGATATCAACTTGGAACATAATTGTTGACACGAGCAATTTGTTGTAATTAATAAATATATATTATTAACTACACAAGTACGCGCCAGTTAACGAGATTGCGTAGATTTTCAACTTGACATTCTGGAGCTGCCATTTACAATATCTTTTCATTCAATAATATTGTTTCCATAATATTTTATTTGTGTTTTCTTATCGTAATTCGGTTGAGATGGAATCGTCCATGTTATCAGATTACGTTCATTTTTTAATCGTTGACTAAATCTTATATTTTTCTCTCGATCTAAACCATACGACGATTTGGTCTGCCTACGTAATGACTAGGTTAGTAAAATATATCGTGTCAACATATATATACATATATATATTAATACGTATATATATACATATATATGCAATGAGATATTTTGCGAATGTGATAAAACGCATATTTTATGCTTTCAAATGATTTAAAAAACGATTTCAACAGTTTTCACTTTGTTTTTTTTTTTCGTTTCGTAATACAAAAAATGAGAATTATATTCTTTTGGTTTTCTTGAAATATATCTTTTTCGTATACAACTGAAATTTTTAGCTAACACGTCAATTCGCGCGAACGCAATAGCATTCCCGCTTTGGCAGTAAATTTTACTTTTGAATGTGTTTTTTTTCCTCTTATTTCGTTTCGCCTCGATCTGATTCGTCGATCAATCGCGTAATAACTTGAAAAATCAATTATACGTTTTCATATCGTTAAGAATGATCATATATAATGCGTACTTACGTATCGAAATGTAAACTATTGCAATAAATCGAATCGATGGATACTTCGAAGACTAAGTGAGAATAGCGTGTAATTATAATAGTAAACACATAATCTAAACAGTGTAAATAGGATTTCTCTTCTCGTTCTTTTTCTTTCGTTTTTGAGAGGAAACCGCTTTGCGGAGTTTCTCCAAACTCGAGTGATTTCATATCTCGTAGTGTTTGTATATAATCACTCTGTTTTCACGAGTAAACAACGTAATAACAAATATGTAAAAAGAGCTACCAAAAAGCACCGCGAAAAAAATGTTTGCGAACCCGTGGAGCGATTCGCGTTGTAGGAATAACGAGTCTCAATGACTCTTGATGCTTGGACCTGTGGATAGACACGGTTCGAATGGAAAATCCAAAAAATTCTTAGGAAAGTAATTTTTTTCAGGAAATTTGTTGTTCCGTCGAATAGCGTTGAAATTCTTGGCATTTCCTTTTCGAATTTGCGGCTCCAAGAATTTTTATCTCTATAAGCAGAATATTATGCGGTAGGATTTCTCATGAAAATCGTGCCTGTTTCCGTCCAAGCTCGGAACAGAGCTTTCGAAAACGACAATGACGAAAATTCGTAAGAGACACACAGCAATAACTTTTACAATTGTTTTCGTGGCAGGAATTGTCTCACTCTCAATCACACAGTACCGCTGAAGGAACTCGGTCAATGCTGAACGGCGTTTGAGATTGAAAAGGAGGATTTTAACGTGATATTAATTGATGGAACATTGATGGTGTTTCAATCGGCGGACGCGATGTGCTCGGAGACAAGCACGTGCAAAAAATATCGCGAAAGACTCGGTGCTCCGTTTATCCATTATCGCCGACTCCCACATGCGATATCGATCGCGCTACGGATAAAAGCAGACTAGCATTTTGAATCGTTTTAACTCGCGTTTTTCCACGACGTTAAACTACACCGGGTAATTTTTCTTTCGACCCAAATAATAAAAAAAATATTGGAGACGTTTTTTACTCGAATAAGTTGACCGTTCAATTTCCTAAGGACTAAAACGTGAAAGTTTTTCTTTCGTAATCGATCTACAGAAAGTTTGAGAAACTTTGAAATTCTCCTGCTTTCTGGAATCACAAGCGCTTTTACGAGTTCCTTGTATTCATGCACACACTTCCACCCACATCACATTCTTACGATCTATTTCCCCTTTCGCGTTAAACGGCAACGGACAGAATACTATGTATCTTGAGACTGGGGAGAGCTTTCACAGCGAGAAAAATTTAAGGAAAGTCTGAGGCGGTATCGGAACATGGAGCGAGGCCTGATCAACGTCCGCGAGCTTTTCTTGAAAGGCTGGATCCTGATCAGCGATGCAAGGGTGTCCCAACGATCGCCAAAATAAACAGCGACAGTTACGACACAGCTGTATCATTTCAGCGTACTCTTCCCTCAATCCGAAAGACCTGAAAGTTCATCAATGTCAACGTGCGCAATTAATTAGCCGTAAAATCGAAAAAAAAAATTAGTATGGAATGAGGCGTTTGTAAAAGGACGTACCTTCGAGCAGCTGCGAACAATCCTTTCCAATCTTTCCCCGGATTATTTTGAATGGTCGTACCAAGTTGCTGGGGCGAAAAATGATACTGAGCTAACTCGCGCCAAATCCGTTGTTCTTGTGCAAGACTGGCGAGATGTTCGCACGCTTCAGAGGACGCTTCGAGGTCTCTGGGGTCGCTCAAACGTAAAAGAACTTCCCGACGGCATTCGGCTGGCAAATCCGACCACTGGGGCTGTTGCTCTTCGTCGGGCTGCAAATATCCAAGTATTTATCGACCCAAATCTTTCTCAACGAAACTTCAGCCACAAACAAAACAGATAAATCGAACCACCGACCGGACGCCAGTAAATTTTAAAAATTATATGATAAAAATTTGTACAAAAAAAAGCATATCATGGAGAAACGAGGAAAATGAAGGGTTTGCTCTGTGTACCCAGGGTTGAAGATACAAACACAGCAAAACTTACACCTTTTCATCACGTATGTAAAACGATGTTACGGTTTGCATTGTTGGAAAGCATGGAAATTCTTATAACCAGGACAACAAAACGATTTTTCTTCAGGATCCAAACACAAAATCGTTACAAAAATTGTAATTGTTTTTTAAATTGAATAAAAAACGAAAAGAAAAAGTACAATTTTTCGTCGGACCCCAACGTTGTGAACTTCAGTGTCTAAAGATTTCTCCGAGTGTTACTAACTGTTGTGTTTTTGACTAAACATTTTCATTCAAATCGTTACATTCCTAGGATGTTAACTATCAGCGTGAATTATCATTCAGGCAAAAAGAAATTACAAGAATAAATTCAGGTTTTTTTTAAAATGAAACTTTGAATGAGTTATTGGGGAAATAGAGAATGAGGACAATTTTAATGACCTGTGTGATCGTGATGGACGAAGCGATATGTAAAATTCGGTCGAGGGCTGCTTTGTGCTTTTCCCAGAGTATAACGGAGCCCAGTGGTCGTCCACCCCAGCAACATCCGGCGCTGAAAGCTCGAACTCTCTCGATGAGTCTTCGCAATCTACCGGTTTGTTGTTGGGACAAGGAAACCTCAAGGGCAACCTCCTCGAGCATATTGAAGAGTACACGTTGAGCACATCCGCTGAGTCCTCCCATAGTGTGGCTGACGAGGAGATCGAGAAGTCTGACGATGTAGTTGAAGCGGCGACAGTCGTGGACCGCCGACAAGAAATCGAGCCTCTTGAGTGCATCGCTCAGACCATTAAAACCGGCGATCTACAAAATTAGAATACAAAAAATAAAACAGTCTGGATGATAATTATCGTACGTCACTTTGACGACTACGACGTTCGGCTTCCTCTCTGTATATTTGTCTCTCATTCTCCCCAAAATGTCTCCATTTTTTTTTCTTGGCACGCGAGTGTTTATTCACAGCTGCACGAGACGCGAAGCGAAAAAGGAAACTGCTAAGTCTTCCTCTTCACTTTTTTCTCGCTTTTTTTTTTCTCCTGTTTTTTTCACTCCGATTGCCAACCGCATTTTCCGAGTTCATTTCGGTACTGGCCAACTTTTCAATCGCTTTTTAATCTCTACGTTTTTCGAGAAGCTCCTTAACTGACTCTAAAAATATAGAAGAAGAAAAAACGCCGTCTTCACCGGAAGAGTCACTCACCTCGCGGGTACACTTCAGCGTTATGTGACAGTGCGGCTGGACGGCATATTCTGAAAGTAAAAAAAAACGATCAATTAGAACCTTGAAATAAATTCGCCGTCCAGAGGGACGAGGAACAAACGACTCTTTCATGCTGATTTTTCACTCACCTTTCTTCTTCTCTTTCTCCCGTTTTTCGCCATCTTTTTCGCTCCTGAAAAATTCCAAATCGCCATTTCACTTTCGGTACAAAATTTCTCTTGACTCGTGCAGAATTGCGAATCTGAACGCAGAAAATTTGAAAATTCAAAATTAACCTTTTCTTCAATTTCTAAACAAAGAAACGGCCGATGGAAAAATGTTCGTTAGAATTCAGTCACATTTTTTAATGTGTTTTGAGTTGGTCAAAAAATTGACATCCCCATGTCAATCGCTGTTCAGTAGAAAATGAATTTTTTTACGAAATTCGATTATTTTTTGACGCGTGGCATTTGTGCGATTAAGAAATAACGACTGATCAGTTTTTGACGTTTATGTACATCTTGGGCTCCACGTAGAACGTATTAATTCAAAGATCAAAACTCTGGACAAAAATAGATCGTACGAACTGAGTCCCACAGCGGACGATGTTAAGGTTTGCATGCTTGGGATGCAACGAAACTCCTTTTCTCAGCAGAGTCCAAAATTCATACGAGATGTTCGTCGGCACGATCGTTTTTCGAGGCCAAAAAATTAATTTTACGAAAAAAAATGAAGACGATTTCGAAATTCGAAAGAATTTGTTCGTTGCGTTTCGTCGATGCGAATTTTGATCCCATCGCTGTGACTCAAAGGGTTTAAGCATGAAAATATAACGAAGCATAGAATTGACGTCATTCGTAGTTCGTTCGTATCGGGAATAAAAAAAAAGTGTAGTTATACCTGATTCGGCCTACGTGCAAAAAACGATTCGCGCTTCGTATATGCGTAGGTATCGTTTAAATCGGTTTGTAGCAGAGTTCTGATCAACACGATTCGAACGTTTTGATTCTAACGATTCACGAGATGAAAGGAAAAAAATCATACGAAATTTTGATTGCGGAATGAGACTTTGTGCAACAACGACATCTCAATTTTTATCAAGTAAATATCAAAGTTGCCTGACGTATTGTTGAATTTTTACAGAAACACAAAAATCCATAATAATCGATGGAAAACAAACGAAAACGAGTTTCAACCAAATTCTTCATTATTTGCTCGATCTATGCAAACGCAATTCGAAGGGAATGCCACATAGGGATTTCGGTAATGTGGAATTGAATACGCGAAGGTTCTCTCTCGTGGATTGATGTGTCGTTGTGCTATATAAGTTAGCTCTTCATCCTGTCGTATCTAGCTGGGTCATGACCTACTTTTCCAGGGTTCGCCACGAGTATTGGGTTGGGTCAAACCGATATTTTCCATGTACAGGATTCGACGAGAGATCTCAGGGATTCTCGTCGGTGCGGTGAGCAAGATGCAAGGACAAATAATTCCCTACGCTTGACCTCGTCATGGTCCGACAAATTTGACACTTTTCCAAGCTCCCAAAGCTTGCTTTTGTGGACGGTAAACAAGTTTTACGATATTTGTTTTCATTTGCTGCAATATTTATTTTCCTATTTTATAGATTCGTCAAAATTCTCATCTCCCTGCATTTTTTTTTGTTTTCGTTCTCTGGCAGCTGTTCTTTGGTTTCTCGAGAGAAAATCTGGCGGAAAAATTAAATGACCCGTGAAATGCGTTCCGAGCAATAATTTCGAAAGTGCAATAATAATTTCTCTTCGTTCACAATGATCAAGCCAAAAGTATGCGAAAGCGTAACGGAGACGAATAAAACAGTAGAGATCCGGAGCTTCGAGTGTCGCTGATCCTCAGTCGTAATTTTGTAGTCGAGCCACTAACGTTTTCCAATTGCTTTTCTAGTTGAATTCGTTAAAAACGAATTTAATGAATTTTTTTTACAATTATTTCCCCCGGAAAATCGCGAGTCTAATATTCGGAACTCTTTCGAGTCGATTGTCTCAATTATTTGCAGGATATTTACGAAAAATGGAACAAAAGACGAAAAAAACGTCGTTATTTTTTTTTTTTTTTTTCAACGAACATTTATCAGCGTGATAAAAAAAAAACTCGATTTTAGAAAAAAATATTAATCGAATTTTGCTGGAAATTTATCGATCGATAAATCGATAATTTTGGAAAATTATCATTTTTTAAAATCCTCGGACGATGAGTTTTTACAAAATTCCGCACGGAATGCCTCAATATCCGTGTACACGCACATATGAATATATCCGCGGAGGGGAAAGCACAAGTGCGCAATTCCTTCGTCGCAGGTCTTTCATTATAACGCGTATAACATTAGAAGTTGGTATATGAATCGCCAACACGCTTTGCTTCGTGCTGAACGCACGATATACTCAAGTTCGTATACGCATATGTACCTCGTTGCTATGGCAAGCGAACAGTTATAATTACACCGAATCTCACAGAGATCCTTCCAGTTGGTTCATCGTACTCGAATAACCAACAAGTTTGAAAAAAATACGATGAAAATTTAACTGCGTTTGAGAAAACACGTCGCGAAAAAAAAATCAGCATCATAGTCATTACGCCGTCATTATGAAAACGCTCGGAAAATGTTTGAGCAAATTTGGAAAAAGGAAAACATTGAAGCTTTCGGATAGAGAAATGTCATCGATCTCCCGAGGCTTGTGAACAAAGAAACGTCTCTGCACGATGCGTGTCTCGAGCGTCTATAACGAACAGCTGAGAGCCCGATAAGAGTAAGGGACAAAAGGCTAAACATCAATGTCAATGAAACACGAGCGATAAATGAAAATATTGCGAATGAAATTGAGAGAAATAGAAATGATAAATTTCGTGTATGTTTGCACATTTCTCCAAACGCTGGCTACCGTGGTTTATACTTTTTCTTTCTCGTTGTCTTGCTTCACCTTCTGACCACTCGATGTAAACACGCCAGCTTGTAAACAAAGATGTCGGCCATGTTGATGTAACAGCTGTGCTGGACGCTCGCGATAATGGGATAGCGAGAGAAAGGGTTGGAATGCATGAAAGCTCCTAAATCTTCTAATTTAAATGGCTATGAACGAGTATCTGATAATAAACTGTTTTCTTGTTAGTTTAAAGTTGCAGTTCCATTATTTTCGAAACTGTAAGGTCCTCGTAATTTTAGCAATTACTTCATATATGTATATATGATTTTAACTAGTTCCTTTCTAAGTGCACTGACATTATTTTCACAAACGTATGAAAATTCTCAACCGAGCAATGTTCTACGATGCATCATTCAGAGGGAGTGAAAAAAAATGAAGGAAAAAACTTACCGAATCAGGAGCGATATCGTTTTATTGTTCGCGCACTCGAGAATTTTTTTTTTCTCCCAACCCTCGACAGTTTTGACCCATTCCTCGCCCGGACTTCGCCAATCCTTGGAGATGAACGGCATTTTTTATATTTTGCGGTCCGATCTTCCTGCAGATGTTTTCCACAGGTACGAATGAAGGGACACCGCAAAAGCGTCGCGTTTTTATTTCCCGTCCGACCGTTGTTTCTGATTTTTGTTTATATTTTTATTTTAACTCTTTTTCTCTGTCTTTCGCGATGATTTCCAGCTGATACGCTTTAAACCTGACCGTTTGGACGCATACATCTGATACGATAATCGCGACGTTGAAATTTTGGACGTGTCCGGGAAAATAAAAAAGAACGAAATAATTACACAAATGCTGTCTCCGCGGTGGCTAGACAACTACTGGACTGCCAGCAGCGAAGGCTCTCCCGATTGCTCGCAGTCCGGTACTGCGTGTGCGAGAGACTGTTCCGATACTCGAGACTCAAAGACCAACCCGCCGATCGAACGCGCATACACCGACTATCTTTTTTTACTGTGACGTCATTCGGTAAGGAGATATTTCTCCATCAGCTGAGCCCCGCGATATTTTGCGGTCGAAAACCCACCGCAATGAACCTGTCAGTGCGATTTTGATTATCGGCTTCTTATTATTTATGTCGCTGCGTTTTCGTTTGGTGGTCAATGGTAGCGCAACTAAAGAGCTTGGTGGTGGATACTTTTCTAACAATTAATAACCAAACGTTTTGTGGCGTCAAGATAACCGAACACGTTCACTTTGCGTGAAATAATTTCCATAACAACGCGGATAACGTGGCTCCTTATCTCTCCGGATCACCTCCATAAACTTAGCCAAAAAACTTCAAGTTTTTGGCATTTTTATTAATCTCATCTTTCAGTATTCGTTCAGTTATTATTAGGATCTTAATTGAATCGTTTCGTAGCCACTGATTATATTCGAGAGTAAATAAATAAAATCAGGCTCGAAGGTATTAAAACGAAAACTGTTTGTTAGCGATTGGTAGTTGAGCGGTTCAATTGTAACAAATTATAAAAACCCACGGTTTTAACACGATTTAGACGATCTATTAATTTTAGGGACGTGAAAATTCCTACTGCACGTTTTATACGAGGAGGCTTGATTATTTTTAAACAATATAAGGTACACAATAGCATAATTCGATATACACGTTCTCAACTCAGCAATAATTTAATTAATTCGATTTCTATGATTATCCATAGATCGGAACTTATGCACAGTTTTTATGGTAGACTCTTGCAACTTATGGAGACAATAATGATGATATCCAAGTTCAATGGATTTGCGCATGATTTTCTAAACAGATTCCTGCGTTATGTTTCGGGGTCCTTTTCGTCTTTACAGAGATCTGTCGCTGCGATACAAATTCCTTCATTTTCAGTGTCCACCTGTTTGTCTTTGGCATCGCCCTGTACAACTTGTTGTTGTTCTTCTTCTTCAACTTCCTCCTCTTCTTCTTCGGACTCAGAGTCAGTTGGTGGAAAATCCGGCAGTGCTATACAAATGCAATATTTTAAATGAAACTCACTGCGCTAACAATGCTCTGCAAAATCTCACCTTTTCGGTCCATTTTCTCTTGCCTCGCGTCCCTCAAAAATTTCTCTTGAGCTACTATGATGTCCTCGCTACTTGAGCAAGCTGCATAAGCAGCTAAAAGTTCGGCATTGAGCTCGAGAAACGAATGGCCCCATGAGAATTTGCCCAGATACAATTCCGCCTCCTTGGAAAAGCCAGTGATGACCAACGTGGCGGCGATCGCTTCTACACAACTCAGTTCGCAAGGTTTGCCATAATTTATTGGATTTGCTGCTACAAGAAACGGTAATAAACGAGGATTCGGTGATCGCATCCTTGAGAACGGAGTTTCATCGAGTTTTGCCCAGCTGCAGTCGACTACGGCACATCCTAGATTTTCCACGATATCTCGATCCCTCGGGGACACGCACTGTTTGGAAATAATCACAGGAATAGAATCACTGGATTTCAACAAATTCATTGGGAATAAATCTGGAACTAAACTTCGTACGAACCTTTTTCCCCACCGGAGTCAACACCAAACCTGGAAATCTTGCACCGAGTCTTAGAGTCTTCACTAGGCCGTGTCGCGCAAGTTTCCTCCCAGAACACTTTTTCGGATCGCAGTGTTCCAAATCCCACATCGCAACCGGAAATGGTACGGGCCATTCGTGTTCACTTTCTAGTCGATTTAATGCACAGAGTTATATCGACGAGAGAAAAAAACGACTGTATACAAAAAATGACAAAAACGATCGAAGGTCATTGCGTGTAACTTTTAATTTTTCGGGCCTTAAAATTGAAAGTTTTAATAAAAAAATATTCGTTTGTTGACTTTCCCGAAATTCTTATCATTTTTACTCCGATTTCGGTTAATTCTGGGACTGATTAATAATTCTATGCTTTTGCGCATTCATGTCGGGGAAAAAAGATTTCTGAATGATTCGTGTTGTTAAGTTTCAAGAACAATAAAAACATAAACCTTTTACGTGATTCTAACCTGATTCTCCTCCATCCTCGGAATCTGATCGGTCCTGTTCCTGTCGATATCTTTCCTCTTTCCCTACTACGTGTCTTTGCCTTCTCCCCAACAGTTTGCCTTTGCTTTTTTTGCCTCTTGCAGACATTTTCGTATATTCTATTTTGTATTATTATAGTCTTGAAGAACTTCGAAAAAGACACTATTTACATCAACGTGACGACACAACACGTTGCCTTGCTAAAATGAAGGTTATCTCGTTGTTGGACAGTGAAAAAACGTGCGATTACGAATAAGTCTCCTTCGTGGCAATGAGTGCACGAAGAAAGAGCGCTGTATTGTTTTTAGCAAGCTTTCAAATTTCAATTCTGCTTTTATCTCGTTTTAGCGTTTACTAAACATATTCGTTCTAATATTTCAATTTCATGCGCACCAATATTTGGCAGCGGAAAAAAGTGTTTGTTCATAAATGCGTTCCCGAATTGAAGTATGTAAATTTCACTCTCGTCTACGTGTAGCAACGAGACAAAAAACAAGAAATGCTGTCATAATAGCGCGTTGGAACTTGTGCATTCTTGTTTCTACAAGAAAAATACACTCTCTCGACCACTTGTAGCTGTTTACAGTGATGAGATCACGACGTGTGTGTGCATGCGTGTGCATGTAACACCGAACAAATCCGCAGCGACGTCTTTCGAAAATCGAAACCCCCCCTTATGAATGTTTTCATCATGATTTTGAAAGGCAACGAGGGCCTTTTAAAATTACTATATATAGAATAGAAAAATTACTGCTTTTTCCACGAGATACACTACGATATTTCTGTTGATAAAGGAAGCTTTTTTGCCAATGATTATCAAATCTCGAATTTTCGCGGGCCGTAAGTTCGAGCCGGCCCTGCTGTCGCGAAAGTTTCGACGTGGGGGAAATTTAACAAGTGGCAGGGTCTCCAGTACCTCAATAGTTACGCGGACATACGAATCGTTCTGTCGCACAAAAATCTTTTTATTTTATTTTTTTTCGTTATACATAACAATTGAGCTTGGCGAAAGCAGTTTGATCGAGATCACGTCAAATAATCGGATATTCGAACATCATCAGCGTCTTATATTACTAAGTGGGTGAGTAAATAAAAATAACAATAATTATCAACCTGTTGTCAAAACGGGACGAGAATATAATCGAACAGTCTAAAACTCGACTAACGTGTTTTTTTCTTTTTTCTCATAATCGACGCGGGATCAAAGGCGTTAGAATCTATTATGCCATGTTATTCCGAGCTCATCTCATTATTTTTCGTCTTGTTTATTTCTTTATTTGTCAACTTGATTCCATTGGACATGTTTATGCCGCCAGGACAATGGATCCAGGTATATCCCGAAAACAGAAATAACGAAAAAGTATTTCTCACAATATATCGTTTACAGAGAAATACTTAACTGTCTCGATGTACACAGTCTGACTAGATATTAGTTCTAGCGATTGAAAACGAAAAAAAAAACCAAAAAACTATATAAAAACGAAAACATCAAGAAATTCTCCTACACTGAATGTCTACTGTTTCTTTTCAATTTTCCATGCACCGTGCACGATATGGGAACCTCAAAAAACATAATTAAACGAAATGCAATGTTGTATATCATAGCCAAACCAAATTAGCCACTAAAAATATGTCTTTGAAATCTTTGATAACACATCACAGTCTCATTAATTCTCTTCCACGCATTCTCACATTACAAAAATTTCAACGATGCTTGTCGCAGGATTTTCCCATCACTGAACTTGTCTTGAACTCTTTGCTCGAACTGTCCCTGTGCAAATTTGCATAAACCTCCGATAAAATTGAATTTTGTGCTTTTCACAGAAAACGTTGGACGAGAGGCAATTCTGAAAGTTACCGATTGGCTACGAGGCGTTTGGACAATGCGACGAAAGGCAGGTCCTGTTCAACAATGGGTCGATTCTATACCTTCGCCTACCAAATCAGTACCCGACACTCGATCCGTTCTAGAAGAAAATCAAACCCCCCCTCTCACCCCCGTTTCCTTGGGAGAAAATATTTTTACCAAACCAACCATGACCGTATCAACTCCCATCACAGTACCAGGCTCACCAATCATTACCAAAACCGGTGTTTCAAGGTGAATAGAAATATTTTTTTGTTCCATCGATTACTTTCTGTTTTGGAATCATCTCATTTATTTTTTTATATTCAGCTCATTCATTCATTTGTATTCATGGGCAGCAAAAATTATTTTTATGCAGAATACCAAAAAATTGCTATGGAATTATAATTTTCTGCTGTCATGGGATTTGTTGATTCAATTTGACCTAATGGCCAGCCAACGTTTGGTTGAACGTTTGGTGAAACAGACGCAAGACAGAAACCATTATTCTTGGGGTGAAAAATGATTTTTGGATCATTAACAAATTTCCAAATTGCAGTCCAGTCGCCCACAATCGTTTGGCACGAGATCCGAGTTTCCAATCGGACAGCAGTCATTGCAGCAGCGTGGAAAGTCTTTTGGAGCTCCGCCGGGCTGATCCCGAGGCGATTCTTCTCGGCCTCGGCTTCGGGGGGTGTCCTAATCATTCTCAAGAAAATGGACCACTGTCACGAATTCCAAAGAGATTTTTACAACCTTCCAAACTCCAAGGAATCACGATAAACGATTTTGTCAAGCATGAACAGGAGACGAGCGAGTCCCTCGATTCTGCGTCGCTCGGATATCGAGGACTTACGGGTAAGAATTATTGTAGGAGCTCAACCATAAAATATCGAAATTTTTAAATTCAAACTCGTTCGTATCTTACTCTTTGACTTTGGCACGAGGAAAACAGATGCCCCTTAGGTCGTTCTAAAAATACGTCCTTCATATCTTGACGTTTTGATTAATCGAACGAATACGGTTCGTAGAGAGTCGAGTAAACACATTCCAAATATATTCATAGCTACGAATGAATTCATGAACTAACTCGAATTAAATTTCTCTGAATAAAAATAAAAAAATTCATTCAATTTTTTGAACAAATTTGACACAAAAAAACTCAACATACTGCAATTCCATTTTCACGAAACGCATTCCAGGGAATGACACGAAGTCATATTTTGGGGAATGGCAATAATTATCGTTGCAAATAGATGAATAACTTCAGCGTCATTTTCAATTCACTAAATTCTCAGAGGACATGGGAATCGATGATTGAAAAGAGTGAGTGGAGGGTGCATTGTATTGATTTATAGGTAGCAGCGATACTCTGAGCGTGCCAGGACGCGTTCGTCATCGTAGGCTGTCCGGACCTAGTGACTTAGTAAGTCATTGCGTTCCAGATCCCTGCATCGTTGAGAATTGAGCGATCACTCAGCTTTTTTTACGTTTTAGCAAAATTTGTATTTTTATTGGAATTATTATTTATTTCAGCAGTTTGTTTATTTACACCAGATATTCGTATTGTTGTATTTCATACTCTGACGTGCCAACACACAGTCCTCAATCTGTTTACGAAATGCCCTCGTGAGAGATAAGCGGAATCACTACTCGACGAACGTTGTGCTTCAACAATTTGCTGCAATTCACTGGCGATTATTTTAAACGCTCTCGGGGCTCTGACTCACAATTAGCGATTTATCAAATTCTTGTCGTTCTCTTTTTTCTGAGGATGGAACTTGAAATTAATTTAGTATGACACACGATTTGTTTACAGACTAAAAATACTCTAGATCGACTAACCTTATTCCTTTTTTTCAATGTGACAGCAACTTCGTTTTCCTCCACATACGTCTTTGAATTTATTGATAATTGTGGAAAATTATCGCGTTCACAAAAACGCGATACATTCAGTAATGGACGAGGCGCTAAAGACGAAAGCGAATTACGATTTATTTGAGGAACTTTGTGTCACGCAACAGACACGCTACCCTGGCAAACAATTTGATTTTTTTTTTTTTTCATATTCATTCTTCTATCGTAACTGCATGAAAAATGTGATTTTTTGGTTGATCAAGTAAAGTACGATGTTTTTTATTTTCTAATGTATGATCGACCGACTTTTTTTGCCAGTTTTCGTTTACTCAGCTTGTTCATGGGTGTCAAACATTTTTCTGCCGTTATTGATATTTTTGTTTGATTTATCAAAAAGGTTCGCCGTTCGTAGCCCCTTCGGAAATAGTCCAAAAAATTATGGAGCGCTTGCGAGAGCACGAAAGTCACGAGCAAGACCCGTACACAGTACACAATACAAATACCGAGCCCTACAGTCCGATCTTTCAAGATACCAGCAGACTGTCGGTACTCTCACCGGATAATCGACAGTTCCTGGAACGACCTCGATCTAAAAGTCCGGATATGCGGAACAAGCGGATGATCATAGGTAAGATTCTTCGTTGCTGAATTTTCATGTATTACTGATGACTTGAATTTGTCAATAATCTTTGTCGTATCATGAAGATCATCGAAAATATTGTCGATTGGTTTTAAGGATGTGGATCAGTCAATTTCCTTTGATTGTTGAAATTTGTTTCTAGAAGAAAAAAGTGCATCGTTTGTCGATTGATTGAAAGACATGATCGCTGTTGTTGTTGTTTCAGGACAAAAGTCTTTTGCGTTCGGGTGTGACGGTGACCTGATCGAGATAGATTCATTGGACCACCGAGGTTCAGAGAATTCAAGCACAAACGGTAACGTGGACAATCATGAAATCGAGCTTGAGGACAAATTTGTCTTCGATGGATCGAGCTTGAATAATAATAACAAAACATCAGATCCTAACGACTGTAGATCAAAGAGCACAAAGTCAAAATTCACAAAAGAGAAAAGACTCTCGAAACAAACGTCCATAGACGATACTGCACGAGACTTAAATTCTCCAAATAATAGTTCTCCGTCGATCGAACCTTATTCGCATTCTTCTGGGAACACGTCGCATCAATTCGAGGATATTGATCGTGATAATTCCAACGACGATGAGCGTATGTCAAATAATCGGAGATCGAGTTGCGACTCGGCTGATACGAAGAAAACGCCATGGGCACGTTTGTCTCGGGAAACAGGACGTCGGTACAGCGACGGTTCGCTGAGGCAAGGGTCCGATTTGTTCCACAGGCGAAAGAGTCTCAAGCGTCAGTCAAGAATCACCGACAATGAAGCCGTAAAATATTGCGAACCGGATTCTCTTTCTGAACTCGTTGTGCTCGAACAAACCGAGGCGACTCAGCCGAATGAAAACCTTGAGGAGAATCCAACAATCTCAGAAACGTCAAGTTTCGGAGAGAACGAATCTGATGATAGAATCAAAAGATCTGATAGATTAAGCCAGACGGACGTAGAAAAAGAGTCAAAGGCAGCGATAGAAAATCTTCCAACGATCGCCCAAATTCCACCAGAAATAAACGGACGAACAGTTAACAATGAAGAAAAAGTTGAAGGCACCTCGACAAAAAAGGTGGGAAAGAAACGGCACGGTCTGTCATCGCTCCTTGGACTTTACAATTCCGTCGTGAGTGTCAGAACAGAACCGGGTTTTTGAAAACTATATACATACACACAAATATATATTCCCAAAAGGCCAATGATAAGTTTTAAGTACTTTTAAGTATTACTTTTAAGTAGTAGGCCTATTGGTACACGAACCCCCAATTTTGAAGCTTGTTCAACAAGTTGTGAAAACGAGTTCTTCCTCGTCAAACTGATATTCCATATTGCAACTATTTTTAGTGAAACCGAAAGTTGCAGATATTTTTAAATCCGAAAAGGTCTGTGAGATTTGGATCATTTGGCCGATGGGTTCCTTAGGAAAATTGTGGACCACATTCGGGCACAACTTAAATATCTCATTGTTTTTTATCCGAATATGAGGGAGGAATGAGACCGCGGTTCCCGAAAAATCAGCCTCTAAGTTTCTTCATGTTTCGAAAACTTAAACACTCGTGTAGTTAGTTCATGACCACAACGAAACGTGAAGGAATGTTGAACCTGATTTTGGGGGATTTTTAATTCTAAATGTTTAGCGAAATACTTTTTGTAATTCGTAGGAGAAATTGTCGCGTTTTTTGGTCCGATGGCCTCTGAATGAGTAGAGATTTAAATCCAGTTTTCGATCGTACCTATATCTTTAGTTGGGAACAACCTGTTGTCGATTTATAGTCTATTTTCACGTTATTTTGAGAGAGAATTATATTGTACGTTAATCATTCCATTACCAACTAAGATTTGAAAATTTAGATGCAAAGATCGATTAAAATGTCTAGAAGAGCGTAGGACCTGAGAAAAATAGGAAAATTTTGGAAACTTGAAATGACGCATAATCTATAGTATAAAGATACTGCGTTAATGTGCCCTTGAGAGCAGAATGCCATAATAAAGTTATGACGAATTAAAAAATTGAGTGGAGGCACGTGAACGTGGTACAGTCGCAATAAACGACAATGCATTTCTTTTCACAAAGACTTAATTTTTTTCGCTTGAAGAAAAGATATTCCGATTGTTTGATAAGTCAACAGTTTAGAAGGAGAGAGCTACGTAAGTTTTAAATAGCAATTTAATCGAAATGTGATCTAGGGTAAAGTTTACCCGCACGAACTGTACAAGGACTAGCCACCATTGAATTTTCGACTTTTTGTAGAGAGAATCGTTAATGATATTACTACTCTTTTATTCCTTCACACATTTTCGTGTGTAAGCTCTAGTTTTTATAGTTTGGAAATTTATAGCAGAGTACTCGTGAATCTCAGGGTTTGGAGGATTGAATTATTCGTTTTGTTACTTACCAAAAAGGTTCCTGCCTTCTTTCAATATTCATTCCACAGACAATTGTCACTAAATAATATATACATCAAATGTAATCAAATTTGAAACGTATTTACATAAATACAAGTTTAATCGAAAATCTATGAAAAAATGAAACAAAAAAACGCCTTTGTTTTTCTTTTGCCTCTCATCGACAATCCAGTTTTTATTCTCACAAATATTTTATGCAGAAAAATGAACTCGGACACGGGTCACGTATAATTTATACGCTTCGACGGGCTTTCATTTTTTTAGTATTTGGATTATTTCTTTAATCAATATTATTATCATTATCATTATTTATTATTAAGAACAGAAATAAAAGTCGATCGGTTTGCTTATGTTTAAATACCGTTGTAATTACAAAAATGGTATTCGGACTTGTGATCTCGTAATTTTGTAGTAAACAAATATTATTGTTTCCGTCGTTTTTGTTTTCTTGTATTCGCGGTTCCGCAAAATGCGACGGATATCCAAAATATATTACGTATAAATGCAGAATTAGGATTTTCTGATTCTTTTTTTCTCAATGATTGGAAGTTACAGGTCCACTGCTTCTTTTTTCTCAATATTCTCGTTTTCGATCCTGTTTGTTTCTTACAGTTAATCAAGTGGAGCATTCACACCGCGAAAACGTGAAAAAAAATTCTACAACACAATCATTCGCATTTGTCAAATTTTTGTTTTTTTTTGTCCTCGTAAATACATAACGTCAAAGGGCCGAGGGCAAGAAGTCAGCGACTTAAAAAGTAACCATTTTTGTGGTAAATGCCTCAAGTTTCTTTTTTTTTTGTTTAATTTTGTGTTTATCGTGAGCCATGGGGATGAATTGACAAGGCGAGAGGGGCAAGTGGGGGAGAATATTGTGGGTTTGTCAGAGGTAAAGGAACCGTTTTTACTTCCTTCTCTCTCTCTTCCTTTCTCTCTCTCTCTCTCGAATGATTCTCGATTTAACGAACTTACATATTTGACGAATCATAAACACGCAACAAATGTGATTCTATAATTTTTCATTGTTCTCCATCAATTACGAATCTCGACGGTATACGCTACAAACAAATTATTCTCTCGAATATGATTGGCGCGAAAGTAAAGAATTTTGTTTTCTTTTCGCCTCGTCGCATTTTTTTCATTTCTCACACTTATTTAACCGTGTTTCTTAATTGTATCTTAAAACTTATACAAACTGATGACAACACTCACTTCTGCTACGGTACTTAGTCCTCTTTTTCTACCCTGGAATAGAGGAGAGAAAAAAAACACAATTTTTCATTTCTCACATTTTTTCGTTTCTGCGTTTGCACTTTTTCTGTTGTTTTTTTTTTCTTTTTGCGGTTTGACGGGATCAATTTGGCGAACGGTGTAAGGGTTCACAGACGTGTGGTTAATTGTTAAAAGGGACACAGTTGGGGAGGGGAGAGGGTCTTGTATTTTTGGGAAATGGAATAGGAAAGAAAAGGAGCTTACTTTACGACTTCTTGTTGTTGCTGCTGCTCGTCAAGGTGAAGTTCGACTATGGTCTCCATTCTATTCTGCACCTTGAACGTTACCTGAGCTGCTAAGTATTTGTCTTTGTTATTGATTGACCATCCAGAATACTGAAAATGAAATGCCCAGCATGTTGAAAGCGATCTATCGGGAACTCGTTGCCAAAGTATAGAAAATAAATAATTACCGTGGATGTGCTTTTGTACAATGTTTTTCCTTCTTCCTTGAAGGGCAAGTATTTTTGTAACAGGGCTTTGCCGTCTATCCTCCATAAGGTCGGATCGGTACTGCCTCCAACATCAGCTTTTGCAACGACGAATGCTCCTGACTGTAAGTTTCAAAAAAATACAAGAAATTGTGGTCAATTTTTCAGCGGCAAACAAATCGTCGATACGTTTTTTGGGTTGTGGTCAATTTTACCGTGTAATCTTTTGGTGGTATTCCGGACGATTCGTTGAAGCTGTTGTCGTCGGAATCCTCATCCTCTTCCTCATCCTTTTTGGAACGTCTCTTCTTCTTGGGTTTCTTTCCGGTTTCGAAATCTGAATCGTCTTCCTCTTCTTCCTCCTCGTCTTCTTCGTCCTCTTCTTCTTCCTCCTCCTCCTCTTCTTCAGAATGTTGTCGCTTCTTTGCAGAACCTCTCTGTGGCCTCTTCTTAGCTCCTCCCTGCATGACGGAGCATTCATTTTTGTAAAGAACGCACGGGAGATAAGTCACAATTGAGGACTGGCAAAAATTTTTATTGGCTTTTCTATCTTGAGCATGAATTTCATTTTAATTTCATAGCAGAACGAGCTTTCGTAATATTGATCATTGTATTTGCAGAGTTGGTAGTGCAAAAGGTTGAAAAATCGTCATGTTTTCGTGTGTGCGTGAAAAAAGCATGAAAATTTTTTTCATTCGTAGAATTAGGTCGTCAAAAAATGGAGAATTACAATTTTTCTCATAAAAAATTATCTCGATTCAATATCGACGCGAATGGGAGTTATTATTATGACAAGAGGAGAGAGCGACAGAAGGAACACGCGGAACGTGAACGATACTGTGTACCGAGGAATGCATGGATTGTTTGAAAATAATGGAGTCCGCCACCGCCATTGGCCGGCCGGCAAAATGCCATCTCGTCGTTATCTCGTACGAGAGCGTAGCGCCTATTGCGAGAAAAAAATTAGCTCAGAAAACAATCTTATTTGTGAAGTTAAATTTTTTTGTCTTTATGTATCCGTCGAGTGGAGACTGTGAATGAGGTAAATAAGGAGAAGCGTCGCGATAGTCGAACTCCGTTATTTCGAACGAGGTTCAACAAATAAAGAATAATAAATCGCGTTGCAACGACGCTGATGCGCGCGCGCATTCTCAGTCCTCGGAAAGCGCACGAGTAAACTCTGCGTTTCCCTTTGCGTCTACTCTCGGCGTAGATTTTGTCACGACCGTGAGAGAGATGGAAATTATGCACGGCAGGTGTTAGGCAGAACGGTTAATACATACGAACTCAAAAAATATCGACGCGAGACGTATATAGCAAATATAATCAGTACGATCGGGGAACATCCGTTCGTAGAATGTTTCCGAATTTTGCAAAACAACTTTTCATGCACGCTATTATTATTTTGATGGCGTGGGAGTGCGAATACATGAAATTATTTTTTTTCGGCGCATCGTAAATGCGTTCGGCTTTTTTTTAAATTTGTACATGAATTTCGCATTTTCGTTACATTGGACTTGGAGAGGAGATAGTTGGGGTTAAAACGATAAAATCAAAAAGATAAACTTACCTCAGCCCCGGCTTCGGCGTTCCAGTCTTCCTCCGATGCTCCTTCCACCTCCTCGGGATCGTCGGCCGAGTACTCGTCCTCGTCCGATACGTCCTTCGTCTTCTTCATGATCCCTTTGCGCGAAATTTTTGCTGATTATGCCACAGGCACTCGCGGAACGAACACACAAACTATCGAACGAACAAATAACGTCTCGTTAACGCGTACGATAAACGCTTTCCGCTAATTAATATTCGACTAACGCGAAGGATTAATGCTCGCGCCTAGAGCTTCACGAAGAGACGAACATGCACGAGAAACAAACCGCAAACAATATGGCCGCACGGAGGCGCGATCAGCGCCAATAAATACGTCCGCGCAATCGCGTATGCGCGTCAACCGGAAGTTCCCAACCGGACCTTCGGATTTTCAGATGCGCGCGCACATTCGAACTTGTGTAGACTAATCTGCTTTATTTTCGACTCTACGGACTCAATATGGAGGAGGATTATGTTTGTAACTTGCTCAGAGAATTAAAAAATGCTGTGCAGGTATTCGTACAAGCTTCAAGTAGGTCTTCGAGGGCCGTTCGTCTCATTGAAGGCGGGCAATCATGAAGGTACTTTCGAATTATTGAGTAAATTCGTCAAGACTTCAATAATTTATGGCAAAACGAAAGCGTTATTTTAATGCGAGTGTATTAACGAGGTTTTGTTTGAATAAAATAAAAAGTCAAACGAAAGACAAATCGATTGAATTATCAGCAGAACTAAATCACATGAAAACATAATAAAAAACCGAGAAAGAAATTAATTCGTAATCCAAACGATACGTACATTTTTGATATACTTAAAAAATTATCATTCATTGTTTGTTCTCAGCCACGAAATAATCAGCGGAAACTCAAAGAAAAAATGAAGCGTTTCGATAAAAAATTAAATGCTTACATTCGTCCTGAAAATTCAAAATCCATGTCATTAATTTCTAAATCAATTAGGAATATTCTCAAGCTATGAAAATCTCTCAAAAATTCAAAATGCTTTCTCGTGTACGCGATCAATATGAGGGGTTGGCGCATGCGTGGCCAAATTTCGTAGACGAGAGCGTCATTCGGTGTAGTATCTACACTATTTACAGAGTTCTTTCGCCAGTGTTCGCGCCTCGCGAAATAAACATTACCCTGGATTACAAAAAAACAGTTCGTTTTGCCGGCAAGTTGAGTAGATCAAAACAAAAGAAACAAACAAAACAAGATACTGACCACTGCGATATGTTTGAACTGTACGGAGTCAGTAAAGATGGAATGGTTTATCATTCGCCACCTCCACGCAGGAAGGAAGTCGATATACTCGAGGTACATTTTTTTCTTTTTCATTATGATTCATGAACGCAAAAAAAAATTAAAAAAAAAACTCAAAATATCAAAACAAAAACGATCGAGAAAATCGACAACCAAAATTCAAAATATCTTGATGCCGAAAATAATTAAAATCCGACCAAGATTTTGAGAAACATCTTTAATTTATTTTACCACAAAATATTCAAAAGAAATTTTTTTTTTAATCGAAAATTTTTTAAAAAATCATATTTGAGTTTTTAAAATTTTGATTCTTCGACAAATACGTCCAAAATATGTGAAAAATGAATGTTATCGAGGATTCATTCTCATAGACATGTCTTCAACTTTCATCCCCGGAATTAATAAGAAAATTGCCAAACGGAGATGCGATTCACCACGTTAAAAACACTGTTGTCGCATCACCACACGATAAGGACAAAACCAACAGCAGAGAAAACGGTGAGTCTGGATCGTTAAAAATTGCGGATCCACGTAAATAATAATAATAATAATAAAAATAATAATAATTATGAAACTAAAAATACGAGTATCAAAAAAATAATTGTAACATGTTCGAGCCACAGTCCACTTTGAAATTTCAAAGGAAAAGCCTGTTTGTTCAAAATTCCGTTTTTCAAAAATATTTTCAGGGTCAAATCAGCAGTTTGCGTTTTTTTTTCTCGAAATTTGTTCTCAGAGATGTAAAAAAATGTACAAAAAACGCTCGATAACTAGTTGGCCGATTATTGTTGCTCCTCAGCACATTGACACGGATTGAGAATCTGGTTTTGTTTTGTTTTTTTTTTATGTGACAGAAAATTAGAAAAGTTGCACGCATTGTGATGAATTGATTTCTACATCGATTGCTATTTCGTGAATACAATGAAAGAGCGATGAGTCTCAGGAACGAAACGAATCGTATTTGATCGATGAGATACTTTCTACAAACCTCAGCTCCATTCGATTGCGTTTCACATTTAAGAAGCGAATATAATTGTATGGAAAGCATTGTTATTGTCCTTACGTAAAATAAGAGTTTAAGTGCCGAAACGCTAACGACACGATTCTCTGTGATTGGATTTCTATTCATGGATGATCAGTTTTTCTTTCTCCGTGTCTTTGGAATTTTCCTCACGATCTAGACTCAATGTTGTCAGTTTTATCAAACGATTTATCTAGGAAATTCAAGATTTTTGGGGTGAAGCGTTCGAATGAAATGTTCGGCTGTTTATTGGCTGCTCGGATTATTTCGTTGAAATTTACAGTCCGTAGTTTAGGTCGACGATGGCTGGTGATGATAGGACTTTTCTTCCTCGGGTGTGCACTCGTGGCTGGGGTTGGACTTCCTTTGGCACTGGAGCTGAGGAGTTCGCACTTGCTGGAGGCAAGACTCCAGGTCGTGAGGAGAATTTTGTCGGAAACGCCATTGATCGATGGGTAAATTTTGTCTGTTCGTTATTTATTGAATTTTGAAAATTATGGCGATTTAGTTTTTGGGTCGCAAAAGAGAGGATCGTTTTATTGTACAGAGCAAATATTGAAAAATAATTGCGAGCTCTGGTCGCGAAAAAACGTGAATTTCGTTGGATTCCAACGATGCAAACTTCAAGGTCATAGAGTCGAATGAGTTGTCTAAATTTCTCGAGATGTGATTATGAAAAATAGAGTTTTTCACGATCGATCACGCGGCACAATATTTCCAGGCACAATAATTTCGCGTGGAATCTTCGAAAACATCGTGGCAACACGAACTTACGTGATTTCCCATTCGATTCCGATCTTTCGCAAAATGCGACATTCGGGCCTCAATGGCAGACGGACTTGTCGCGTTTGCGGCAAGGGAACATGGGCGCACAGTTTTGGTCAGCGTACGTGCCATGCGAGGCGCAATTTCTCGATGCTGTGCAACTCACTCTCGAACAAATCGACGTCGTGCGACGATTGACATCGAAATATTCGTCGCGAATGAGACTCGTCACGTCCAGCAAAGAACTTGAAAAAGCACACAAGGATGGCGTTTTAGCGAGTCTCGTTGGTATCGAGGGTGGCCACAGCATTGGAGCTTCGATGGCAGTTTTGAGGAGCTTTCACCTGCTGGGAGCACGTTACATGACCTTGACCCACCGTTGCAATACTCCGTGGTGAGTAAACGTAAACATAATGAAGATAATCGATCGAGAAGAACCGCGTTGTCTGGCTGAGCGATTACCCAACCGAGTACTGACATTGCCGAAGGCTCGCCCAAGGCTCTACAAATGTGGTAATCGCTCACGAGCTGATAATCTCGAGAAAAATAACAGAATTATAATTTTCCTTGAAGGGCTGATTCTTGTTCGGTGGAAGATCCGAACGAGGATGCTCCTTTAGACTTCCACAGCGATGGGCTCTCAAAATTTGGCAAAGCAGTCGTCCGCGAGTTGAACAGACTCGGGATGCTGGTCGATCTGTCGCACGTTTCGATAAGAACAATGAGGGACACGTTATCGATAACGAAAGCTCCTGTTATATTTTCTCACAGTGCTGCGCGAGCGCTTTGTAATTCTTCCAGAAACGTACCCGATGACGTCTTGCGTAATTTAGTGAGTGACTCGAATTTTCTTAGAAAAACCTCTCAGATTTTATCCGGAGAAGTTTGTTTTTTTTTTTCATCGTTTACGACTTTGTAACCCTTTTCTTTATTCACCAGTCCGTGAACGGTGGTCTGGTTATGATCAGCTTCGACAGCGCTCATCTCAGCTGCGGAGATAAGGCCTCGATGTACGACGTAATAGGTACGATTTTTCAAAGCCCTCCACCCACAATTCACGATTAAAAAGCCTCGTCCGAGCTTCTGATTTTTTGACACAACAACGAACGACACTGTTCGCACAGGGTTTGCCCAGATGTCCCGAGAAACACTCGAAATAGTCATCAGTCAATGTTGGAATTTCTGCTTGAAATGACTATTATTATCGTCAAATTTAGAACGAGCTAGAAAAACTTATAGAGCAATGATCGAGAATAAAAAAACAGTGACCATAATAATAGCTATTATCGTTATAGGAAGGTTTTTTTTTGTTTCCTTTTGATTACAGCCCACATCAATCACATACGGAAAACCGCAGGTGTTAATCACGTAGGGCTGGGTGCTGGTTACGACGGAATATTAAGGCATGTCTCTTCACGATTAATTAACTCCTTAACATACTAGAAAATCCAGTGGCTTTTTTCGTCTTTTTTTTCCACGACGTCAAAGAAAAGAAAAAAAACATGTTTTTGCTTGTCAATGCACAGTCCACCGACCGAACTTCCTGACGTGTCAGGCTATCCTCTCCTTCTTGCCGAATTGACAAGGGATCGAAGATGGTCCGCCTCCGACATAAAGAAACTCGTAGGTGGCAATCTCATAAGAATAATGAAGGAAGTCGAGATGAACGCGGCTTCGCTGTCCAATCAAACTCCCAGCGAGGAATGGATTTCTCAGGAACTCATCGAGGACACTTCGTACTGCAGATATCACGATAATTAAAATCCACGACCCAGAGAAAAAAAAAAAACAATTCGTTTCCGACAAGACTAAGTTTTCAAAATGTAAAGACTGTGCAACACGAAACTTTAACTCTTTTCGACGATTTTTTAAATAAAATTCACTTCATTAATTGTTTCATAGGCCTGTGCGATATTCTACCAAATCCTCCTATTTTTTAAAATAAATTCCATGCTTTTGCGGTTGCTGCCAAAATTCTCTATGATTAGGAAAAGAAAATACTGCGTGAACAAAGTGCTGTAAGAAAAATAAAAATTGGTTTACAAAGAATTTACATCGTGGGTTCTCGGAGAATTTTTCAAAGAACAAATTAAAACGTGGTGTACATAAAAAAATAATTAATATTCAACGTTGTCCGTTTTCACTGCGAAAAGCCGTAAGAATTAACGAATTTTTTACTGTTGGCTTTCCAGTGTTTCGGTCTGCAGCAATCGATAACACGAACGACCTGGTCCGGGAAAAAAGTGTAATCCAGAAATTCCATTGAATATTTTGAGTGATATGGGATTTTTGCTCCGTCACATTTATCGAATGCAAAGAATGTAAAGAAAAAAAAGTGTGAAATTTTGCGAAACGTTTTCCATTCGCGGTTTCGCTGCTCGGTGGTCTCAAATATTTCAACGACGACGACCAAAAGATTCTGTCTGCAACAAAAGGAGAGCTTACGCCACGTGGAGCGACCGCGAAAAAATCTAATATTACGAGGAGAAACAGTAAGAACCGCAAATTTGCACGACGCAATTATGTAGAGACACGTGCTGCGTGAACGCGCGCGCCTCATATATATTTATCGTAATTCTTGGTGCATTGACGCGAAGAATGGTCTGCAGAGACATAAATACAAAAGTACTCTGACAATGGATCGATGACAGAAATACACAGTGGCGACTTCCGATGGTTGTTTCTTCGATCTGTATTCGAGCGTGCCTCGAATTCGCGTGCACGCTTCAGTGAATCGATTGACGATTCTCTCTTGTACGATCATCGATCACCACTGACTTTTTGTTTTTGTTACGCGCAATTATGATCTGATTAAAAAAACACAGATCGTTTCGTCTTGACACGTTTCAAGTTATCAGTCAAGTTCTATTTTTAAACGAATCAAACATAAAAAAATCCAAGGCTGTGGTGCTAAGTTATTCGACCTTTTAATCACGGAAAATGTCTTGTTTTGTCTCACACACTTCACGTAGCTTCGAGGATTTTTTCCAGACCCCAGTTAGCTCTTTCGTTCGATTCATTTCTCAAATCGTAAAGACCTTCTCATGGATACTGAATCATCACGCGAGACTAAACAAACGAGACTCGAACATGTTATAGAGCTCCGTCCAATATCGTCCCACGAATCTCTTCTGTTTTAAGGTTATGTATAGTTCCTTGGGACTAGTCGAACGAGTGTCAATCTTTGACAGTATATAGAAGGGTATATAGAAGGGACAGGTATATAGAAAGTTTATCGATTTAGAGGACAGAAAAAATGGTCAATTGGTCGACATGTTTTCTTTGAAATTCGGAATCTTCTGGCACGAGTTTCAAACTCCTTCATTTTATCTGACGAACGTATTTTTTCTCTTCTTTGTGTATACACGCTGTGGGAAAGCGAAGAACGGAAACACGCTACGAACAGTCGAAAGAACAAGTTCGCTCGAGATACACCGGCTGTTTCCCATAAATCGTATATCTAATCTCATCGTACGCTGTCAAAAAGGAGAAAAACAGGGAGCGAGAGAGAGAGAGAGATTCATTTCTGAATTTCTTCCAAACGCTTGATATTCCGAATGAAAGCACAATTTTGTTTTCACCCGTTGGTATTCGACGGACGCGAATATCAACCAAACTTCCATCTCATCCAAATATCTCCAGCGTTGTAAACCGAAACATTAGGATATAAAAGTTACATCCGAGTAGGCAGCAACGTCGCGTGACTTCCGCATCTCTCCAAGCCTCGACGTATTTCTACTCCAGATTTTTTTTAACCTTTGACCTAATTTGATTAATTCGAGCGACGAAAAAGAATCACCAAATTCTCAAGCTCTTAGTTATACGTCATTTGACCAAGAAAATGATTAACGAGAACTTGAGAGAAGATAATCTTCTCCATCAACTTAAAGTGTTTGTACTCGATATTCATATCATCGAGTGAGGCTTTGACTTTTGGTGCGATAAGACTCGAAGCGATCGAAATTTTTCTCTGATCACGGAGTCAAGCTATTTCGATAATGAAAATTTCGATAATGAGGCACGAAAAAATGTACTTGACGACATTTTTTCATCACTCTTTCGACAGAAAAAATTAGAGGGACGAAGTTAATCGCCGATCGCTCAAGGAACATTCCAATTCCATCAAATAGATCGAAAAACTGAGTATTTTTCGTGACTGTTCCAGAATGTTGTATGAAGATAATTTGGCTGAAGAAAAAAAAACTGCAAACAAATATTTGCAGTCATTTTTAAATAAACATTATTAATTATGATTTTTTCCAGCATCGAGTCAGCTTCGTGCTAAAAAAAATGCTTTTCTCTGGAAGAGAACAACAAATATATGAAGAGGCACAACATCCCCCGGGAAAGACTATAAGTTTGTGGCATATACTGCGAGTGAGAGATGGGATGTTTGGAGCTGTAGAGAAGAGTTGAAATAACGAAGTCTCTCGTAGCTCATGGTGGGACGACTGACGGGAGTGAAGAATATTCCTCGTGTAGTGGGGGCTTTTGAAGATTAGTAATGCGGGAGCAGAACGAAATGTGAGAGCGAGAGAGAGAGAGGGAGAGACTGAGCGAGTGGACTTCTCCGCACACCCTCAGCTTTATTGCAGTTGACAAGCGGTCCACCGGACTCGCACCACGTTTCCGCTCGGGGTATCATCCTCCGGCTCGTAACGTTTCTTTTAACATTGTTTCTTCTTATTATTGTCTTTCGAGAACAATAATAATCATTGAAGAATGGTTTTTTTCGCATCGCTAAGAATCGTCGAACGTCATTGAACATAATTTTCATTTTCTGTGCACAAGTGCAAGTTATCGAATACGAAAAATCTACGAATTCTCAAATGGACTCTAACAAATACTTTCTTCGGTGTGAAATGACGTGAAAAGAAGAAAAAAAAACGTCATCTGTAATTTATTGTTGAACGATCATTCCGAAAAGATTCAGCTGGAAGAATTTTTATCTCAAACTGTTTTCGTACGTATTCAATTATTTATTATACCTTGTCCATTTTTCCACTTTTTCGTTAATAACGGATTTAGCGTCTATCGATTCCTTTACGAAACTTTCGAACAGTTTCGTTAAATATCGATTGTGTTTGTCAATTATAAGAAATTAACAAATAAAAAGAACGTCGACGCGAAATTCTAATGGATTTCTTGGAAAAATCGATCGATAGGTAGTCCGAATCTAAAAGATTTCATCGATAATTGGCAGAGGCTTATTCTTCGCCGATTTTCTCTCAAAATCATGAATTATTTCATTGATGCCCACAAGTGTTATGAAAAAAAAACATTTATCAAAATTTCTTCGCTGGAAAAGTAACTCTGTGTTCGTTTCTATATTTGTTAGCTCGCATCTGTATATTTAGAGGCGAGTAGATTAATTAACGATGCGTGTTTTGCTGAGATGGGAAGGTACACGGGAGAGTCTCTCGTTTCGCATCGAGAGGTCGAGATCGAAAGCGCGCCGCGCCGGACCGTCTGACAAAGAGGGGAGCCAAGAAGCGCGAGTCCTGCTTTGCCAGTGGGGAAGGGATTTTTGTCTAATCGCGATTTCACGGCGAGAGCGCTTAGCTGCGTCACGCATGTCGTTTATACTTGTTTCGTACATTATGAACTCTACGTCATTAGACAGATCCGATACAAATTTAAAGCCTACCGATTAATTGTTGATGCAAAAGGAAAGCTGTAACGGATTTAATAACGTCCTGGTTAATTGCTTCAATTTACGGAAGCACCAATTTGCCGCATAAAATTTGGACCATCGCATGAACAACCGTATAACGGAAATATGAATTTATATCGATTTTTTTACGAGCAACAAATACGTGTACAAAATTCTAAAAAAAAAAAAAAACAAACTCAAATAAAAAGGTTTAATTTATTCTGCTTTGAAAATCACCTCGGAGAACAACATTCTTGCGAAAATACAGTCGAAAAAGCGGCGGGATATGAAAGGATATATTAGAATTTAATTCTGACCGTCGTAAACGTAAAGGAATCTGATTCGAAACTGTATTTATGAGAATTACGATGATGTAGTAAAATCGAACGCGTTGGATAACTCTGGCAATGAATTCTCGTTCGATTTTATTCAACAAGGAAAATGTATACTAATGATTTTCGAACATGGAAGAGGCTCGATTCATATTCTAATGTGTTTACATTATTAGAAGCGTGAATATTTATACTCGCTCTGGCAAATATTTGATGATTGGCTCTTGTAACTATTCTTCGACAGTACTCGCTCGCTTGTTCTACGATTTGGGAATAGATATGATAATCATCGATCTATTATTTCTTACATTCAATCACATCCGTATTTAGATTTCATTTTTTTTGCTGTCGCTATTATACGTGATGCACGTTTTTAATTGTGAAATGAAAACAACAAACCATGATATTTAAAAGATTCCGATTAACGAATAATCATTGCAAACGTTGGAACAATCATTTATTATTCTAGTTTGCAAAACAGAATACGGAACCCAGGGGAAAATTTGCCCATGCGCCGATAAACGAAATCTCAAATAAACAGCAAAAAGTTTCTCAGGTCCTTGGTCGTTAGAATTATCTACCAAAACGTCCTGTCCAAATGAAGCAGGAATAGAAAAAACTCCCATAAAAGAAAATTCGAAAAAAAAAAACTGAATAATCAGTACAGGATCGTTTCGTGCAAGAGAAAATTTTAAGTTTTTTCCTTGCGAATGATTTGGTAAATCGAAACGAAATGCCGGATGAATTAATTTCTCGGATCAAGGCGTATCGAGCTCGCGTCGTATAATCGCGGTTGTTATGGCTATAGAAAAGAATATAAATTCAAAAAAATGTTGAACGAGCAGAAAAAAGGTTTCGTGAGCGAAGAAGGGATGACGAATTTCATTATATGCAAATGAGCGGATGACGAAGGGAATCGCGTATAAAAAAAAAAGAGAACGGACAAAAAGAAGATTCGAAATTATTCGAAGGATATGTCAAGAGTAGATTATTGTAAAGTGCATTATGCGATGCATAACAAGCAGACGGAAAAAATCTCGGAGAGTTATAGTCGGAGGAATATAATCATTTCTTCGTTGGAGACACTTTCGTTCTCTTTGATGGGAGAGTTTGCACGTGTAATCACGATCCCACAAGAATAGCATCTTTTTTCTGTTAAATTATTCCGCTCCTCTTTTGTCTTTCAGATCATCTGCAATCTCGTCGAGCGAGTCAACAAAAATGAGGTACAAGGTGAGTACAAAATAAACATTTTTTTCGAAGAAACTCCAACGACCGCGCATATAATCATAAAGATGAAGAAAAATCCTCGAAACTCACTAGCGAATGTTTCGTCGAGAGTGCGTCACGGTGAACGGCAAAAACGTAGATATTAAACGAAGAATAGGCGAAAAAATAACGTGCGTCTAATAAACAGAAAAAAAGGACATTTCGTGTCGCATTATGCTACTGTATGCCAGTTCTCTGATATCGTTGAGTCGCTGGACAAACAGAGCAACGGTTTAACATATTCTTACCACTGATCATGCTAATCACGTGTATTCGCAATAGTGGGCTATTTTACAAGAACACATTTTAGCAATGCAAAGTTGCTTGGATTATGATTTACTTCCGTGAAACATGCTGCAGAATGGGCGATCGATGTCTACACTGAAAAGAAAATTTCGTTGGAAAAGATCGATACTTTGTTGGATACGACAAAACTTTTTTTTTTAATCCCAAAAATGTTGTCATTGCCGCAAGAAATATTCTAGGAGTTTTTACGAAAATTTTAGAAATTTCCCAAAAATATTTAGTTTACCGTGTCCAACAAAATATTGACGTTTTTTGACAAAATTTAATTTTCAGTGTAAGAGTCTCTTTCCAGTTGGACGGTACTTTTGATTGACACAGAGAAACTATATCGTGAGCCGATTGAATTATTAATCAGCGTTGAATTTTCAATGTCCTGCCATTAGGACGATAGAGTGATTGCGCGTTAAAGAAAAAACTCTGGAAAATTACGACTGATTGCATCGAACTATATAGACAATTTTTACGAACGACGATCAAACTCCATTTCCGGTACCTCCAGGTGTATGCAGGCCCTTGAAATTCTCTTTTGATAAAAAAAGCTGCAGTACAGCAAAATCTTTCTCGTTGTGCATTCGAAACTGAATACATCCGCGCGAAGCCTCGTATATACGTGAATGAACACGATTACGAGGAAAGAAAAAAGAATCACACAAAAAGTACTGGAGATTATACGTCGAGACATTGGAAGATGCAGAACGGAGACTTCGTAATGAGAAACCTGGCGAATATATGAATAATCGTCCTGGTGTAACGCACTCTAATAACGTTGCAAAAAATTCTAGATGATATTCATACACATGGGCCATTCCTATCAAGCTGTCGATCACATTTGTGCAAAGAAACAAAATGTTGAACGTTCATGAAACTTTAAGTCGATTTTTCTTGTCGAAGAACATTGCAAAATTTTTAGTTTGTGACGATTTCGATTTATCTCTGGAAATTTTAGTTCAAAGTTTTCTGAATTGAAGAGCATAAAAAAATTGTTAAATTGCATTCACTTTGTTTCGTTCGAAGCGAATTATTGAAATTGATGGAACAGATGGAATGCCTGGAACTTCGCGAGGCAGACCGGAAGAAAGTTAAAAATGGTTGAAATCGAATTAAAGTCTTAAGCTTCAAATGGGCTTTAAATTGTTTGTTCATCTTAAACAACGACTTAAACCGTGTACTCTTGCCGCTCGAGACGAGATCTCGTTTTGCTTCATTGGGAACGAACTCTGCGCTATCTTGGGTCGCGCGTTGACCTGCGGATCTCCTCCCACAGATCCCACTGTGAGAACGAGGGAAATCAAATGGGAAAGGAAAATAAAACAAACAAACGATAAAAACAAAATTATAATATACTCCAGTCCAATTGTTTCTCGGAGTAAAATTCAACCTTCCATTCAATTTTATCGCAGACAAAACAAAAAGACATTGCTCCGTTTGTTGTAACTTTTGTTGGATCTTTGCAATGTCCACGTTTGTGCAATTAGAATCGAAACTCCCCTCGTTCGGCAAAGACGATAAAGACGATAATCGAGCCTTTAGGAATGATTTCAATTCCATTCGAATTAATAGTTCGTGCGATAGAATTTTTCAAACGACTGCATTTATTTTTGTAAAAAAGTGTCAAGGAGATTCAAAAGTCTTTGGATCCACGACAACGCACCTCACACCGAGTAATGACACTTTCAAGCCACACATTACATGCGTTTCAAGTCCCTCTAGTTTCGAGTGCTTAACCGTTTGATTGAGATCACACTTCAGGCCCATTACGTGAGATTATCAGCTCTCGTAATGCAGAAGCTGCTGAGCAATAGAGCAACGACAATAGTAATCAAGACGCGAGGGTAAAGTGTCCATATGAGAAAAACAAATTTCTCTGTGAAGCGATGGACTCGAACGACCAAATAACAAGATTTTTTTTTGTCACTTTCAATCGGGGATCTAAATTTTATTTAAGAATTCCTCAGGCTGATTGATGTTCGGAAAATTTCTTAAGATGTCACCACGATAGATTTTGGCTCGGGCAACATTTGTAAAAATTATACGAACACTGGATTCACGAATTTCTTTCCAAATTTGACGTTCTTCTCGAATCTCCGCCATCGCCGTGTGGGAAAAATTCAAATTCGAATACAGTTCATAAAGATGTGCAGCTTTAAGAGTATCTGCGAGGAACAATGCGATGCTGGGTCGCCTCGTGTTCGGCATAGATTGACATCAAAGTGTCATGGGTACCCTCAAACATATACAAACTCAAATATGTCCATGTGCAGGGGATTAGTTACACTCGACGTAAAACACTTACACTAGGAAACATTACAATGAGAGTCAATGCCTCGGATAACGTGTTTAAATTCGTAACATGACAGTGTATCGCTATATTTGAGTTCATGTACGACAGTGACTGTTAGCTATGAGGACGTGTGTTGGGAAGGATCGTTTTCTGCAGCAGTTCTTCATTGGCACGATCTCTTCCTGCCAATCAAGACTTTTTCAGTGGACTATATTTATTTTCACGTCTATTTAAGGCCGAATTGTCGTTCGGGATTCTATTTTTGGAGAACACTTTCAAAATAGAATAATTTTTCAACGTTTGCATTTTTTTTTTTCAAATTTTTTAGTCTCTTGAAAAGGTCTTTTCGATTTGATTAGAATTTTCTTTTTTGCCATATTTCAATCGTCTGGATCGAAAACGTCGTGCAATTCTGGATAAATTCGTTCGCAAGGATTTTTTGATTCAATGCACCGCGGACGCGAAAGATTAATGAATTGCCTGTGACCGTTGCATTGATTGACCATCATTTGTTAATGGATGCCACATGAATATTGCGGTGGAGAGGAAAATAAATAAACGCATTCATTTTCAGGAGATCGATTAATCAATCGCGTTTCAATGACAGTTCCTGCTCGATTAATCGGACGAAATTTATAAAAGAAACAGAAAATTCGACCGTTTGTGCGATTAATCATTCATAAAAATTGTACAGTTCCTTATCGTATTTTCTATTCCGAGCCCGTTATAGTTTGGAACGGTCGACACTTCCTAAATGACGTGACTACGACGCGACGAAGAGTGGTCACGTCGTTTTAATGCCCATAGCACATACAAACGGGTTATTAGGATAATAAATTGTTTCACGAGAGTTAACGAAAGATCCTCATCTCCACAGTTGTTTAATCGTTCTTTCGTGACTTAGTCGACCTTCGTTACACGTTTTAAGCGTACGTTGGCATCGTTTAAACTCTCAATTTATTTTCCTGATTCGTGAATCGAATTGATAATGAGGGAATGGGGGAGATTGACACTGAGTCTCTCGACATGTAGTTGACATATCGTGAATGTTTCAATCGCTCAACTTCCTTGTGTATAGAGAAGCAAAGATGCGAAACAATCGCAACTCGATTTTCCTGAAAAATTTCTTCAGAAAATCGTACAATTTTTATCAACAATAAGTAGAACCAAATTTTTCAAATTTTCATAGCAGTTTCAGGAAACTGAGTTTTTTCTCGATGTAGACAGTGTCAAAAAAGATCTGAGCTACGTTCCTTGTTTCTTAGCTCAATGACCTCAATCTTTAATCGCCAAACAACGCGAGGACGATTCAATGATTCATTCAAATCAACCATCATTATTTTTTGTCTTGTTTTCTGTCGTTTTAGTATGTTATCGCAGTCTGCCTTTTGTGACGACTTGTGAATATTACTTTTTCCAATCACCTTGACGTTGAAACGCTCTGTGATAATTAACGATGCTCAGATGACGAGCCGTTACGATGAATTACAGCCTCACTACCGTGTACGTGAACGAGCATCGTCGATTAACTGATCCCGCATAACAAAGATACCGGACTTTGTAGAATCTACAGAAGGCGTATCAATTGTTTGCGGAATACTATTTATTTCTAGTCGTGGAAATTTTTCGTTCGGAGCATTCAAAGCTGCGCTTAAATTACTGCCGGGATGAGCCTTCGCGCAGTTCATAATTCCGCCTTTATTTCTTAGCGCTCAAGAACCATTCTCGCTTTGAAGATGATCAGCTGGCAGCGTGTTAGACAGAAGTACCAAAAACTCTCTGATCCTCGACTTGTCTGTATTTATATATTCTCTACGTTTGGAAATATTGACGAAAAAAAAAAAAAAACGATTCGAGCTATTCTGACGAATGGTCCACGCGGGAGATAAAACTCAAAAAATTGAGAATTTCTATCGTCATTGCAAATGAAAAAATTGGCAGTATTAATAAAATGCAAATGAATGAAAAACGGCAATTTACAGATAATTCGAAAATTTGAAGAGGAAGAGTGGTGGCTGGATTTCAAAATCGATTGGATGAAAATTTAATTGAGAAACCATGCATTCGTTTAATCTCGACATTCTGAATTATATTTATCTTTCCGGCCAGTTGAAGGCGATATAGGAATTCGATAAAAAAAGGCATGGCAGATACGGTTTTTTTGTTGTGTTTAATCCGGCATGGCGTTAATCGAGTAACGTCGATCACGGTCGTGTTTGTTGGGTGTCTCATTACAACGGGATCATTGTTGGATGCTGCACGGAGACCAGACTGTATAGTAATGGGATTGTGTGTCGTTACAATATTCTATAGAGCTGGCAATAGAGTCATTTTGAAGTATTCTGGGGCAAGGTGAGAAGCATTCATACGATGTATACAAAAGTCTCGGTTACGGGCGATTTATCCTTTTTTTTCAACTCGATATAGTCAAAAAGCATTGACACATCTTTCGAAGGACCTCGATCCCATTATTTCTAATCCCAATGTAACGATCCCGCCATAACGGGATGATAGTTCGACTTATGATCGTGATCGTTGATTCACTCGGAATCGCGCATTCGTATTCGCAGTGACAAAAATCTTACTGTTACTCGCAAATGGCTTTCGTTACAATGACATTTTTTTGAGCAGGTTAACGACCCGGAGGACAATGGGAGGAATGCCGAAGGAACGAGAAGACAGTCAGAATCGTCGTGGTACGTTGAAAGCATTTTTAACAACGTAATAATAATTTATGAATATATTTCGACCCATCGATCCAAACGAACGATCGGTCAAAACTGAAAATGATTCGCCGAATTTTTGCAACCACTGAGTAATAAATTGAGATATGTATTAATGCTGCTAATTGAACGACTCGGCAGGCAGTACAACGGCTCGAATGATGTGAAAAAAACAAGCAAAGAAACGAGGCTTATTATAGTCGTTGGATTGCTCGTTGTCGCCGTGATAGCCCTGGTCGCGACGTTGGCCTTGCAGATGGCAGTTTTCCGGAAGGAGGAGTATCGAGAGATGTGTCAGAGTGAAGAGTGCATCAAAACAGGTATTTTGAATAGACGGTAATGAATCCTCGGATGCAGAAATCAGTGGATTATGTCACGAGACTAACTTTTTTTCTTAACAATTCATATTTAATGCTATTGGATGTGAGAAAAATGAAATAAAAATTTACATATCATCGTGTGTAATAACACGAACGAGTATTCATGATCAGGGCTGTCATTATCGATTGGCTCTGTTCCAAAAGGGAAAACAGTATAAAGGTGGGGATTTCTTCTTTTTCTTCCGTTATTCAGTGCCAATGATGACAATAAATATTTTCATGATTAATTGTCCAGCTAATTAATTGAAAAAAAAAAACATTTTGGACGCAAATTCCATTCGCTAATAAACACATAATGCGTTTCTTCTCGATTATTTCTCTCGATATGAAAAGCTGCTAGAATGATCGAAGCAATGAACAAGACGATTGAACCATGCGACGATTTCTACAAGTTCGCTTGCGGAGGTTGGATAGCGAGGCACCCGATCCCTCAAAGCCAAACTTCTTGGGACCAGCTGAGTTTGCTGCGAGAAGAATTGTTAAAAAACCTCAGGATACTGCTCGAAGAACCCGACAAAAAAGACGATCTCAGGCCAGTCAAGCTCGCGAGATCGCTCTACAGAACTTGTATGGATACGAGTAAGTAACAAATAATCAATTGACAATGAAGCTGAAGAAGATTTCAACACTAAAAATATGACGAATGGATTAGCATCGTCCTTGGAGACTCTGGTAATTCAATCGATTATTTCAAATAAAGCCAACGACAGTTAATCTTGACTTTCCATTTGCCGTTACGTCTTACATTCGATTTGCAATTTTTTTTTTTTCAACTGTTGAGCAATTTATCATCGTAGCGCTCCGTCATTATGATTTAACGAACAATGGAATATTTTAGTGCAAAAGACTTTTGTTTCTCTGAACGTAAGGCCGCACGCTTGTCGAGAACGCCGTTTTTAGCAGCGATTTTTTTTTCCTCTTTTTTTTAATTTATTTTTTATTCACAATTTAGCGAGCGTCGAGGGTCTGGGACTGGCTCCAATTTTTGAGATTTTAAAAACGGTCGGTCTCCCTCGGGAGCCACCGTTCGACAACAAAACGATCGTTCTCGATGTCGCTAAAATCGCTGGAGTGGCGCAACGCCAGTTGGGACTGAATCTTCTCGTGAATTTCTACATCAGCGAGGACATGAGAGACACCACGAGAAATCGAATGATGGCAAGTTTAACGCGTGCTAGAAAAACCGTATAATCAATTTCCGCACAAGTTGCGAAAAACATTTAAAAGAGAATAAAATATTTCTCGTGTGTAACTTTGAAATCGACACGATTCCTTCCCTTTTTATTCGATTACGCGGAGAAGATAAAAATCAACAAAAGACGGAACCAAAATAGAATCGGAGGATGACCTTGAATTTTTATCGTACGGAATTTAAAAGTTCATGGAAACCAAACAATTTTTTTTTTTATACGTTCGAAATGTTATTTTGTATTTGTGAAGCTTAAAAAAAAGAACTTGAAATTTTTTACATTATGATCAGATGGAACAAGTCTCGCCGGGATTCAGCGAACGTTATCTCATGGATCCACAACGTTTTAAATCTGAATTAGAAGAGTACAAGCGTTACGTGAAAGCGATGGTACAGCTGGCTGGGGCGGGAGAAAAAAGCAACGATTTTGCCGAGGAGATTCTGGAGTTCAGTACAAAAATCGCGAAGGCAAGAATTTTCTCTGATGCTCGTTAATGCGGATTCGAAAAATATTAATAATGTTAATAGTCGCGTTGATATACTTTTTTATTTTGTAAAACAGATAATGGCCTCCCAGGAGCAAAGAATAAGTGCCAATCATTTGATCCACGACGTGACGATTGATCGACTTCAACAGCTAACGGATCTCTATGGACTCCAATGGAACTGGACGACGTATTTGACTTCGGTGTTCGAAAATACCAACGTCACTTTGGACCTCGAAAACGACCGCGTTATCATAATGGATTTGCAGTATTTGCAAAAATTGCCATTACTCTTGGCCGCCACGCCACCGGCAACGATAGGTACCAAATAAATGGCAAATTTTTTTACTCGACAGCAAGAAAACTGTTTCCTTGTCGAGTGTGAAAATTGAATTCGTTGCCAAATGCAATAATTTCAAGTTAAGCACGTGGGAGAATAATTGACATTGCGGAAGTTTCATTTATTTAAAATCTGCGACAATTATGGAATCTAAACAACGAGGAATCGTTCTAATGACCGCACGCGATAATGATTCTGAGCTATCTTAGCGGGTTGAAAAATGAGAAGAAAAAAAAAACAACTAGTCGATGAATTGTGATGATGATGGCGTGTTTGCAATCAAACGAGGCCAAACGCGGGGTCGTGAGCTATCTGTCCGCATGGGTCGAGAACACATTATTCGTAAAACTTGAAAGTTCAAAGTGCTAAACGCAAACGACGATCAACAAACAATCGCCAATTTTATTTTTTACTCTAAAATAAAAAATCTAATTCAATGACGAATTCACAGCTCGTTTCGTATGGTGGAGCGTTTATTCGACCGTGGCCCCTTTGACGCTCCAAAAGTTTCGTGATCTTGGATTTCAATTTTCACAAAAAGTTTTCGGCCTCAAGGAAAAAACGCCACGATGGAAAGGATGCACCGGAAACGTTAATTCAAACTTTGGCATGGCGCTCACTTACGTCTACGTCGAAAATCATTTCAATGAGAAAGCTAAAGAAAAGGTAAGCATCACTGGCTTTTATTTTTATACCCTCCTCGAGCCTTTTCACCGGGTCATGTCTCGTTACAATCCAAACAAAAAACTCTGCCATTTATTTTTATTTATAAACACGTGGGTTGAACATTTTATAAAAACTATTTAAATAAATTATTTAAATAAATGATCGCTGCAAGAGCGCACGAGGTTTGTGTCGAGGAAATTACTGAATCATCGTTCGAGTGTGCTTTAGAAAAAGCATAATTATTTGGTCAATGTAAAACCATCGTTTCCATTGAGAAAAAAAAAATTGGAAAAATCGCTCGTAATAATTTTCCACGCGAATTATTTCGAGGATATTTTAAAAGTACAAAAAATACGAAAAAAAAAAAAAAACACAAGTCGCAAATAATGTCTAGAGTTTTACGTGATCGATTAAATTTGCGGTAGGAAATGGTTGGTCAAAATTGAGCTTTCGTATAACTGGTTCGTAAGAATCTCGAAGTTGAGATTATTTTTAAAACGAACGAGTTTGAACTCCGTTGAAAAATTGAGCATGAAAATCGCCGTTTCAAAAATAGCTTATCCTTCTATAAGAAAATCTGTACAGATACTGACGGCAGACAGTGACGGCGGTTTTTTAATACACGCAAATGCTTTGATTTCGAACAGGCGTTAGAAATGTTGCTCGACGTAAGAGCTGCCTTTGATGAGATGGTGGCGGAGCTCGAGTGGATGGATGTCGGTACGAGGGCCCGTGCCCATCGAAAACTCTATGCTATGAGACCGTTTGTTGGTTTTCCCGAGTGGGTCACAGACGCGGAAAAATTGGAGAAATATTACGAGGGAGTAGGTTGAAAAAAAAAAGTGGAGAAAAAAATGGATGCAGTCTTGACGAAAGTGTGTCGTAATAAATTGTTTTTTTAGGCGGAAGTAATCGAGGGAAAATTGTTCGAGACTTTCTTAAGACTGACGGACGTTGGGGCGAAAAAAAGTTTGAACAGTTTGCGGGAAAGACCGGACAAAGATCGCTGGATCTCGACCGGGACGACTGTGAACGCTTTTTACAGTGCAATTTTGAATTCAGTCAGTGAGTAATTTGTTTTTGATAAATTTTCCTCAGCATTGTTTTTCGTACGTTCAACAATCTTTAGCTCGGAATTTTCCACAGCGTTTCCAGCTGGAATTCTGCATCCACCTTTCTACGGAAACGGATTGGAGTAAGTTCGTTCCCAAAGATTTCCACGTTAATTTAAACGAGAATGGAGCGTTGGCATTAAATCTGTGAATTCTCTTTCGCAGATCCATCAATTATGGAGCTATGGGAGCGATAATGGGCCACGAATTGACTCACGGATTCGACGATCAAGGTAAAGATAACAAAACATTATAAAATTAGAAAACAATGGGAAGTGCTTGCACTTAATTATTCTCGAATTAATGCGCGAAATTGAACGACCAGGACGGAGATACGACGAGAATGGAAACGTTCGCCAATGGTGGAGCGACGAAACACTCCAACATTACCACGAGAAGGTTGAATGTATAACGAAGCAGTACAGCAATTATCATTTGCCCGAACTCAGCAACAACTTCACGGTTAGTTCTCGCCTCTAATTGTGAGATTTTCAATTTTATGAAAAACAATCATCCAGCGAAAGTGTCACGGAACCTTTTCTTTTTTTTTTTTCTTTAGGTTAACGGAATAAATACACAGAGCGAAAACATCGCGGATAACGGTGGAATAAGAGAGGCCTACCGTGCTTATCAGAGACTCAAGACGAGAAGTTCGAGTCAGCAAGCTTTGCCAGGACTCGCTAATTACAGCGAGGATCAATTATTTTTCCTCGGTTTTGCTCAGGTATGAAAATAAAACAATCACCAAACTTTACTCGAAACATTTGTATGCCAGCAGTGACACGAAAATGTGTCCGGGTCAAAATGACCCAGTGTGGCTTTCTCAGTGCTCGAGAATTTCCGAAACTGCATATCGTTGGAACAGGGCGAAAAATTTTTGAGAAAAAAAAAAACAATTGACGATAAACATGAAATTTTTCTCAATTTTCGATTCCGTCAAATTTTTTTTTCTCAAAATTTAGCGTTTCACCTCCAACGTTCACTCGATAATCGTGATACTTTATTAATGGGTTTTTTTTTTTTTTAGGTCTGGTGCGGAAATTACACGAACGGAGCGCTGAAGTCGAAACTCATAGAAGGCGTCCACGCACCGAATCATTTCAGAGTCATAGGAACGTTGTCTAATAACGCCGAATTTGCAGAAGCCTGGAGTTGTCCTCTGGGCAGCCCCA
Organism: Hyposoter dolosus; assembly: GCA_963921915.1. Lineage (NCBI taxonomy): Eukaryota > Metazoa > Arthropoda > Insecta > Hymenoptera > Ichneumonidae > Hyposoter > Hyposoter dolosus. Next base: position 4,666,621 of record OY998133.1, read on the forward strand.
TGAACCCCCCACACAAGTGTATTTTATGGTGAATCTTCGGAAAAGACGGGAGAAACTGATGGGAGTACGACGCGGATGAGAATGGACCAATCTTGTATATAGACTGAACGATAGAACTTGTAAATAATGAATCAAGCGACTTAGATAGGCAACTTTTAACTTCGTTCGAAACTTTATACTCTGTAAATATTAATACAGATTACGATAAACAACCAAAATGTTAATCGATGTTTTCAATCTGGAATTCTGCTCCTTTGATTCTCCGACGAGACGTTTCCACAGGAATGCATTGGTCACGGACTACTTCTCTCTATCGCGATAATTTCTTTTTTTTCGCTTTCGCTGGAAAACCTGAACTCGAGCTGGAATTCTCGTTCGGTGTTTTTCTCTTTTTGATATCGGGTTTTGTGGGTGTCTCGATCGACGTTATCGGCCCCTTTTTCTTTTTATTCTTGTTCTCGATCGCTCCATCGCCGGGCTCCTTGATGTTCGTCTCATCGATTTCATGGGCTTGCGATTTTTTGGCTTGTCGCTTAGGCTTCTTGACAGGACTGACGTCGAGTTTAACTGGCGACAAACTCCTCTTTTTATTTTTCGTTGAGTCAGTTCCGTTTGTTGGCAATATTGCGCATTCTTCCTTTTTTAATTTTTTCGCGCTCAGCTTCGTAGGAACTTGTTGAGTCTCTTCTTCTTGAGTCTCTGCCGCCGGTCTTTTCTTTAGTGATTTTTTCTTCTTCTTTCGACTGCTGGCAAAGTCCTCTTCGCCCTCATCTTCGACAATGACTTCCTGGCGCATGCGGAAAACTTTTGGTTTTGTTATTTCACTTTTCTCTGCAACTTCCGGCTGCTTTTTTTTCACAGAAAGATCCGGACATATTTGAGCAAGCGACATGCACGTTATCCTTGCGTAGCAACTCGCAGACGACAAAATATTCAACTTCTTTTTGCCACGATGCCAAAGTTTAATCTCGCCGTTGCTCGAGGCAGAAACGAGATACTTATTCCTGTAGGCGAGACATTTGACTCGAGCATCATGAGCTTTCATGTCCATTGTGCTCAAACCTGCCGCGACGTCGTAAATACGCACGTAACCATCTTCGTGGCCAATGGCCAGAAGATTGTCTTTGATGAATTCCGCGCAAACGACCTTTGAGTCGAAAGACATTTCTGCGCACAAGCTAGCGGTCTCCACGGAGTAAACATCGACTTTGCAATTGGAAGCTAATAAGTATTTGTCACCTTTTGGACTCCAACGCAGCACCGTCACGTTTTTCGCCTCGTACTTCAATCTAGGCACCAAATTTGTTGCGTAAGCTTGTCTGCCTTTGATCAAGTTCCACGTCCTCAGAACTCCGTCCCCGCCTGCGGACATTGCCAATTTTCCTGAAGGATGTATCGCCAGGGCATTCACCGGATTTCCCTTGTGAGGCGATTTCCAGTGCTTCTCCAGTACCCAGTTTCCGCATCTCACCATTCCGATACTTCCGTCGCTACTCGCCGTCATTATGTGCGACGCTTCGGGCGTGAAACTGATACAGTTCACCGTACCTAGGATTTAAGAAACTGTAATTTAATATTTATTCGTACAAACAACTTCTGGAATGATTTATTTCAAGAACGGGAAATCGCATCATTTTTTATTTCGTTCGACTTCAAATTTTGTCAAGTTTACAGTTTACAATTATTTTTGAATTTTTGAGAATATTATGCTGCGTTGAATAATGTAAAAACGTTTCAAAGATTTTATTTCGAAATTCATGCCGAGTTTGAAAATATATGCAGTCGAGTGCATTTGAATTATTTTGAAAGAATTTTAAAAAGTTTCTTTGCGTTTGGTATTTATTACCTTTGTGATACATGAGTCTGCCGGATTCTATTCTGTAGCGCATGTCATAGAGACAGATGGCGTCGTCAGCTCCACCGGACGCTAAATAATGTCTTCCGCTTGCCACGGCTCTTATGCTGGCCAAGTGACTGTGGGTAGCGAAGCTTCGTTCCAATGTGTAAGTCTGCAGAATAAATATATAAATGAAACAATACAAATGTGGAAATGAAAATTCCGAATTTACTTAATTTTCGGATTTGTCAGCAACGGTTTTCGTTCGCTAGGTTTTTCATGATCACATGTTGGTCAAACGCGACATTATTGTATATACAACTTTCCGTTATTGATAAACCGAAAAAATTGTGTAGATTATTTCATTTTGTTTTTGTACTTGCTGTAAAACGCAATAAGCGACATAACCTTGGTGCAAATGATACTAAAACTTTGTACTTACGTCGTCGACATTGGCAATTTTGTAGCCAAGCAAAAACTGCTCGTACGTACCGACTATTATTTCAAAATCGGCAGTCATTTTGTCTTTAATAATAAACTTGCAATATAATGGATAATCGGCTTGTCGCTATTGTTTTGCGAAACGTTAAAAACACGTGTGCATTTTTCCGGTAATGCATCAACAAACTACGCACCGGTTCCGACTCGTTCCGACAAGTATAGTTGAGTTTATTTTCATCGTAGAGGACGCTCTCACCACGAAGAATGATCGAGAAAATAAGTGCGCATGCGCATGCCGTTGTTGCGAGTTTTAGCGCGAAACTGAATGATTTCAAAAAACTTGCACAACTTTTGCGTGTTATCAGCACAGTGAAATAAGTGGAGCTGTTTGAACTGTTGTTCAAAATTTTGCCGTACACGGGAAACCGAAGCAGTTTTTTTAAATCGAGAACATCGTACCCAAAAAATTTCAAAATTTTCAATGAAAAAATACTCGAATGACAAATTCTCCAAAACTAATAAAATAATATGCTAGAATGACGGTTCTTATCCTCCCCTCTTCCAAGAAAAGTTTGAGATAACCCGATGTTTATCTCGAAAAACTCAGCTGACACCGCGTTATTGTAAACGAGTACGCAGTCAGTTGAACCTTGGATTTTCTCTGACGAGGAACAAACTTTTCCACGATTTAAGTGCAAACATGGTGCATGTTAGGATAACCGAGACGAGTGTGAAGGACATACGATTTCCAACGTCCCTCCACGCTGACGGGAGCGATGCCATAGTAAGGAGAGAACTCCACAGTTGTATTTCTGTACGTTTCTCTAGCTGGAGCGTTACCCAATAATACAACTTTTTCAGCATACCGACCCTGATTATTCATGTGCTTACGTAACTCTACGAGCACGTCTAGGGGTGGATGTGTTCGAAGGTTTTGGACTCACGTTCACACTCGGCCGGGGAACCGAAATTGGTTAAGTATATTCACTGTTTACAATGGCGTGTACAGTCCCGACAAAAATTCGAAGCAAACGTCTCATTTGAATTAGTTGAAAAAAATACGCAAAAATAATTATGGAAATACGGAAACTACGTAAACGATGAAATAAAAAAAAACACCATGAACTGTAAGAAAAGACTTTTCTAAATCTTGAAATTAATTTACCAAATGAATAAACAAAATGATTCATTTCTGTTATAAAATATTATCGCCGAAACTACAAGAGGTAAAATAGTTTTGGAAAAATTGAAAAAACGTTTATTTTTAGAAAAATATGAAGTTCAGGGTCAAATTCGAATTGAAGTTGATACTATTTCGTAAAAAACTACTAATTTCTGTGCAGTGCTGAAAGCTTGCGAGGCCATGTTGAAAATGGTAGAGGGCCAGTACATCGATGAAATATATAAGGATTTCGGCGGATTTTGGAGACGTCTTACCAATGAATCTCAGCTGAGATGGGTAAAATTAATAAAAATGAATTTCACGACATTTCGTAACGTTGAATTGAATTTATTAATCGGCATGTTGGCCACATATTCTGAAAAAAATGTGTAGATAGGCCCGGAGAAAGGTGTGACACACTTGGCAGTAGCTGCAATAATAAACGCACTCTGGGACTTGTGGGGAAAATGCAGAGGGCGACCAGTCTGGAAATTACTCGTCGAAATGTCACCCGAGGAATTAGTCTCGACAATAGATTTTCGTTACATGTGAGATACTAAAAAACAGATTAAGATTCAGTCTCATTCGATAAAGTAATTGTATCAGTTATTTTAACAATTCAGTTATTTTGATAATTATTTGGGCAAATGAGTTTGATTTTTTGGGTATGAAAAGCTAATGAGTGAATTTCATATGCAAAATTGTTGATCGGAGTATTTTGTGAAATCCATATTATAAAAACATTTTACGACGACAAAAGAATTTTTGGATAGGCAGCGATTTTGGAGTTTCATACTTTTTTGGCGGATTTGAATGAAAAATCTAAAATGTTCAAGTTTTGCAGCACCGACGTAATTACGAAGGAAGAAGCTATAGCGATTTTAAAGGACCGGCAAAGGGGAAAAGAGGAGCGTGAAGAAAAATTGTTAAAATGTGGATTCCCAGCGTACACGACCCAAGTTGCATGGATGGGATACACGGACGAGCAAGTGAAGAGACTGTGTCGCGTGTATATGGACCGAGGCTTTACCGCGTTCAAGGCCAAAGTAGGAAAAAATCTACAAGACGACATAAGACGCTGCAGACTCGTACGAGAAACGATAGGCAACGAGAACAAACTCATGATCGATGCTAATCAGATATGGGACGTTGAGGAAGCCATCGACTGGACAAAAAAATTGTCAGAGTTCAATATCCATTGGATCGAAGAGCCGACTTCACCGGACGATGTTCTCGGCCACGCGAAAATCGCTGACGCATTACGTCCTCTTGGGATCGGAGTCGCATCGGGAGAAATGTGTGCCAACCGCGTAATGTTCAAGCAATTCTTGCAAGCACATGCCATCGATTATTGCCAAATTGACTCCGCGAGAATCGGTGGCGTCAATGAGATTCTTGCAGTTTATCTAATGGCACACAAATTCAATAGTACGTATGAAATATTTCATAAAAAATCGTACAAGAAACTGAATAGTAATTGAACAAATACGCAAACCGGAAAATTCAATTTCCATTGCGAAAGCAAAGATTTTCTATAATTGAATATTATTTTTCGTCAAAAGGAAATATAATAATATTTCATTGTCACCTCAACATCTTCCGAAACTTTTATCCCGAATGCGTTGTGCTTCAGGCCCTCAATGTTTATCCTGTTTCTTCTTTTCCCAGTTCCCGTATGTCCTCACGCTGGTGGCGTAGGTCTGTGCGAGATGGTGCAGCATTTACAGATGTGGGACTACGTTTCGTTGAGTGGAACAACGGAAAACCGTATGATCGAGTTTGTGGATCAGCAACACGAGCACTTCGTGAATCCGGCGATAGTGCAAAAAGCGCATTACATAGCGCCCGAAGCTCCTGGCTATTCCACAGAGTTGAGAGAGGAGAGTATTCTGGATTACGAATATCCGTCAGGCAGAAAATGGCAGAGTATGTTCGAAGAGGGTATTTTCGAAAGGCCGAAAAACTGATGGACTCTGCTGCAAATATTCCAAGTAGCTACGTGCTAACTTTCGTTAGTTTATTGCGTCAAAACCAGCAGAGAAAAAACTGGAAAATTCATAGAAAAGAAATTATACAATAAATACATGTAACAAAAATAATTAGCGTTTTTTTTTCCAAAAAACACTCCTAATAGCCCAAACTCTACTTGACCCCGCATCGTTCGTTGCAAACAAACGTTGCTCAACATTTTTCATCATCTGGCATCTTTGAAAAGCAACTTTACATAATCCGTCTGAAAAAAATGCACAAAATGTTGAAGAAACAATCGGACTATCATTTTGATCCAAAAGTCATTGAGACACAAGAACAATTTATTTACTTACACTGACGAACCAGAAGGAATTCTCTTTGAACATTAATCTGTGGACGAATCCCATCTCATCTACCGGGGCGATAACGTGGAGATGTAAATGATTGACACTGTTGCACGGCGGCCAATGGAATCCTGTTCGAGTAGTAGAAGTGTCGATGCCTTGTTGGGCGCACACAAGTGCTACCGTATTTACAAGTTTGTCATCTATGAAAGCAACGGGCCCAGTATGAATACAAAATAATAAATGGAGGTTATTTTTGAATTGCATAAATGAAATTTAGTGAAAATACAAAAATCAACGGTAGCGACAGCGTTTCTGGTCCTATGGCAGTTATCTTGGTAAAGTGAATACAACTTTGTTGTAAATTTGAACAGTGTAGAATCAATTATGACGAGAATAATGACGTTGATAATAAAATAAAAAATTGAGAACGTACACAGTGGTTCATCCTCGGCTCTGAGACTTTTGGCATTGGCTATATGAGTTTTTGGAAGAATTAAATAGTGATGCTTAGAGGCAGGTTTGATGTCTTTGATGCAGATAACATCGTCATCCTATAAGAACGATTATCAATTGAAACTGTTAATTTAAAAGATCAAAGTTCTCGTGTCATGTGCGACAATAATAAAAAAAACGTGTCAAACGATCGACTTTTACCTCGTAAATACTCTCGGCAGGTGCTTCGGATTTGATGATTTTGCAAAAAATGCAATTATCCAAATGGGTGACAGCCATGGCGATATTTCTGCGAATATCGCAAACGAGATTCAACGATTAATTCAACGAGCTTATTGCTGCCTTTAATGAGCCGTTTAAAGCCAGTGAATTCCGATGGGAAGTGTGCTGTCAACCGACCAGTTCAGTTAACGCTGGGTACTACTTACAATTAATAGTGGGAGAGGCGTTTTACCCTCGACCGATGATCGTACGCATGCCCAACGCGCCACTGCAGAAGCAAAGAATAACCGCGAGATTCGTTCCTTCATAAATTCCAACAATTTCGTCATTTTTCAAAAGCAATCCGCGAGAAAACATTCACTCCGACGAAGCGTAACGGAACACCCAAAAAACGTATCTTCGAACATAACACTAGAGTCGTTGGACACAAATTCGTCTGCCCTTCAGATTATGTCGTTTCCGTAACAAATCTCGAGGGCCCCGAGTTCCTGCAAGTGAAAATCTACGAATTGCCGTTTTTCGTTCCAATTTCCCAAACGTAAGTACGAGCTGGGGACTCAAATAAAAATACATAATTAAGAATTTGAATGAAGCCGAGATTTCAAGTGTAGATTTTGTTTCTGAATGGAATAACAAATCAGTGTTTGGGGTTGAATTTCGAGGAGAAAAAAAAACATAAGCATACGTTACAGTTGCATTAAATTTTAATTTAAAATATATAAACTGTACATTTATTTATCATTAATATATATATATCATTTATATTTATATATATATGTATATATATATTTATAGATTTATAGATTTATGTTTGTATAATGTACTTCTTATTAATATATAGTAGCTGTGAGCATGATAAATTAATAGTGTGTAAACGTATATCTCGAGTATAGATACGCGGCGCGACTTGCCTTGGCCGTAAAAACACATTTCTTTTTTCGATACTCGGCGTCAAGACGCTGCCGCGTTTCTAGATTTGATACGCGTGGCAGTTGAGCCGCGAGGCGATCGTCGTATTTTCAATAATTTTGTCTTTCTTTGCAATGGGAAAAGAATAAATAAAAAATAATTTGTCACGACCGTTTTCTTTTGTTTTTTTTTTTTTTTCGGATATATTTGCGATGCCCTGAAAATTGACCGTTGAAATGTTTAAAAAATCGGAAATCGAATGCTCAGAAGTTGATAAATCTCTCGCGTACCCTATTCAGTCCATTCTATTGATTTACTTAAAAAAAAAAACAAACAATTAAAAGAGAAAACAATAACAAGAGAAAGAAAACAACGCGCAACGTCGCGTTTCTCTTTTTCCACCGCGTCGATGCGCTCACGACGGGGGTACGCTTTTTCCTTTTGCTTCATCGATTCGTATAAATTTGTTAGCTTCTTTGGGAAGAAGCTATAGTAAAAGTTGCCGAGGCGCGCAGGGCTTGTCTCATTTTTCTGGAAGACGATCAAATAAATATATTTTCAAATCAGACGGCCTTCGCTCGTTTTCTTTTTCATTGCACTAGTGCGCTTTTTATTTGTAAGAAAAAAAAAAAGGAGAAACTCGTGTGATGTATTTTCATTGTCTTGTCTCATTCACTCGGGATTGAGGCGCGCTGGAGATAAATTATTTCTTTATTATTTAGCGAATTTCAGTGATAAACATAATTCGCAATAACTGCCCTGGGAGTCAACGGATATTGCCTTTACCTGCGTATCTTTAAAAAAAAAAAAAAGATGTACATTCTCTTTTGTTCCTATTGAGCTTGTGAAACCTAAATGGAATCACAGGTTCAAGCTTCGGAACGCAGTGCTGAACCAGTCTCTTTTGTATAATCTATTAAAACAAAATAATTATGTTAAAAAATAAAGAAGAAGAAAATGAGAAGAACAGCGATATATAAGTTATCTGCCTCGCATATTAATTAGTGATTCGTCTCGTTGGCCCCCTAGGCACCCGTTAAAATTCCACTTGAAAAATATGAAAAGACTGTCCGCACTGAATTTCTTTCCCAACTGTACAACTTTTTCCCTCGTTTCTTCCATTTTTTTAACCATGATTTCTTTCCCCCTCTTCTCTCATATTTCGTTATAAATAATTCTTACGATAAGAAAATTAATTTAAAACTCCTTACCACGATCCTTAATCGCGGAGGAATGCACACCCTCACGCACACACATACATCTCGCGTCGCTTTCTCACAGTTATTCCTTCCTAATACTGCAAAGTGTATTTTTTTAAAATATACACCGTTTGTTGCATTGCGATGTCCAGATAGTGTCCGAGCACCAGCCGCGATCGAACGATGCATTCATCTCATTTGGGATTAAATCCCGGATTTTTAAATAGGAAAAACTTATAAAATGCTCCTCCGTATATTGATTTAGTATTTGTTGCTTATTGCGCGAAGCGAATTCCCAGAATTCGTCAAAATCGCTTACCCCGTTCGTGTTTCTGTCCACTCGCGAGTTATTTCTTTCCAAATGATGGAGGGAAGATGGAAAGGGAAAAGAAACGAGAAATCGGAGGAAAGATCGAGAAACTCGTGCCCGTACTTAAATCGGAGACTCGAAATGTTGTTTCGAGTTATTTTGTTCATTGTTTTAAAAGGCTATTGCCCCCCCCCGCGCGTTAATTCGCGATTGAACGCGAACGTTTGCGAGCTAGTCCAGCGGATCTGGCCTAGTAGAGGGGCAAGTTTCAGCTGCCCTGATAAGGCATTTGATCGGGTAGCGACGAGGAGTGATTTTGATGCGGACTCTGGTGCGAATGAAAGTGAGGATTGCTGCCGTCTTGTGACATCTCGCTCACCACCGGATCTTCGTACTTTCCCCTCTTGAAGCGCCCGTAGAGAGACGAGTAAGGTAGATTGTAATGTATAGCAGCTTGATTGATGCTCATGTGACCCAATCTGGATGACCCAAACGTGAGATAATTAGCGTCTCGAGAGGGGGGAGGGGCTTATGGAAAATCGTTGATGAGAATACGATTTTTGTTTATTGCTTTGTTTTTTTTTTATGTTTTGTTTTGTGTTTTTTTTTTTTACAAATCGGAAAATCGCAGATCGTACCTGACCGCCTCGAGTGCCTCTGTCATTGCGTCCTCGCTCCAAGGTGTAGGATTGCTACGGCTCAATTCTATGCCCTCTCTCTTGCATCTACCGTACAATGTACCCGTCGGAATACCGAATTCCGTCGACGCTCTTTGTACCGATGTCTGACCGGACCTAATAGCTTCGAGTGCTCTGTCAAGATCCGCCGGTGACCATGTCGTCGGACTAGCGTTGAATGGAGCCGCAAGTCTAATACCTTCTCTTCGCGCGATTTTGTAAAGCGTACTGGACGGTATGCCGAATGCTTTTGACGCTTTGTTCGCGGATATCGTCCCCGTTCTCAATGCCTCAAGGGCGTTGTTCAGACTCTCGTCGCTCCACGATTTCGTCGGGCCATCTTTTTTCGGCGTGTCGATTCCTAGTCTGTGAGCTCTTTGCCATAGTGTCGTCGAAGGAATTCCGAATGTCGCTGTTAACAAAGTAACAAAGGTATAAAAATCTTTTCAACTCATAATGACAAAAGTTAATGGAAAAAATTTAATCAACAATTTGGATACTTGAATTTCGAATTCGTTTCAAAAAATTATCTTTCGCATTATCGCAGACTTTCCGAGCTCTTTTTTGATAGTGGAGAAAAAACAAAGTTTCTATGGGGAAATTGAGATTATTCAGTGACGTTTCGTACCTGATGCTTTGGTGAGGCTCATGTCATGATTTCTCAGTGCCTCGAGCGCAGCGTCCATGTCTTCCTGGGTCCAAGATTTAGAACCGTGATGATGGGAGCCCGAACCCCCACCTCGGGAATTGTTTTCGCCCGAGTCCGAATGTACCGAGCTACCGGAAGGCATTAAACCCAAGAGCTCCGGCGTTATCATCATCATGTTGTCATTATCAGCGGCATGTTTCGAGCTAACGCTGGCACGATCGGACATGTGGCTGTCGATATCGATCGTGTCGGACGAATCCATGGTATGCAGAGTTTCGAACTTTATTTTAACGCTGTCACAATTTTGTATATCTGAAAAAAAACAAACGAAAATAATGTGAAACATAAAAATGAGAAACTTTACTTGTAACTTCGTACCAAATGTGTAAACTCCGATCCGTCATGTTTTCATAGTGCAACGAGAATATTTCGCTGTTCTCGGTGGTTTCAGTCAATCTCGATTACTTGTTATTTTGTGGCGAAAAAAAAATCCGTATTGGTCGCGTTAATCGAATTTCGTAATCACAATCATTTGAAATTCGTCTCTGCCTGAATATGCACAACATTGATAAATCTGCCTTATCACTCTGCCATGGTAATTTTCAATCGATAATCAAAGATTTAGAAATTCCATGTCCGAAGCTCCGGGAAATGTGGGAATTCGTTTTCTCGAAACGTCGCGGAAACGCCGCCTCAAAATGAGAAGAAAAAAAAACGATGCCCAGCAGCAGGCTGTGACGTTTGGTCGAGGAGCGTCCGATTCACGTGAAACCCTACCGGTCGTCGGGAGCCGTTAAACAAGACTGCGTGGGCCGTTCACGAACGGAGCAAAGCAAATCTAATCACGAGCAGTTAAGCCCGATTAGACCAATTATTCCGATTCCCTCTCCCCCGACTAATGAGGGCTACTGTCGTTGCTCTCTTCTTTTCAGTCCTTATAATATCGCAAGTGCTCGAATCGTTGATTCCGATGACATCGTTACGCAATTCTTGTCTCTCAAATTTCGATGCTACAGAAATAAACTTGAAAAATCGCCAAAAATTGCGGAAACAAAAATACAAACGAGGAAACTTTCATCGGTCACGCGAGACTTTCTGTGATTTCGTCCGATAACGAACGCGGCGTCGATATTATTCTCCACAAACATTTTACTTTCATTTCTAAGCATTTCGATTCTCTCGAGTATCCAAAAATTTAGCTCAACGCAAAACTAACGACGCGAATACCCTCAATGTTGCTGAATCGCGGTGTTTAGGGGATTGACAATTACCTGTGGAGTGATGATCGGTATCGCGGAGATGCGTTATCGTGGTACCAACGAGAGTAGCGCTTGGCGGTGTTGGTTGTGTCTCCGGGGGTAAATCTACCTCTCCAGGATCGGGATGATGTCCGTAATGACCTAGACCTGTGTGACAGAACATGTCACCTTTTTATTCCAAGTGAAAAGGGTCTGTCCCCACGGCCCCCGCAATAATAATTAACGCCCCGTGCCTGAGTTTTCCTCGAGAGACATTACAATCTCGAAAAACACAAAATTTGTAAAAAAAAAAAAAAACGAAAAAAAGAAAATGGTACGATTTCAATGGCAAACGTTAAAGAAAAATTTCGACCAGTTTCTGTGTTTGAAATGCAAAAATCATGTCACAGAACGAAGGGAAAAAAATCTGTCGATACGAGCGGTGCAGGCTTTTTGCATCCTATGAATTAAAAACTCCCTCAAATTGATTTTTTCCTCTTAATTCGTAGTTATTTCTAGCGACCTCATGTAACAGGAAGATAAATTTTTCAAACTTTTTTATTACTCAGAGTTTCTGCCGCTCCATTGATTTGCATTCTTGATTGAGAAGCTACGGACTCAGGTCCGGGGCGCGATTTATCTTGTCCGATTGGCTTACCGTTATTGTTGTTTGTACCGTTACCGTTGTTGCTGTCGCGTTGACAGGATTCCAAGACTACTGATGCTGCATCCGCTCCGCACTCCTCATCCTCCGTCTGCCAGTCACCTCTGTGATTCTGTGATAAGAAAATCAGCAGAGTTTAAATTAAAATCTAAAGATGCTATTGTAAAGTGAAAAAAATATAAAATTACCGAATAGAAAAGTAAAAGGAGGATTTTTCATTGAATAGTGGAAATTTTTTTTCTACCTCTCGCTGATTCAACATCGAATAAAAAATTTTTTAAATCCAACGAGTCTGCAAACCTCTTTGTTGTTGTCACGGCCGAGGCCTTCGATGTTGTGCTCCTCCTCTTTGTACTTGTCGTAGTTACGTGAATCCGCACTGGTTTCTCGTGGCTCGAAGCTCGTTCTTTGTCTCTTATAACGGGGATGATGCCTCTTTAATTTCGTGTAGTTGAGCCTCGTTGCCGTGGAATCTCGGGGCGGTGGAGAGCTCAGGCTGACTGAGGGTGGACCTTCTCTGCTCTCCGGAACTTCGCAGAGGCCCTTGATCTTCAACTGATCGGCCGTTTTCAGTAACGACTAAAAAAATAAAAATGAAAAAATTAAACACCTTTTGAAATGAATTCGCACTCACAGCAAAATTGATTAGAGGCTGAAATTCCGAATGAGAATGTCAAAGAAATGGACAAATTTCCAAAATTTTCCAAGACAATTAACTTTAACCAAATTTAAATTTTTTTCATTTTCATTCACGAGAGTTGGCATTGGAAGAAATTAATTAATCCGTATGATAATTAAGGATTTCAGGGAAAAATGTTCACGTAAAGTGTCTACGCCGAAATTTCTCATTTCGTCTGATTGTCATTCGTGGCCAGATGGCGCTTCGTTCAATCAAACGGTGGTATAAAGGGGTGAAAGAGGGTATGAATAAAAAAAGGAAAAAAAAAAAAGAGTAGACGGCGACGGAAACGAGAGCGGGATCGGCAGAGTGCCGAGGGTTTGTACCGCAGTCGTCGTCGTCGCCGTCGTCGTCGTCGACGGGCGTCGATGCAACGAAATAGGGATGGCGACCAGCGATACTGATGAATATACATGTGTATGCATGGGGCCGCGTACATACGTATAGGCGTTTGTACATGCTTGTATATATGACGAGACTGTAGATGACTATATGAGTTGTATGGCGGAGAGGGGACGAGGAATCCCATCGTCCACCAGCGAGAATCTCCAAGCTCACCAATCAATACTTAGGGTTCAAGGGCATCGCCCGTACGACCAATTATTCCGGTACTAATTGACGAGCAAGAAGAAGCAAAAAGGTTTGGAGCACATATTTTTCTCTCGTATTCGTTGTACGTACGAGAAAAAGTACATAAACGTTATTTCAGCTTGTCGTGGTTTAAAAATCATTGGTTTTTCAATAAGTTTTTCGTCTTTCGTCCTTTTGATTGAAAAATGCTCGTTGAATCAAGGAGAAGACTTGGGAGAACGATATTTCATTATTTTCCAAATTCAGGACGTTTCTGTATCAATGAAAATAAATATTCATTGTGAGAGAAAAACAAACAATAAGGTGAGAAATGAAAGTAAGTCTCTGGCGTTTCGCAACAGGTGCGTATCTGTGAAAAGAGAGAATAGTTGTGTGGTGCCCTCTACGGTTGTTTCTGTCGTTTTTTGCCAAGAAACCCGGAGGATTTTTCCAGGTTAGAAAGGGGCCTCGAAAGGGAGAATAAAGAATAAAAGTATGTCTGTGTATACTCGTTGGATAGGTGGGAGGAGAGTGAGAGAGTGAGATTTTTCTCATCTCGTTCTCTCGCTTCTTCCGGTAAGATAGGGGAAAGAGGGGGTTGAGTACCCGTGATCCTTTTTTTCTCGGGCACGAGTTGGCGATATAGTAGAGCGCGGAGTAGTAAAAGTGGTTCGTTGAGAAAAACGGACGGAACGATTCTCGGTGAGTAAAACGAGACGAGAATGAAGCATAAAAGGAAAAGAAAGAAAAGGGAGGAAAAAAACAAGCAAGATAAATAAGAGGAAAAAGAAAGGAACGAAGGAACGAAAAGGGAAAGTGAGAGATAACGGGAAAAGGATGAAACGAGGAAGTGAGTGTAGTGGAGAGAGGGGTGAGAGAGGGGAGGAGGGGATAAAAGCGAAAAGGAGGAAGGACGAACCGCGAAGATGGCAACACGGAAAGGATTCAAGTGCACGTGTGTGTGTGTGTGTGTGTGTGCAACTTTTATCTCCTTCTTTCTCACTCTTTTTACTTTCTCACTCTGGGCCTCTTTCTCGTACTCGACTATTACGAATACGGCGTCATAACGGAATTGATAATGTAACAGGCAGCGTCGCGGGGAGAAAACAATCTTCCCGCTCTTTCTCACTTCCCTTTTTCCTCTCTCCTCCCTTCACGATCCTACAACGTCGACAGACAGTACAACGTTCTTCTTACGACTGAATGAACGAACGTCGTCGTCGTCCCCGTCAGCGCCGACGACGACGCCGACCCCTTTTGCAACCACGTGCTTCCTACTCTCCGACAAACAGAGTCAGCGGCTACTACCAAAGGGATAACTTCTCAGAGCCGTTTTATCGTTCCAAGAATATTGGAGACATGTTTCGCGTACAGCTTAACGACCTTTCCATCAACATTCCGATCTTCACTTTACCATTCGATATCGACTCGATATTAATGCTAATAATTTACATTTTCTCCCCGACAACCTAACGGCCTGACAGACCCTCAGAAACATAACAAAATTCATGAAAAATTCGTTTCGTCGAAACTATTGTCACGGTCGAAAACCGTCAATCAGTTTCCTTAGGAAAATTATATTTTTCGAATTTCGAAAAAGTATCGCAGCCTGCAATAAAAATTCTACTTCACAAAGTTTATTATAAATTCTCTGTAAACTTGAGCCCCGTTACTAAATGGACGTAAAGTGACCGACGAAATTTCGATTACAAATTTTAATTGGTGCATTTATTTAATCTTCTGAACTCCTCGAGTCGATCTATCAGTTGAGTAACCTGCGTTGAGAGATAACGAGAAAGTAGATACGCGCTTTTTTCCGGGCATTCTCGATATTTTTCGAGAAAAGTTTCTTTCTCTTTCTTCTGTGGCGATACGAGGACAATGAGTAACTCATTATTTTCTCGAAATTACAAACATCGTGTGCAAGTAACAGACCCCCTTAAGGCGATCTATCACTTGCTCGGTCGGTAAAAATCCCCTACACGTTTTAATTGGAGAGACTGAATATTTCAAGAAAAATATTAGTTACACGTTGTTCCCGTTTCACCAGAGAAGAAGATGTAACTTTTCTTTTTCTCAAAATGTGAAGGGTCTCAGTGAAAAAAATGTATCTAGTACTTTTTGGTTTTTTCTCTCGCACTCACGCGACTGCTAGAGCACCTTAACAAGAGTCCGAAACATTTCCTAAGGCAGATGTTGCGTTAATGACGTCGCAGCCTGCAACATTGTTAAATCTAGACATTCAAATCCCATTTTATTTTTAAGGAGGGTGGCTACACACAACAATGTTTCCATGTTAAAAGCATTGGCAAATTCGAAATGATTAGAATTTAATGAAATGTGGTGAGTATATTCTTTAGAAATAAGATTATTCTTAATATTCTTATATAAGAATTAAGAAAATTCTACGATGTTGAAGTTTGCATCGATGGAATGCAACGGAATTTCTTTTTTTCTTGAGCAAATCTTGAAATTCTTATTCAATATTTTGTCTGGACTATTGTCCAGACAAAATATTGAACTTTTTTTGAAAAAATTTTTGAAAAATTGAAAAAACGAACTTTTTTTTTTTATCCAAAGACAAAATCGGTAGGAAAATTGTCACGGTTTTTTATATCGAACAAACAATTAATAGAAATAGTGTTTTTCGTTGCATCCCATCGATGCAAACTTCAACAGTGTAAAATTCTTCGATATCGTTTGACTAATCAAAAAAGGACCCTGTCAGCGTACGCAGGACGATGGCAAAAATCCGCTGACAGGGGCTTTTTTTTATTAGTGAAACCGCGTCGGAAATATTCAATTTCGAAAATTGTAGTTATCTCTCTCGCACTCGCAGTGGCGAGATGGCGAATGCTCCATCATCTTAAATATGAATATACAATTTTTTTAAGATATTTTTTCTACATAGTTTTCGAAAAATTGAACATTAGAGTTTACGTGCATAAGCATAGGATTCAGATATATATATAGGTATATCTTTTGCATATTGTAAACTCTAATTATTCGACAACTATGCAGGAGAAAAATTGGAAAAAAATTGTGTTATTGTATTTGATGCTAAAGGATATTATCACCAAATTTTATTAAATTCTTATCATATTGTCGTATGTAGCCAACCTCCTTAAAACGTGATCGACAACGCGCTCAAACTTCTCTACGGCGTAAAATGTTTCTTATGCGTCCTAATCAGCTTTATTATGCACCGTTTTCTTCATGTTTTCATAACGAAGAGAACGATGCGTGATAAAGTCAGACTGCGTTGATATTCAACGACGAAAACTTAATGAATCTAAGAACAGGTTCGAAAGACTAAAGTCGACGAATGGAGCAAAATCTCGAGTAAGAAAATCGCAAAGCGGAGTCTCGATATTTCGTTTATTTTTGCAGATTTCGACAGTTGGTTTTTAAGAAAAAATCACAAAGACGTTGGCATTATTTCGCAACGTGATTATTCGGAAGAAAATGGTGCTGGAGTGGTAGAAAAAGGGAATCGGGAATGCAACTTTGTTGCATTCGAACGTTCCGAGCTTGAAAACGAATGACGAAGGGATTAAAATAGTTAAAAAATGAAAGCATAGGAAATGACAAAACTGGAATCGTATAAGAATGTTTACGGACGTGGAAAGGATAAAGGGGGGTAATAATACTTGAGAGGCGAAGAGAGAAAGTAAAAGATGGCGAGGGAGAGGGAGAGAGACGATTCGCGGGAAGGAACGTTTCCACCGGCGGGAGCGAGAGAGACGAGAGGGCGATTGTGAGAATAGGGGGGGGGGGGGGGGGGATTTTGTAGGCTCAGATAGGCAGACGTTTCCGAGGGCCCTCGTAAAGTCACTTCCTCGGTGCTTTGGACGCTCTCGGTCCCGTGTTCGAGCCGGGCGAAACGCGAGAGGGAAAGAAACAAAAAAGAGGATAGACGGCGGCGGCAGCGGCGGCGAGGCAAGAGAAGAGAGCGAACCTCCCCGTCGTGGACTCGTCGCGTCGCGAGCGCGGCTCTGCATCAGCTTTCGCCCGACAAACGTGCGAGACCGTCGTCCGCCGAAGTTAGCATGCACAAACACTCAGCATTCCCTTTGAAAATATTCCAAACTCCTTGTCGCTTTCCCCGAACACTTTTTCCAGTTACGCTCCATTCAAATCCTCGCTTTATTTTTCCCCGGGTTTCTTCAAACTCTTTCTCGGTCTTTTCACTTCGAATAACACTGCGCGATGCTTGTCTTAGGAAAAAAAAAAAAAAAGAAAAGTAATCTGCCGTGAAGGTATAAATTTGAAAAAAACATTTAAATTTATTCGATAACTCGTAAATCCATTGTCTCGTGAAAAGCACAACGTGGTCGACATCGAGAATAAAGTCATGAAAAAAAAAAGAAGAAAAGATTCACCTCCTGAAAATACAAGGATATTTCTTTGTGAAGAATACACACCTCGAAAAGATATTCAGGATAATAGTAGATGGTGGCAAGCGCAGAAAAGTACTCCATAAAACGCTAGAGACGATGAAGGCGGTTAGTGACGAAAGATGCAAACGATCGTTGAAGAAAACGCGCACTTTGTTCTTCAGGATCTCACGGTTTGATGCGCGAAAACAACGTCGAACAGAAAAAAGCACATAACCTCTCACATCTGACGTGGAAAAAAAAAACACACACACGCGCGGAATACGATGAGAAGACACGGAAAAAAAAGGGATGCGGGAAGGCGCGGAAAGATCGGGGAAATACGAGAAGGAGAGAACGAGGATATAAAGAACGGAGAAGCGAGACGGAGAAAGGAGGAAAGAACGCGAGAAGAAAACGAGAGCCCGCGCGCGAAGAAAGTTGTATCGTTTATCACTCACCTGGGCTCGAATCCGTAGGCGTACAACGGTGTCCCCTCGCGGGGCGCCGTGGAAGGAAAGACGAGAAGAGACGATAGACGTGCGAGGCTCGAGCGACGGGGGAGACCGCGGGGGGGTAACGAAGTCGAGAGAGAAATAGTGCGATAGTGGGGGTAGGGAGTTGAGTAGTCGAGTGGAGGAATGCTCGGCGATCGTAAGAAAGAATGCGAAAAAAGAGACAACGAAGATGGAAAGCTGGTGGGAGAGAAGCCAACGAGTGAGAAAGAGTCGAAAGAAGAAAAAAATAAAAACACAAACCCCGCGTGTTCGCGAAGAAAGTCGGTGTAAAAATACGGAGAAAGAAAAAACGGATAGAGACTTGTGGATGAGATATAAAGCGGGCAATAAAAAGGTGCGAAAGATTCGCGGACGTTGAAAGAAAAGAGGAAAAAAGTAAAAGAAAAAAGGGAGGGAGGAGAATCGTCTCACGAGTATTTTTTTTATATATATAAAAACGCACGCGGTCGACTCGCACGTTTTCCGCGTTTATTCCGCGTCGTTTACTGAACCGCCAACGTGAAGCGTGCTAATATACGCACATGATTGTGTATAGGACAGTGAATAAAATGGAAACGCGAAAAGTTTGTGCGATGATGTTTGTACAACGAAGAAAAAAGTGTAGCCGCCGTTTATCTTGTGAGGCTATTTCGTGGATATGTAAAGAAAAAAATAATCGTACGGTGTAAATTGGTCGAGAGAGAGAGAGAGAGAGAGAGAAAGAGGAGAGACAAGTTAGCAAGGGTTATAAAAAAAACTGGGCAATGTGAGTCGTGAACTGCGAGGTAGCCTGTACGAAAGCGCGCGGGACACGGCGAGCGATAGGGAGAGACGTTTGGGCGTACAGACAACGGCAACGGGAACGGCAACTACGACGGCGGCGGCGGCGGCAGCGACGACGACGACGACGACGTCGACCACCACCAAGAGAACGGGAGGATAATTCCTGGCGGTGGTGGCGGCGGAATCGGCTCTTCTCCGTGGCGAAGACCAACGAAAGTGAAATGGCATTCGGCGGAGCGGCAGCGACGAGAGCCTACGTCCCTCTCTCTCGAGCTCAGTATTCATCTATACTTGTCTTTGTCTGGTCTGTTACCCCTGGCTAGTGCGGAGGGCGGTCGCATCACGGCGGGAGGAGACAGAGAGAGAGAGAGAGAGAGAGAAAGAGGAGCTTCGGTGGCGACGAGAACTGCCAGTCTCGCTCGAACGAGTGAGACGGAAACATACGGCGACTGGCGAGTAGCAAGAGGGACGAGAGTAGGAGATGACGCGGTGTGCGCGGGAGGTGAAGGCACGGGAGTTGAGGTTAGGCAGAAATTTAGCAAACGAGATGAACGAGGATAGAACGATGACGAAAAGACCGAAAGAGAAGAGAGAGAGCAGCACGCAGAATGCTCGACGACGAGTGAGGTTGTGTGTGTGTGTGTGTGTGTGCTCTGGGAGGTTCGCGTACATAACCTCACCGCGTGTGTAACAACACGCAATCCTCGCTGACGTGTGTGTCGGTGTTTCTCGAGAAGCGAGCGAGAGTGCGATAAAGAAAGAAAGAGAGTGAGAGAAGGTGAATGAGCGAACGTGAGAGTAACAGAGAGGGAGAGAGAGCGTGGCCAGAGTTATATTCAGTAGTGTATGAGGTCGGAGAAGAGTATGTGCGTGCTCGGAGTTGAACAGAGAGCGAATAAGAGCTAGACGCGTGGGTGCGACGAGGACTGTACGGAATAACCCCTTTCGTGGCAATGTCGACGGCGGCGAGCGACGTCGGCGGAGGAATAAAGTGAGGGGGAGGTAGAGAAGGCGGAGGCGCGGCCAATGAGAGGATGCGCGGGGCGGAGGGAGTCAGCCGTTAAGGATTTGGGAGCTGCGGGAGGGGGGGGGAGGTCTGGTTGGTTGGTTTTCGCTACAGTACACGCTGTTGGCAAGTTCTCGGGACTATAAGGAGCTCCGGGGGAATGATTCGACACGTGAAACTACGAGGACGAAGCCTTTTTGTCAGTAAGCGTCTGCGGCTCGTTTCCATGAACACAGAAGAGTACGAATGTTGGTAGGGTTTCGGGAAAACGGAGAGAGCCAGGAGTAGAGTCGGTTGTGATCATTTATTGGCAGTCTCCGTACGAGATTTGGACGGATCTTGAACGAAGGAGGGGAAAGAGAATGCCAATAACCGTGCATCCGTATAATTTGGCGAGAAAGGCCAATGGCTAGAACGAGATGTTGGACGGTATAATTTGGCGTTTACGCGTCTCTGCTATCTGTGTGTGCATTCGCGGTACAAGAGTGCGTGTGGATGCGCCAAGAGAGACGACCAGAGTCTGCGGGTTAGACCTGCGCGAAAATCAGACGAAACGGGAGAGCGGATGGGGGGGGGGGGGGGGGGAGGAGGAGTGCAAAGGGGTCTGCGGATTCGCTGATAGCCCAGGGTTGAGGAAGAGTAGACTGGTGTACCATAAATATCTATACGTATATATACCAATCCACACCGATGTACGATCCGTATACGCGCCGTCTATACGTATATGTATAAATATATGCATCCATACAGAGATGTATTCGAGTGTATAGCAGAAAAACGTAGAGAACGTATAAGCGGAGTGGGAGAACGAACGGACAGGCGTCTGGTCTATGTGCGCTGAGGTTATACTACCGAGTTTGAAGCGCGGGTGAGCGCTGGCGTTAGCAGCTCTCGGAGAGAGAGAGAGAGAGAGAGAGTGCGAGAAGGGGGGCTGCAAGGGGCAGGGGAGAAGACTTCCCGAAAGGTATGCGGACGACAGAGAGGATCGATCTATCGGAACGTGGATAATCTCGAGGACGGCGACGTGGGCAAAGTGGGAAGGGAAAAAGGGGCAGAGAGGCAAGAGGTGGAGAACCCCGTTGTTTGGCTGTCTGCACGGGTCTTTGCCTCCATGATGATGATGGTGTGCTGTGTGGGGTATGATCTGGTGAGGGCTCTGCCTGCTGCTGCTGCTACTGCTGCTGGCTGTTGCCGGAGGTGAGACGCGCGGGCATCTCTCCCTTATGGACTATAGCATAACCCCACACTCTAGACTATCCCAACTATAGTGCTTTAAACTCGTCGTCGTGTATAATACTCTTGCGAGATTTTTCGAGGGTCCGGACGCCCAGTCCTTCCCTCGCCCGCGAACCTCCCCCGCCCCTGCTTCCAATGCGCTCTGCCCTCGAGACTCTTTCTCTCACTCCCTCTAATAGCGCTTTCGCCACCAAAGTACTACACGACGACTACCACTAATACTGAGAATTCGGCGCCGTTCCAAATTATCCTACGTCGATTTTAATACGTGTTAATATCAAATAACGATTCTCCCATCGTTTTTTCTTACCAACAATTACAATTTTCATAACATTGTCACGCTATTTTGCCAAAAATCGATCCATCATTCTTTTGCTTTTCATTGAGGCGATTTATCTGGATGCGGAATCGACAAACGGATATTGATAAGAAAAACGCAGTAGTTGGTGTCTACAAGGTCCCTATTCCAAATTTCTAACCCCCCGAATGTCCAGTTCACACGAGAAATGGATAAAAATAGATTTTCCAAATTAACACAGTCCCTTACGATTCCCCGTGCTTTTCCCGTCCGTATAAATGAAATTTGCAAAAATGGTCGGAGGAAGGAAACGTCGAAAGAGAAAATAATCTGAAAAACGTTCGTATAGGGCTTCCAAAAATCCATTAGAAAACTTGTGACGTTCGGAATAAATGAATTCGCATCTCGAAGACGGCGAAGAACTCGAAACTCGCTGAGCGGCTGCGCTTGTTGCAACAGTTTCGCAGTTTCGACTTTCTCGGTACCAAATGAACTTATTTCAATCGTCAGCATGAATGAATTCTAATTCGATGAAATTTTCATTTAAAACTCAGGGAAAATCCATCACATCTGGCCGGAGACTACAAGCGAATAAAATTCGTAGGAATTAACACGAAAATCGTAAAGTTACGTTCCTTCATTACTCGATACCTATCGTCGGTGTTTGAATTGCGTAAAAAAAAATGTTCCAGTTGAATGATTTTCGATGAAAAAGAGCGGGAGAACGAGGCAAGTTTGAACTCTGACCATAACGAAGAAAAAAATGTAGCGCGGAATATTCGAGATATGAAGTCGGCGTTTTTTTTTGTTCATCACATTCGATAGAGTATCGAAAGAGTTCTACGAGTTGGCAGAGAGAGTTCACGAAAATGTGCGTGTGTGGTGGACGAAGAGGGCTGCGAGGAAAAGAGAAGGAACGGGCCGACCGCGTGGATTTGGCAAGAGCGGCGAAAGAGGGGGGAGGAGGGGACAGACAAACCGGCGTTGTGTAGCAAGGCGATGAGGAAGGGATGAAGAGGAACGGCGATACGGATGAGGGAACGAGGCACAACGCAGAAAAGAGCGCTGTAGTGCATCGCAGCGACGAGAGAGGGCGGAGAGGGGAAATTCTTCTGTGTGTGTGTGTGTGTACATGTGCACGTATATTTTGCTGGTTCACTGTCGCAGCGATGCCGCTAGAGTTTGCGCGAACAAAGGGAATCTGTGGCTCCAGTCCACGCATACCACGTTGCATACTGCCGATCCCGAACTCGTTGTTCCACGCACGAAACACACAGCAACGGATACACACACGCAACTCTATAAACACCAAGTCTGCGTGTTCGCGTTGCAGAAATCGTGCGCGCTCGCTTCGCGGCGCTACTTGTACAGTCGGTCCAACAAATACCCAACGATTCGACCTTGTTTTCTTCAATTCTTTCGGTCGCGTCAAGTTTCGATGGACCAAGAATTCCGAGCTGCCTTTTTCAAACAGTTCATGATGAACGACCAGCTTCGATGGGACAAAGAATAGTTGAAATTTTTCGGGAATCCCTTTCGAAAAATCGACAAAAAGATTTGACGACCAACTTCGGTTCGTGAAAAAAAATTGAAACATTGCACAACGGTTAAAAATAATGACAATTCGTTGTGACGAGTTGAGACGAAATATGAAAACGATAAATTCACAAGAATCTCTAAGCTTCGCTTTTCAGACGATGCATAAATGGCGATTCTGAATCTCTCTTCGGTTTCGTGGCATCGAACGATTTCGGCACGCATATATCGTCGGTGGTTGCAAATGGCGAACGCGTTCGTACAGTCCCAACGATAAATTTGCCAATCGTATGTAAAGAGTGTCTCAAAAGTGACGCTCGGGGAATCGACAGCAGCTTCGATGGAGCTTCGAAAATTGGAAGAAAAAAAAGTTTCTCATGCACTTTTTCCTCTGATCGTCGATGAGATACGATCGCATGAAATGGGAATCGCTCAATCCACTCCACAATGTCGACATTTTCTCTGACGAGATTCATGCCGAGGCAATGTTTATCGACCGCTCGAGGGTTGCAAGCAATTAGTTTTTTACGGGGCGTGTAAGATCCAAATTGTTGCTACAGTCGCCACGCAGTTACGATGGTGAAATTTTTATGGGATTTGGAATAAAAATTTTCTCCCGATTTCGCGTACTTTTAAGGGTTCCAATTTCTATGACGGTTGAGTTAATTTTTAGCAGCGATTCGACGAGTTATTCGTGGATATCGCGAATAGAATATTTGTGCTGCAACTTGACTCAATTTTCTTTATCGGACTTGACGGCCGAGGGAAAAGTTCAAGGTCGAGAAAACGGTACCGCGAGATACTCGCAAGGAGCTTTCTTCGCTGTAGACTCAACAACGGTCTACATATATTTAAGAATTGTGTATATAGAAACGTGGAATATATATGGAGCGTGTAAGCATAAAGAAAGAGAGAAGGGAGCGAGAGAAGAAGAGTTCCTGGTCCGGCCAGGTGTCCGAGTTTCTCCGTAACCGTTGCGAATCAGCAACGAAGCAAATCCAGGCGAGCAAGAACCTGTGCGCTGACTCTGCATGCCGGAGAAAGAGAAACAGAGAGAGAGAGAGAGAGAGAGGGAAAACGCGGAGATGGAAGTAAAGAGAAAAAGAGATGGAGATTGAGTCTATAGGGAACGAGGTCAGCATCGGCAACTCTATATCCGACTCCTTCGCCTTTTCTCGGTGCCTTGAATTAATTTTCAATGTTTCACACATGAGTGTATACTCGTTGTGTTGGTAACGATGCTGTCTTCACTATTTTAACCAAAAAATCATATTTTCTATTTTTATACTTAAACTATTTTTCCATTCGTGCAATTTCGATGTTCTTCAAATCCACATTTGGGGCTCCGTTCAAAATACAATTTTAAAGCGAACCAAAAATCTTCATGACAGAGGAGAATTTTTGTCACTGGAATGGAGACGAATGGAAAAAATTGAAAATTTGAAAGATCGTGGTGACTGCGAGAGAATATTTTTTCTTGTTCATAGTCAACGATCGTTGTAGTTTTTTAAAATCCTTTTTCAAAAGTTGTTCAAGTCTGAACGAAATCGAAATAATTTGCACTCAAAGTTGGTACTATTCATGTTCGGGTTCTCAGAGAAAATAGAATAAAGTTACAAAGCTAAAAGAGCGAAAGAATAAACGAGCGACAGAGTGGACAAATGAAACAATAAAAAGAGTGAAGAGAAAAGCGAGATAGGAAAAAGAAGCGCGCCACTTTGAGGAAGGAGGTCATTCGCGCAATATTCTCTCCGCTTGCGGATATCCTTCCTCCTTTCTTTCTACACTACTACGTGAACTACTCCGGCGGTGCCTTCCCGCGTGTCTCCCGTTTTTTCTCTCTTTTAGAACTCCCTCTCTGTCTCTCGTTCGCCGAGATCTGCCGTGCATCAAATGAACGAAGACTGAGAAAGGAACGAAAAAACCTCTGCGTGTGTGCTTGTAGACACTTCACTTTCATTCTGTCCCTTATGCCCTCAAAATAAAAAGAAAAGTATTCTGGCTATGGCCCAAGGAGCATTTTATTAAATACTCGTTTCTTTTCCATTTTTTTTTGTTTGTTTCGTTTTTTTTTTTCGTATCGTGACAACAACCTGTTGAATAGAATTTTTTTTTGTATGAAATTTATCGGAATCTCGAAATACGCTTCGATCATTTTGAAAAATGATTCATCGATGTATTATTCGGGATCCACGTGAGAAAGAAAAAAATCAGACGATCGTCGATCGCTACGATTTCGTTCAAGTGGACTACGGCCCTGAATTCATTCTCCATCGCGATCTTCGTATGCATGTGTGCGTATTTTGGTGTGTCGCCTCTTACAGCAGTCGTGTCAAGGCCATCCGGAGCTCGCGGTCGAAAAGAAATGAGAGTTTCTTAAGAAGACTCGCGGTTATGAGCTTCGAGAGCTTCGTCGTCTCGGAGAATCCGAATACGAAATATTGAGCAACGAATAATCCATCGTACAATTGTAATGAGCGATAAAGGAATTTGATTTTCGTGTCAACTTCATTTTCGGCTCGGATAAATTAATTTTTATGTGAAATCAATTAAATTCGTAATTTTTCGAAATAAATTTCAACGTTTCCGTCGTTTTTTTTGTTCCATTTAATTTATTAAAGTTTTTTTAAAAGCTAAAAATGTGAAATTTCTTTATTGGCAATTAGTTTTTGTAGGGAAATTGGATTCAAGGATTCGGAGAAAATTTTGACGATTTGAAAGTCAAAATTCAATAATTTGTATCCTCGTGCATGACGCGATGATGTAGAAGAAAAAAAAAGAGATGGAATTGAATTTTGGACCGAAAGACACAAAGACGCGAGGAGTGGAAAAATCTGGACAACGTTAATTCGTCAAGAATTTTCGGGGCATTCGCAAACGTCGATTGGGTCTGCGGTCGAATGTCAAGCCCGTCGCTCTTCAGACATGGAAGAATCGAAGCTCCTGCGATAGAGAGAGCGAGAGAGAAAGCGAAGTATCCGTGGAACAACACACCCGCCGGGGTTGCAGCGTGCAACAAACACACGCGGGTGTGTGGTGTGCGACCAATCACGGTTCGAGAGACAGGGCTCCGAGAGTTGCGTGCCAGCACGTCGCGCCCGGCCGGCCGAGGGACGAAGCGACGAAGAAAGACCCGGAGGAGTTAAGCAAAACGAGAGAGTGAGAATGGGCGAGCGCGCGCGAGAGAGAGGGAGAGAAAGAGAAAGAGTTGAAAAAAAATAAATTGAAGAAAAAAATATAGACAGCTATGGAGAACGAGGGTTCGAGGGGCAAGAGAGAACGAGGTGAGCGAAGGAGGGATAAAGGAACAATAAAAACAAGAAAAAAAAAAACAAAAAAAAAAAGAAGCGACAAAACGAGACGAAACTCAAGCCATCCGCGTGCGCGAAAGAGAAAGAGCGAGAGAGAGAGAGAGGGAGCGAGTGCAACAAAGACGCGCTTGGCCCGTGTATTTTTGCACTCTCGCTCTCTGGCTTTGACCGCAGAGCGTATATTTGCTGGTGCGAGTGAGAGAGAAAGTATCCGAACGAACAGCGGTGGAGGAAAACATGCGAGCGAGTCCGGTCGCGAATATTCAATCACCGTTCCGAACACCCGCGTGTCGGTGAATTCACCAAGTAACGTATACGAAAAATGCAAGATTGTGAGAGCCAATGAAACGCTGAAAGCGACCGATGAAAACAAAATCTTAATAACGAAAGCAAGATTGCGAAAGTTACGAAATTCGATAATTATGAACGACTTGGAGGCCGAAGTTAATGGGCGATAAGGCAATTGATATGGCGCACTGTGTTGTGCAAAATTCAACGTTCGGCCATCACGCAAGGTCATAAAGCCGAAGAAACAACATTTTTGAATAAATAAAAACTGGGATTAGGTGCGAAATAAACTAATGAGAACGTGAGAAATTCCATTGAAATTGCATAAGCGAATGAGTGGATTATGCGAAACAAGCGACACCGCGAAGTCAACGACTTTGAGGTGATAACGTTTGAGCTCGAAGCGAATAAGAATGAGAGAGAGAGAGAGAGAGAGAGAGAAAGGTCGTCGACTCAATTTATAAGTTGCCGCGAGGAGAGAAATTCGCGAGCGATAAGTTAAGAGAAGAGAGAGAGAGAGAGTGGGAGGGAGAGAGGGAGAGGGAGGGAAAGAGAATTTGAGAACCACTGATCGAGCGTCGCCCGCAGTAGCCTGATTGCCGAACAATGCGCGTCCTAACGAGACGCGGGGTCGAAGACTGTCCTTTTATTGATTTCACGGGGCGCGGCGGGGGTCACGAAGAGGCTTCGACGTCGCGACGCCTCCCACTCGACCCACCGGATCTCCTCCTCCTCCGCCTCCGTTGCCCCTTTCTTTATCTCCCCCGCCCTCCGCTGAGAGGACTCGCGTATCATTCATATCCGGAAAAAAGGCAATTTTCATATGTTCCTCGTCATATGTACTCGGACATTTCGACTCTTGCACGAATCCGAGAGAGAAATTGCGAGAGGAGAGGGAGGAGGAGGAGGACGGGAAAGAAGCTAAACGAGAGTAAAATTCGGAATGATACGCGAAACTCTTTTTTCGACCGGTCCGCGGAGATTTTTGTTAAGCATTGAAACATCGCGGTCACGTGGTCCGAGAGACGAGCCATTCACGCCGCGTCGAGAATCATTTTCTCGTGTCTCGTGTATTTTTTTCTTCCATTCGTAGTGTGTGGAAGGAAAAAGAAGCACGACAAACGATTCCACGCTCCATTAAACTCGAGCAATTTTAAAGTTAATCATGCAAGGAAATGGTTAAAACAATTGATACGCAAAGTGATGAGAGAGGATCAAAGTACTAATTGAAAAACAGCAGAAAAATAGACAAAAGAAAAGAGAATTACATTTGGGCATTGTTTCTAACCTCTTTCGACGCGGATGTGTTTTGCACGATCTCGCTGGGTGTTCGACAGGGGGCCCAGGTGGAGCGCACATCAGACCACAAGGTGGTAGTTTCACCGTTAAAAAAAAAAACGAAACAAGAGAAAAGACACAAACGAAAAGAAGAACCGGTAACAAACGTCTGAGTTGTGTGTCACGCCGGCGAGTTGGACCAAACGAAACAAAAAGCGTGTACGAACGAAAGTAAAAAAAAAAACAAAAAAAAACAAAGAATTACGATAAAATGAGAAACGAGAACGAGTGTTCTCAAAACAGTCTGTGGTTTCGAGATGTTCGTGAGCACTGGCTTAAGGTGTATGAACGGTAATATCGCGATTAGTCGCGCGAAACCGCCACGAGAATTCAACTTGGTGAAAAGACGAACACAACCACGATGGCGATGACGATGACGATGACGATGACGGCGACGAGGACGAGGACGACGTTCTCGGCACGACGTCGAGAAACGCGAAATCGCCAGTCATTTCGCGTGTAAAACGACGCGAGAGAGTGTACCGTCGGATTATTTACGGCGAGGGTAGTACTACTGAATAGCCGAGGATCCCCGCGGATAAAGACGAACGACCGAGCGAGCGAGAGAGAGAGACAGAAAGGGAAAGGAAATAGAGAGAGGAAAGAGAAAGAGCAAAGGAGAACGCTTCTCGAGTTTCAACGAAATTCCCCGAAGCTCTTCGTGCGCTCTTTCGCGCAAAACTTTGTTTTGAGACTCCTGGCGCTATCTCGCATGCATAATAAATTATTACCCACGGTCGGTAAGTTACCGGCCGCAGTTAACTCACTGCTGTTTCTACCTGAAAATTTATTCATTTCCGGTCGGATAGGACGGCAGTCGATAAGGCCGAACCGAGTAAACTACGACTGTCGGTAATTACACGAAAATTCCGTCTCGACAGCTTTTTTTTACCAACAGCACGTAACGGTCTGTCATCCAGCCGAATATCGATAATGAAGAGTTTTTTTTTTGCTTCCAAATATCGTGAAGTGAAAGAAATTGCATTTTTTTTCGACCAACCTGAAGCTCAGCTTGTGACACGTCGATCTCTCCTTTGTAGACGAATTCTATGATGAATTTGAGGTCGTTGAAACAGACATCCTGAGGCATTATTATCGTCGGATGTTTGCAGGGATTTGATAACAAGAGCTTCTTGAAATACGAGCTGCAAGCTGACAAAACAACCTGGAAAAATAATTGAAAAAATAATAATTCATTTTTTGCCCCATTTTCAACGACTCTTTGGCCAAATATTTACAATTTTTCCGTTCAATTATTACAATATGAAATCTTATTAGAAATCGGCATCAATTGCTCGTTGAAAAGCTTTTCAGGCTTACATTTTCCCTTATGCCCGTTTTACATGAAAGTTTCCATGCATAAGTTTTTGGGCTCGCTGCGACTACGAACCTGAACGGAAATATCGAAGACGAGGGAAAGTTTACAATTGTTATTACTTCGGATCTAGTACAAAAACGCTAGATCTGTATTTTTTATTTTTAGCAAAAACAACAGACCAGAAAATTTTGATGAAAACAGAACTTCGGTGAAAATCTCTTGACGAGTCAGCGATCGTGCATGAAAATTCCTTACAAATTACTTATTAATTAGAAACATCTGATGAATGTGAACAAAATATTATCACAGCCTCAGACATGATTATTATTATCATATTCTCTTTTTTTTTCCTTTTTGAACTTTTTCGTTCTAGAAATACGATACGTGCATATTTATGCGAATGATTATTGATGACGTTTGGGACGCTAATGTTTTTTTTTCCCTCATATGTGATTGTTTTTTGTGTTTGTTATTTGTAGCGGCTCGATTTCTTGGGAATTGATAAATTAAAAAAGCAGTTCGAAACTGGCCTACCTTGTGCGCCTTTAGCGATGCCTCGTTGCAGGCCAGGGTGACGTCCACGAAGGCCTCTGTTTGTAGCAGCTGATGAAAAACCGACGTCATATTTGACTGGTAGTTGTTCCAGCGCAGGCAGTAATGCTGCCCGGCCATCCCTCCGCTGAAATGATTGAAGATTCAAATGTGTAAAAACGTTGTGCTAATGATTGAGATGCTCGGTAATTGACAAGTGACGAATTCAGAGTTTTCAAATATTCCGCCAATAAAAAGAAAATATACGAAAACTGTTTTTTTCTTTTCTTTTGAGCATTTCACCTGTAATGAACTCCCCAATATCGTGGCATATTTTTTCAAAGTTTATGGATATTCGGCGCTTGGAAAAATAACATTGAAATAACACCACGATGTAACGACGATTGGTGTGAAAATGGAACTGTAGAAACTCAACGAATACAGATGAAATTTCGAGAAAACGTCAAAATCGGAAACACTGGCACTTTGGACAGAGAATGAAAATAATGAATTGAGGCATCGTCGATCTTAATGATTGAAAAAAAAAGGATAATTGAGAATTCCACTCGCGGTTTCGGTTGGCTCGATTAATCGGAATTTGCGCGTGTAAATACTTGGCGAGGATGTTGAAAAGTGGAAAAATGGAAAAATGGAAGTATCAATGGAGAAGGCCCGATCGAGATACGCGAGCGACGACGAGGGGTGGGGCGTCAGAGAGAACAAATGGTTGTTTTGCGCTGTTTTGGAAAAGTTCGGGGCGTTGGTTTTGGCCGCGCACGGATATGTAATACAAGACGATATTCACCTGTTCTGTGAACCTGTGCTTTATCTGCGTCTTTCTATTCGGGGCTCTTCATACCGAGCTATTTGCGTTATCTGTCTCCGTAGGCACACGGACTTTTATCAGCTGCTTAGACGCTCTCGCGCCCATCTTGTACGCGATAACGTGCGCTCGGATGCTCTAAGCTTTCTTTTCTCTCGTCGCACTCTTTCCTCTCTCATACTGTACACACGTTTATTGTGTACACGTATACGGCTTTAAGGGGTAAATATATACATATAGAGCGAGGCATGTTCCTCATTTCTATCGTCCCGTCCTCTCCTTAATTAATCTCTTCGCATGCGTTTTTTTTTCTTCTCTCTTCGACTTCTTACTCGCTCTTCGGTGTGTACTGTACACTGCACACGATTTCTCTTCGTGCCACGTAGCGAGAGAACCATTTTTCTCGTCTCAACCTACTTCCTCCTCCTTGCGCTTTGTATACTCGTCCCTCGGTCCCTTCTCGCCACGCTCTCGTAGTTCTTCCTTATCGCGCTCTTTTTCTTACGCTTTTATTTATCACCGAGTGCTTTTTATTCAACTTTTTTTTCTTCCTTTTTTTTTTACATTTTATTTTTATTTTTATTCTTTTTCCACAACAGACTGACGCATCGAGTTCTCCCGCGATTTCTCGTTAACGTAACCTCGATTTTTCTTTTCCTATAAATTATCTCTCTCTTTCGAGTCTTCGGATAGTTGATGACTTATCAGGAGCTCGATGATTACGTCGCTTAGCAATTACGTATTGTTGTTTAGGCAGGTGTTGAAATTTTACGTAAAATGAAATCTCGTAATAATTTCGAAACGAATTACATCAGGAATTTTGAAATAATTTCCAAAAATTTGCAGCAATTTCTAGATCGCGCGATTCTTGAAAGGAAAGTTTTTTTTCCCATTTTTCTCAACGACCCATCGTTCCCGAAATATCAAACATTCCGTAGCTGCCAATGAAACGAGCGTGGGAGCTCGTCCTGTCTATTTCTATGGCAAACGGATTGGCTCGAGAGTAATCGCTCTTTGCTTGCTCCGCCCTGCATGCTTATCGGGCGCACCGGATTGGTCGTTACTAATTAATTATTGTCACGGACTCGAGGAACCTCGAAGAGAAAAATGCATGAAAAGTTTTCCCTTCGAAATTGTGGCATCTACCAGACTCTACAGATTTTAAACAAATTTTGAAAAAAAAAAATTCAGATGATTTGGGATCCTGGAATGACATTTGCAAAAGACAATCATCAGGAATCTCGAAACTTTCACGCGCATCACGTCCGCATAAAATGGATGAAAATAACAGTCTCTCAAAATTGTTGCTACGATTCTTCGTCTGCTTTCTTATTTATCTTTTTTCCTTTCGAAGAGTGCTTCGCACGATGACCACAGATGTATCAGGTGGGAAAGTAACGGTAAACTCGTGTCCTCTCTCTTGCTGCTCTCAAAAACGCCTGTCCCATCTGACCTACTGAAACACGATTCGGTCACGCGTGTTTTTTATTCACTTTTTTTTAAATCAGTTCAGTTTTGTACTTTTTGTAGTTTTTTCAAAATTTTCATTGAGTGGAAATAGTTGGTTGCTTCAAGTTTTTCAAGGCAACGAAACTCGTGACTCGATTGTGTGCAAGTGTCCGCAGGTAAATTTCAATAAATATTTATCTGACGAGGAGAAGCACCGAAACCCCGCACGGAGTTTTAACCGATTTATTGAAATTGGGTTAACGCATACTTCTGGCGGGTTCCGCAAGCAAGAAAGACGCTGACTGATAAAAATGTGTGATAACGTCGCGGATTACAGGTGCGTGATGAAACGTTCACGAAAGGCGAAGAAACAATCTCTCGGAACGATAAATAAAACGTCGGTGGATTTAAAAAATTCATCAATTTTATTTTCGCCCATGCCTACGAAACAATATCATCAATCTTTTCATATCGCTTCTCGGATTTCTTTTCATTCGAACCAAATGAAGACGGACGCTCCAAATTGGATGGGGCTTATTAACGTTTGTGACATTGAATAATTTTGTGTCTCTCGTCGAAACGCATCCGAGGAGAGACGAAGGATACGATTATAATTTCCGTGATTTGCCGGGGCTCTGTTCCGTTATGCCCACGATGCCCACGAATATTATTTCTACGATTTTTTAAAATGAAACTTTATGAAGAAAGCTCAAAAGTTTAACAAAAAAACGGCTTCGAAAAAGACAAGGAGCAGCAAATGTTTTTCTGAGCACGGAAGAAAAAAGAACCGTTAACGAAATGGAAGACTCGAGGAAACGGGAAGAGCATGAGAAAAGGATCGAGAGAAAAAAAATGAGGGGATGAAAAAAAAGAAATAAAGGGGTGAACAAAAAATCGAGGGATGGAAAAAGAATCGAATGTGCGGTTGTAACGCGAGCATGCTTTGGTGGTGGAAAGAGAGAAAGTAGACGGTTCGTTTCTATTCGAAGTTTCGGTACGTCGTAAAAATCCCCCAACGTGAAAAAAAAAAAATGAAATAAAATAAAATAAAAATAAAAGGTGGAACACGAAGAGAAAGAATGAAAGGGAAAGAAAGCAATAGCAGAAGTTATAGTTCGACCGAAGGAATAATCCCGAGGTTCTCGATTTTTCCCCTTATTGCAGGTTATCCAGAAGTAACGAGAGCGCAGCGCCATCAGGCGGCAAAGAAAGCCCTGCTTCCTTTGCTATGAGCTTGAGAATCACCATCGCCAATTTTTTCCTCGCACTTTCCTTCCAGTTTTTTTCATCTTTTTCCTCATTTAATAATTTTTTATTCACGTCGCATAAAGTTTATAAAAAAAGCAACCAAGTTGCTGCATTTTTGAGGGATGAATATTCCATAAAGCTTTGCGATCGTAATTTTTTCCTTAAGAAGAAAAACTAGAAAGTTTCTTTGAAATTTTATCGGTTCATCCTCTTCAACAATTTTTTTTAACCAATTAGGAGCTCATTCTGATAAACTATACGTCGATGCGAGTAATTTTAAAGTGGAATAAAAAAAAAAGGAACTTGAAATGGTTCGAAATTTTGTTGTTTTCGAATTTGTATACTTTTCCATGGGATGAGTAAAAAAATGGCGAACCCTTATATATTTCGTTTTTATATACATGGATATATAAGCTGAAACTTACGTATAAAAATAAAAAAATAAAAATACATATACAAAAGTGTGTGTGTTGGGAAAAGATCCATTTCGTTCGTCTTGCCTCTTTCCCTTCTTTTTACTCCCACGTTCTCTATACTCAACGTCCCTTTTCCTTCCCTCCTTTCTTTTCTCGGCCCCTTCTTCACCCATCCCGCCAACATTTCCCTCGCAACCTTCTTTCATTCTTTTATCTCTCTCCCTCTTTTCCTTCTAGATTTCTTTCGCTTCGCAGAGAGAAAGAGAGAGAGAGAGAGAGCAAGAAAATAACCAACGAGCAGACACACACACACACATATTCTTATAGATGGCAAGAGGGTGTATCCCTCTCGGCTGACGCTTCTTTCTCTCCCTTAGCTCCATTTACTTGCCAGTTTCTCCGTTGCTGTACTCTCGTACATCCCCTGCCCTCTTCTACCTTCTTTCCTGCGAAGCGGACGGCAAAGTCGCTATTTTCTCGTGGCCCCCTTTTCTTTACGGTCTCCGGCTGCCTAAGCTCCCTCCTGACATTCTCTTTCTATTTGTTTCTCTCTCTCTCTCTCTCTCTTTATTCTCTCCCTCTCCGACGGAGCCCGGACGAGAGTGCTCTCCTTTTCTTTTTCCTCTCTATCCCCGTGACTCTCTTCGCCCCGTCTTCTTCGTCCTCTTTTGCTCGACGTTTTTTTTTTTTATCTTTTTATCTCTCTCGCTCCTTCCTTCTTTTATCTTTTTCCTTTTCTCTGGCTCTCTTTTTCTCCCTCGGCTTCTCTTTTTGCCTTCCCTTCAGATCCCACTCGTTCTCTTTATCCTACCAATCGAAAGTTCTCCTCCTTTGTCCTTCTTTCGCTCTTCCGTTCCTTCGTTCTCCTTTCATCCGCTCGCATAGTGTTTTTTTTTTTTTCTCTTTATCTTCGTACTAGCTCGTTTCATTGCCGAACAGCGCAAAAGGTTCGTTTCTTTTCTGTCCGGGTTTTCTAGATCCCCAGCGTTTTCTCCCGTACTTTCTTGCACTTTGAAACTTTCATGTTTGGCTCTCCCTCCCTCATCTCGCCATCGTTTTTTCATCGCGTTGTTTTTTTTTCTTTGCTCCACCCGCCACACCCATTCGTACCACCCACTTTACTTCTATCTTTCATCCCGGCCTTTTACGTTTTTCCCTAACCTTATCGACCTTTTCCTCGCTCTTGTTTCTTTCCTTTACCCCTTCGTTCCCTGGCTCTTTCTTTCTTTCGCTCCCTCACTCTCTCTCTCTCTCCGTCGACCCGAGCATAACGTTCGAACCCCAGCTTCGAGAGAAAAGATAAAGGGTAAGGGTTGAAATGGGGGGGAGAGAGAAAAAAGCGAGATAAAGCGAATGAGAGGGAAAGAGCGAGGGAGAGAGTATAGAAGAAAAATATAAGGGGCGAGGGGCGAAAGGGTGTACGGAGACGCCAAGCTAGCGGAAACGACAGCACCGTCGTGTTCTCGCCATCTCGATTTCACTCTTCCCCGAGGCATAGGGTGAAAAAAAAACCCTCCGGTTTTTCCGACAACAGTGAGCAGCGTTGATCGATATTTCAACCGACCAAGAAGAGGCTGGAAAGGAGGGGGGCAAAAAAAAAATAAATCATTCCGCACGGAGCAGTTTTAGCAACAATTTTATAAATCGAATGCAAGGGAAAAAAAAATCTTTCAACTAGAGATTTTCGGCACGAACGTGAGGTCCAGTTTTCGTTTTTCAAACTCTTGGCCGATCGTGGTTACCGGTCGAGGAGAGATAGACGTTGAGGAGTCTCTGGCGAATAAAAAAAAAAAAAAAAAACACGTAGTCGGAACAATTTCTCATGGTGCGTTTAACGCGGATCCCCGCAACGCCATTTCTTCTCGGTACAGGCGATGTACTTTCTACACATCGCGGCGTGACAACGATTCTACGATCAAGATGACTAGAGATACACACGCCAAGTGCTGGGTTAACCGTTCGCCTTCATATTTCTCCTGCCATTTCATTCTCTTTCTTTTTTTTCCTATATATTTCACTCAGTCATTGTTTTTTTCTTTTTCCCCTCTTCGTGGCGAGCCCCTCCGGAGCGAGGCGTACTTTCGCGTCTGAGAGATCGTTGTGTGTTCGAAACAGAAATTCTCTCCTCCCATTTCCTTCGTAATAAATGAAAAAAAGAAAGCGTAGCAAAAAGAAAAAAGTTCGAAAAAGAGGAAATGAGGAAAATACGGAGGAGAAATATAAACGAGGAGAAACAATGCGATTGATCGCGAGATAAAGTGCACGGAAATGGGCTTCTGTCCTCAATTGGCAAGGTCATTGACTCGCCCATTAAAAATGATCGTTAATTATATTACCGCGAGGACCGGCACCACTGGCCGATCCGTATTGCCCCCACGGCTACAATAATATTGGTTTTCCTCGAGAAAAGGTAGTTTGTGAGTTGCATTGCTCAAGTTAGATCATCGAGTGAGTAGCTCCGAGTGCGAGAGAGCGAGCCGAGTTTCTCGTTCATTTTCTCGTGTACACGTTCTCGCTCGAGAAAGCGATGAATCAAGAGAGTCCACGGCACCGTGGCAGAGAAGTCCTAATTTCCGTTGAGCGTGCGCGATCACATATACACACACGCGAATATATACATGAAGGATCTGAACGAGAGGAAGTCAGAGAAAGAGAGAGAGAGAGAGTCTGAGAAGAAGGAGAAAGAGAGAGGAAAGCACGATGGCTTTACCGTAAGGTATAACAGTACTGCATTCCAAATGCCCTTCGCGCGTTGATTCGTTTCTTTCAGTTTCTCGCGGATCGTCCTCGCGTCCATGCCCTCTCTTCGTCCTTCGTTGCTCCATTCTCTTTCTCTCCCTCTCTCTCTCTTTTGATGTTTTATCTCATCGTCTATTTACCATCTCATTCCTCGGACGTTCTCTTTCTCCGTTCGCCCGCGACTCGCTCTCCGTGTCCTCTTTTATTTCTTTACTTCTCTTTTGTGGATACTCCATCATATCCAGGAGCGTCCGACCTGCTCTTCTCTTGGCGCGAACAAACCAAAAGATTGCTCGTTTATTTTCGAACTAATTGATGCGAAGAATTATTGAAAAACGAAACTATTCGATCCAGCACGACTCGCAAGGATTTGCGGGATGTTCGAATCATCGTTTTCTTTTGATATTAAGCGATTTTAATCGAGATGTTTGATTTTTTTGTTTAGACGGGAAGTTTATCGAGTGCCTCATACTTCCGGGCAAGCTTGTTTGAAGGGTGACTCGTTCGTATAAGAATTATAGGAAATGTGTGCTCTTGATCGATTGCAAGGTCGTGGATAATGCGAAACAAGCTCCAATGATTCCATAGCGCGATGTCGAGTATGCGAACGATTGGAACGATGTTTTTTTGGTTGTTTGACAGGTAACAGTTCTTATTAATTAGTTCAAGAACGAAAGCAGTGTGAAAAGTAGATAATCTTGGTCTAATTCTCGTCAGGTTTTTACCGTAATAAAATGTAACGGTGCTCTCGTCTCAGGCCCTTTCGGTGGTAACCCGCCTTCGTCTCGCTCTCGCAACGATTGGACATCGTTCTGCCTTTTTTTGGTGTTCCTCTTGGGCTCTCCGTTGTTCGTTTTTATCTTTTTTTCAAAGGTGTTATTTTTTTTTTCTCTCTCCGTGCGGTTCTGTTTTTCTTGGGAGAAAAACGGCTCGCAAAGTATACGAAGAAGGGAAGCGGTTACAACGAAAGAGTCTCGTTGCTTCTCGGCGCGTGTGTAGACTGGGGACGAAGCAGAAGACGAAGAACGCGCGGAAACGTCAATTTTCGTTCTCGTTTCGTCCTTTCGCGTGGTGGAAAAGCCACGAGGGGGGAAACTCGGTATAGAACAACATAGACGAGGAAGACTCTCGCGAGTGAACAGCCTCTCGTTCGATAAGAAACGACGAAGGGAAATCGCTTCGATTTATCGTCCATTCGATTCGCTCCTCCTCCGACACTTCCTTATCCAACCGTCATTTTTTTCTTTTTCCCCTTCACACATTATGCTCGACGTTTTTTCATCGTGGACACTCGCACACGGCATTCTTTCGAACCGAGCAAAAAATAAATAAAAAACATCCCTCCGTTCCAACGAAAAATACTCTGCAAACTTGACATTTTTCTTTCCCCGAATACAATCGAATTTCCTTAAATAATTCAACAACGAAACTATCGACCACGACAGAAACATCTCAAGTTCTCAACGAAGCTTCTGCAACGGTTCTCCTTTCCGATGGACCGTCCGGGGAATGTAAATCATGGAATGACCGATAATGTGGTACCCGGATGAGAGAAAACACCGAATGGGAAAGGAGACTTTGCCGAATCTCGATCAGTTTGTCAAAGGAGCGAAAAATAATGTGCTTGCTTGGTTGAAATTTCCAAAAAATCGTACAGCGTTATGAGAATATTTCGCTGAGAAGGAAACACAAAATAGTTTATTCAGCTTTGGTACGTTTTTCAAAATCTTTCCGATCATTTTGTTTCGCAAATCGTCACAGTCAAAATTTCCCAACGCTTTTTTTTTCTTTTTTGCAGAAATCCTTTGTCAATTTTTCGTGGTTATTTTTCGAATTTAAGACAAAGACGCAATAAATTAAGCGTTCGTAATAGGAAATGATGGAAATATAAAAAGTTGATTATTTCGAATATTAATACGCGCACGTTTGATATATAGGCTCGTTTCTTTTTTACTCACATCCTCACTTCCATTTTATTCGCATGGATATGTGTGCGTGCGTAGATAGTAAATAACAGTGGGGGCGAAGTTCCTCGCGTGCCTGTTACACGGAAGAGAGCTCGAAGGGTTCGAAGAGCCACCCCTTCGTAAACGCACACGAATCGACAAAAGGTTCATGCACGTGTAGAAACGCACACACGAAAAAAAGTCTATAAATATAT
The DNA here is from genome assembly GCA_963921915.1 of Hyposoter dolosus. Lineage (NCBI taxonomy): Eukaryota > Metazoa > Arthropoda > Insecta > Hymenoptera > Ichneumonidae > Hyposoter > Hyposoter dolosus. The sequence continues at coordinate 4,705,303 of OY998133.1, forward strand.
ATATATATAGGAAGAGCGAGGCACATGGAAAAGTGGGATAACTCGAACTCGTTGAACACAGACACGTGGTACACGAACAAAGAATGAAAGAAGGGAGTGAGAAGGAGAGACGTATAGGCTTGGAAATATAATGTGTAGAGTGCGAGTCGGAGAGGTGACGTTCAAGGTCGCGCGTGGACGTTTCGCCAAAGAGAACGAAATAGAGGTGGAGGAAAGCTTGCGATCATAATAAACGCTTCCCTGACGCTTTTTTCCTTGTTCTCTTTCTCTCGACTCGGGCTCTATTGACGAATGTTTTCTTTTCTAGTTTTTTTTTTTTCTTTCTGATCTCGACGGACTCTGCTAAAAACTTCCATTATGAGTAATCATTTTTTTTTCCTTACGACGCAATTCGTCGTATTTTTTTTTCGGTTTATTGACTTTGGACGAAAACGGAGGTGAGGATATCGAGTTGAAAATTGCGACGATTCGCAGCGAGGGCATCGATTTGTAGAGAAACAGAAAAATTGATTGGATTTGGAAAACGTAATGACGATCGGTACGTTGCGAGAATGTGAGATCGTTGAGAAACAACTCAACATTAAAGAAAAAAAAGAGATAGGGAAGACTGAGACTGTATAAGATCGATATCGTAGCCCGAACAACTTTTTCTACGTCTACGTTTTCACGAACAAAAACAAAGGACGTAGCTGAGAGAATAGATGGTGAAAAAAAATGGTTACGTGAGGCGAGAATGGTTCTGGTTGCTATGGAAAATGAAAGAGAGAATATCCTTTAGAGAGAAGAGACGACGTGGTGGCGCGGATCAGAAGAAGAAAAAGAAGCGGACGCGAGAGTAAGGAGAAGAAGAAGAAGAAGAAGAAGAATAGGAGTGAGAAAGATGAGAAAGAGACGAGACGATGTGCGGGAGTGGTTGAACGAGAAGAAAGCCCGAGCAGAAAAATCGGTATGGGAGTGTCGGAGACGAGGAATAAAAGGAAAAAAAGTGAGAGAAAAAGAAGATGGAAAGACGGTCTCGGGAAGAGGAGGAGAGTACAGGGGATTGACGAAGAAAGGGTGGAAGTGGGTGGAAAAAGGGGTGCGGGTCGGTAGATGGCGAAAGAAGCGGCAAAGAGCAAGAGGAGACGTAAGAGGAGGAGGAGGATAAGAGACAGCAGGATGAAGATAGACAGAGTTCTCTTTGTGTCGGTGAGCGAGGCGAAGGGATGAAAGCGTAGGATGAAAAAGCCGGGGACAGATGGCCGTTACGGACAATGAGAAACTCGAGAGATAAGGGGAGAGTGCGAGGGCTCTATAGAGATGAGGAGAGCAGGAGAGAGAGAGAGAAAGAGAGAAAGGAAGAATATATATTTTCTCTTCTTCGCCCCTCCCCTCGCTCTCCCGCTCTTTTCCTTTCTATCCATATACACGTACATGCAATTCGGTATATATGTATATACAATATACAGGAAAGGATATATAGAGGACTGAAGGAGCGAGGGTAGAAAACGCCGAGGGAGAATAGAACAGAAGAGAAAGGAACACGAGAGCGCGGATAGTGAAGGAGTGTCGGTTAGTAGATGGGGCAGGAGGAGGAGGGGGGGGCAAGAGGGAATGGGAAAGAACGAGAGAGAGAAAGAGAGAGAAGGGTAAATGCGTTTGGAGATAGAGAAAAAGGGACGCGCCACGAATGAACGGTAATGAACGAAGGGGAGAGATCGAGTGGGGAAAGTGGAAAAAAACGAGCGGGCGGGAAGGGGGAGAATATAGAGGAAGCGGAAAGGCGATGACTCACAAAGAGAAGAGAGAAAAAGAGAAAGAGCGAGAGGGAGAATAGTTGGAGACGAACAATCGCTAAGCTCGATTAATGCGAAGCTCCCCGGCCCCGAGAACAGTAGCATACACCATTTTTTTTCTTTTTTCATCACGCACGATTATATTGCGAGATATTACGAAAAATTAACGTGAGTCACGATCCGTTTTGACGAAATTATTTCTCGATTGTCTTCGAGCCAGTGAAAAAATAATAATGAAACTCTGAAGAATCTTTTCTTTTTTTAGGCATCGTTACTGTTCAACGTTAATTTTTATTGTGATTCGAGTTTCGCGGTTTCTTTCAGATTATCCCCTCATCGAGTCGCAGGTTCTTCGATGTTTTGTCAACGCGTATCGTAATTAGACGATGAACGATAAACATGGGAATCTGTTGGCTCCACGAAACAAATAATGGAAAAATACGCCGAGAGTGAATCTCGAGAATCTGAGCGCAACGTAGAAAACGGGAAAAGAAAAATAGCGCAAATTTTTCATCGAGTTTCCAGCTCGCGAGAGATATGAGAACGGAAGAGAGAGTCGTCCGTCTCTTTCGAGCCATCTGCGTATTTCTCTCTCTGTTCATTTTGCCTCCTGCGGTACAGCAGGATATGGAGGGCGCAGAGGAGGAGGTGTGGGTAAAGACGAATGGAAAGACGAGAAGAGTCGGGTGAAAGGTAGAAGCCAAAAAAAAAGGAGAACAAGGCAGACGGGTAGAGAGAGGCAGAGAGGAAAAGGAAGAGGGAGATAAGAGAAACTCGGCTGGGAGCACGAAAGCGACGAGGTAGGTATATTCCGAGAGACAGACGAGAAGAATCCAGAGAAGAAGAATTGCGCAGTAGGAGTGTGTTGTATCGTCAAGTACGATTAAAAATGAAGAAGGCGTAATGCTCGAGCTTGACGACGTGTATTTTTTCAGAGTTACGCCCTTCCATCATAAAATAAGTTTATCCACGTCGCAGCAGTTCGTTCGTGGACGGAGAGACTCGAAGAGAAGAATGAGAATGAGAGAGAGAGAGAGCGAGAGCGATGTGCCTGAGCAAGCCCAGAGAACGAATGGAAAGGACGAGAGAAGAGAAAACGAGAAGAAACAGAAAGAATACAGAGAGACAAGTATATAGTTAGAGAAGGGCAGGAGAAAAGTACGGATGGTCGAAGAAGTGGGAGGAGAGTGCAAAAGAAATGGGTAAAGCGTTGAGAGCTTCTCGCTATATGTACACTCTACATAGCTACCGTGTATATACATCATATGTACATACTTCTTTATTTTTCTTTTATATTTATATACATATACATGAAGGAAACTAAAGAACTACTACATATATGTGCACATATAATATTTCTTTCTCTATCTCGACCTCAGCAACGAGGAGCGGTAGGAAATGGCAGAGCGAGAGAGAGAGAGAGAGAGAGGGAGAGTTTCTCCTCTACGTTTGGTGGGGGCAAAGTACTAAAGAAGGTGACGGGCTTATATACGAGAATGAAGCACACCGAAGGTGGGGAGAAGCGAGCGAGAGTGTAAAGCGAAGAAGGGAAGAGAGACGACAAAAATGTGTTTACACTGTAATCGTGTGTATGTGTGTATGTGTGTGTGTGTGTTGTGAACAGATGAACGTGGAAGATGCGAAGAGAGAAGAGAACGAAGTGTATAGAAACTTACAAAGGCCAGACATTCGGGGAGGATGGAGGAAGAAAATGGAGGGAGAAAAAAAACTGGCAAAGAACGATGGCAGGAAAAGAAGAAGAAGAAGGTGAAGCAAACACGTACTGAGCGAAGATCGGACGAGAGAGGTGAAGAATAACAATAATAGGAAAAAGAATATAGTACGAACGAACTTGAAGAAAAGAAACGTACGAGTACGTAGTACACACTAACACTTATATATAGACTGAGAGTAGATACTGCAGTAAAGCACGAGTATAGAGCATCCGAGAGGGCGAAAGAAAAGAGCCTGGGCATCTCTCCATGCTCCGGTGCTCATTTCTTTCTTTCGTTCCTTCTTGCTCTCTCTCTCTCTCTCTCTCTCTCCCTCGGTTCTTTATTTCTCTCCCATATACACGTACACACACGCACGCACGAGGGAAATCGACGCGGAAAAAAGAATATTCCTATATAGGCTTACGATGCCAGCGCGAACGATGGAACCAACAGCGTTGCTGTATATGTACGAGGGAAAGAGAAGAGAACCGAAATGAGGACAAAGAGAAAATGACAAAGAATCGGGCGAGAAGAGGGGCAACCAGCAACAGCAGCCGGAGAACCCATTCGATTGGATTGGAAAGGCGAACGCCTGCGGATCGTATACTCTAGTAGTAGCAGCCACGAGGGAAACCAAGAGAACTTTTCTCTCTCCCTCCCTCTTTCACACACCATCATTCCTCCTTGCTTTTTTTTTCCATTTGTAACCAAATCTTTACACCATATGACCGTTTTTTTCCAAAAATAAATAATCGAAAAAAAATCGCGAATTATTTGAGTTTCGAAAAATTGTCAACCCAAGTTAATATTTTGAATAATCGTAAAACTTGTCAACTGTTCGATATTGTTGACGAATCACGTGAAAAAAAAAATTGATTCGTCTTTTGTTTGGCCTGCTTTTTTATCATTCATCCTCCACACCTTCGGCTACTCTCTTTTTCTTCGTGTTTTTAGGACGAATGCACCTACGGTTAGTTCCTTCGTTATACGAAGGAATAATCATTATGATTATTCAGTCGTATGTATAAACGTGGGTGAACGGGAAAATGTTGTTCGTATTCCTTTCTCTCCGTCTTTCTCTCTCTAGCTCTCCTGTTTCGTCCATCTGACAGCGTCTTTCGTGTTTTTGCTCGGAGTCTTTCTAGGTCGTTCTCGATCGCTCTATCCTGTCAAGTTCAGGACACGCGGTGCGCCTCGAGAACGTGCCACCGATACTTTGGATAAAATTTCCTCCGAACGTCGACGAACTATTGTTCGTGCTTTACACGTTTCTCGTGTTCATTTATAAATATTTTTAATATCTTGCCAACCGGCGAGTACAAAAAATTTGATGTAGAAAAAAAAAACAACAAATTCGACGAAAAACGTACGAAATCGGTAATTGATGAAGAATGTTTGTAGAAAAAAAATGTTTAGTAAGTAAAAAAAAAAAAGAAACTCGTTGCATATTGCTTATGGAGCTTTGATGAGAAACGAGACGAGATCGAGAACTATAAAACGAGAGAAAAGAGAGGAGATGGAAGAATGTGTCCGTTTCTCTCAGAGCGTTGCAACACGCCGAGAAAACGCGAGATGTTGACGATGAAGGGCGGTGGAAGGGGAAGGGATATATACGAGAGAGGCCCGCACCGGGGCAAACGGCGCAAAAGCAAGGCCGACACGAGTCAAAAGAGAAGGAACAGTAAAATTGTGGAGAACGTGTATACACGGCCATACGAAATACACATATTGGCATGCGAGCGAGTGTGCGTGCGTGTGTGTGTGGCTACGAGTATAAGCGAAAAAGTAGCGAACGGCAAGGCAGCAACATCATCGCGGGGCATCGGGCTCTCTGGCCTAGATTCGAGCCAGAAGACCTGCTTTCTAGGCAGCATTTCTCTTTATCACCACGAACGGACCATACATTTTCATCCTGTGGCGTTTTTATCTACCCTATACGTGCACCTTCCTACCGAGTTTGCAAAAACATTCAAAATCTTAGTACAGAGTGTCTCACGCGCTTCACATTCTCAGGGTAAATAGATCGCGGAATTCCGAAGAGAAAATTCTTTAGCCATTTTTATCGCGGATCCATTGTTCCTGAGATATTCATTAATTAGTGTCAACCAATCCGCTGCGACGTGGAGAGCAGCAACGGAGTGGGGAAGCGGGCCCCGCCCACTGCATCGCAGAGTTCGCACGTCCATTCCCTGGTATTTTCATATCTGCGAGACGGATTGGCCGTTTTTGATCGAATTATTGTCTGGAGATCGTGGCATCGCGGAGAAAAATGGTCGAGGACTCGATTCATCGGAATTTCGCGATCTGCCTGTCCCCCGATCGATTTTTAAACCAAATGTGAAACTCATTCGCGAATCGGGCAGGACTATTGCCAGGATCCTCAACGTTATCTCTCCCGATCGTTTTCTTTTGAATTTCCCGAAATAGCCGCTACCGCGTTCACTCATAAAAGCAACATTTGAGTACGATCTCGACCGCCGCACTAACATCGAGAAAAATCTAAAAATACTTTTTGAGACTCTTCGAAGGTCGGGGTCAAGGTCGGACGAGTTATAAAGAATCGGTAAACTAGTAGATAGCGAGCAGATAACGACCATTTCGTCACGTTCATTGTGTCTCAAAACTTTTAGAAAAATTGACAAACATTTGTCGCCCTTAGAAGTTTTTTCCAATGCATTCTATCGACGTTTTCGATAAATAACGAATTTTCGTCTTCGTACACGTATTTGGATTAATACACTTGCCGCTGCACACATTTTCACCGTTAAACTTTCCATTAGCTTTCGAGTACGTGTAGTTTCTCTCTCTCTCTCCCCCCCCCCCCTCTCTCTCTCTCTCTTCCTTTCAGAAAGTGTGTGCGTGTGTGTGAGGCTCGCGCGAGCACTCAGGGGCCTTGTTAAACTCGTTCTCTCCGGTTCCGCTTTAACGGTACTACACTCCCTCGACTTCGAGTATCGCTATATATATCTATATGTATGTATGCATATATGCATGGTGGACTAGTGTTCTACATATATTTACAAATTCATAATTCTACCAACAAAAAACGCGTAATTTTCCAGAAAAAAAAAACAAACAAACAAACGAAATACGAAAATGAATAAATAATCTGTGGGAAAATGTGGGGAAATGTGTTTTCCCACGTGAGTGAAAATATTTTTCCTGACATAGTCGTTGCTTCGATTACGATCGATCGAGCTTTCGAAAAATCTTGGAAAAGTCTTTACGTATATTTGCGATTTGCAGAAAAAAAAAAAGTTTGGAAATTCGATGTGCATTTTAGTAGAAATGTCACACGTTTTTCGAAACTTTTCCATCGCGAATGAATCTTTTGGTACGAGGCGACGTCGCCATCGAATGTAAGAAATATTTCATACTCCCAGGAATATTGGAGTCATATCAGGCAAAGTTACTGAAATTTAATGAATATTCGGTGATTCTTGTGAAAATGCGATTTTTTAAAACACCGTCAAATTTATTGGACAAAATAAAAAATCGTAACAACGATGTGTAAAGCTTTACGACACTTTTAAAAAATGAATGAAAAGCTTGAGCGATCTGTTTACTTAAAAAAAAACATTTTGGAATTTGATTTTTTGTAAATTAAATTTCGGCGGTGCATACCGGAACGTATCAAATTGAAAATGCCAAGATTCGGTTTTACTTCCGGTTGAGTGATTAATGGCGAAAATTGGGAACAATCTGTGAGACTGTGAGAAATTCTTGACTATTTAATTTATGGTTAGAAACCAAATTAGCCATATCAATGCCAAGACAAATTTTTCCATAGTAAATGAGAAAATATTTATTATCTGCATGTATATGTGCGTATATACTTTTGTGTGTGTGTGTGTGTGTGTGTTTGTGGTACGATGAGATTCGCGATGCGGCCATGGACCTCATCGCGAAGGCGGTCGCGGCGTGTGGCTCATTCACGATTAAGTATTGGATGAAATCATGCACGTGACCTACCGTAATTCTCGCGGTACGCTCGCGTCTCTCTCTTGCTCTCTCAGACATTTACAAATACATGCAGACTTGCATACGGGTGTATAAAGCTTCGTGACTACGAAGCAGGGCGTTTGAAACGTAAACGCGGGAATCGAGAAAGCATTCAGACACATGCACACACGGATGAAGACACCAGTGACCTCCATACACGATCGTCTTTACTGCCGGGCAAGTAAATGTTTTTTAGATGGAGGAAAAAGCTAAAAATTATCGTAATTTTTGTTAGCGCGAAGTCTCGGAGGAAAAACGGAGAACGAGTCGATCTTAAATTTCTCTGTTTCGTTGTTTTTTTGGTATCGGAATTTTTATCTATTTCGTGGATATCGCGATAACGATGTGAGCCATTGAGCGAACGAATTGTATTTTGACACACGCAGACGAATCGCATCATCGATATTCCCGCGTAAAGCCACCTCGCGTTTGTCCCATCGAACCAAAACACAACATTCAGCACGTTGCCTGTCAAACTCCCTAAGCTGGCCCTCACTCTTCGGCTCTTGGCTTCTCTCACCGCGCGATAGCGCCTAACACGTTTTTTACTCGTGTCAGAGAAAACTCATCAACAGCTTTACAACGATTGGTCATTTTCTTACGTATTTAGGGTGAAAAGATAAATTTCGCTTACCTTACCATGACCTCACCCGCGAGTGACTTGATATTTGATATTCCAGGACGTCACTGACGTCCACCGATTCTCACTATTTATTGTCTTCCTTCGAACGTGCCGATTGTTCACGTTCAATTCCTTACTCGCGATGTTTCCTCAGACACCAAATTTAATTTTTCTGTCGTATCCGAACACTGGGATTCCGAGAAAAAAAAAATTTCCCACACGATTTCACGATTGTCTGTTTTCATTTATTTGCAGAAATGGTGGAAAATGGCGTCCTCGATCACTTATTTATTTATTTCACAACACACGATTCTACGAATTTTCGGATTGTTTTATTTTTTCGCGCCAAACACTGCACTGTCAGTTCGGGTAAGATGCGCGAAACCTAACACGAAAATCTTAGAATCGTCGCAGTTAAATGTCGTTGGTGAAGTTGGCGAAATTTCCGGTTCATTTGCGATATGAGGGTTAAACTAGGTTTTATCTCGTACGGGGCTCGATTGATATTTGTATTTTGACACAAGTGACACACGAGCACACCGCGCGTGTGGGGCTCAACCCCGTGATGGCGGCTAACAACAGTAGAGGAGGCGCTGACTACGCTCTGTGTCGTCGTCCCATCAACGTGAGAGAGCTTCGAGACTTTGCGGCTCATGAGCGCGAGGATTTCTCTGTTGGCGCGGCAGCGGCGGTGACGGCGGCAGCGGCTTCGGCGGCGGCGGCGGCGGCGGTGATGGCAGCAGCGTTGTGCCCGTATGTGTGTTTCGAAAGGACGAAGGAGGGGGGCACCGTAGCGTTTGCGGACAGTGGCGCAAAGCGATTAAGCGATTTTGTTGTGGACTACGATTCTTCCTTGGAGCTCTCTCTCACTCTCTTACTCTCCGTCTCCCTCCCGGACGACTTTCCACTTCTCCCGAATGCTTCCCTTTCGCCTCTTTCGTCGGCTGCGCTACGCGGTGAACGACCAAGGCAACGGAAATCAACCATTTTCCCCCGCTATTTCAACCAACGCTCCAACGTATAGGCGTCTCCATCTCTCGAGCAAAATTCGGAGGTAAAGCTTCTTACGACGAGGGCGATGCGATCATGTCTCAGGGCCGTATTTCGTGGCTAAATTTTCCCAACGACAATGAAATGAAATGAATTGTTACTGATTGTTTTATTTTTTTGTTTAATCATAGCTCAATAGCTTGGTGCAATTTTCCTTGCTCTACAAAATTCAGCATATTTGATTTGCACTCGTAAAATTTTTCTAGTTAGGCATGAAAAAGAAAGATCGTGTCGGGCTACCGTGCGACCAGAGCCGTCACTGCAACGAGCTGCCTCCGTCTGTATCCCTACTCCGTCGCATGGAGCTGCGCGCTGACTCGTTTAACGTCTACTGCGCCGCGTCTCCCCCCACAGGCGGCGCAGTTTCCGTTCATCCCGGTGCAAGCTAGCCACAGGCTCGACGATCGTTAACGCGTAGCATTACGGCCATTGTGTAAAAAGAACCCACGAAGCTCGGATAGTGCACGCCGAGGACCGGACCAGCCGGACGCGTAGTTTTTTCTTTAAGAATTTTCCTCTTGTGATATTTAGACTGTGCCAAGGTAGGTGAGTACCGAAATTACCAGAAATACGCAACATTGCATGTAGAATTTCCGACTTTTTTATTGTTAGAAGCAAAATATAACAGAATTCGGGCGATGGTGTGTAGGAAGTGGCGATAAAGTTTGTGTGCGAAATTGAGGTCGTAATGAGGTCCGCGAAGCGCCGCGTTCCTCCTCCCCCCTCTGCCGCCATTTTCGCGATACAGTGAGGCTTTTCCGCGATAGTGAATTTTTTACCAAGTAAATGCTAATACGACAATTTCTTGTCAACTTTTTTCCCAAATTGAATTCTCACATCAAAGAGCACCCACGCTCCTATGTCTTCCCTCATTTGTTGGCTTCGAGCTTTTTCAACATGTCGTCGCCATTTTGTTTCTCAACGTGCTCGGAACGTCGGCCATTCTCTACGTGTCCTCCGGCTCATGAGTAGAAGCACGTAACAACAAATTCCGAAACAAACCTTATCCTCTCAAAACCTGTTGCAAAATGACGTCACCACATTCGTTTTTTTTTCTCGAATTCGCACGTGCGTTACCGCTGTTCATGATTTTTCCATATTTAGTATATTTTTCGGGAGCTTCTAAAAGGCTATGACTCCTTCAACGAGGTCAATTATAATTTTTATATTACACAATTTTTGCGCAATGGGGCATTTTATTTTCAACGTCAACAAGTGTCATCTCGATCGAGTCTAAATTTCTCATGTTTTCTTTGTTTTCCAAGTCGGCATTTTTTCCCCGATTGTCCGATCGAAAAAAACTTTGATCTGATGTTCCATCCAAAAGTTCATCGTGTTATGAACATTTTGAGAAATGCGTTTTACAGATACTCTGAACACATTTCAGGGCTTCCACCCGGTAAACCATAGCGTTGTTACATTTTTTCTCGAAGCTTTTTATCTCAAAGCAAAATGTCGTCTCAACCAACAAAAGGGATGGCGCGATGAATAGAAAAATTGAAGTTATTATTCGAGTACACAAGGCTTACGTTGGTTCAGAGTTCCTGTTAGCGCTCGGTCGGTTTTTTCAACAGTTTTTTTCCCCCCTTACGTTGGCCTCTTTTCCGGGGAGATTCGACGCTGCTCGCGCGCTCTCTAACGGCAAGCTTCGGGCGTTGCTCGCTCACGCGCAACGCAGCAGCGCGGCATCGCGCCATTGTCGAAGTGGGCAGCGCTCGAGGCGCACACGCCGTGTGGCAACTGAGACTTTTCCCCCCTCAGAACAAGACGCCAACGGTTATTCAGTGTTTTTTTTCTTTGTACTGAGTAATTTCTTTGGTTAAAAATAATTCCCGTAAAGTTTTGCGTCAATCCCTCGAATCTGTGATATTGAAATTCGTTTTTTTTTGTACCGCACCATATTAGGTGAGTGTCACGTTTATTATTGCTTAATTCTGAAATGAAATTTTTGCATGCACGTTGCCCTTTATTGATTCCGCCGCGTTCGATGGTTTTTTCGTCCCGTTCACATTCGTATCAGGGATTCGACTCGTCTAACCGAATGAATCTACGATCGAAATAAATGATGCAAAGAAAATGTGGCTTTTCCCGGTGAAAGTGGCCGTTCGAGATCCTTCATTATTAGTCCGGGCGACCTTTTCCTGGGAGAATAAAGTTTAATAATTTCGTTGAACGTATTGACGTTTGACTTGGTTCTTTCGTGAATTTTGGAAACTCGGATCGATTAATTGCGTCTCGCGCTGCGCGATCGGCGATTAGGAATTATCGTCGTAATTTTTCGCCATCTTGTCCGGGCGGGACTCGGTGATCCGCCATGTTGAGTGCCCCCGATGTCGCGGTTTCCAGTCGTTCATGTTGCGACCGGTTGAGAGCGGGTCGCGCGACGCTCGGGAGGGAAAAGGGGAAAAGAGAGAGAAACAAACAACAGGCATCTGTCGAGTTCTTGTCTCTCTCGGGTGGGGCAACGAGAATACGCGTCGGGGCTACCGAGACTAAAACCCAATGGACAAAAGAGAGCGGTTAGACTAGACGGAAGGGGCCCGAATAAAACCGAAAGAAAATGATCGTTTTTTCTTCCCATCCAATTTAACGCTCGGAATTGCGAGCCTTCGAAACGCGACCGTACTTGTCGTAATTAGCTCTCCTGACCAGGTAATTAAATCAATTGCTTATGCAATTTCATCGAACCCGTTCTTTTGCATATTCAATCGTTCCTCCGACGAAAATTCGCGACGTCCCCCGAATATTTCGATGCCGGCCTCGTAAACCATAACCACCACCACCACCACCACCTTTGACGCAACCGTGATCAATCTTTGCGCGTTTGCGCGTGTTCTCCTCGTTCAATCGATCATTCCCTGAATATCGCACTCTGCTCTATTTCGGAAAATCTCATTATCCGTCTTTCTCTCTCTCTTCACCACTCGATTGTAAATAATTGTCCAAATTGGACGCGATCTTTTTAATTATCAACTGAAATCTCACGATGATAAATTGATCGTTGGCATTTAATCGATCCGTCGAAATAAATTTTCATTCGTTTCTGCGATCTAATTCCAAAAGCTCGATCCTATCGCGACAATATTTCAAATTTGCAATAAAGTTCACAATGTGATTAAAATTCTTGAAACAATTGAAAATGAAAAAAAAAACGTTAAAGTGAAATTTATTGAAAATCGATGCTGCAAAAAATGAAAATTCGGTTATAATTTTAAAAAGTCGTACGTTAAGATGAATAAATTTTTTTTGGCCCACATTTTCGTTCAATTTAATCCTCAAATTTCGGATCAATGTCTAATAATCAAATATTCTTGGCGCATAAAATTCATCGTCGTTGATATTTGATGAAAAAAAATGAAAAGCGGGCCTGTGAGAATTTGGTAGCCGCCCCTGCAGGGTCCCGCCGAGTTTCTCCTCGCCGAGTGCGCAACGAACTTGCGCAGAAACCTCGTTCTCTATGTACTTTCTATCTATCTCTCTTTCTCTCTTCACCTCTCTCGGGAGGTCCTCACCGAGTAACCATTTCGGTTCGGTGTGCGCATGCGCGGTGCTTGCGCGTCCTCCCGCATCATCCCCACCGCGTTATTACCGAGAGACGCCAGAGAGGCCTCGAGATTTTGTACCGTTAGGACACGCACAAAGGAAAAAGGCCAGACGATCTCCGACGCGGTTTGCATCATACAGCCATTTTGGAAGCTTCGCCCCGTCGTCGACAAGCTTTTTCGACCAATAAACAATCGAGAAGAAACGTTTACCGGATAAACAACTACGAAACAATCGCATCGGAGGTCCGGCTCATTTTTTTCACGGTTCTCGTTCACTGTCGATTCGGACTTGAAAAATAATCGGTGTCGTCAATTCGGTCGATTGGAAAATAAATTAATCGAGAAGCACGAGATAGAAAAGAAAAAAAAAAAAATAAGGAAAAACGCGTTTTTTTTTACGATACATCGTCGTACGTACGGCCGATTACAAACTTCGCCTCACACGCCCACGCACCATCGGCCAGATGCACAAATTAATAAAACGACGGAGCAGACGAAGATAATATCTAATTAACGCGTGTCTCCAACGACTCTCCTCGTCTAAACTGCTTCGTTTGTTTTCTTTCTTCTTCTCTCTTCCTCCTTGGTTATCTTCGTTCGGACGTCATTGACGTGAATCTCTTATTTTGTTATCAACTAATAACAGAAACGAGGGAACGAATAAAAGATGGAGGACGACCAGCAGTTCTGCCTAAGGTGGAACAATCATCAGAGCACGCTCATACAAAACTTCGACACACTCCTAGAGAGCGGCACGTTGGTCGACTGCACCCTGGCAGCGGAGGGGAAGTATCTAAAGGCCCACAAAGTGGTCCTCTCCGCGTGCAGTCCGTACTTTGAGGTAAGCACATTTTATCACTCGCCATTCTGCCCCCTCTTCCTGCCTTCCATCATCCACAGACATTTTTCTAAAGTTCCCAATTCTTGAGATACTGAGACCAAGTCTGGCTCGATCGAGAGTAAAGCTACGAATCGCCGAGATAACGTTTTTCTATCGATTAAATTTTAGAATATTTTTTTTTCATACATTTTTCAATTCGAACTCAAAGACTCGGTGACGAATGTCTTTTCATTTAAAATTTTTTTTTTTTTAATTATAAAAGCTTGATTCCATAACATGAATGTTAAAGTTGAAAATTTTCTTGTACGATTGATCTGCTGAAAAGTTTCCATGTCGTAAATTTGCGAGATCACTTGGGGAACGGCATAATGGCTGGGTTTTCGCTCTCTGTCTCTCTCGCTCCTCTTTGCACAGAGTTCGCCTTTCCTTTTTGGTACAGGCGTTCGTCTCGCGTTTGGGTAAGAGTTAGATCAATACTGAATAGAGCGAGAAAGCCAGCGCTCGGTTGCGAGAGACAAAGAGAGTGCGAGAGAAAAGGTTGAGGCTGAAACAAGATGGCAGACGGCGAGAGTCGTTCGGTTGGTCGAACGGGAGAGGGGAGTGTGGCGAGCAGAATGAGTTCCCCCTGATCAATACAGGGAAAGCAAAATGGCCGATTTCCAGGGCATGAGTGCCCTGGGATTTTCGCTTGTACGGAAGAGGGCGTACGGGAGGGGTGCTCCCATTTCGACTGCCCGAGCTTCTTCCATTCGCCCATCTAACTGTAGATATCCATGCGATTGAGATTTTCATTGTTCGGACCACGCGAACCACAATTTGTTGACAATTTCTTTATTTTTATTCATTTACAAAGTTTTTTTTTCCCTTCAGTCACCAAACGAATCGATGAATACTCTTTGTTACAATTTTCAAAACAACGAAAGATACAGTAGGAAAATAAAAGACTGTTACGCAATGCAGCAGCAATATCGACCAAATGAATTGACCAAAAGGACCAACGGTCCCATTTGAGCATATCTTTTGTCTCCGGTTTCCATCTGTTTGTGAAAATCGTGATTGGCATCGAAATTATCATTGAAAAACGATTGTCACAAATATCTGGACCATGAACGTTCATAATATCGAAATTTTTCATGATATTCTGGCAATTCTTGTGTTTTGCATTAACAAGACGATCCAGGCTTTTAGGGTGTCATTTTCATGGGCAATTTGAGGTTCTCAGGCCTTCCGAAAATTGACTTAATGTTACCATCACCATTTTGAATGCTTCATTTCGGAATTATTGTAGTTTTTATGAATAAAATCGAAAATCGTCGCGTTACCGAAGAAGTTGATTCGGCAATTACGGAAAATTTGTAGGAAAAATGTTATTTTGCCATATTTTTCATAATTTTCCTTCCAATCGTTTGAAAAAACTCTCGATCATGGTCTCAATCCCTTTTCTTCCTATTGTCGATCAATTCCTTCATTATTTTTTGTAGAATAACTAAGAAATACATTTTCTAACGGACTTTTGTCCAAATTGTTTGGTTTTTTGAATCTACAGGGCCTCCTCAGCGAACACTATGACAAGCACCCTGTCTTTATATTAAAGGACGTTAAGTTTAAAGAACTGAAAGCCATGATGGACTACATGTACAGGGGAGAAGTAAATATCTCCCAAGACCAATTGGCAGCACTCCTAAAAGCCGCCGAGTCATTGCAAATAAAAGGTCTCTCGGAGAGTAAAACGGGCGGCAATAACGGCAGCAAAACAGACTCATCGAGGCAACAACAAAAAGTCGTAACACAGCCTACGGCACCGTCGTTGGACATTCCACACGCGTCTTCCGGTCTCACAATAGAAAAGAACAATAAAGTTCCTAGGCAGAGTATGGCACAGAGCTCCGTCGGTGATTTACCTGAAGACTCTGCAAGTCCCCAGCTACCTAAGGGGCTCTCCTCCAGGTAAAAATTGTTCAAAACATCAAATTCTGAAAAAAAAGAAAAAATTTGATTTTTCTCGACGTTTTTTGTTTCTTCAATTTTTCATTTTCGACGTCCGAGACCAAATTTCCATAAATATGAAAAAAATCATTCAAAGTTTCTCGAATTACCAGTTTTTCTCTCGATGCTTCAATTTTTCCGAAGATCTCAGAAATAATGAGAAAATATTTGTTTCCTCGATTGAACGTTTTTGTTTGGTTTGTCCTACAGGGAAGGCTCGCAAAGTCCGACTTCAAGAAAAAGAAAAAGGTTCAGAAGAAGAAGCGTCGGCGATGACAATTCTATCGAAAATCATGATGCGTCTAATTCGAGTGATATGCCACAACAAACGAGCGTACCTCTATTCGGTATTACTCCAATTGCTGATGAAAAGAGTCACTCCGATCAAACCGATCCACTCGGCAGATCGGCGCTTATGCAACAGCTGACCAAACCCGCCGAAGAAACATTACAAGTGAGTTTTCTGTCGACGTTGCCTTGTCCAATTATTCCTCAACATGAAATTCATAAAAAGAAAAAAAAAAAAATTATTTTAATTTTTTTTTTGTGACGACGAAAATTGTAAAATTTTCACAAATTTTAATCCGTGCGTGCACAAATTTGTTTTTCTTCTCGAAAACGCAGTTACCACTCGAAAAACCTGAGCCTACCGAAAGCTTGATCGAGCCAAAGTCCGAGTACCTGGAGGATAAAGAGGAGAGCGTCGAAGACTTGACGTTCGACGATGACATGAACGACCTCAATGAAATGGAACAAGACAACAACAGAGCCGGCCCGTCCCACGATCCCTCCCAGCATCCTGGTAAGAAAAAGTTTCTATTTATTTCCTTGGAATTCTTCTAAATTACTCCGTTGTTTTTCGTTGCAAATGATTATCTCGCGTTCGTTGTAATGATGAAATTCATTCTGGGTCATGCAAACTGCGTCAGTTGCGAGAATTTTGACAAAACAATGAGAATCCCACAAACGTCCGAGCACTCAAAACGATAAATAAAAAGCGCACAAACTTGCGATCGCTCTGCCCAAATTGTAGGGTTGCGAATGAAATAGAAAACGAGGCCTGCAATCGATACTTGAGAAAACAAAGTAACTTCCTTTTGCTCACCGCGTCTAGCTGGTTTCGTGTTTTTTTTTCTCTCTCTCTCTCTCTCTCTCTCTCTCTCTCTTTCCTCCTGCACTTTGTTCTTTCGTTCTAAACGGGTCGCGTATTCTTTTGGCCGACACTAGAGCTTGGGTTTCCTCGTTGCAGGTGGGGGGGCGATCTCGCGGTATCGCGGTACGAGATCCGGCAATACGATTGCCGCTGGTACCGTTGTTGGCGGTGGTGATGCACGATGGGCATCTCATTTCCTCGATTATAATAAAAAAACTTCAAACACGAGACGTCCTCGTCCCGACGTCGATGTAGGCGCGTTGCTCAAATCATTGGCCAACAAACAGGGACGCAAATATAGTTTAGACTCGGTTAAAATGTCACTGGAAGCAATATTGCAACAAGGCGTTAGTACCACCCACGCTTCCGAGATGTACGGTATCAATCGATCGACCCTTCAGTTTTATTTGAAAAAATTGAACGTTGTCAGACGTCGTTGGAGACAACCGGCGACCCTCGTGCCTCACAGACAGTCTTGAATCATCTCGTTGGGAAAATCAGAACAATAAACCACGCGATTCACCTTGAAATATTTGAAAAATCGATAATAATTATCTGGAGAAGAAAAAAAAAATGTTGACAACGTTTCAATCGTCCCGAAAAACAAGAAATTACATTCATTAATTTCCTCTCAGCTCCCAAACACCGTGTCGACATTTACGTTGCGAAACAACGAAAACACTCATTTTGCTAATTTTTTTTCCATTTCGCTCAGACTCTCTAAAAGTCTCATTGATTCCAAGTTGCTGGAGAAAGCCAAACAAGCGTTTTCGCTACATTTTTACCATCCAAACTCCTTTGTCGACCAACTTTGTCGACCAACCTTGACTGATATCGATTCAGTATTTTTACTGCTTGAATCCCCGATAAATTAGTGCCACCAGAAAATCTGTATAAAATAGGCTGTGTTTTGAATTAGTTGGGAAAACTTTCGTAGGGATTGACCGACGAGAGCCTCGGAAATAGTGTGCGGATGACTGTAGATATTTCGTGTCATTACAAAAGTTACATAGATTGTATAAAAACACTGTCAACACTCGATATTTACCTCCAACCAATAAACTCGTTCATTTTTTCTTTAACTTTGAAGTTAAACCCGATTTTGTGCCATTTGACGACGTTTGCAGACCCAAAACATTGAGTTTCGTCTCATTTCATTTTTCTCAAAAGTTTCATTCGTTTTGTTACTTTTTACGGTCGCAATGATCGCCAACGTCTAATAGAAGTTGGCCCTTAATTGCTTTCTTTCTTTCGCTCGTTGGTAGAACAAATTCGGGCAATAATCCTACTGACTAGTCGATACTTAACTGACTCTTCGGTGCGGAAACGGCTCGATACAAAAAAAAAGTTGCTAAATCGTCAATAAATGATAAAAAGTTGAAAAAATTGAAAATTCGATTTATTTCACGCTTACTTTTTTCCATCTCTCTTTTCTTTTCAATAAAAACATCCGTTGGTCCTCTTTTGATCTGTTACTCATACGAGCACGATTGTGTTCTCTGTTTTGCTGTTTTTCCAACGGAATTACGACGATCAGGTCTCGCAGCGTGGCACGTAAGCGGAGACCGAAGTAACGCCGGTGGCGGCGTTGGCTCGGTCGCGGGCGCCCCAGGAGCTACGGACGAAGTGTTCCTCGCAGCCCAGGAGGCCGCTCAGGCCCATCGCGACTCTCAAGGTAGGCTCATCCTCGTCGATTATCAATCGCCTATGGCCCCCGTAACAATAGGCACTCGCGAAATTAGTCTCGGCAAATATTCTTGTCAAATCACTCACTACCTTCTCAACGTCATTGCTAAATTATCGTTTCAGTTGCGATTTGAATTACAATGAAAATCATGCGACGTTGGTGGGAAATTTTGTCGCGTTTCAAATTATCGCGTTTTGTCGCGCCTTGGTTCGAATGAGTGCAAGAAAATCGAACGTTTTTTTTTCTTCTCCTTTTTATGTAAACATTCTTGTGAAGCAAAATTTGAATGTTTTATTTTGTGATTTCATAAAATTTTGAGACACATTTTAGAAACTGTACGCTCATTCGACAACAAGGCGTTCTCGTTGTTGCGTTTAAAGTGTTTGACTTTTCAAAATTCTTGTAATTGGTCCAGGTCGTATCGATCAATGAAATGTTGACCTTGGATTCTCAAGTGCCTATTGCGCAGGCGGGTCTCGGCCTCTATATTGCGAATAAACAATGAAATATCGAACGCTGACAAACAGCGTGGCGCAAATTGAGACGATGTGAGATCTCTCGGTACGTTCAAGAGTAACACGGTCTCTGAAAAAATAGCAAACTAGAAAAAAAAACAAGAATACAAACAACGGCGAAGCTTTTATGGAGTAGAGAATTTTTCCCTTTTATCTACATGCGGCCACATTTTTTTTTTTCTGGTCAACAATCTTTGACATGTATATAAAAACCATTTTTTTTCTCTTCTTTGAAGAGATAACGCGATGCGAGCGTAGGCGCGGAAATGAATAGAAAATGAAAAACTCGATTTTTTCTTTCTCCTGATTTGGAACGTCGAATCTTTGCAAAACATTTTGTTTCCATATTTTTTTTTTTTTTCACTGTTTTTCGTTCTTTACAAGTCTCGCAACGCGTATTCTCTGCCTCTCTCTCCTACGGTGAGGAAATTGCGCGGCACGAAACATCATCGGAAGCTCCTGAAAGAAAACAATCGTTTTTGTTTCTCACTCGGTAGAAAAAAAAAACGTAGGAACACAAAATATCGATAGGATTCATTGAGCAGCAGTTTCGCTGGCCAACGTACAACCTCGAGGAATTAGGGTCGCGCTGAATCGCGTAATACCTCGCGTTTCGAAAGAGCCATTTTTTTCCCTTTCGTGTGAATCACGAAACTCGTTATTCAGACTTTGACCATACGCGAGCGTCGTCCCTGACGAGCGAAAAGCTTGAAGCAAAAATAAAACTAGTTACTTCGTGTTTTGGAGTTTTCTTCGTGCGTTTCCAGCGACCGACACACACGAGCTCGTACCCTGTGAAAACTTACGCGTTTCGTCATTTATGCGTGCGTGCGGAATTTCGTTTAAACGTTCCCACGAATAAAAAAAAACTCTAGAAATCAAAATAACTCGCTGGCCTTGAGCTTCGTACAGAATCTGCGCGACTAAGACACACGATCGAGTCCCCCAGCGAGAATTTCCTTCGATGAGATACGATCAGGATTCTTTGGAAGCAACGGTATTTTTCGAGCTGGATACCATCCTGTAGAAACGAAAAGAATCAACGTCGAAGTAAACACCAGCAATGGAATTTTAGGGATAGACGAAAGAAAAAATATTCTTTCTATACATAGAGAAAAGACACAGAAGCAAATCAGCATTCGATAAGAGAAAATCTGCCGCGCCGGTGACCCAGATTCTCAAGCCAACAAGCCACGACGTGGCATCGCGCTCCAGAGGCCGATGAACTCTATCCATCTCAACTCCCTCCTCTTCACCGCTTTACGCGATACGTTTACCCGATTGCGCAATTTGTTATCATTTCTCTTTCTCTCTCTCTTTCTCTCTCACTCCCGATAATCCAACATTTTCATAAGCTCGACTATTATATCGCGAAAATATGAGAAAAATATTGCCTTATTTTCGCTCGAATGACGTCTGAGGTTTTGATAAAACCAGCTGCTCCATTTCACCTGCCGTTTTCTCCATCGAATACAGCTGTCCGTAATTAGCAGGTGTTTGCTCAACTCTCGCATATCTTCGTACATGCGCCAATCTAGTTGAAATTTAGCCCCCGAAATAACCGAATTTCATACTCGCGTTAAGATGTAATAGGAATCTTGAGTTAGGGAAACCAAAAGTTTAGCTGGTCGCCGTTAGAGGACGATCCAACGTGGGAATAGACAAGGTAATTCGGAGAGAGAGGAGACGACCTCTCCGTCAATGCTAGCCGGTAATGCGATCGATCCATTCAATCCGTCATGAAAAATTTCAAATCAAATATATTTATGTACAGATACACTCGTACACACATATCCGTGTCTGTTGATTGACAGAATTAATGTTTAAATAAGAGAAAGTTTACTCAACAATAATTTGGAATAAAAAAAAATAAAAAATGGTTATTAATCGCCGATGCGCGCTCTCACTTTTGTCGAATCATCCTCGACGTTTTTTACACATTTTTCTTTATTATGCTTCCATTCTCGCGAGGTGCGAACTCGAGCCTTTTTCTTTTTTATTCTTCGACGACTCTCGATCGTTCGGAGATTTCTCCCGAGACATTCCAACGCCGATATTAATCGTGCAGAATTCTCATCGCACTTTCCAATCATATCGGTGAATATGTGCGTCTGTCGCGAGCGTTTTCAAATCGCTCGAGCCCTCGCTTCGAGGGTTTTTTCAACGTGATCCCACGATCGCGAATCTCGGCTCTCCAAGTTTTCTTGGAACTCTCGATCTACGTAAATTCGGGATTTTTGTTTGAGTCTATTTATTGAAAAGAAAATGAGACGAATATCGAAAATGAAAATAAAGACGTGTGCTCGCTCGCATTGATGGCGAAGGTCGTTTCGTTATCACCATCAGAGACTTGATGTTACCTTGAATCGAGTTTTGCTATCGGGAATTTGAGACAGTTTGTTTAATTTCTACACGCGAAGATTTCTAAAAGATTTCTTTTTGGTGACTATTTTTGTTCGAACGTATACGGCGATAGCTTCACCTTTTTTCGTTTATTCGATGATTTCCGATTCTGACGCTGCGCCGATTTTTGCTGCATCGGGAATATGAAAGCTTTACACGAAATCCAGAAGGCAAAGCAGCGGGAAACATTTCGTACGAATGTTGATTAGAAAATATTGCGCCACGTTGCGTGCTGCGAGTAGTTTGGCCAAAACCAAAAAAATTGATTTTACGTGTTTTTTTTTTTTTTTTTAACATTCTTCGCGAGGAAAGCTCGTCGACGAAAAAGGCGCAATTTTTAATTGTCACTGAAAATTTCGCCTCGTTCGCGCCACGCGCTTCACCTCCTCCCCGAATTTTCGCGTACAGAGTAAAAACGTCTCATAAGAACAACCCCCGAACCCCCAAATCCACCCTCGTAGTCGTGTTCGTGTTATTTTTCTATGTTGGTAGTCGATACATATTCATTTGGATATATACGCACACCTATTTCAATCACATACGTGTGTGTATATGTTTAAGTAGTAAAAAGAGAAGAAACAAAAAGGAGGATACTCTTTGATATAATCGTGACGAAAGTGTCGCGACGAATCACACGCAATGAAAAAATATCCGTTCACACAAAACGAAATGAAAGAAAATTATTCAGTCGACGAATCATTAACATTCGATGAAAAGCACGTGGCCAATCATTCCGTTGAAAAAAGCAATCCTCGATATTTCTAATTTGCACGAAGGGAGCAAAGGGTTGTTGTTTACCTTACGATACGTTTTCTCTCGATTTTCCATCTCTGTCCTACGAGCGTGCTTGCCGAATTCTCTGCTTTGATATTCCATATCGACGAATATAAATAAAAATGGTGATTTGATTGAGTCCACGATGTTCTCTGATTCTCAATAAATCCGATGACTGTTCAATAATCTCAAAACACGTACAGTTAACGTGTCTTTATTATTTGGAAAAAAAGATTATTGTGTGAACGAGATATTACGAATATTTATCCATTACGTTGTGCCGTTTTATTTATTTGATTTTATTTTATTTTGTTCAATATCTTTTTATAAGTATTTCGTCTTGCATGTCACGCTTCCTTCGGTAGTGTAATTACATCTTAACTCACAGAGGCACGCGCGTCTCGCAAGGCCACGTTATTAAACATACATATATAAACATATAATCCATATATTTATATATATGTTTCGTGTCGTTATACAACACACGGGTTTTCAAAAGTATGCAAAGGTGATGGTGGTGGGTCAGCTATTTGAATGAAGGCAAGTACCAAAGCATCAACGAAACGATGACGATAATTCATCTGAATTTTGCCACGCTTCATCCCGACGATGAACCGTTTTCATTCAATGTGTACACGCGCGTGCTCTCGTAATCCAAACAACAAATATACATGTATGTCTGCGTATTATTTATATGCGTTTACGAGACCCATGACACACGTAAGTTTCGACGTTTACGAATTTACGCACACACATGTATATTTACAGTTTAATTTTCTTTTTTTTTTTTTGCTAACCCACGTGTACATAACTCGCTTCTTTGTTCGTAACGCATATACATCAAAAATGTTTGATTAACCCAAATCACAAATATATTTTATGTATATATATATACGTCATATATATTATATATAAATATATAACAAAACTTGATATTTTTCCATACGAGTATGTATACATATGTCTCTTGATATGTATATGTATCTATATATTCGAGAAAGGACAGAAAAAAAAACGAAATGAAGAACAAAAATGAAAGAAAGAAGAAGAAACTAAGAATTTCATACATTAATTACACCTCGAATTAACGAACATCGTATTATGTTACGAAATATAACTTCGACGTTACGATATGATGTTTTTTTGTTTCACATGAAATTTCAATACCATTTCTTTTAATGTTGTACAATTATACGTACTTTTTTTTTTTGTTTTTTTTTTGTTTTTGCTTTTTTTTTTCTCGTTATATACTCTAGTCATAGCGTTTATAAATGATGATATTGTAAACAACAATGCTCTGTAATTCTACGTGTTTCGTCGAATTTTATCATATTGTTTCTACCATGATACCATTATGTTCTCTCTCTCTCTCTCTCTCTCTCTCTCTCTCTCTCTCTCGCATCATGTAAATGTTTCATACGTGTGGCTTGTGCCGCATGCATACGTGTTTTCTTTCCTTCCAAGTGTTTAGGACTAAAGAAGACTCCAAGACCCAATGTGTGCTGGGTTTTTGTGGTGAAAAACACACCGCGGATCGATGACGCGAGAGTTTTGCTTCGACACGGACGAGCCATTTCTCGCTCGGGTCGAATCACTCGCGAATATTCGTTTTCGCGGTTGATCCACCAGGAAGAAAGAAGAAAGAAGAGACGCTGAAGAAGAATGAAGAAAGAAGAGATCGTACAGCTCTGCTTACTTTTTTGCAAGCTGGACGATTTTTTTTAAGTGCATCGATCATCGCTTTTTTTTTTTTGCTCGATTTTTAGCGCGCGGTGGCGTTGTTCGCACTTTGCTGATTATGCACATCGCGCTGCTGAGCACAGTTTATCACTTTTTTTCGACCTCGATCATTGCCGATGACGACTACTGATTCGCACAGCCAACCACGTGGGAAATTTATTCAAGAAGGTAAAAAGGTAAAAAGGTAATTGAAGGTAAAATCAAAGGGTAATGAGGTAACAAGGTAAAAATTTGAACTCACGAGTCAATGTGTTGAAATCATCGACTTTGACGTCATCGTCGATATTTGTTTACATCGTTGTAATTTATCCTGCCACGTGTTTATTTTGTTTTTGTATATTATCTCATTTGTGTAAGATTTTCAATCTTTCCGCAGGAATCATTAACGTTATTGTGTCGCTAATAATTTGCAAATCTTGATCGACCGGCGTTGGTTCGGGGGACTCGTTCTTTTGGTAAGAAGACGAACTCGCTTCGAACCACGTCGTTGGCGAAATTCTTTATTTGTAAATTGTTACTTCCACCGAATATTTGTCATTTCATTTTTTATTTCCCAGCTGTGTGTGAGTGTGACTACGAATGTGTTGGTACTCGGTATTTTTTCAACTCGTTTTCACCTGAAATTCATCCAACGGAACAGTTTTTCGATTCGCCAGCATTTTCTTTGCTGATTTAGCATTTTCATGGTCTTGCGCGATTCTCGCAGAAACGCGAATCGTTGCCAATTGTTTTTTTTTCTCTCTCTCTCCACAGGTTCGAACTTCGAAGATTCAACCGAACGGACTTGCGAATATTATTTTTTACAATGATTTTATTTCCAGCTTTTTTTTTTCCACCTTTTACTCTTTTTCGCAAAAATTCCACGAACTTTATGTTGTTTTTTGTCAGCGGATTTTGGTCCGTTGACAAATTTAAATTCAGTGTGTGACTTTCTACCGAGTATCGGCGAATTCGTCGTCTCGGCGAAGTCGCCGCTTTTTGTGCATTTGGCCGAGACACGAATCGCCGAAAAAAGCAGAAGATTGAGAAAACCGAAGAAACCTACTACTCCGCAGTGGATTGTTCGAAAGCTCAGACTTTTTCTGGCTCAAGAACTCGTCGTTTCGAAGAAGATGACTTCGCCATATCGAGCGGCTGTTTTGGTAAAGTATTGGTAACGGTTTTAAAAATTTTTTCGAAAATTCTTTATATTTCTCGAATTTTACATCATCCATGTTTTTCGATGTGGACGATGGTTCGAAGATTTTGGATTTTCGTACCACCAATTTCCTTGATTCGTGCAATATTTATTACTTTACGAATTTTTTCTTCGTGTACGTTTCCTTTACAGACAATCATCAGCATTTGTAACTTTTTATGTAACGCATTTTCGAATTTCCCACAAACGATCGATTCGTGAGAATCCCGTCGAATGCGTCACTTTTCGTTCGAGGGTTTTTCAAATTTCGTGACTTTTTGGAAAATCCAAAGTGCTGGAAATGGCTCGAGATCGGTTGAACAATCAATTATTGAATAATCGATTATTCATCCACGATCGTTAACTTTGCGTCGTGAAATTTATTAATTTTTTCTTTTTCAGATCATCATTTTTTTTGTTTCAACAATTTGTATTCTATTTCGATTTTTTTATGCAATGCAAAAAGTTTATTTCTACAGGAAACCACACACGAAATCCATTTGGTTCTCGTTCATTGCCGATGAACGATTATTCACAGATTCGTTGGATCTCTGCTTTTTGTTCGAGGATCTTTGAAAATTTCGTATTCCACAAATGATCGAGAAACCAAACGGATTCGAAGCATTTTCAAGCAACAGCGAGCTTTTTAAAATTATTCATTATTGTCAATTGCAATAATAATTTCTTCTTACAGCATAAAAAAGTGACAGTGCACGATGAGCGCAACGGTAAATTGATTTCAAGTTTTTTTTTCTTTTTAAATTGGATCTTCGCCCGTTCAGCAAGAGAACGGCAGATTGGTGGTTTCAAAAAAATCGATGGTAATGGTATAAAAAGGTAAAGTGTGGAGATGTAAGTAAAAACGAAAGAAATATCACGTAAGTATTTAATCTTGCGCGTTGTATCGGCGCGCAGGGTGAACGTTTTTTGTTTACTCAATTAAAAAGTCTGTCGTTTTTGAAAATGGTTGATTGTTATTTAAAGTACGCGTTTTTTTTTTTTACGAATCGGGTATCGAGTCGTTTTGCAATTTACAAAGCAGCTCGGCACCTACGAATATCGTTGAATTTCCAACAATCTTGTCAATGGACAATTGATTTTTCAACCATTTTCAAATCGACGCAATTTTATATTATTCAACGAAATATTTATGTCGAATTTGATATTTTTCCATAATGTACGTCAACCTCTCCAAATTTATCGTACAAATCTCTACGTCCCTGGATCCCAAGTCCTTCTCATCATTTAATTTTTGTGTTTCTCTTGTATCGAGTTGATTATTTGCAGCTTCCTTGGCTCGTTTATCGACACCGTTGTTTTTCCTTTGTTGGTCGAGTGCAAATGGGAGATTGTGAATGTGCTGATTAGTTAGGAGAGAAAAATTCAGACAGGCAGGTAGAAAATAAGGAAGTGAAAATAGTTGTTGGATCGACCGGTCGTTTTGTCGTCGTATTCTTAAACGTAGAAATCCCAAGGCGCCTGGGTTTTCTTTACATTATTGAGATCCACGTCAAACCGGCCACGATTCGCAACTTTCCACTTTCTTGAATTTACGAATTCAGTCATTTTTCTTGAAAATATCTGGCTGCGGGTCTCGCACGGATATTCTTAAAAAATAAACGAAATACAAACACGACGAACACATACTTTGAACAGAAATAATTATGCAGGCTTCTTGGCAAGAGTGTGAGAATCGTGTGAACCGTTTGCTGATTAAATTCTTTCATTCGTATTCGCAAATCTCGTTCGACGGTTTCCTTCCCATCGAGGGAACATCAAGAGCTCAGAAAAACGTCAACTCTCAAGATTTCTCATCAATGTTCCAACATCCCGAGGATCTCATCGTCAAAACAGAAAAAAAAAACTATTTCACACGATCTTTGTCATGAAAACGTCGATTATTTTTTACGAAACATCAAGAAGGTGCTCTCCGTCACGATTACAAGTATGCATTTACTTTTTTATACTTTTGTTTTTCGATGTATCGTTTTTGTTCTGTTTTCTATCCTTTTGTTAATTATCGTATTATTTTGTACGTGACGGAGAGTACACTCTCTAATTAAAAATCTCAATAACCAGTCTTGAGCTGAAAATACGAAAATTCGCTTCAAATTTGATAAATCAAACTTTTGAGCCGATGTTTGTTTTTCGCTCGCACTTTTCGTACAAGTATAAGACTTTGCGCAAAGTGTTTGCATCGCGTAACCAACATTGCCCAATATTTCAATCAATTCTTCAACGACGATTGCAAACAACGATTTATACATATTTTTTTTTTGTTCAATTGTTTTTATTGTTATGATTTTTGTCGCCGAAAATTCATGTAAGTTTGCAAAATTCGAACATTGTTACGGTTCACGGTTCTATTTTTTTTGTTTTTCCATTTTTTTGTTCTTGAGAAATCGCCGAAGTCAAATAGCAAGTTGTAACATTTTCGAAATATTTGGAACTTGCACACACGAAACATGTTTTTTTTTCTTATGTCGAATAAACAAGTTGTCGAAACATTAAAAAACATTCTACAAATCTAACCCGGCATGTTCATGTGTTTTTTTTTTGTATTCTGCTCCCGTTTTGAAAGATTTTTTTATTTCGTAAGACGATCGCATTTTATCCACGACGACGTAACCTGCAAACTTGCAAAATTCAATCGAAAGTTGAGAAAACTCGTTGCTCTGATTGTTGATAAAATCTTTGTGTTTGTAAATCTAATTAATATCAATCTTAATGTTCGTTACAACCGAGTACAGAAATCCATCCGTCTGGAACAATTCAATAACTGCAAAAGCTTGAAGAAAAAACTCGTGGAAATGTAACGATTTGAAATTTTGATTTTTGAGTAGAATTAAAAAGTTGGTGTCAATCAATTTTTCCAGCTGTATCGAGAGTTATTTTTGAATAATGAGAAACTCGTTAAATGTACGATCGACGTTACGAAAAATGTGTACAGCTCGCGTTGACGTCACGACAGCTTCGAATGACAAAAGAGAATCTTCACGATCGAGTCTTCCATCATCTGGCCAAACAAGGTCATTGCTCTTCTACCCTTTAATTAATCGCACATGATCGACGTGCACGGACTCAAGGTCATGGCCCATTAGCAGCATCGAATATGAAAATCATTTTCTTCATTTCATTTCCCTCCAAGTTCTCGAAAGATTAAATTCTCGTGATGAAACCGAGATAAAGGAAGAATCGACGCGATGATTTTTCATTCCATGCTGCTCGTGGAGATTCGATGATTGTTTCACTGTTTGGAATGACGTTGGTTTCTGATCTTCGAGACTTCGTTCAACGAGAGCTTCAAAAATTTTCGTCCTCGCCTACTCTCATGTTCGTCACATTGAAATGATTGAATAATAATAAATAAAAAAACAAAAAAATCAAGAAAAAACAAACAATAACCAACACGTGTTTAATTCATTCAACGCCACCACACCCTTCCCCGCTTTCAGGAAGCAGCTTACTAGCACGGACGTTTTGAGCAGATTTGATAATTGACCCGAAGAGAAAAAAGTTGAAAAATTGCGAAGTAAAACAAGAAAACATGACGAAATTCAAGGTTTTTCAAATAATTATTCGTCTCCCATGGAATTACATGCAATTCTCTTCGCTCAATTCACAAATTTTTGTACTCTAGAGTCTTTTTACTAACTCCGAAGCCAGGGCTTCTCGAGACATTTCCATTAGCCGGGATCGAGCAGATCGCGAGCTAAAAGAAAAGAAAATGAACAAAATTCGAGCAAAAGTTTATAACGAAAGTCAAAGAGTAAGGAATTTATTCGTGAGGCGGTGGAAATGAAATGGTCGATCCCTGCCGATGGCAATCGTCATCGACGGTGCGTCAAGGGTGTCTGTCATGTTTTTTGTATAACTGCTTTATTTATTTTTCTGTTTTTTTTTTTTTTTTTCTCATTTCGAGGTAGCACGATAACGTTAATGAATAAACTATTTCGCCTGGATTATTATTCATTTATTTTCTTACAATTAGAGGGAGTACTTTCGAGCTTTCTTGGCAATATTCATTATTACCAAACAAATTTGTAGAACGATAAAAAAAAAATGAGCAAATCGATAAATTATGTGAAAAGTTAGCAACAACGATGAATAAGCTTTCGTGAGGAATAATTAACGCCTTCTCATTAATCGTGAAAGTACTTCCTGGCCATTCGAAGTATCGAGTATACCTCCTTTTGTGCCTGGTTCTGTTTGAGTCATACACACCAAAATTTCGAGTATATAATTTTTAGAAAAGCCAAAGAAACAAACAAACGTTAAACAGAATAATTTTTTATTTAATCATTGGTACATTGTCGCGTTGGTCGCGGGGGTGATTTTTTGCGGCGTGGATGCTTGCAGCTGGTGATTGGTACGGGACAAGTGTTAAGGGGCACAACACGAGCGCTACCGGAAGTAACCTCGGATTTGATCGCCGAGTCGCAATCCCAACTTCTCATCTCATGGCCGATTATCGTCGACTTTCCTGTCCAAGCTGCGGACGAAGTTACAAATATCGCGGTGGTTTGCTCAGACACATTGCCGAATGTTTCACCGACGATGACGATGTGATGCTCGATGCAGGAGGATCGGCAAATACCAATAGACCGATCACCGTCAAGGACATTCGAGT
Organism: Hyposoter dolosus; assembly: GCA_963921915.1. NCBI lineage: Eukaryota > Metazoa > Arthropoda > Insecta > Hymenoptera > Ichneumonidae > Hyposoter > Hyposoter dolosus. The sequence continues at coordinate 4,734,918 of OY998133.1, forward strand.
TCTTTACAAATTTTGGAATAAATAGATCGAATCGTATTTGCAAAAAAAAAAAAAAAAAAAAAAAAAACAATGAAAATTATAATAAAATGACAAGCATCACTTGTATTAAAAAATATTCAATTCCTTTTACTATATAGATCGATGCGAGATTGCAGCTTACAATAAACGAGTTAACGCAAGTTTTTTGAAAAAATATTATGTTCCATTTTTCTTCCATTTTCATATCCAACCAAAGTTTTCGGAAAAGCAATTTTTTTTCTTCTCATTTTGCGAGTTGATCTATCGAAATATCCGACCATTTTTTTTTCATTCCATCAACAGTCACATTTTCAGGTCAATTTATTTATTCGATAATCAAAGACGTCGACAGGCTAGAGAGAATAGAAACGCTTGAACCAAATTTCATTACCAGAATCATTAGAATTCTGAACTCTAATAAAAAAAATAAATAAAAAAATTCTTTGTTCAGGGAACGTGAAAAAATTCGTAAATGGTGCTCAATTCTGTTATCGCTATAAATAGAAAGCAAAACACATGTTCGAAAAATTGAATTTAACAACAAAAGCGACATCGAGAACGATTGAATGCTTAACAACAATTGGGGTATTTTTAGTGTCCACGTCCTTTAGTGAATGAATGAATTAATCATAAAAAGTCACTGCAGAAATATGTCAAGGGATCGTTCGCGACATTTTTCGTTGAATATATGCTGAATGTGTATTTTGGGTGTAATAATATTTAAGGAGGTATTATTGTCTTTCGAACGTTGGGATGTCTCGAAGTATACCGTGTAAAATTTATCCTGAGAAAAAAATTGAAAAGAAATTTGCAATGAGGATAATAATGTTATAATAATATTAATAATGATAATAATTTTTGGGACAGCATGTAAATAACCGCCTGTAAAGCGAGGGATTTCGCACAAGTATAGTTTCTCGAGACTCGAAAATAAAATGAAACAGAAAAAATATTGTAATGAGAAAAAAAAAAAATTAGGCCTTTCGGCTTACGCTGTTCTCTCTGATTTATCGAGTTGAGGTCTCGAGATGAAGATTCGTGCGAGGTCGATTACGCGATTTAGCAATTTGTCTTGACGCTTTCGAGCTTCAATTAAAAATTAAAAAAAAAAATGGAACGAAAGAGAAGAATCGATAAAAGTTGGCACTCTTTTTTTTTTGGAATAAAAAATCCCTCGCAATCGCGCTTTGTGTCAAATGGAATTTTACATTAACGTGGTTTTTCGAGGATTTGTCATTACATTTGTTTCTTGTATCAACTTTATAGTGCCCTCGGTTCAAGGGCGTTTCTTCGGAGGCCAAAACACCCCGAGGGCCACACGTGTGTAAAAAAATTTTCCTCCCTGTATGTTCGCAGCTAGTCCAGCTTTGGATTGCGAGGCTTCGTCGGCTGGTTTGAGGTTTCGTTGTGTCATGTGTGGACGTGGATACAGATCACGATCTTCCTTGACACGCCACTCGAGATACGAGTGCGGCGGGCTTGGCTCACGTTACACATTCACCTGCACTCTCTGCGGCAAATATTTCTGTCGTCCGGATCATCTCAAGCAGCATATTCTCAACATACACGGTGCAACTCGTCAAATTGCATCCAAACTCGATCCGACGTTGACAATTAAAAAAGAATCTCTCGATTGAACAATTACTCCTCAAAGTTTTACTCCAAGATAAAACAAAGTACTCATTCGTTTAATTTTCTCGGGATAATCACGATAACGAGTGACGTATGAAAAAGCTTCGCCTCAATTTTCAATCGATTTACCAAAAATTAACTTCGTCAATACGTTCAATGACTTCGGTTTCCTTTTCCATTACTTGGTCGCGTTCTGTCGCTCTTGTCTTCCTGCAGCATTGGCAATCGAATCGTCAATCAATTACAAAAATGCGACGTTTAAATGAAAAATTTAGCCAATTTGAGCAAAAAAAAAAAAAAAATACAGAAAAACCAAACAATCGAAAATTTCCTATGCTTCTCAATACTCTGATTCACTTTGTTATAAATATTAATAATCATCGTCAATTATCTTTCCTTCCATCTTTTCGGGGAACGTCGACGAGTCATTGATTCTTAAACGCAACAAACAAACGTGTCTTTAACTATCGAGGAAATATACTGCCAAAAATAAAGGAAATGAATAACGAGTTGATGCGAATACCAAAGGAATTCCTATGTGTTAGTATAAAATACGTAAATTTAATATTTCATAAATTTATATAGCCTGTTGAGCAAAGAATTGCCAAAATATTGAATTGTTTATTCGATTTACGATCGTTGTTGAATTTGTATTTTTTGCGGGTGTACAATATACATTGTTTATCAAAAATCTATAATATCTGTATAGTTTGTATAAATTTTATATCACGTTGACTCGAAAATAAAAGAATATTGTTAATAAATAATTCTCGCATAACTGTATTCTTGACTTAATAAACAGAATCGCTCCAAAAAAATGGCCTTCGGACAACGAGTTTTCTTTACCCCAAATCCACGATCCATGATGCAAGGAAAGTAGTTGGGATATTATTGGTTTATTATTATTTCTCGTTTTTCGTCGTTTTCGGGATCGATGGTCCACCGTTTCTTCGTTATTCGCTCTTTATCATGTTTTTTTTTTTTTCTTTTTGTCAACCTCTCAACGATGGTACAGAGTTTACGGTCGATGTCAGTTGATAAAGACATCTCTGCGAAGATGCTACGATTTTTCTTACAGTCTCGTTTGCAGCATTCGACTGACAAGATTTCTTTTTTCTTTTCTCGTTTCAGGGAGCTCGCAAGACAAGTATCGTTTGTCAATCGGTGGTCATCGTTGTACGGATTGCGGCAAGGTTTACAAAAATTGGTCTACTTTGTGTAGGCACGTGAAATACGGATGCGGCAAACTCAAATGCGTTTGCCCTTATTGCGGTAAATTTTACGCGCGAATGGATATTCTCACCGAACACATCACGAGGATGCACTCCGCAACTTTTTCTTGAACATCTCTTCGCTCGAATTTTCTGCTTTTTTTTTTTTTTCGCTCGTACTGATCAACTATTACGACCAGCGTCCGATTAATTTTTATTGCGTTATTTAAAGACCCGACAGAGTCTGTATTTTCGAGTATTATAAATTGTGTATCGTTACTTTATTGTTTTCTTTCACAATTCCGCGAAGGCAGTTTTATATTTAAGACTTAATTTTACAATATTCAACTTTTATTTCCTTCCCAATAAATATGATTTTCCGCATTGAACGAATCAATTTTTATTAATAAAAAATAATATTTAAAAATCATTTGAAAGCGTTGAGATAAATAACACAAAACGATGACGTTTGATTCCATTTGAAGGATATTTGGGCTTCTGTTGGAATAGAAAAAAATTGTGTCGACTCAACGAATTCTTTTGGCGTCGGTTCGACAAGTAAGTGAAACGAAATGATGGCGAACCCGGGTCATTTAGGAAACCAATGCTCGTACAGCATTCGGTTCAGATAAAAAATATTTTTTCGAGGAAGGAAAAAAGATTGGAAAATAATAAAATCGTAAACATTGTAAAGCGCATGATTCTGAACTTTGTGACGGAAAAAGGAAGGAAACATCCCAGCTGGGTTGATCAAAGTTCGGAATAACAAAAAAACAAACGCTTGAATGTATTTTTCTTTTCGTCAAATTCTTCATTTTGAGCTTTTAGAAAAAAGGATTTTAACGATGAATCGCCAAAACGATGTTTCAGAATTCGCAATGTGTCAAGCTGTGGCTGGAGGTTCGAACGATTCCCGACGTCGTCACACCTGTCGATATTGCCTGAAAACGTTCATGCAAATGGGTCATCTACGCAGCCACGTAGATACCTCGTGTTACTGGAATCCGCACTCGAGATGTCATCGATTACCAAAGACTCGTCCTCACGCGTGTTCTCAATGCGGCTCGAGTTACACCAAACGCTCTCATCTTATTTACCACATACGTCACGAGTGCGGAAGAACTCTCAAGTGTTTTCGTTGCGAAAAAACTTTCCTGCACGGCAGCAGCTTGAGAAGGCATCAACTGAGATGTCCCGTAGTAGCGACATAATCGAGAACTCTCGACGACAATGTTTCAATCGATTGAAATATGTGAACACTTGAAAATTTCAGGAAAAAAAAGAGGAAAAATATGAAAAATATGAGCCAAATGAAATTTTTCGCTATTTCGAATATTTTGAAAAATGTATCATCCACGTTCTTGCCACCGAAAGCAATTTATTGACGGCCAACCCTTGAGAAAACAATTAAAAATGCACAAACGTTACTCCTTTATTGATTCTCATAATTTTTAGTATCTCCTAAAAATAGTTTTTGCTGCACGTTTTGCTCTTCTCACTTTAACTTTCGTGGTTGCAGGTTCGAGGATAATGAGGGATCGTTCTACCGGAATAATCACTTGCTTTGCGGATAACTCCGTCAGTCTTCTCGAAAATAACACCAGACCGAGACGCACATTCGCTTGTGGCAATTGCGACGTTAGTTTCGGGACGAAAGCCTCCCTCACTTATCACATGAGACACAATTGTGGCAAAATCAGAAAATGCGTTTATTGTGGGAGCACTTACAAGAGACTGCAGGATATGAAACTGCATTTTCGACGTCTGCATCATTCGCTTCCCTTCCAAGTTACTATGTATTCCAGTTCTGATCGTCTCACTAATTTGAACTACATGGAATAATCAGTAGTTGATTTTCTGTCCCTACAAAATCTTCATTTTATTCGCAGTCTCGACGTCTCGGCATTGACACGATCGTAATTCGTGTATCAATCATGCAATCTTTTTTTTGTCTGTTTCGGATTTACTCCTCGATAACTTTATTTTTATTCATTTATACATTAAAAACAATTTTACAAAATCAACGAGAGTATTGATGAGCAAATTTTTCATTCCTACATGCCGATCTTCGATTCAACTTTTTCGTGTACAAGTTTTTATTCCAAAACGACTCGATGATATGCAAGAATTTATAGTCGAGCGAAAAAGCCACAAAATTGACTGTTTTAAATTTTGTGGAGAGTATCCAAAGGCCATGGAGATTGGGAATGGCGCCATTCGTTCTCAAATTTTTCGCAATTACGAAGGAAAAAGGTAATTGATTCTCTTTTCTGCATTTCGAGCTAGTCGATCAGTATTTTTTTCTGGACAAATTGACATTTCCGAATGAGAATGGAAGGGACAATTATTTAACTCTGGCATTTTGACAGAAGCATTTCTTGAGGCAGAGAAAAGCTTCATATTGGTTTTTTTTCTTCATGTTTCAGGAACGAGACAAATTGTAAGTCGTCGACATCCAGCAGGGATCGTCGGCGCCGAAATGACAAGCGGACGTGGTTTTACACAGCCGCGATATTTTTATTCGAGATTCGATATTAATCGGGGAACGAGAAGACAAATGACGAGAATCCGGACGGATTCTCATCAGCATACGATTGCTGGGACGTTTGCCTCCCCATCGACGTCACAGCATGCAGCAGCGAGAATTCAACTGCAAGAAGCTTCCACGAGTGGTCAAAAGTTTCATTGTCCTCGTTGCAATCGTGGATACAAGAGAATTTCGGACATGAAGAGTCATTATCACTTTCAATGCGGCAAGGAGCCTCGTTACCAATGTCCTTACTGCACAAAAAAGGCCAAATTTTCATCGAACATGTATGTCCATGTTCGCAAAATGCACAAGGACGAGAAGCTTCTCATAATCGATTTGAACAAATCAATTTCAGGGAAGCGATACGTTTCTTGAAATAAAAAAAAAAAACACAATGTCAAGATAAAACTGTGAAACGAAATTAAACACGGCCAAAAATTTGGTTGACGATCCGAATAATAAAGAAAAAAAACTTCGCTAGCTCTAGTTCTATGAGACATTTAGTGGGATCGTGATATTCAATGTCATCGACTACCCACGAGACTTTTACTTTTTAGTAATTAACCAAACGGTCTTCGAGAATCTCGGGCACAAAAAAGTTCGGGAAACACGTAGCTTAATCCCCAAATCTCGGGCTAGCAAACCTGCCTGACTAACGTGTGACAATTTAACGAAAAAAAAAAACGAATAAACGAATAATTGCGATTGTTCGGTAGGAAACTGATAAATTTGTTTGATTTTTCAGAATACGTATATGACACCATTGACAGGAGCACAAGGAGCTTCGATGTGAATCCGAGAATCGGGCTCTCCAAAGGATTTCCGTGTGCCGACTGCTCGAGCGTCTTCAAACAGAGGAAAAGCCTCGTCTATCACGTGAAATTCCAGTGCGGAAAGCCACCGAGATTCAAATGTCCTTATTGCACGAGAAAAGCCAAATCTTCGTCCAACATGTATGCTCACGTTCGTAAATGCCACCAGAGCGAAGAGTTTTGCATAATCGATTTGTTCAACAAAACGATGAAGAGGAACGGTGCTCCGCATGTGCAGGCAAAGAATCGAATTAGAAAACCGAAACACGCAATCGCCGGAAAAAACTGAACATTTACTAGAAGGAATAATGGATTTATCGATAGTTGTACGCACCATTTTGTGTAAATCTGAAATCTCGAATCGACTAATTCGACTTAATATTTCTTATTAATAAAAATTATCCTCAAGCAACTTGCACTAAAAAAATTCGGAATGAATTAACTCAAACCCCCAAATTTCCGGTCAGAAAACCTTTCTGACAAAGTGTAACAATTTAATGCAAAAAAAAAAAAAAAAAAAAAAAAAACAAATAAATGAATAATTGCGATTTCTTACTAGGCAACTGACAAATTTGTTCGATTTTTCAGAATACGTAAATGACACGATTGACAGGAGTACAAGGAGCCTCGATGTGAAACCGAGAATCACCCTCTCCAAAAGATTCCCGTGTCCCAACTGCTCGAGTGTCTTCAAACAGAGCAAAAGTCTCTCGTACCACGTGAGATTCCAGTGCGGAAAGCCACCGAGATTCAAATGTCCTTATTGCACGAGAAAAGCTAAATCTTCGTCCAACATGTATAGGCACGTTCGTAAATGCCACCAGGGCGAAGAGTTTTGCATAATCGATTTGTTGAGTGAAGCTACGAAGGCGAATAGTTCACCGCCTGTGCCGGTAAAGGAACGAAATAAAAAGCCAAAACAAAAACAAACGGAAACGCGTTCTCGACGAAAAAAACACTGAAAATTGACGAGAGGGAATGATGGATTTATCGATAGCTCTAGTTGTACGCGCCATTTTTTCTAATATCGATTATACGAATCGACTAATTCGACCTAAGATTTGTTATTAATAAAAATCGTCCTCAAGGAACTCGGACGAAAAAAGTTCCGGACAAATGTAGTCAAACCCCCAATCTTGTGGCTAGAAAACCTGCCTGACTAACGTGTGATAATTTTATTTAAATAATTGTAAAAGCAGATAGAAAGCAAATAAAGAATCGAGATTGTTCGATAGAACAAACTGACAATATCGTTTAATTTTTCAGGATACGAAAGTTACCCGATTAATGGAACCAGAAGGAGCTTCAATATCAAATCCATAAGTCCGCTCATGAGAAGATACCCATGTACCAACTGCTCGAGCGTGTTCAAGCAAAGAAGAAGTCTCGTAACTCATGTGAGATACGAGTGCGGTCAACCACCCAGATTCAAATGTCCTTACTGCGACATGGTGTCCAAGAAGTCCTCGAACGTCACCAAACACATACGAAGAAAGCACTACGGAAAAGTTCCTTACATCCAAAATATATACGATCCGAATTATGTAGCGGCTTAGAATTCTTTTCGTATTTCCATCGGATCGCGATGCTACGAATATTATTTCGAAATTATTGTAATATTTTCTTTAAATTGAAAATAAAAATACACAAGGCCCATTATCGTGACCTTGAATCGAACTCTGTGTTGAAGAAAATTTCAAAGTTGTTGACTTGGCGAAAAAAAAAATAAATAAAAATGAGGATTTTTTTTTGAAATATTCATTTCCGACAAAAAAGTAGCGAGCAATTTCACTAGTTGAAATTTTTCCCTATCTCACGGTGTCATTCTTGAGCATCGGTGTTCTCACACGTAATTAGGAATCACTCGAATATTTGTCAATGTGATAACACAGCCTTCCAAGGACAAAGCACACTGGTTATTATATTTTTTCATTCGCAGATTACATGGCGCTCAGGCTACGCGACAAACGTCAAAGAAACAAGATATATCCATGTCCAAGTTGCAAAAGCTCGTACAGCCGGAAACCCGACCTCACTAAACATCGGATGTACGAGTGTGGACAGTCGCCGAGGTTCAAGTGTCCCTATTGCGATTTACGCTCGAAGAAGACGTCCAACGTCAACAAACACATTCGGAGAAAACACAAGGGCTGTCCCGTTTACGCTCTGGACATATTTGCATTGGCTCGCTAAGCAGTGTACTTTTTCTTTCGACTAACGAAAACAAAAGAAAAGAAAATGCAACGGAAAGGATTAAATTTTTTAAAAACAAAATATTGCACCGATTAATAATGGTATTGAATTTTTTTCTGCGATAATAAACGATACTGTTTCGACTCAAGACTAACATTACAAAAAAAATTATTGACAGAAAAACCAAACTTTATAGTAAAACTTAAAGATTTCTTCTATTAAAAATCCATTTTGTATTTTTTTGTTTGCCAGATATTTTCACGGACCTTTTAATGATGAAGCAGTATCGTCAACGCGAGCGAAAATATCCATGTCCAGGATGCAACAGCGTGTACAATCTCAAGGGCACTCTAACCAGACATCAGATGTACGAGTGTGGCCAACTCCCAAGATTCAAGTGTCCTTACTGCCACTATCGAGCTAAACAAAAATCCAACACGCGTTCACACATAAGAAGTCGTCATCCTAACCAAACGATATGCGTTATCGATGTCGCGCTGGGATCTTGGGAAGAATTCAGCAGGGCAGATTACAAAAACATCAAAATCGACTAATTCTCCAAATTGAGAAATTTTATAGAACAAAGAGTGAAAGTGTCGAATTAAGAAAAACCCAATTTTGCTCGAAATTACCGAAAGCATGGACCAAATTTCACCATCACGCAGGCAACGTCACATTTATTTTTTCATCCTTTTACCCACCATCACGCTGTACAAATTGACATCACGTTTTTTTTTGCATCATTTTTCTTGCAAATGTTATTTTCACATTTTATTCTGAAATTATTTTATTTTCTACATCGCGCCGATGTAATTTTCAAATTTTACGAACGTCCTACATCCTCGTTTTTTACGAATCCCAAATATTCGGTCTCGACATTATTTTATGGGATTCCCGTCCATGTTTTAATCCACAAAATTATGTATTTAAATTCTAATAAAGAGAAGCGTGTGTAGAAAAGTTGCTCACTTCGTTTTACGCATTATTATCGATCCTCAAAAGTGAAACACGGAGACAGCTGTTGAAGTGGGTTTCACGATATTTCGCAGCAACACGAGTGACTCGCAGGCTCATCGAGTCATGAGCCATCGAACGACTGGTGTTTTAAATAATATGCATGCTTTAACGATGTGTTGAAAAAAAAAACCTCATAACTTATCATAAGTGTAAGCTCGTTACCAAAAAAAAAAAAAAAAATAGAAAAAAGAAAAAAAGAAACCAAAGAGCAAAATGTATTTTCGTAATTTTTTCTCTAAGGAAAATTTTTTAACGCATCAACGAGCCAATTATCTTTGCATTTACTTTTTTTGCTCTGTTCTTTTTGTTTGCAGGTTCAACGTTTGCGACAGAGTCTTATTACAAATACTCGCACAATCGAGAAGGAATCTTTTTTCCCGTTAATAATCCGGTCGAGACTGTTCGATACAGCTGCGTCAGTTGCCCAAGTACATTTAACAGAATCAAGAATTTGAATTATCACATGAAACACGAATGCGGCAATTTTCCAAGATACGGTTGTCCGTACTGTGTTTTTCGAGCGAAACAATTGTCCAATACCCGGAGCCACGTACGACGAAAGCATGCTGGACGACGTATCTTTACTCTGGATCTCAAGAAATAAGGTTACACGAGTATACCGTTGCTTGTATCATTGATGTATTGAATTTAATATTTTTCAATAAAAAGTCAATGGCACTGCATCATTGATTGATTGAGATTGATCCCGAACGAGGAAAAAATGGATTTAATGAAATTTCAGTTTCCCAATCGTTATTTTAGTGCTTAGGCATTTCCTTTGGATTGCACGTGCAATATTTATTTTCGAAAAACCAATGACGAGCCGCCTCGGTGGCTGATTAAGCAATTAATCATTTTTGTATTAATTCTGCGCGTGATTTTTTTTATGATTCCAGAAGAATTTCTCGGCTACGAAGCTCCTGCCAATCTTCAGATCAACCGGACTCGCCAGCGGAGAAAAGTTATCAACGGCTTCAAAGACCCAGGTGCTTCGAAATTTCCTTGCAACAATTGCAACAGCGTTTTCAGCCGAAAACACAATCTTCGTTATCACGTGAAATTCGAGTGTGGACAACAGCCCAGATTCAATTGTCCTTATTGCTTTCATCGAACGAAACACGCCTCAAATGTTCGTGCTCATGTGCGACGTATTCACCCCGGTCGTCTCGTATATGTCGTCGATGTTTGTCAACCTAATGTTCAATAATCTTTTTCCTGTTCAGTGATGACGAAAATAAATGAAACTCAAACTTTCCGCTCACAGGTCGTCAAGCGTCATTTTATTGTAAAACGAATTAATTCGGTGATGGATTTGTATGGAGAAGACTCGTGTTGTTTGTCCGAATAGAAATTCTCATATTTGTATCGATTCAATGAATTGACAGACAAAAACGATTATTCCATCGAATTTCTGCTCGATCTCACGGTCCTATCGAATCTGCTTTTTTCCAGACTACGTTTACCCGAATCTCCAGCCCGATCCAGCAGTCGGAGTTGCGCTACGTTTCAAGTGTCCTTTCTGTTCGTACAAGAGCAAGTGGAAAGGAAGTGTGTCGAGCCACATCGCGTGGATCCATAAGAACGACAGCAATTACGTTTTGATAAAAAAATAAAAAAAGTTTGAAGTATTTTTTTTTTTTTTTTTTTTCAAGCAATTATTGTCACGCACCAAAATAAATATTTTTCCAGCACCAATTTCCTTCGTTTGTAAATTTTTGTGTGTTCAAATTCGTACCTAATTTCATAAGATTCTTCGAAATGAATAATTTCTTCCATTTGCAATACTTACTCGATCGTGTCTTTGGTAATTTTAGATGCCGGTGTCGCTAAAACCTGGACTGGCAGAACCAGGAAACACGGAGCATCCAAGTACGAGGATTCTCCGGATGCCATTTATCCTTGCCCCAACACAAACTGCACGAGGGCTTTCAGTACCGAAAGAAATTTGATCAAACATCTTCGTTATTACTGCGGAGTCGAACCGCGCTTCATGTGCCCCTACTGCAAATATCGTTGCAAGGTCAAAGCCGACGTGGCTAAACACGTTCGTCGGAGGCACGGCGAATCGGAGGTCTTCGTTCTCGACGTACCGAAACCCTGAAGTCCTATACGAATCGAGATAAAGTCGCTCACCATTGATAAATAAATTCAAACAGAAAAAAAGCATCGAGGCTCGTCGTCTTTCACAAATTTCCTCGCCATTTTTCAAGCCAGAAAATAATCTCCGATTAAATGTGCTTGATTTCTTCAAAGTCTATTCATGCCATAAATTGATTACAAAAAAAAAAAAAATCTCTAGAACTTCGGACGGTACTAAAAAATTTTAAATTAATAAATTAATTTTTTTTTTCTAATTCTGTGTTTTTATTTTCTGTGAATCTCGTTGTAATCTTTCCAGTGAACGAGCTTGGAGGGAAAAAAACGTTTGCAAGCCTCGATTTGTGGCGAAAGTCTCGGAAAGGAGAAAAAAGCATTTTGCCTTGCGACCTTGGAAGCCTTGTTTGTCGGCATGTTTAACCAAAAATTAAACATTTCCTGCATCTCCAATTGTTTCTTTTTTTATCGCAATGGTTTTTTTTTATTTTGCAGATATTACACCGTACCCCACGGATAATGGATTGAGATTCTTTTGCACGAACGACGGTTGCTCGAGGAACTTCAGTTGTAAGTGGAATCTCACGAGCCATCTAAAATACGAGTGTGGTCTTGGGCCTCGTTTCCAGTGTCCCTACTGCGAATATTGCTGCAAAATCAAGTCCAACGGGATGAGGCACGTTAGAAGCAAACATAAGAATCAAGCGGCTTACATCGTTGATCTGTGCGAAGAAAATTCTTGAATTTCACGTCCTGCGTCGAAAAATCTTTCCAATTCACGCTCATCCGGAGGAAATTCACCGAGTTCCTCAAATATTTATAATACATTCTCTATTCATTCCCAAATAAATAATTGTCAAAAATTCAAACCAGCCCCTCGATCCAAGGCAAATAATTCCGTTTCGGATATACGAATCGATCAATTTTCTCTTCACTTTCATTTTTCTCCTCGTTACTAATTTTACGCCTTTCTTCTTTTCAGCGTTTCTTCGACGATCGGTCCGAAGCCAAAAAATAGAAGATTCTGTCCTCGATCAAAGACCCTTGGAAAGATATGACGATATTTATTAATATTAAGAGCACAATTATTTCTTACAAGTTGTTTTGCTGAATCTTCGATTTGATGAAAAGTTTTATACATTTTGCGATTTTCGTACGATTGTCATCGATTTAAGTTTGGTTGAAAATTCGTTGCGAATTTTGCCGAGTGAATAAATTCAAAATCACCTTCGAAATGTAATCTAAATGAAATCGTTTGAACGTGTTTAATCTGTGAACCTAAATTGCTCACAGAAGTGAATTCATCTAAAGGCTCTGACTCGAGTCACCACAATAATTTGTATTTACCTCGATGTTTAAGTTTCAGCTTTAGTCGCCTGGCTGATACTTGAGAGAAAAACGAAGGTCGTTGCAGACGGGCTGGGAAGTTGGTGTATTTTAGAACATCCGGCAAAAAAAAAAAAAAAAAAAAAAAAAAGAAAAAGATTGCGAATGAAGAAAAGAGAATGATTGAAGAAAACTCAATCGCGCGTCCGAATCTGAGCTTGAGTTTCGTTGATGCCTTTCGGGTCGAGAAAGTTACCCCTTAACCAGATGTTCCCATCGCATGAAAATCCCGGCACAGTAACAGAGAGTCAAGGGCGAAAAAAAAAAAGAGAAATGACATCGCTCCGGACTTTGATCCTTAATCTCAAAAAAGAAAAAGAGTAAAAAAACGTTTTTCTAAGCATCAAAGTTGCCTTGAATGTAATTCTGATCGATGAATAATTTGTTGTATGTTTTACAGGTTCCAAGTTCGGATATATTCCTCACTACGTTGACTTCTGCAGAAGAAAATTCTTTAAGAGGCGCGACGTTCAGTATAACTCGAGCACCGGCAAGTTCCATTGTCCAACGTGCAATAACGGTTACGGGAGGCGAGACACGATGCTGGCACATTATCGATACGAATGCGGAAAAGCTCCCCGTTACAAATGTCCTTATTGTCCGATGTGCAGTAAGAAAACGTCAAACATATATCAACACGTGAGGACAGTACATCCGAACGAGCCAGTCACCCTCGTCAGATTATATTAATTGTAACAATACCATCAACAAAACGAAAAACATTTTTTCGAATCGTCGTTAACTCGATTGTTTGTAGATAAGACAATTTTTTAAATTATTTTTTCATCAATTTTTCTTTTTTTTTTTTTCTTTCTCAAGCACATCCCCTCTGACCTTTGAATAAAAAAAAAAAAAAACGAAAAATAACAGAAAAATCGTCCGTTTTGAAACGTTGGCTTGTTTTTCGCAGATCCTATTGTATTTCCGGTCTCGACTTAATCAATCTCTGGTTCTCACTCACGATGAAAATTTTTTTTCTTCCATTGCTTACAGAATTTTGGCGATATTCACAATCGCGACTACTTCGAGCAAAGCCGAGTCTCAACGAGAAATCCGAACATCTCAATCGACCGACTACTCCGAAATTTAGGTGCCCAAAGTGCGACAAGGTCTTCTCACAGAATTACTCCATGTATCGCCATTATAGATACGAGTGCGACACCATGCCACGTTATCAGTGCCCTTATTGCTCCCACATTAGCAAATGGACTCATGCTATCTACAATCACGTAAGGAAACTCCATCCGGGCAGTCAAGTTACCGTTAACAGACTGTATTGAAACAAAAATTTCCACTATTTATAGCAATATATTGTTCGAGCTTCCAACTCGCAACATCACTTGATTTTTTTCCCCTGTATCCGCCTGGCAATTGCAATAAAGAAGAAATCCCGGTGGACTCGATAATTAGTGAACAAAATGTCTTGCTCAATCGTTCCGACGTCGTCATTATTTTTTATTGTGCAAAAATAACTTTTCACTTCTTATTCCAGGCGGTCCGTCCACACGGAATGTTCATGTGTGTCCGCGTGTACACGAAAAAAATGTACATAGGAAGTGTTCACATCGAAACCGCTCTCGAGCGTCCTTAAGTTCTGCACGTCGATGAATTTAGGCTTTGAAAGAAAAATGATGAATTTCAGGCTCGACGAAGTGGAATCTGCATTGATCGTTTATTTTTAATACGTTTTTTTTTTCTTTTTTTTTTTTAATCGCATGTGGTGCTTTGTGTTTATGTTCATTATACTCGTACAATTTACATCCGTATCGATTCGTATTCCACACGCATTTATTTTTTTACGACGTTTCGCGTTGGAAAATTTTCAAGAGACTATTTTCAATGATTCGGGGTTTTTTTTTTTAACTCAATTTTTCGATTCAAGAGGCAAAAGCGAATCCTTGGTGCATAAAAGAAATGCTGGTTTAAGGCTCATTATGCGCTTATTGCAAATCACCTTGTTACTCGCGAGGAGAGTAAAATGAGGAAAAGTGATAACGCCGAATAAATCGTCATCGTCATTTCCTCAAGTCTGTATTTCTTGTTTTTTTTCTCGACCACATCGATTCGAGGATTTCTGGCAATCGTTGTCTTCATTCGTCTAACTATTTTCGTACATTTTTTCCAGGTGGATACTCGAGTAACGCAGACGGATGGTTCCCTTGCCCAAGGTGTACTCACAGCTTCCTTTCGAAGGACGGACTGTTACGACACTTCAGGTCTCATTGTAATGTTCACGAAACTCGTTTTCGGTGTACCTACTGCGACTACGGCTCCAAGTACAGCTCGAACGTCTACAAACACGTCAGACGGGTACACAAGCAGATGCCTTGTTTCAAACCGGATAGAATTTATCTTCATTAGCAATATTCCTGGTATGAATGCTATTAATTGAGTGGAAACGCCATATTATCAACAAATCGTTATTTCAACGCTGTCAACACGGAAGATTACGAAGATATTGACTGAAAAAATGAGGAAGGGTCGTTTCAATTGTACATACAACCTCAAACTTGTTTTCGTTTCTTAATGCCAATAAAACAGAGTTGAACAACATAGTCTACGAATAAACATAAATAATCTCACGAAGACTCCAGTCAGATTTTTGTTGCAATCGATTTTTACCAAGACGAATAGAAAATTTTTGTAAATAAAGGAGAAAAAGGTTGGCGGCTGTGATGCGAATCTGATTTTCGTCTCTCGACAGGAGAGAGCTCATTGCTTGTTCTGTCTAATTCCGCTTTTATTTATTTAATCACACAATACACGTTCGTGTCAAAAATTAAAAGTTGGCGAAAATTCATACAATCACGTTCGTTCGTTTGGCGCAATAATCAACGGAACTTGCAAGAATCTCGCGTTGCTTGGCAAGCCTTTTATCGAATCGAGTCATCATCATCCTGAAGATACCATTTAAAATGACCACTGAAGATAGCAACACTCCAAGATCTCTTACTCTCCAACGTTGTTGCACCTTTCAGAGAATTATTATCGAAAAAAATGCAACGCGCGTCTTTTCTCTTGTTTCTCGAGCTGTGCTCCGAGATGAAGGACGCGCGCAAACTTGCGCCAATAAATAACCGAGACAATCTTGGAATTTTCAGCTCTTTCAACTCCCAACAAGCAACAACAGCTGATACAACAATCCTCGGATAGATCGAAGAAGCAATTCTTCTGTCCACGATGTAGTAGCGGATTTACCATGGAATCCAATATGATGACGCACTACCGTCATCTCTGCGGACACGAGCCCAGATTCGGATGTCCGTACTGCGACAAAAGGGACAAGAAAGCTTACAACATTTACAGACACATCGCCCGATGGCATCCGGGTCTCAAGAATTACACTCTCAAACTTCACTGAGTTGCATGTAAGAATGTGCTCGAACGTAACAATAAACTACGTCGTTCGGGTTTTTATTATTTCATTATTTTTTATGTTTCCTCTTACGTACGAGTTGGATTATGTAAAAGAAAACAGCAGCGAGTGAATGTGTGAAAAAACATAGTTGACGATGATGCGCTCGTGCGAAAAAATTGTAAAATCAAACAGACTCGCTTTTTTTATTTTGTGGATTCGTAAAGCAGCAGCAGCAGCAGGAGCCCAATTAATTGTCGATTATTCATGACGCACCTGAATAGATCAAACGTTGTGGTTTGTTGAACAATTGCTAAAAATTAATGGAACTGCGTTCGATTTTATTTTACAGATTTGACGAGTTTTCATGATACTACGATACCAAAGATAACGATAAGAGGAAGTGGCGATGTAACGGGAGAGATTCTCGTTACGAGATATTTATGCCCGAGGTGTTGCAGCTCGTTCAGCAAACGCGCCAATATGCTGTCGCACTACAGGCACGAGTGTGGCCAAGAGCCGAGATTCCAGTGTCCTTATTGTGGAAAGAAGGATCGTAAGTCCTCGAATACGTACAGGCACATACGAAAATATCACGACGGCTGTCGTCTCCACGTCTTCAAGCTTCAGTGATCTCCCTAACCAGCCACGAGTATACGAATTGTACTGTGGTATGCGTGTGTGTTGCATGTCTGTGAGTATGTTTCAACGGTTCGTTGAATAAAGTGAGGAAAATGTTTTCGATGATGATTTCCGACTTCTAAATCAGTTAAACAACCACGAGAATAAAGAATCGTGAACGAGAAGAAAATCAACAGTAGTAAGAAGAGACCAAAAATATAAGACTATTGGATTCCGAGCGTCGAATCTTGTCTTCACTCGGCTCTCTCGTGCCTGCCAGCTCTCTCGAACCGAAATGACATTTTCTTTCTTCGTCGAAATTTACATCGTCATTATATACAGTTTAACTTTTCGAGCCGTCACACTTCAAAGTCACAAACAAACGAGAAACAAAGTTTTATCAACCATAACATCTGAGGCGTAAAAATTTGAAATATTTTTCTTCTTTTGTTACCACTTTGTTCTTATTTTCTTATATTTTTATTTCTTCCTCACTCTCTTATTATCTTTTTCCACCTTTTTGTCGATCTTAATATTTAGATTCCTTTCCCGTTTGTTTTATTCTTCAATGTCATTGCGTAAGTTATTAGCGATCGAGCACGAGCTCCAATTCTTTCTAATCTCGTCGTGTTTCCTGCCCTCAGGTATTGGCCTCCCATACGTGATGGAATTAATGCGGAGCCACATGGATTACTCCGGTAGCGAAGTCAAACGAGAGGATGATCCTTTTTGGCAAACTGGGAGGATGGCCTATCACTGTCCACGATGCAACGCCGGTTACACGTACAAGAAGACACTCAAGACACACATGAAGTATGACTGCGGCAAGGAGCCCAGATTCAAGTGTCCTTACTGCAACAAAAAGGACAAATGCTCCTCGAACATTTACAAACACGTTAGAATGAGACACGATGGACTTCCGGTTATTGTGCACAGAAACTATTGAACAAAAAGTGTTTGTGCAAGCTGCGCTTTCGAAATTTCACTCGTTTATCGTAACGGACTTGCTCTCTCGAAGATGAACGCTTGACTCTTTCCTCTCGTCGGATAAATCGGGTCTATTTTTCACCCGACATCTTTACGCCCGATAACAAACAAATGACAAAGCAAAAAACACACATACAATCTGCGATTTTCGATAACAGAATGATTTTAATAAAGATGAGAGATAACGTGATGTCATAGTTTCAGTATCTCTGTGATATGCGTTCGCGCATACTTGTGTATTTAGTAGTTGTTTCCAAGATTTTTTTGGTTTTTTTTTTTTTCATCTTTGGTATGCAAGAATTATGCATTTGCGACAAGTAACGTCGAGCCTGCCGAGTCCCCGTTCGGAGATGCAGGCTAATCGGAAGAGCAGACGATTTTGCAGGTTTTTACAAATTGCTGGATATCCCAATGCGATTTATTATTTTCATTACATTCATCGTTATCGGTAGTCGTCGCTTTTTCTCTCAAGTCGTCACTCTTAGTCGCTACTCATTCGAATTTTCTTCATCTCCGACTCGGTTGGTCGAATAATTGGTTGTTTACTCGTTATTGCAGTTTGTATATTCTTCTCATCATCGACTTTGAGTTTTTGCGGATTTATTAACATTCTGATCGTTGCTTTCAGCTGTTAATCCCTCCGAATGGTCGTCCGACGTCATTACGAACTACATCTGTCCAAAATGCCACGCTGGCTTTCGAAGAATGTGGGACCTCATTCGACACAGATGCGGACAAACTCCCAGATACGCTTGTCCCTATTGTCACAAGAAAGACAATTCATCCTCCAACGTTTACAGGCACATTAGAAGATGGCACCCTAAATTACCCGTGGGCGTAAACAAAATGTTTTGAACAGCTTCTGACTGTATCCAATAAAATTTTCACCGCATCCGGCACATTTATCGATTTTTCATCGACGATCTCACAATCACGGAACCCGAAACAATTCCCATTGTTGTCTAATATGCATCACGGATACGGAAACAAAAATTTATCATTTTAATTATCAAAATTTATCTATTAAAAATGTATCATTTTAATTTATCATCTTTCGACCATTTTTCTTTACCTGTTTCTCCAGGTTTAAAAATAATTTTTTCGCCCGTATCGCTCGGCTCGGTTCCTTCGATTTCGGTTCTCCCTACCAAGTCTACCAAGTTTTCTTCTCGTAAACTCGTAAACGTTACGTCCGAATGGTACAAAGATTTGAAAAGTAACGAAAACTTGCGCGATCGAAGAAACTCGTAAGATCTTTGTCGTCAAGGTTTCGTAACTTGTATCCAAGAAACAATTCGAGTTTTTTTACATGTATGCATGGAAGTCGTGGAAATGACGAAAAAGCGTAATTGTTTACTTGTGCGAGGAAGTCTAGTCGGGAGTTGATCAGTCATATTCGTTTTCCCATTGTCGATAACTGCATTGAGTATTTCTTTGCTTTTTTTCCTTTTGGTAATTGTTGTAATTTTTGACACATATTGATTGCACTGTTTCAGACACATGGCACGAAGAAACTCAGGAAGAGAATCGTCAGTATAGTGGAATCTCCAGGGGACAGGAATCTAAGTGTGCAAATGGATCATTGAATTACGGATGTCCTCATTGTGGCTATCGTGCCAGCTGGTCATCCAATATTTATAGACACATAAGAAGAAGACACAAGGGTCTGCAAGAAATAGTTGTAAAGATACTCGGGAAAAAACTCGTGTTGGTGTGACTAAATTCTCGTGTGCAGGAAAAGTTGTAAAGGTAGCCGGGAAAAGACTTGTGATAGTGTGAATAAATTCTCGTGTTCGGGCGGCTTTCTGTCCTAGCTCTCTTTCCATGTGATTATTCGTTTGTTTTTCAATTTTAATTGCTCAGGTCTGTGTATAATATTTCGAAGGAGGTATCTAAATGAATTTGTATAATAATTAATCAATCGCTCACAATCGCATGTCATCACTGTTTTAGGAACGCGAGGACGATTGTTGTATGCAACAGGACTCAACCGATGGGACTCGTATTCATCAAACTACGACGACCAACGTGACGAAACGAAAAAATTTGAGTGCGTCAGTTGTTCCCGGCGTTACAGCCAGAAGAAGGGCCTCGTTCAGCACATGAGATACTACTGCGGAAAACCGCCTGGTTTCGCGTGTCCTTATTGCGATTATCGTTCCAACAGCTCCTCCAATACTTACACACATGTTAGAAAAATGCATCCTGCCTACAAGCTCAATGTTGTCAGGCTCTTTGAAGGCCAAATGATCGATTAGTCGTCACGAAGCACGAGCTCGTATGTTCCATTAAAATTTCTATTTGGGAATTCGTCACTCTGCAAAAATCGAGAAAATTTTAAAACACAGCTTCAAAAATCGCTGGTTGAGTTCTACATCATGAAATATTGGATTTTTTATTTGTTACGACAGAAAATGTTTCTTCGAGTTCCTGCCAAAATTACTTCAATATTTATATTTTTAAATAAACTGCCGATGTAAAATATGGAAAGACGAGTTGTGTCGAAAGCACGACGATGTACGTTCTTTGTGTCGTTGAGAGCGTATACGAAGATCCCTGAACCGTGACGACTCATTTTCGAGAAGATACTCCACGTGGATGTTTTTTTTTTTTTGTATTTTCGATTATTCATTTTTTCTTCACTCTGCTGCAAATACGTTTGGGAAATTGAATCTTTCGTAATTTTACGCTCTGCTTCGTCGATATCGGCAGTGGGAGATGGTCTTTCTTTTCATTGCATAGTTGTCGAGGATTTATAGAAGACTGATGCGCCGTCCTCGTGGTTCTTGCGTTTACTGGCGTTAATGAAAATCGATTATCCTTGTTACAGATCGTCGACGAATTTATCGACGCCGACGAGCCAAATGGGGAAGGAACGATCCTTTCGTTGGGAAATACATTGATCATGGATGCGGGCCCAAGCAGTATGAGTGTCTGCAGTGCTCTCGTCGTTGTACCCACAAAAGAGGGATAATCGAGCACATTCGTTACGTTTGTGGAAAACCACCGAGTTTCGGGTGTCCTTATTGTCCGCATCGCACTTATAACTCGTCGAATATGTATGCTCACGTTAAATCAATTCACAAGGGTCGTCAGCCAGCCTCGATTCGTTTGGTCGAGCAAGCATCCATGAAATAAATAGCTTCTCGAAGGCACTAAAAATTCTCCGTTCAATTCATCATTTTAATTGACTTATTGAATCAAAATCAAACTCGGAGCTTCGACCGAGAGGAAGGACGACAAAAAACTCAAAGAAAAAAGACCGTGCGATATTTTTCCCTGCCCACTGTTTTTCACTTCCACGCCAACCATCTTTTATGTTGTTTGTTTTAGATATTTTTATGTTTTTTTGAATTGACAAGCAAATTGATGAGCTCGTTTTGTTCCAGGTGACCGATACAAGGACTACATGGACCCGCAAGGGAATGATATTCGTTTTAGACGTGACCACGGAGGATACCAATGTCTCGAGTGCCATCGTCGTTACTCTAGGAAAGCTCGTATCATAGAACATCTCCGATACGTCTGTGGCCAACAGAGGAATTTCGCTTGTCCATATTGCAATTATCGTAATTATCTCGGATATGAAGTTGCGCGTCATATCAGAAGACAGCACTCGAGGAAACCGGTCGAGGTCCTGTGCTGCAAACCCGCTTAGAAACTTCTCGGCGATTCACCTTTATTTTAAAAATCACGTAATTTTCATTTCCTTTAATCTTTTTCGTATAACGCATGCCTGTTGGTAACTCGAGAAGTTGCTTTAACTATTCCTTTTGTATGTTTCTTTGTCCAATCGCGTTTCACTTTACATAACCGGCGTATAAAAATGTTTATCCCGTTTTTTTCCGAGTTTTCGTCTCTGCGTAAGAATTTTCTTTCGAATCAGGCGGCGGGAGTTACAGCGTTAAATTTTTCTCGACCTCCGGCGGTTATTCCGGTGCAAATATGCCGGATCCGGCCTATTTTAATTTTTTTCGTTACTAAATATATATTCAGAAGCTTTTCGGGAGCTCTGACTTCGTATTCACGTCAGTCCTGCTGCGGAATCGGTTCTCGTTTTAAGTTTAAGGCGATGATCACATATGGATTCGAGAGTGTTTCTCGTGAGAACTTTTACCAAAAATTCTCGCCAATGATGACTCGAGTCAAATCTCCCAAAATGAAAATATTTTCCTGCCAAAATAACTCGTCGCGATAATATGCGAGTTGATTATACTTCGTAATTATTACATTCTCGTCATAGTTTTTAAAATCATCGTTTCGACTTTATACGAAAATTCCATGCATGACCTTGGCCAATGGAATCAGACACGTTGCAATTTTTTCATCGGTCGAAAAATCGATAATTTCAAAGTTCCAGATGCAGAAAAATCGTATCAATGAAACGAAAAGAATTTGTATGCTTTGAAGCTTCGTCTGCCAAATTACTTTACGATTTTTCGTAACCGATGAAAAAACTTTAAGGCGCTCTGATACTTTTTGCCGAGGCTTTGTACGGGATACTATTGACACTTGTGGCATGTGTGTGCGTGTGATGGCGTTTTATGGTGCGATATCATGACGTATGGTGTGCGATGACACGTTATGGGAAGACGAATTGGGCCAGGAATATTTTGCCTGCATCCCGGTGTCATTTTTGATGGGGATATTATATTGAGGGGATACTGATTCGGCTTGGCACTAATATTCGTTGAATTTACGTGATTGAAAAAAATCGCGTGTACCCTGAAAATGTAAATATTTATAAAACGAAATATAAAATTTTTGTCTAAATCGATCAATTGTTTGCAGATTTTTAGCAGTTGATACTGATTCGACAAAAAACATCGCATTTCTTTAACGAAGCTCCGCGTGTAAAAATCATCGACTAATAATCAACGACGTGTCCACAGTTTATTGACATTTGAAGCGTCCATGATTAATAATTCAGCGGAATTAACGATTCGAATGTTAACGAACTCTCAATGTAATTGTTTTAGATTTCGGAGAATTTTGGACGATCGGGCCGGAGACGAGTCGCACTATCGAATTGTATCGAATTCTGTCATGCCGGACTAAAAGGTTTCAATGTCTCAAATGCCTCCATCGATTCTCGAGCAAAGCGAACGCTCTTTATCATAGCCGACACTATTGCGGACAACCACCTCGTTACAAGTGCCCTTACTGCGTCTACCGATCGCGTTACAGGTCTCATGTCACCCGACATGTCAGGCAAAGGCATCCTGAAAATTGAACCCAAACGCCAAGTATCTGAACCATTTTTTTTTTATCGACAAGCAAATATATCATTTTTTTTGTTTTATGTCACTAAGAAGAATTTCGTGTGTTCCATGCAATCAAAATAAAGAAGCCAACTTTACGTCGATATCCATAATTATGTTCAATTATTTTATTTTTAAAGAGTTTTATTTTTAATTATTTATTTATTCAATGTGAAAAAGTGACGTACGTCGAGGCCCAAATGTGTCGATAGAAATGATTTCAATAGTGAACAGTCTGCATGGCTGTTTCCTCTTTTCCCAGTTTCCATATTTCACTAACTCAATCAATCTCTGTTTCAGGCGAAGACGACTGCAATTTTGTTGCGACGGGGTATGGAAATAACTTGATTATTGATGAATCGTTCAACATGAGCATGGACCCACTCGTCGGTCGACATAATATTTTCTTAGATTTCATTTCCAGCTCATCGGATTCTTTCAGGATCGTGATGATTTTCATTTTTCTAAAATATTCGATAAAAACATTTTTTTCCATCGCACAGTGAGTTTATTTGTGAATTCTTCACCGTAATTGAGTTTTACGAATATTAAATATCGTCGGGAAGCAATTGGTAAGGAAAATGCGTGACTCATTATTTCAAAAACGTATCAATCGTTTGAAAAACAATGTGAAATTGTTCGTCAAAACGAAGGCTGACAATATTTTGAAAAATATTATTTCAATATTTTTTTAACAATGAATTTAAGGTTTTTAATTTTTTACTTACACAATCGTATCTGAAGTTTGTCGAAGACGAGAGAAATGATTATTTGGCCGAGACAGGGGCTGCACCTAGTTCGATATTAAGTGCGATCTCGATCGATCGAATTGCCACTGAAATATGTTGAGGCACAATGAAATACAATATATTTCAAATTGTTTCAGCATTCATGAACTGCTTCAATGTTTATTTAAAACAATCGTAGCTTTTATTTTCAAGTTTATCGAATTTTATTCATTTGCTGAATGTAATTCTGACAAATTGCATGTTTCGATTACCACAATGATCGCAATCCCAAACGATCCCAAACGAACAACTTAATTTAGCTCAATCATAGATCAATCTTAAGTTTTTTCTTCCAAGTAAAAAATCAAAAAAGTGAGTCTTGATATTGTAATTGTTTTATCATCATCCTCTTAGTTTCGAATATTTTTGATTGTTTGGTGTCTCGAGGAGCTCGAAGGATTGGAAACAATAACCATCTTCTGATGCTCCCTCGTCGCATTCGTCTCTCTCCGAGACAATAATCCAATCGAAAAAGAAAAAAAAAGACGCAGAAATGGAAATATTTAAAACTGCTGGTTGTTAATTTGTTGCAATTAGTGTTACGGAATGAAGCTCACAAAAAAAAAATCATCGGCTCTGTTGCAGGTCGGCGTATCGACATATTTCACGTTCCAGCGAGCGGAAGAGGCTCCATAGCCGGGATGTATCGATCACACGAGAATAGCCGCAAGAAATTCGAGTGTTTGGGCTGCGCGCGTCGTTTTACTCAGAAGACAACGATCGTCGATCACGTGAGATATTATTGCGGAAAACCACCGGGCTACGCTTGCTCATACTGTCATTTTCGAGCAATGTACTCGTCCAGTGTATACACACACATGAGAAAATCACATTGGGGCTGTGAACCCAAAGTAATTAGGCTGTTCGAGAAAGAAAGAGTTTAATAGACTGATTATCATCATTCCATAACAAATAAAACCATCATTGATATTTTGTACAAACCTCATCCGACCTTTTTGCTGCGTCCAATCCCAAAGAATCCGAGAGTTCCCCCACAACCCTAAGTTTTTATCGAGGACTTCAAATGGACACGAAACGTGCTTTTCAATATTTCAGAATTCGACTGACTTTTTCCTTAATGTTGATTGTTTCAGATCCTCTTGATTTGAAGTTCCTCGTGCCAGTCGATGGACTCAATCAATCCGCCGACGGAATGTACTTTCTTCATCAAGATGGTCGTAAGAGATACGAATGCCTCGGATGCTGTCGACGTTTCAGCCAAAGGACGACCATTGTCGATCACGTTCGTTACTTTTGCGGACGTGCTCCCGGCTACGCTTGTCCTTACTGCGATCAATTAGCCACGTGCTCTTCCAATATTTACAAACACGTCAGACGACTCCATCCCCAAAAGGAGCCGAGAGCTGTTCGACTATTTGTTAAATCATAATTTTCGCTCTCTCTCTCTCTCTCCTCCATCAAACACACGTACACGTTCGCATCGCATCCCCCAGTGAATTGACTTGGAATCTTTTCTTTTATAGTTCAATTACACTGACCCCTCCTTACTAGTCAGATTGAAATTATATTTATCCGACGTCCTGCTACGATCTTCTTCGGATAACGCGAGCCAAACATTTGCCAACTTCGAGCCAAACGTTTCAAGTCCTTGCCCAGCAAAGAGTTGAGTCGTAGATTGACCATTAGTCTTAAGACTTATACGATCATCAGGTGAGACACCAAAACTTTCATCGAACAATGTGGACATTCAGAATTTCCATAGACAATGCCAAACATTGCGAAGAATAAACCATTTTTTTGTACGTCAACTAAAAACAATTTGCAATGCTGAATAACGTTCTCTCGATACCTTGTTCAACTTTTTTTTTTTCCACTTCAAGAACAGTCTCTCGCCGTTTTATCAGAAAAATCTTGAAAATATTTTGACTCATTGACATTGATCGTTGTTCTTCCAGATCCACTTTCCAGGAAAAAGTTGTCCGAGAATTATGAATTCGTCACGTTCGCTATGTTTGAGGCTAGCGACTTGGTTGTGGTTATCTTTGTCGCCATTTCGTAGTATCCCGCTCCTCGAATATATCAAGAAAACACGTGAGACTATTTGATCCTCACAATAGAATAGCGACCGTTCGTCTTGGACGAATTAATATTATCATAGTCTTTGCGGAACAAATTGTTTTCAAAGATTTTCATTGAAGTTTTCCACCGAGACGTATGAGGTGAAAATTGTTACCAGTGATTGATCAACATTTTGCATCTGCCTGTAGTTTCGTTTATATTTTAATTCTCTTTTTTTTTTGTCGCGAAATGACTTTGTCATTCTGTTTGTTACTCGTCGAGTTTCGCGAGTATCGCTCATGTAAATCTCCAACGTTGTTGTTTCAGATGCACTCGACACCAAGTACTTCGGTTCGGACTCTGACCTCGACCCTTCGTCCGGATCTATTCCTTTTCAACAACCTGACAAAAAAAGATTCCAATGCACCAAGTGCTTTCATCGCTTCACCCAAAAGATAACGTGCGTTCGACACATGCGTTACATTTGCGGCAAACCACCGGGTTACGGGTGCCCTTATTGCAATCATGCTGCTACGTGCTCCTCCAATATGTACAGACACGTTAGAATGAGGCACAAGGGTCACGAAGTCAAAGTCATCAAATTTTTTCCTGATTAAATCTTAGCCCGAGTGCATGGAAACACTTTCTTTCATCTTCAGAACTTTTCACACCAATTGACGAAAGTTCTCGAGCGATAAACATTAAGCACGATCGAGGTAACGCTTATTTATTAAAAATGTGTCTTTCAAAAGGTAAAACAAACACTTTTTATAAATTTCATTCGAACTTTTTGCACATAAACTATTTTTGCCTGGCAATGGTTGATCTCATGCGTTTGAAACGCAAAAATCGAAAGTCTGGATCTTTGATTGTGAAATTAGGAAAATCGTTATTTTTATTTTTGATCATCACTCTGGTGAGATTCAGGGTCACTGTGGTTTACTGTGAGGATGACGCTCGAAAACTTTGACCTCAATATCAAGAAGCATCAAATTATTAATTGATTATTATTTGAAAAAAGTGAAGACGACAACAACAGAAATGATAACAGACTGTGAAACGCTTCCAGCTCGAGCTTCCAACTTTGAAAAACTCTTTGAAAATGAACAACCAGCACTATTGAAGTGACGATATAATATTTTGGTCAGGAAATGTAATGACATTTACCGAAAAAAATGGAAAAACTTGATTTTACGAGTTTTTTATTTATCAAAATGTACCTTCCATTAGAATGTTAAATGAAATGATTTAATCGGACGTATCCTTTTTCCTCCCCTGGTAATATGCTTGTGGCCCGTTGTCTATTAAAAATTAAGAAAAAAAAGAAATTACTCACCAGCACAATGTGTTTCGAATACTTTTGTTTTATTTTTGTTCGAACTAACAAGCATTTTTGACATTCTAGGGAATTAAAATATCGCGCTGAGAAAATGTCGACGATTCACGGTAAAAAAAAAAACTGCTATTGCCCTCGGTGCACCCGAGAGGAATCGGAATCGTAATTTGACTTGTGACTGTGAAATGGCAACGCGATACAAATGTCCATACTGTGATAAACTGTAGAAATTCATTGAATGTATTTACGCCCATGTACAGCGAAGCATCGCGTTGGTTCGAAACGTCTCGTGCACCGTCTCTATTGAAATAAAAGTGCTGAGCACTTTTTCTTTCAATATCCGAATCGTGATAAATGTAAATAAGAGAAATGAATAAAAAAAGGGAATACTAAAGATCCAGGACGAAAGTCGTTGTGACGTGAAATTGCAACGAGGACGCAATATGTTTGAGTGGAAATTGTGTAGTGAAAAGATGTCATGAGCTTCTATTTATCGACGTTGTTGTGTCGATTCGTATCCGAGCAAGATTTCTAACCAGACATTTTGTCTTTTTCTTTATTTTTCCAGTCAATTATCGTCGAGGTGTCGCTTATCGTCATCCGAAGAACTACCTTTGTCTACGTTGCGGCCGGAGTTACGTCAATGGGAAAGATCTCAAGAGGCACGAGAAATACGAGTGCGGAAGAACGCCGAGATTCCAATGTCCGTATTGCCATCACAGAGCTAAATATCGATCGACCATTTACAGCCACGTTAGATCGCGACATCCCCAAATGGATGTTGCCACTTTGGATCTCGGTGCGATAGAGCCGTCTGATAACACCTTCACAAATTGAATACCCAAATTTTTCCGCAAATACATTTGCGCACGATCGAAATTTAGGAAAACGTCATTGAAAGGCTTCGGTACCATTCATCATTATAAACTATGTAGCATAATTTCACTGTGTTCTTCTTGTGACGTCACGCCATGTTTTTCATTAAATCTCAAATCTTGCAGCCACCGTGTTCTTCGTTGATACGTTTGATTTTTGTCATGCACCTCTCGGATTATCTGACATACTTTGTGGAAAATAACGTCCGCAGAAAAAGGCATTTGTTTTTTTTTTTCTTTCTCTGTTAACGACGAAAGCGTTTTCTTTCTCGATTGGAACTCATGCCCATCATTTTGTGATTTCAGACCTCTCCGATAATAATGTGTGGTTCGACGGTATGAGCAGTATGGGCGATGGCAAGAAAGTACGGGAATGGAGCACTTCGTCCCATAGCGCCCGAGGAAATTTCACCTGCAATAATTGTGGCAAGACGTACAAATGGTATCGCGGACTCCATAGACATTTGCAGTACGAGTGCGGCAAACAACCACGTTTCAGTTGTCCCTATTGCTGTTACATAAAGAAACACAGATCGCAGGTCTATTCCCACATCAAGTCCCATCATCCCTTCAATGCTATTTACGCTTTGGACACTCAACAACAGTCGACGTGATTTTATTCTGTGACGTTATCAGTCGTTGTAGAATAAAAAAGAAAACCAATTCATTTCGCTGCTCCGTGTGGCGAAAAAAAAACATGCTGTACAATCGCTTTTTTTCGCCAATGGTGTTTTTTTTTTCTATCCGACATTGAAACCTCTATTTTATCGACTTTTTCATACAATTTCATGCGAAGGTCAGCCGGACGTGCTAATATATACGGGGCATCCAACGTCTTATGGTTTTTTTTTTCCGTAAAGACAAGTTTTTCGATCAACTCTATTCCAATGACTTGATCATTTTTTTTAGATTTACGCATTCAAGTACCGCTCACAGAGTGCGAACGGTTGGAGATGGAGCAAAAATGTATAGGACCAATCTTGTAGCCGTTGAAATTTGCTAAAAAAAAGCTCGAATCAACGTTTTCCTATTTTCAGTTTTACGGTCGTGAGAGCAGCTCGAAGATTAAGATTTAAAAAACTCGATTATTGTTTTTTAAGCTGGTCAGGACGAACTTTTTTTTAGGAAATTTGCTGACCTAGAAAATTGCTCCCATGAATTTTTACTCCAACTCTATCAGTTTCGGGAGGAAATTATCTTTTAAGAAAAACCGTTTTCTTGATATTTAGGCCCGAACTTGAATGCGTAAGAATTGTCACTTGTGGCTGGATGCTCGCGTTTTAAATATTTACTATTTTCTATTAAACTCTAGTTTCGACGGATTATACTAGAAAATTATCGAATAAGCATGTAAAAGTTCGACAAGTATCTCGCCATGGAGCGGAAGGATTGTATCCAAAGAGTCAGATTCTTTGGACTATAGTTATGAAAAAAAAAAAAGCTTTACTGATTGGTCGTGTCCCTTGCTAACGAATTCTCCAAAAATCTTTCCAATAAGTTACGAATTTTGTTTTGTAAAAAACTGAATGTTGAATGATCATGGGGAATTCTTGTTCGCCAAGGTATAAAATTAATGAGAAAACTAAATCATACTAACTCTGTCACTGAATTTTTGCAGAGTTTGCTGGATCCGGATCAACGAGCTGCATTGGCCTTTTGATTCCCGGGAAGAGAAGACCATATCGTCGAAAAACCGGAAAATTTGATTGCAACCGTTGCGGCAAATCTTACAAATGGTACTGCGCGTTGGATCGACATTTGAAGTACGAATGTTGCAAAGAGCCTCGCTTTAAGTGTCCGTATTGTGCTTATGCTGGGAAGCATAGATCTCACGTTTATAGGCACGTCAATAACCTCCATACGAATTGCGAGGTTTACGCTTTGGACACACTACAGCAAACCTAATTTTTAATTACTCCCTGCGAAATTGTTTCAATAAACGTAATGATTGTGATTAATGAAGAAACTTCGATCGTAGCCGTTTTACTTTTGTTTCGATGTCAATCGATCTCTTTATTGGCAGATTTTCTTTCGCATTTGTTGTTAACTTTACAATTGTTTGCCATCGTTCATTTATTTGCAGATACAGCTTAGTATCTAGTTTGAATGATAATTCCAAGAGAAAAGCTTGGACAGAATAATAATAATTGAAAGTAATCATAGGCAAATTATGTTTGCAGATATCGCCGATGGGACATTGGATCCTGGCTTCGCGAATCCCGCTAGGAAAACTCGCTGTCGCCCCCCAAATTGGAAATCTAACGCACCAGGCAAATACGATTGTCCAAATTGTGGAAATTCTTACAAATGGTATCGTGCGCTTCACCGGCACATTGAGTACGAATGTGGCAAACCACCTCGTTTCAATTGTCCTTACTGCAATTACGCCGGAAAGCACAGATCTCACGTTTATTCACACATCAGATCACTTCACGGATCCTCCGAGATTTACGCCGTTGACGCAGAGCAACCTGTCGAAACTCCTTGTTCCATCGTCAAAGTAGAATTGTAATTTACCACCACGTACTCTTTTTCTATGAAATGATTCTTGTTTTCTTATCAATTAAATTATTCAAAGTTCGGCTTTCGGAATGAGAGGGAACGTCGATTAGGGTTAATCTATTTTTTACCTTTTTTCAGCAAAGAGGGATGATGGAGTTGACGGATTGGTCAAGAGGACTGAGAATAAGCTATGATTTTTCCAAATACCTCGTCGAAAACTCGGTCACAAAAAAAACATACAATGAGTGTTGCAGGAGTCTCGATGGTTTGAAGTATGCTTGTCCGTGAGGATTTTCGCCTCAAAGTTTGTTTTTCTATTGGCAAATAAACTGAAGATTCAATCTCACGATTGTTCAAATTATTCTTCCTCGGTTGCATTTTTTGAAACAGTATTCTCGGATCATTGGCTGGTTAGAGTTTGTAGAGCACTTTGGATAAAATGGTGCGTAGAAATATTAATTGTCGATGGCGTCAACGATGAGCGAATCTGTAAATAAAATTTATCGGCTTTGATGATTATTTGTGTGGAGGAAAGTTGATAGAAGCACGAGAATGATGAGAAAAAAGAAAACAAGGAGCAAGACCAAAGTTTCTCCTTTCCTGGCTTCCCTGTGGCTTGTTAAACGGTCAAAAAGGTTTGGAACTGTCGAACGAATATTGCGGACTCGAAAAAACTGCAAAAGATGAGTTTCGCAACGATTCGTTGATCGCATCAAAAAAATAATACGTTTTGTGTATTGGTTTTCCTTTTTCGCACGAAAATATAGTTTCGATCTCTTTTCACACTCTGGTTTTTCTTTCCATTCAAATCGGGAAGGTCCCGATGCATTTTTACGTCGAAACTTAAAACTGCAGCAAACAGAAAATTAGCATATATATAGAAAAAGATTTTTGTGAATTAAAACCGAAACTTTCGCGTCAAACACGACTTGACGGAATAAACAATCAATAATAACGAATATACATCTTGTATTTTTGCAGCTTCCGGAGGTTCATCGTGGATGAACGTAGTAGGACGTTTGATACCCGTAAAGAGACGACGAATTCGCGGCAGTTTGACCAGTTCGAAACAACGAGGCAAATTCGACTGTTGCAATTGCGGAAAGACGTACACGTATTATCGTTCGCTTCACAGTCATTTACTTTGGGAATGTGGCAAAGAGCCACGTTTCAGCTGCCCCTATTGTAATTATATAAAGAAGAAAAGATATCACGTGTATTCGCACATTAAGAGAATTCACCCGGACCAAGCGGTCTACGCTCTGGACAAGCAACGACAAGACTCATAAATATATTATTAACAACGAGTTATTCCTCGACATTTATCCATCAATAAATGCGATATCCCGTGATTGTTGCACTGACTCTGATCATTCATTTTACGTCAACTTGGGTTTTGGTTACGGTTTTCCTTCCTTTTTTATTTCCACCGAATCCCATTTCGATATATTGTTTCAACATCTCAAAATGTCTACAGATTTTAATAGAGAACAAAAACTATTTTGATTGCAGTGCTTTTCGATGGTCCTTGGGAAAAGAAACTTCCGTGTTTGGTTCCGGTGATAAAGAAGCAACGAAGAACCGCAACTCGCAGAAGAAAACGTCCCTCGTCCCAACGGGGAAAGTTTATTTGTCCCAATTGTAACAAACACTATCGTTACCAACGTGGATTATGGAGTCACTTGTCCTACGAGTGCGGAACAGCCCCACGCTTCAGTTGTCCACATTGCGACATTTATAACAACAAAAAACAACGATCACAAGTTTATGCACACATCAGAAGAGACCATGACAATTTACCGGTTTATGCTTTAGACGCCCAGCCGCAGGACTAACGATCACAGGAATTTCATTCTCGTATTCTCTTGATTCTTATTTTGCAAATCGTGCATTCAGAATCCAATTTCTAAGCAAGTGAAAATTATTTTTTGACAAACAAGTCCAGATTAAGAAACTCGAGAAAATTGGAGTATTGAAGTTATTTTCGTTTTCTTTACCAAACTAAGCAGATATTTTCGTCGAAAGTGTAAAGAGTGTAAAGTGTCACCGTCGATCTATGAATTAACGACATTGAATGGATTTCTTTAAATTCTCTTCAATAAACAATTTTTTATT
Source organism: Hyposoter dolosus (assembly GCA_963921915.1). Lineage (NCBI taxonomy): Eukaryota > Metazoa > Arthropoda > Insecta > Hymenoptera > Ichneumonidae > Hyposoter > Hyposoter dolosus. The sequence continues at coordinate 4,767,670 of OY998133.1, forward strand.
TTTACACACACGCGAATTTCTAGCATGTTTTTCCACAAATTGCGTGATCAGAATTTTCTAAATGGTGCCAAAAAAACTGAACGTGTGAAAGGTCAGTTCTCGTAAAAAAAAAAACCACTAATTTGGAACGGAGGAATATTTTCAAATTTAAAATCCAAATACGATCCGAAGGTTCAATGTTTTTCTGTCTGCTGTTACTGATCGTCGCGTGTCATTGACATTATTTTTTGTAGACCTTTTATCTTTATGTAACTTTTCAGCGCGTAATAAAGTTCTGACTTGACATTGAAGAGTCGTTTTTTATAAAAGATGTTTGAAAAAGTTGATTGGTATTTTTTTCAGAGTGTGAGAGGTCGATGCCGCGCAAAAGAAAACGATATCGTAAGCGAGCTAGCAAGTATGACGGATCCCGAAAATTCGAGTGCCACGATTGTGGCAAAACGTACAGATGGCTTCGCGGACTACGAAGACACTTGAAGTACGAATGCGGCAAAGCGCCACGCTTCGCTTGTCCCTACTGCACTCATATGACGAAGCACAGATTTAGCATATATTCGCACATCAAGGCCAATCACTCGACAAGTGCGATTTATGTCCTGGAGACGCAACAAGAAAAATGATTCGCACATTTTTATCATCACTCCACAATGTTGAATCTAATAAATATTCATAGTATTCCCGAATAACCAAGCGCTTCAATTTCGTAACTCTCGGATTGATTATCGGTCAATAATAATTCTCGCTTCGACATTGCACTAAATATATTCATAATAATTCTGTGTGTTGCAGGAATCAGATGCGTCAAAAGGGAGAATCTCATTGCTCGTATTGTTTCCCAAGGAAGTTTAGAACGAACGACGAAACCAACTGGAAAACACGATTGTCCAAATTGTGGTAAATCGTACAAATGGTATCGAGGACTTGGTCGACACTTGAAATACGAGTGTGGCAAAGAGCCCAGATTCCATTGTCCGTATTGTAATCACGTGGCTAAGTTGAGACCTAACGTTTATTCCCATATCAAGAAAACTCATCCGTTTCACGCTATTTACGCTCTCGAGGGGCAATAAGACAGTTTATTGTTAGATATCTAAATTAATATAATAAAATAACACATTGTTATCAAACGGAACACGTTTTATCCTCGCGTTAAGGATCTCGAACGGCTAGGCTATCCATTAATGTTGTTGCTTTCAAGTTTATTTACATTTTTTTATTTGTTTTTCGTTTATTTACGTATACGCACATAGCAACGTTTACTGTGGTTGTTTTTTTTTTTTTTCGATTATTTTTCATTGCTCACGTCTTCCCGGAGGATCTCCGCCAATTGAGTGTTTGGTGATTCCATCGATTCGTTACATAAAATAATTTCATATATTTTAAATAAAACGTCTTTGATATGGAATTGTAAAAAAAAAATTATTCACAGTGCACTCTGCGATCAAATTTTTCAAATATTTTCCGAGATGATTGTTTAGTAGAATGGACGATTTGCTATTATATTGGATGATGAATTTTTGATAAAAAGTAATAAAAATACATCGAACGATATTGTGTGTTTCAGATTTTGATAACGACGCCCTCGAGAGATCGGACGATGGCGTTGAACACATTATTCCAATTGAGTGGGAAAGCTTTAGAAATCTACCGACTTATTACAATAAGTCGGAAAATTACGTTTTTCCTGCGCCCCATAGGGTCAAAGGGAAATACGATTGTCCGACTTGTGGAAAATCGTATCAGTGGTACCGATCTTTACATCGACATTTGCAATACGAATGCGGTAAAGAACCGCGCTTCACATGCCCTTATTGCAATTACTTAGCTAAACAAAAACCCCACGTTCATTCTCACATCAAGAACCATCATCCTTCGCTCGAAGTCTACGCCCTTGACAAAAAGGGACAAATGTGAAAATAAAACTGTCACGCTTCAGCAAAACAAGTATTCGTGAACAGAAAAATACAAGTGTGGGTGTGTTGTTTCATTAAATAAATGTGAATAATTATTGGCTTGGCTGAATGAGAAAAACAAGAGAAAGTAAATAATTACTGTGTCCCTGTCCAAGTTGTAATTCTTATTTTTCCATTTATATTTTTGCTCCAGTTTTCTACGGAAACTCAACGCCAGAAAATTATCATTCGGCAAAAAGTATAGAATGTCGTTTCCTTGACGTTGAGTGCTTCATTTTATGCTTCGGTTATTTTATTTTTATATTTTCTCGCAAAAACCTTTCCAATTTAGAGCATTATACAAAATGGAGAATACGAATTTGCATTTTCATGCGTTTGGTGACGGCTTCCCCCTGAATTTTGTTTCCCTCTCGTTCAACGTCGTTTTTTATTCCGTTGTTTGAATTTTTAATTCCAACGAACAGTCAAAGTTTCACAATACTGTTTTTACTTATTCAAATTGAACTTGTCCGCAGGTTGGATTCCGGTGGTGTATCCTCATCGAAGGGCGCAGATGCAGAATATCGAGCTTAGATACGCGTGTCCCCATTGTGGATTCCGGAACAAGCGAAAAGACCATCTTTACAGACACATAAGAGGGAAACATCCCGGGGCAGCAGTCTGTTGCATAGATTTGGCGTCGATACCAAATTTCGATCACTTTTACCCCTAATTTTTTTTTTTTCTCCAATCGTGTAAACAAAAAACAAGTAAAACGAGAAAATCGACGCTGTGAAAATAAACATGCTCATTTTTCTATTAAGAACTCAAATGCTTTTCATACGATCGGTGCCTTTTGTTAGTTTTCCACGTTGAGCATCGCAACTTTTTTAGAAATACAAATTTTAGGATTAAAATCATGTTCGCGAGTTTGGACGAACGAGTGATCGTTAAGCACCCAGTTTTTCTAAAGTAATGACAAAACGAATGAAGCCCAATCAGTTTTTTTCGTCCACAAAGATCGTCACATATGATTACCATTTGTCATAATTATCTTTTTTATCACGATTACTGCATGGAGATGAGAAAATGTATGCGTGTGCGCGTGCTTGTGTGTCTGACATGGAGAAGAGAAGCAAACAGTGTTATCGATTGATTTTGGTAATTATTAGAATTGTCGTGAATTTTTTTTCTTTATTTTTATTCTTTCATTATTATTCATAAACCCGATGAAAGATTAAAGTTAAATGGAACTCTTCGTTAAAGTGGAATTAATAGCCCCGAGGACAAAAATGCACGATGGGACTTGACTAATCTGTTGATTTGTTTCGTTCGTTTCAGACGCACTCGGAAAAGGATGGATTTGTGTACGTCGAGTACCCAGAGAGAGAAATTCCTACAGTGATCAACATCGGCATCCATGCCCAAAATGTTTCCGAAGTTATAAGCACCGGAGTCACATGATACGTCATTACAGATACGAATGCGACACGCCTCAGAGATTCGAGTGTCCTTACTGCAAACATCATTTGCGCCAAAGAACACATGTTTGGACTCACATCAGAACCTTCCATCCGAATCAAGAATTGTATTGTATCGATATTGCAACGAACACTAGGCTCACTCGACAGGATCACAGGATCGAGTGAATCTTTTGTTTTTCATTGTCTCCTCAACACGTTCGATTCGTATCGTGTCTTTTTTTTCTATTCCAAACGGAAAAATACTACCGGAACATCGAGCTTAGGATAGGTTTTTTTTGTTTCTTGGTTTTCTATGTCAGAGACATATTTGTTGAAGGAAATTGAAATGTGGTCGTCGATTGAACTTTACCGGAGAGCTTAAAATTCAAGCAAACACTTTCATATTTGTTAATTCGTTCAGGACATTCAGTCAATGTTGTACAATCGTCGTAACTATATTTTTCCAATGTGCCAATCTTTTTGCTCCTTTCGACTCCAAAAATGGGTTGAATAACAAAGCGATTTCATAGTCCTAATGGATTCTGTAAATTTATTCATTTGTATAGTTTTATTGTTATGTCAAGATACGTCGACGTTTTATTGTTGGTGCGAACGATTTGTGGATAACTGAATCTTTTCGTTCACTGTAAAATATTGATCGATAAATATTTTTCAACAAAGTTTTTTCATTCATTCGTACTGTTTAGGATTAGAATTCCCGGAATAATGCTTTCAATGTATTTTTCTTTAGAGATCCGTATCACCGATAATCCAGTTATAATCCAACTTTCATGAAATTTCAGAATTTCACACCGGAAGGAGCTTCCAAAGAGTGGAGTTTGGTTCTCTTCGGACCTTTGGCGAAACGAAGAAAAAGTACGAGTGTCCGAGGTGTCACAGGCGATACGGTTGGCAAAAATCGATGTTGAAACACCTGCGATACAAGTGTCATCAGCAGCAACACTTCGATCGTATAGAACGTTGAAAAAATTATCATCGGAAAGACTGAACGGTGCAGCATGTTCGAATCAGTCTTGCCGGGGAGGAAGAAATCGATCGCGTGACTATCGTCGTCACTCTTCCAACATAATCGTGTGAATCGAAACTGTACGGAGAACAATGAGAAGAAGAAAAAAAAAACAGAGAAGAATGGGAATTACAGTCCGACGAATTCGAAGTTTTTGCTTTGAGTGTCAGTTTGACGGATTCGTGAGGAAAAAAGGGAAATTCCAAGCGATCTCAATGTAAAGGTTTTTCTTTCTTTATACTCGCATCTCTTTTTCATAGCTCAGGGTTTTCTGTTCGAAGACTACGAATCATCGGTGTGTAATTTACGAAATACGATAAACTTCTGTAAATAAATGAAAATTCTTTCTTCACTACGAACTTCGTAGCCTTCACTTCTGTTTTATATCGTGTCCGATTACTCCGAGTGCAGCAAGACTTGCAGGTTTACTCGAAAGAAAAATAAGGCCGTGTCACATCAACACTAACATTTCCATTATTTCATTTTTTCAGATTTCTTCAACATGGATTTTTGTGTCAACCTGGAGGATCCGATGGGCAAAGTGAGTTACGATGCTTCAGGAACACAGCAAGAAAACATTCGTTGGTACTGTCCAAAGTGTTTGCATAGCTTCAGTCGTCAGGACAATCGTAATCGCCATTATAACTTCGAGTGTGGACAAGAGCCAAGATACAAGTGCCCTTACTGCGAATTTCGGAGCAAGCAGACGTCTAACGTGAGAACGCATATTAGAAATCGGCATAAGAATCAACGCGCATACGTTGTGCGTTTACAGTCTAATGAGTACTACGAAAATTAATGATCTTCGTAAATAATTGACATGGAAAAAATGATTATGTCAAAACCCAACGAAACGGAAATGTGCTTCTTTAAGCTTCTCAAATCATCCCATTTGTTGTACCGAAATTAACAAACAAACAAAAATAATAACAAAAACGAATAAAATGACGTCAGCATCGAAGGGGAGGTTTCTGAGGTTTCGTATGAAAGTTTTTCGATTCGAATTTACTCTCAGAACACCGTTGTAGGTTAATATCATGTGGGAGTGGGTTTTGTCGGCTGTCTCCTGCACCATATCACTTTTCTTTACACGTTGATTCACGCGCAACGAAAAAATGCTCTGCAGATGAGTTTCAGCTTGAAGAAAAGCTTCGAGCTCTCTCTCTGCTCGCAACCCAACATTTTTCGATACTAAAAGGACGGTCTTTGATTTTCTTGCTTCCAGATCGACTCGAAATGAACATTCAAATGGATAGAGCTGCTGGTCCCAGCTCAAAATACTCGACGTTTTCGTGGCCCTATCGACGACAAACAGGTCGTACTTATTGTCCAAAGTGCATGCGTGGGTTTACCCTCAAGAGCAATTGTAAACGTCATTTGATGTACGAGTGTGGTCAACTGCCAAGATTTAAGTGCCCGTACTGCGAACTGAGGAGCAAACAAACCTCGCAAATCTATTCGCACATTAGACGAAAACATCCTGGTGAAAATGTCTTCTTCGTCGATCTTCACTCTTAACCTTCGTCTTTGTCGAATTTACCTTTGTGTACTTCAATATCAAATCGAGAAAAAACCAAAGGAATAATACAAAAGCATAGGAAATTCCTAAAGGTTACTAAATTATTTTTCTGCTCTCCCACCAAACGATAAATCAAAGTGAATTGAGTATTTTTTCAATATTTTCTTCTCAACCGAACGAAAAAACTCATTTGCCATCATGGCTTTTTCAATAATTCCTTCTTTTCCTCGCGAGCTGCTCCCTTTTCTCATTTTGTGTGCTCGAAAAATCGACTGACTCCATAAATTCCTATGATTACAGAAATTCATCGGATGGATCACTCATACGGAAAGAGAGAAGTTACTGATCCGTTCACAACCATAGTCAAGGAACGCACTTCTATACGTAGGACGGTTTATCGTCCGGATTATCTTTGCGCCAAATGCGGCAGAGGCTACGAAGCAAACCAAAGTTTAGTGCGTCACATGCGTTACGAATGTGACGTTGAGCCCAGATTCAAATGTCCTTATTGCGATAAACGCTGCAAACGAACATCAGCCCTTGACGAGCATATCCTACGAATGCACAAGGGCATGAAAATTTACCACATCGAGTTACCAAGCTAAGCCATTTTCACATAATTCGTCAATTACTTCACGAAATCCTTTTACAGAAATGTACAAATTTCTTGCTCCCCCCATTTCCGCTTCCTTGTGGATTCAATAAATTTCGTCGACGGAATATTCCTGTACATAAAAATCCAAATTTCACTTTTCGCCTATCAAAATTTTTCGTGTTGTGCAAAAGACGAAAAATATACGCGCGTTTTTTTTAGAAGGGACAAAAAAATTGTTTACCTGCCACAATGTTTTTTAAGTTGTTTGCTGCTTTTGTGAAAAATGTCAAGTATTTCCGTAGGCCGGATGTTCCAGGATATCTCAACAAGTTCATCGTTGTCGAAAGTTCAAATTTCTTTTCAGTTGTGTTCTCGTGTATCACGGAAGTATGTTGGATTATGGAGCGTGTAGGTGTACGTTGATTTGAATGAAAATAGTTCCAGCTGTTTTTCACAACCACAATGGAAGTTGAATTTCGTTGTCAATTTATTCCGGGATATCGTGTTCAGTGTCGATTGTAACTAATGAAAAACTTGTTGTTTACTTACAGATCGTGATGGTCGATCGGTGATCAAGTACGAGGACGAAATCGAACTTTCCACGGAGATACTGGACAAGGGCTATTGCGAGGTTTACCTGGGAAGATTGCCTTTCGCAGTAGATTCAAGGGCCGATTCCGAAGACAGGAATCCCAAGAGAATGGAGACTCGAAATTCAACGGTTTATCGTAAAAAACAATCAGACAGACATCATTGTCTTCGTTGCCCCAAGAGTTACGTTAACGCTTGGGGCCTAAAACGACACGTGGATTTTGAGTGTGATCGACAACCTCAATTCAAGTGTCCCTACTGCGGAATAAGAATGAAACAGCGTGGTCACGTTTATCGACACATAAGACGACGTCATCGTGGAAAACATGTTTATTCGATAGATCCTTACTAGAGACGACGAGCAATATTCGTATCGTCGGAATTTGCAGCTTTCAATCCCTAATCGAAAATGAAACAACAACAACAAATCTGACTAAATATCGAAGCATTCGGTATATTATTGATTACAGTCTCAAATAATAATTCGGAATGATGCGAAAAAATATAGCAATTATTTATGGCCGATTTGTACGAATTATACATTTTTATTTATTTTTACAGATACGACGCCACGTCCCTGTAGAACATACTTATTTAGGTAGAAATAGAACCAGTTTACAAGCATGCTTTCGCTCGAAGAAGTTCAGAGAATTTATTTCAAACCGAAAAAGTCAAAAAAATAGACGTTCGCCGATAATAAAAAGAGAAAAGGATTTAATAATATGAATAAACTGAGTAAACAAAGTTATTATTTTATGCTGATATTAAACTCAATGATTCTGCAAATAATCGCTAAACTAATTTTGAATTATTTGCTTTTTGTTTGTCCGGCTCTGAATGACAGATATCCCATCGAGAATGATGACGTCAAAGAATCTGCTGAGGAATTATCCTGTACTGCCATTTATCAAGGATCTCGCTACGATATGGATGGTCAAGCAGCGCACGCAATTTCCATATCGTTGCGAACAGTGCGGCAAGGGTTATCAGCATCGAGCCACTCTTGTACGACACACGCGTCACGAGTGCGGCAAGGAGCCACAGTTCAAGTGTCCATACTGCCCTCATCGTACCAAACAGCGTGGAAATCTCTATCAGCACATAAGAACCAATCACCCAGGAAAAAATGTCTTCTCGAGTAACATCTAGCTTCCAGATTGATTCTCGAAAACTCGCCATCCAACCATACACATTCTTACCATCGAAGATTCTTCGTGCCTAAATTGAGTTAAAAAAAAAAAATTTTTTTTTACCTCATCTTTTCCATGCTGAACTCTTCCCGTGGTTTCTCGAACGTAGTTTCCACGAACGAACATACGATACGATAGAAATATATTGACGAAGCAGAAAAGAGACATTCCTCTCGAAACATTCTCATTCCGAAGAATGTTACAAGTTGTTGATGCTTTTTTTTTTTTTTTTTTTTTGTTATTATTGTGATGTGAATGTAATTACGGGTCGAAACTATAGTGTCGGTCGTCGCTTCTGAGAAACGCGAATCGACCATTTGTGCTTCGGACCATCTTATGTAGATACCAACTGCAGTCCCAACGTGCCCGTGAACAAATGACTTTTTAAACGAGTGATAAGTTAAAAGAGAGAACAAACGAAGCGATAATATAATAATAAATTTCATTCTACCTCCACCAATTTAGCTTTAATCGCTTTTTTTAACCGTCGATTAAAATACTTCGAGTAATACATATGTACAGGATATTTATGTTTCTATTTCGTTAACTTTTATACTAAATTTCAACGGCTTATTGTGTTGCGAAGTTATGTCGCAGCTTTGCAATGCCAAGTTTTTACAAAAATAAACTTGAAAACGCGTTGACTAAAAGCAAATCTTCTCATACTTTCGTTCATAATGTCCTTAATTTACTGGTACAACTAATTTCGTCTTCTTTCCTTACGATATTCATTTCTCTCGTACGAAAGAATATAAAATAATAATAATTGAAATAAATCAATGGAATATGTGAACTCGATCCTGACATGAGGGTTTTCACTGATTTCAGGATCTTCCTTACCCTGGCCGGACTATCAACATCAATTCTATTACGAATCCCGAAGTGCACCACCTCGTCGTTCAACGCAGTACCGGGCAGGTGTCTCATCGAAGAGTACCCGCGATGCCGATGTCTGTATTGACAAACAGCCGGGGTGCTTCAAGTGCCCGAAGTGCGGCAAAGGATATCGATGGTTGAGAAATATGAAGAATCATCTCAAGGTCGAGTGCGGCAAAGATCCGATGGAGTGCTGTCCCTACTGTCCTCATAGGACGAAATACAAGCGGAGCCTGCAAAAGCACATTTTGCGAATACACTGTGCTTGATTCGACTATGACAGTCAAGAGCTTTCAATCGTTATCGCCTCGTCGATGACAAATACCATTAGTAAATTTTGTTGTACATTCAGAAGAAAACGCATCGTTATTATCGCATTAAAGAAGAAAATGTGAAATTTACGGACGTACGATTTCTTCCTTTGACACTGGCCTCGGTGTTTCGTTGCAAAAAATTCGATTCCTCTTTTGCTAAATGTTTATTCATGGTGTCCACGATTTTGTGGTAAAAAGGGGTTTCTTTTCGAAAAAAAAAAAAAAAAAAACAGAAATAAAAATCCTTATTGAATTTTCACGATTTTGGTGGGAACTCCTGGACTAACAAATTGGAGTGTCGGTCAATCTTCGAAAAATTCGATATCTCTGCTTATTAATATTCGCTCATTTTTCATTCCAGGCCCCAAATACCGCTGTCATCGTTGTGGACGATTTTACTCGTCGCGAAAAACTCTCAATAGACACAGTGTGGCTTCCCACCAAGTCAACAATGTCCTTTCTGTCCTCATAAGACAAAACGAAAGGAGAACATGAAAGTTCATATTGACACGAGACATAGAGTTTTTCCGTCTATATATAGAACTTTTTACGGGCCATACTGGCAAAAATATTATTGATTGTTTGTTTCGTTTCTGAAAACTGATTTTTTTTTTTGTTTTTTTTTTTTTTTTTTTTTTTTTTGTAACGCTGTTCGTTTCGTGATTTTCGTTCGGAGGGCGAAACTGAATGAGAGATGAATAAAAATAGAAAGAAAAAACACGTAAATCACTCCGATGTCTACGCTCCATCACGTCTACATTCATACGCTTTTTATTGAAATCCTTGGTTAATTATCGACACTTTCCTTGGGCACTTACGGTCACCGGAGGCTTTGAATACCTTTCCCTCGAAAAATTCTATAATCAGTATCGTTATTTTTTTTATTTTTTATTAATGCTTCTTTTTGTGGAACTTTTTATTGATGATCAATTTTCATTTCAGGTCTCACGTACACGTGCAATTGGTGCGGACGACATTTCGCGTGGCCTTCCAGTCTCCGTTTACATCAGAAAATGGCATGTGGAAAACCTCCGAGTTTCATCTGCAGTATATGCGGTTACAGATCGAACTTCAAGGGAAATTTAAAGCGACATTTGTACTCGTTACACATGATAAAAATGTCCTGATGATTAACGAGAATTTCGCATTATTTAGAAACTTGGCACCTATTTCCCTTTTCTTTCTTAGTCTGAGTTTCAGAAATCTCCATTGGCGTCAGGAAGCAACGAAGAACATCCGTATGAGACTCGAGTAAAATGTACAGCTTGCTTTCATCTGGGCAGAAAGTCAATCGGGGGTCATGGTGTTGAATCCCCAAAAAGTTGAAGGTTTATCGGACTTATAAATTAATATATTTCATAAATTTTATTTCATTATGTTGATTTTGATGATTATTTAGAGATTATTATTACTTTTGTTTAATTTCGTGAGGCATGCGCTTCGATGTTAGCGACTAGCCAAAGCCACGTGCTCATGTTGATTCGTTTGTTTGCATCTCTTCAGGAAGAAATATTAAAAATCAGACAAGACACACATACTCACACAAAAAAAACATATTTTCCAGTCACGATCCAGCTGTCTCGTGGATTCGTAAGTCTCGTCTGAGAGGCTGTCCGATAGTCACGAGCCTGGAATGAGGCTGGTGATGAAAAATCCTTTTATTTAATTCGTCAATCGTTTGTACAATTGTTTTACAGATGCTCCACTGTTCCCGATCGTTAGGCCTCGACTCCACGTGTGTCCACGCTGTGGTCAGATGTACTCGTGGGCCTCGAACCTGAGAAAACATCTCAAGGTTGGCTGTGGAATGGTCACCTGCGAGACACACTTTTCCTGTCAGTACTGCCCTTACAGATCGAGGATTCAAGCTAGTTTCTTGAAGCATCTACTGTCGGTCCACAATATCAAGTAGACCGGAGTCAAGAAAAATAAGAGAGCCGAGATGAAAACGAAACAAAGACTAAAAGAATCATCTTTCCGACTGTCTTTCACGTACGGATGAAAAGGATGGTGCGAACTTTTTTTTCTCCAACTACAATAGACTAATCATAGATCGATCAACGAATCGGTACGACGTGTATAATTTACGTATATTCCGTGTAGCCTCGACTACCCATAACTCCATATAAACTAGAAAGAAGCAGAACGAACAAACAAAAAACAACTAAATTTCACTTGTAACCGTTTCCGACACTTTCGTTTACCTCCAAATGTCACTCGGCACTAATGTGCTTGATTGTTCATGCGGCAGGCTAAATACAAATATTTTACAGAGCGAATGAACACGCCAAGTTGTGTCTCCAATGTTCCTACTAAGGATAAATCAGCGCCTCCTCAAATTCACTGATATTTTCACTTGTTGTCATTCTCGAATAACGGGCTACGACAATATGAAGCAAAGACTTGAAAATTTTCAAATTTCAACAACAAAACCTCTTTTGGAGGAGCAGCGACAAGAATCAAATTGCCACCGATTGTCAGTTTTTATAAAAAAGCAAACAAAAATGACAAGTGTTTAGCTTTATTTTGGTCGGAATTTTGAGAGCGAGATGAACAATTTACAAGTTTCACATTGAGCCTTGATCGTAACAGCTGAACTTCCCTAAAAACAGAAAAAAAAAAATGGACTGCTAATATAATCAAAAGTTTATATTTCAAATAATTAACAAAGTTGAACGAGCAATGAAACGAGCTCGAGGTGGCAATAGCACGAATGTTCACGTGATTTATCGGTGAGGACTCAATGTCATAAGCGTCCACAAGTCACAAAATATTTTTCCTGAGATTTCTCAACGAGGAACTCTCTTTCGTGAAGGATCGGCAGAGGGACGGTGCAAATAAAAGCAATCGAAATAGTCGTTGAATAAGAGCAACAACAAAAAAAAAAAAAAAAACTAAAACTGATATTGACGTAACGAGAGATAATCATTTAGTCATGTAGACGTTTAATTAAGGAACTGTGTCGACGATGATTGCAATAATTACAGAGCGTTTAGAACGCCCTATACATTGCAGATTTTTCGAGTATATAAAACAAACAAAAAAAAACAATAACAATGTGTGCGTGTGTAAGTTGGTGTGTGTCTGAGTGCGAGTGTGCCATGAAGACGTTCACTTCGCTATGCCATATTATGGTTTCTACTTTTTTTTCCAAATAAACTCATGTAAATACGCGGCACTATGTTTCGAGGGAACTATCTAACCGATCCCACATTTTCTCTAATTTTTCAGATTCGTCTCGTAAATCATCATTCATTTTTTAATCGCCATTATTTTCACGAACAAAATCCCGCGTAGGATTTTATTTCCTCTCGCAGTGCCGTTGAACTTATACACGAAGTTGTTCTCTCCGTCTGTTGCAGGTTTTTCCGCCCTATGGGACGACTATAGCATCGTTAAACCCGAAGATTACGACGAGCATGGTCCTGGAACTTTTCTTCAGATGCGAGATGGTAACGCCGGCCATCAAAATGTCGGATATTTTTACAAGCCTCTGGAGAGGCGCGTTAAAAAATCGAGAACTCACGCAACTCTCGAAACCCAAGGAGGCTACAAATGTAACAAGTGCTCCAAGATTTATCGGTGGAAACAACATTTGGTTGAACACGTCAAAACATCCTGCGGCTCGACGAAAGAAGAACGCTGCCCATTTTGCAGCTATTGCACCAATCGACGGTGGAACTTGAAGTCTCACATGAAACGAATCCACACGGTTATCTCGTGAACAACGAGAATCTTTCCTCGTTCAGTCGCTTCACAAACGATCGTTCGAGCAAAACAATTTCCATATTGATGGGTGTTTAGCAACTGAAAATGTTGGACCTTCATAATTCGTGAGAATTGCGCATTTAGAGTGTAAATTGTAAGGAACGTATTTCGATAATAAAATAAGTGCCCTCGTCAAGGATCGTGACAATTCTTCTGCACACCGTGTGAATAAATTTTGTCTCGTAACCCACTAACACGTCTCGGGTTTTGTCTGTTTCGGTTTTGTTATATATGACAAATTCAACTAATACTTTCGTCTCCTTTTTTGTTTTCGAAACCGTAGGTCGCAGGATGCTGTTCCCGGGGCAACGAATGTCTCAATCTCCGGAGGATCCGAAGCAAGTCGTTCTGGCAATGGAGGCTGTGAAAAACGGATTGTCCCTGAGAAAAGCGGCTGCTAATTTCGCCGTGTCGAAATCGAGTCTCCATCGTTACCTTCGTCTAGGTTTTCCCCCGCGTGGACGCCACAGGCAGCAGTAGGCACGGAAAACTAAGCCACGAAATATTGTACGACATTTTTCCAGTATTTTTCATTTTTTTTCTGTGCAAGAAATAAAAATCACCGATAATATTTTTTCCTGAGTTGGTGCGATTAAATGTTTCCTCGATGTCCGATGTTCCAATTATATTTTTTTTCCGCGAAGAGGACGGTTTTACGATAATCGACACATTTACTGATTGTTTGGACTGAATTTGTTGCAGGTAACTGGATGTTTCAATGTCCCGGTTGTGGCACTTTCCATCGTCACAAGAAAAATTTGCTTCGACATTTGGCGGTCGAGTGCGGCAAGGAGCCAGGATTCAAATGTGGATACTGCGATCACAGATCCAAGAGAAAAGGAAACGTCGTGGCTCACGTCAAACGAAGACATCCGGGTCTCGAGATCAAATGGATGATGGAAGAAATTTTGTAATTTCTGCCCATTTTTTTTTTTCTTCCACTCGACACTCGAGTTGTCGTACAAATTCAATCACAAAAATAACGTACATCTATAACTGTACATGTGTGGCTGTGTATCAACTATTGACCAAAATAGCTGAACTCTCGATAATCGAAAAAGTGAGCTCGTGAAAATTCGATTTTCACTTTAAAAACATTACCATAAATTTTCTTATCATTGCACGGACGTTTGAGCGTATCGTATGAAAGTTCAGCAAATCAATTAGCAAGATTTTTGCTTCAATGGATTCACCGAGGTAATGATTCGGAAGAAAATTTTACTTCAAGGAGGAGAAACTCGCGAGGAGTTGACAGGCTTTTTGTTGTTGTGTTTTTTTTGCGACAACTGTATAATAATTGTACATAAAACATTGCTGTCAGAATCATTGTGTTGAAATGAATGACCTTGACTAAAAAAGAAAAAAAAAAAAAAATGTTGTTGTTTTTTACAAGCAAGAGGTAACATGCGTGTGCGTGCTTAAAAATAATTTCTTGTGCTGGGGAATTATGTATCTCATGAAAAACCATAGCTAATTCGATCCTGTTTTCGTTCTGTGTTGTTTGCAGATGCGAGTGCGATGGGTTATTTGAACTCGCCGAGGGTGACGTACTCTTGCAAAAATTGTGGAAAAATTTACAACTACTATTCGAGCTTGGCGAGACACTTGAAGCACGAGTGCGGGGTTGAGCCCAAGTTCCATTGTCCGCTGTGTCCTTACAGAACGAAGCATAAATCGAGTCTCAATACCCATCTCAACGGCAGACACATGAAGATCTTGAACGATTTTTACACGATACCAAATGGCAACGAGACAGCTGCTTCGGACGGAAAGGATCTCAAGTTTTGAAAGAATTGAAAACAAACGAACAAAGTCGAAATAAACGTTTTTCGATGGTGCGCGCCCCGTCTGTGTGTGCGTGTTAATTTTTGTTTAGAGCCTAGAATTAAGAATCGTACCTAAGAGAGAAGAAATTATCGACGGAAATTGCCCTGGTATTCATACCATTGAGAAAATTTCGTAATAAAATGTTAATTTAGAAACATTATTGTGCAATGTGTATGTATTGTCTGAGATTGCTTTGGAAACATGTTTTTTCTCACACTCTGGAATCACTGATGTAGAATTTATTTAGAATAACATATTTCTTTTGAACGTTCTCAGGTCGTTGGCGCAGAAGCGGTCCTGAAATAATTCAGAAGATCTACGGTCGTAAGTTTCTCTGCCCGAACTGCGCCAGATCTTTTGACGCCGAACAGTGGCAGAAACATCAGATGAAGGATTGCAAGAGACCACCAATTATGAATTGCCCACACTGTTCTCACTACAAAAGCAAAAAAATGTATAATTTACGCAGACACATATTGCACATTCACGGCCACGTTATGTAACTTAACTGATCGAGACTCGATAGTGTTGTATAATCACCTCGATGATAATAAAAACCATATACTCGAATGAGCAATTGGAATGTCATCAAAAATATTTTGATTGATTTCAAACTGTTTCACAGAGTATTTTTCTCATTCTGCAGATTATACAGAATGTGCGCAATTTTAACCGCTGGTTCGATTTTTAATAACGAAAAAAAAGGAACTTTAATTTTGTAGAGTTCTCGATTTTACGTGAAAATAATATTTTTTTTTCTCTTTTTCTATGAAAGAGGACAAATCAATCAAATGTATTTATTGATTAGCACATGACTCGATGATTTCCATCGATTGCATCGTTGACACTTATTGTTTTTCTTTGTTATATTATTTTATATGTTATATTTTCTTTTTTAGTATATTTTTTAACTGTCCGAGTAACTGCCCGATGCCTACGAATATTGAAAGTGCACGAGTGTAGAGATTCGTAGTGCTGACCGAGTGATTAATGATTGCAGATTTCGCCGGGAACGAGATGTATGGAATGGGATCTTATCAGCGTAGGTTGCGAGGACAGGGACGTCTGGTTTGCGAGAATTGTGGAAGGCGTTATCATCAGGCGAAAAATCTTCGAAGGCATGTGATGAATGAATGTGGCAAGGAGCCGAGTCTTCAGTGTTCGTACTGTCCTTACAGAGCAACCTACAAATCCTATCTCGAGATTCATATGACTAAGCACACGAGGAATCAGCAAACCGGAGCAATGTGTTTCAATCCTTATGAAAATCCATGAAGAAGCGATACTTTTCGGTCGATGTTGATCGCCCTGTAATAAACACCGAAATATGTATCTGTACTCGAATTACTTGTAACCAAGCGGATAAACGATAAAAGTAACTAATTACATCGAGCAGCATTGCGCCGTAGTTATAAGTGGCCATTCATTAGCAAACGAAAAAATCAATTTCCTCTAATGCAATGACTCTCCATTTTATCCATTTTTTTTGTGTTCTTTCATTTGAAAAATATCATCAATCTCTATTTTTCTCTTTTATTCTTTCTCCACTATCTTTTCTTTTTTTTTCACTTTTGGCCGTTATTTTTGCATCCGTACAACCGTTTTGCTGTGGAAATTTTTGTTCGTTCACTTATGTTTATATTCCCATAGACAGATACAGAATTTGCAATGACTCGAAAGAAAAATGTTGGTTTTATCTTGCTTGCTTGCAGAACGTACGTACAGCGCTTCGAATTGGACAGTTCCAACGTTGCCCTCGACTTCGCGTGATTTTTTCTCGAGACGTCTGCGCTCGACGACCCAGAGTGCGGAGGCGATATTGGGCGAGGGTTGTCGCAGGATAGGCTCGAAAAAATATCTTTGCCTGGATTGCCGTAGCACTTTTGCCCTCAAAGCTTCGCTCGTACGGCATCAGTATCTCGAATGTACGAAAACTCCGCCACCGCCTAAACGCCGCAGCGAGCCAAGATCAGCCTCCGAAGGGAAACACGGAAGAGGCAGTAAAAAACACGATTGTGCCAACTGCGGACGTACTTACGCCTTTTACACTTCGCTCTGGCGACACCAACATTACGAATGCGGAATGGAACCGAAATTCGATTGCACCATTTGTCAAATCAAATTCGCTCAGAAGAGCAACCTCGATCGTCACATGCGCAATCGACACTAAAATTATTTCCTCGTTACCCGGACCTTTCTCGCTCCGTTCATTTCCAACAAGTATCCTGGCTCACGATTTTTAAGAAAATAAAACAAAACGGAGGAGGGCAAAGAGGCCATTTTTTATTTTTATTTTTCGATTCAAGTTCCAACGATAAGGGAATTTGTTTATTGGCTTAATATTCTTGATGTACACGTCGTAGGGAGAATAAAAAATAATGAATCAGCATCTAAATACATAAGTTGTCCTCGAAATAGGTAAAAGTGTGTGTTTCCTCTTCCTCAAAGTAAAAACAAAACAATATGTGTGTCCATGCCTCGAAAGTACCCTCAATCACTCTTTCGTTCCAATTAACTCTAATCAAGGTAATTTTTTTCTTTTTGTTTTTTTAGGTACCTCCAGGAGTCAGAGAAGATATCAACGAAGATCGAGACCCCTGAATGATGCGACCGTAGAAGCTCCGTTCAAGTGTCCAAAGTGCGGCAGATGTTACAAGATGAAGAGAACTCTTTCGCGTCACATGAATTTCGAGTGCGGTGGACAACGAAATTACGCCTGTCACGTTTGTCCCTCCAAGTACACCCAGAACATAACGCTACGTCGACACTTGTTGCAACGTCACAATATCTACGTTCCGCCAATGTTTTCCGTGCCTAAAAGGATTTTCACTCCTGGGGACAAACGAATTTTTTAGACGTTAAAATAATTTATCGGCCAGACCGAAAAAAGGGCGCGCTGCAAATCATTGTTGCAAATGACCCATTCTTATGATAAAATATTTATTCATTACGTTTCATTCGCAATTTATTGTTGCAGCGAACTAAAAACAAGGTTGACTCAAAGTCAACGATTATCCAATATGACGAAATGCTTTTGCATCGTATATTTACACTTAAACGTAAGAAACCTAATCAACACGTTTACCAAGCTTAAGACAAAAGGAAACTCAGATAAATATTTAAACAAATAATGAAATAAAATTCTAACGAACAAAACCATCCAAATATTCGTATTACCAACAACGATTCTTTTAATTAATATTCCCAACACTGGGAATTTCTCGTTCAATTTGCCGAATATACATTCTCGAGTTATTTATTGTTGAATATTTTTCTGTTTATCTAGATCTCTACGGCCAATCAAAGTTTTCCTGTCCAAATTGCGGTCGCAATTATACCCAACGAAGCAATCTTGGGCGTCACATGAAATGGGAGTGCGGAGGAAAAAAAAGATTTGCTTGTGTTTATTGTGGCTATCGTTTCACCCAAAAGACAACGCTTCAACGACATCTCCAAAATATACACAACATCGCAGTTACCAATTCTATAGAGTTTAATTTGTTATAGAAACATTTAATTGTTCACATAAATTTTTACAATTACCGAACTTTCATCCAGATTTGTATAATCCACGCGTTTTCTTCATTTTTCTTACCCAATTAATTTTAGACGATTTGCAGACAATCTTGTTCTGCTTGACGCAATGTTTTCTTCGTTGTGATTTTTAAAAATCCTCTTTTTACACGAGAATAAAAATATTTATTTTACCAACAAATTGTTAACTGAATTGACAGCAATTTCACGAAACCGATGATTTTCAGGCGGAGGAATTTTGGAAAAACTCTTTTTCGACTGTCTGCTTGCGAAAGTTCGATCAAATATTTAATTGTGTTTTCCTCGTTCCAGGTTTTCATCTCGCCGTTGCTAGCTCGTCGATCGGAAGAGGCGATTGCCGAAAAAAAAAAATCGAGCTTTCAACTCTCTCAATTTTTTACTTTAAATTTTGCACTAATTTCGTACAAATCGAAAACTACGATACCGAAGAAATGGACAGCACCATTGAAGATTACCAGCTTTGCATCGTCAACAATGTTTTTCTCTTATTGACAAATTCTTGCGTTCACTGGATTCGAATTGCTATGTATTTTTAATGAACGATCAAAATTCATTCAGTTCAGTAAATTGTAATGCAAACGGATAGTCTCTATGAAACTGCTCGACGAAACCCTCGAAGAGTTTATTTTGATTCGATTATTGGGAAAAGCGTCAAAAATACACAAGAAATTGAGCTAATAAATTTTTTTTTGTTTCTCAATAACAGAAATGGACGAATCTTACGGATCGTACGCGGAATATTCTGGAAGCGAAAGTACCTCCAGACGGGATGCGTTATCATCGTCATGGATACCGGAAACGGACAAGCCGTACATGTGCACGACTTGCGGCAAAGGTTACACTCATATTTTCACACTGAATCGTCACCGTCGAACGGTCTGTGGAAAATTGCGAAGTGCAAGTGGAAATTGGAGCTGTTCTCGTTGTCTGCGAACTTATGTAAACGAGGGAAATCTCGCGAGGCACGTGAGATTCGAGTGCGGAGTGAGACGAAAATTTCGTTGCATTTTCTGCAACCACAAATTTACTCAGAGATGTAGTTTGTTGAGACACTTGAAAGCTTTTCATAACGACGATCCGGTGTATATGGAGGATTCGAGTGTTCCTACAGTGAGCCACGAGCAAAGTTTCTCAAGGCCAACCGACGTTCAAAAAAAAATTGATCATCAATGAAACAAGTAGTAAAAAAAAAAAAAAAAAAATGTAGCGAGGCTCCCTTTTCTTCCAAATAAAAAACAAAGTACATTTTTTCGTTTCTGATTGAAAATAATTCATTGCACATTTTCGAATAAATAATGAAACCGATTTTTCCCACCTTTCAGCATCTAAGAATGTTAAGGCCTTTTTGTTTGTTTTCTTCGTGTTTTTTTTTACTATCAATAACGATATGGCTTAATTTACAGATTCCAAGTACACGCGGTACGGGAGACGTCAGACGGGGCCATACATTTGCGAGAATTGCGGCCACGGATACATGCACAAGTATACGCTTCAACGGCACGTAAGGATCGAATGTGGAAAGCCACCCAGTTGGGCATGCCCCATGTGCCCATATCTTGCCACCCACAAGTCCAATCTCGTCAGACATTATAAAAACATCCATTCTGCCGTCATGATGTAGATTGGTTGTCCATATAAATGTACGTTCTCCGACCGATCGAAGTGGAGCTTCTCAACTCGCTTCTTCGACATATTTTCCTGCGAACAATTCGGATAATCATTTCCACGTAATGAATTATTTAATTGAAAGTCCATGATTCGATTTTTGAATAAACTTGGTTATCAATTTTTTGAATAAAACAAATGGAGAAAAAATCTTTGTGGTGATAAATTTGCAAGAGGAAGAATCTTCCTAAAATGTACATTCACATTGCAAACATTTTTTGAGCGATCAAAGCTAAGCGTTATGTTTTGTGTGTTTTATTTTGTTTTTCCATCACATGATTTTAGATGATAAATCTTTAGATTCGTGTTAATTATTTCCTGACAAGACACTGGGTTTTTTCATTTGTTGTTACAGATTTAGAGTGGTCGATGGATCCAAGCTATTCGTACGAGATGGCAAACGATTATCATCGAGATTCCCAGTGTCGAGGAAAACGGCCGAGGTCTTTCGCTTGCTCGGTTTGTGGCAAATCGTACACGGTTTGGCGATCTCTTTGGAGGCACGAAAAATTCGAATGCATCAACGCTCGACCCGCAATATCTTGCGATCTCTGCCCGTACAAAAGTCCACACAAGTGGTGTGTACAAAATCACAAGAAAAAACATCACGGCGAAGATACACGCAGCCATTACACTGCAATGTGAATTTTTAATCAACTTTCCATCCTTTGTTTTCTTCACACCTCAATGACTTTCCAATGCAAGTGAAACTACGAAGTCGTCATTTTAACAGTGCTTAAAAATAGGAGTGTCAGACATTATCGCTTTAATTTTGTTCGTACAACGAAAACCGAAAATCTAACGATTCCACTGTATCATTTATTTGGATCTTCCAAAACATTGATTCAATGTGTGTCAATTACGTGTTTGAATGACGAAACATGTGCTTCGGAATCTGCAATTTATGTGGACGAGCTCTTGTTGAACCCAAACGTGGCATTCCTCTCTCGGAATTACTGAATGAATCACGTCAACGTTAAACTGTTCTCAACACTTTCAAAAGTTGAGATTCTGGAAACTGGAATAACAAACGTTGATGTAAATGTGAGATTCATGAGTAAAAAAAATTCCCAAATATCAAACGATTCGACGCGGGGGAGTGAAGAATTGATCGGAGACGATGATATGATGGAAAGATTGTTGAAAATATTTACGAAAATAGAATGAGCAATGCGAATGGAAAAAAAAAGCAAAAAAAGAAAAAAGGACGCTGAAATATTTTTGTGACAATAAAAATACGAAAACTAAGAACGGTGGAGCTACGTTGTCAATCAGTTGCTTCCGAATACATGCAACAAGATCACCAGCCACTGAGATTCCAACTTTAAAAAATGAATGACTTTAGGTCTAAGACTTGTTTGACTGCTTTGGAAAATGGGTCTTTGGATTTCGGATTATTCGCGGGTACAAAATCCTCATTTATTATTATAAATTATAGAAATAAATCGGTAGAGTTTTTATTTATGTCGATGCTGGTTTTTGAAGCTGTCATTACAGATAACAACGTATAGAATGTCCTTGTGGTATGACTAACGTGCATGAAAATATTTTCTCTGAAAGTCAATACCGACCATAGATTCATAACTTTTGTATAATTGCAGTGAACGCGTCGAGAAGAGGCATCCTCATGCAAACAACGAAAGGAGCCGATGGGCTGTACACTTGTCAAATTTGTGGCCGTCAATATACGTGGCAATCTTCCCTTTGCCGGCATCTACGAGAGTATCATCGATAATTAAACTTTGTAAACCGAACGTTTCCCTAAGAGACAAATTATTCGAATTTCATAGTTAAAAATACAAGAAATACGAATGTGTTTTTTTTTTTTTTTTTTTTTTTTCACGAAAGTTGACGATATTTTTCCAGCAATAAATCAAATGATATTCATCTCGGATAAGAGATTGTCAAAAAAAGAAAAAGAAAAATTGGTTTTCTCGTCTTCTCGAATTCCCGTGGCTTACTCACAATTAGATTGTTTTTTGCTTGTAAGTGCTTTTTTCTGTTGTTTCAAGAATGGAGTTTTGACATTTTGTTTTTCTCGATTTTCGTTTCTTTCTTAATTCCGAAGCATTTCAGGGATTTTCATCTAACGAGTTATTTCTGTTTCTAGGCTATCGAAAACTCTACATTGGCGAACAAATGCTCGGCTACACTTGCACCAAGTGTAGCAAATTCTACAAGATGTGGAGTAACTATCTCAAACACAAGTGCGAACCACCACAGTTCAAATGCTCCATGTGCCCGTTCGCAGCTTTCAAGGCGTTCATACTGCACGCTCATCAGGCTGAACAACACTTCAACGTGCCGTCTACTAATTCTTGAAATTCTCTTGACTCCGTTTTCTCTTACGGTTGAGATCTCAATGTTTCTATACATAACTGCCTTAAATCGGATGAAAAACCCCCCATAGCATTCTATTTTTTGCTGTCGAAATATTAACTTTGTTTACGAACAATCAAAGATTTAAAAAATGCGCAATGATCAGAACAACGAGCTCCTTAGGCAAGTGTTCCGAATCATTGTTCCATTGGAACGAAAAGAAAATCGGGCGAGGACATTCGCACTTCGTCGCATTGAATTCTTTTCATCTTTTTTCACTTCACAGCGTCAATTATCGATTCAATTGATTTGATTGAATTTACGTAAATAATAATATCCGTTTCCACTGTTCCCACAGCTTCTCAAGTTTCCTAGCATTTGTGTACTCGTGTATTTTCATAAAATCTTAAAAAATAAATCTTGATATGAAAACCTTGCAACGCTGTAACGACGGTTTCCACAATTTCTCATCAATTTAGAGTTTATTGGATTTATGTTTTTTTTTTTTTTACTTCTTATGAATGTCGGTCAGTTTTTAGGCAAACGAATGTTCAGGATAATCGAAATGTATAGCATTAAATCTGCTAATCTGTCTATGGACTTTTCTGTTTTTGTTCCAGGGATCGCGAAGATATTTTTTTTTTTTTTTTTTTTAAGTCGATTGCATCAGGAAATCTTGTTCCGTTTGAAGCTCGAAACCCAAAGTTATTGTTATTGCTTCTCCTCGATTAACACCAGGCGTCGAATAATATTTTTTCCTGCAAAGTGTACTACAAGCTTCCACCGATAACTGTGACTCGCTAATCTTCCTGTTGCCACGAACAACAGTCGTTTTTTAAGGCTTTTATTCGAAAATAAATAAATAAATGACGTGTTTTACACTTTTGCAGGTTTCGTCGTGGGAAGTCTGACCCATGCGTGCAATACGTGCGGAAACGTTTACATGTATCACAGCTCATTGATGCGACACGTTAAAGAAGAATGCGGCCAATTGCCAAAGTACCAGTGTCCATTTTGCTCAAAGAAGACGAAATTGCACTGCAATCTACTGAAGCACATACGAAAAAAGCATCCACTATAACTTTTTGGGGAGCCTTGTTTTGCCTTTCACCTTCAAACGGCACGTTATCATTATTTTTCACGGAGCATATCGTTTCGTCATTAGAATTTCCCATGGGACTCTGTTTTGTGTAAATACATTTTGTTTTTTCTTTATTTTTATCTCATTCCACGAGTGATGTTTTCTCGTTTCTTCTTCCCCAATGAACGTTGAGTAATTATTGTTAAACTGATGATCAATGGTTTCGTACGAAGACCAAAGTAACTGACAAACTTTTGGTATTTTTCTTTTCTCTTTTATTCCAGAGTACAACGTTTGTCTGGCTTGCTCCAAGTCCTACAAGTGGAAGAAATCTTTGCACAGACACGTACGTGACAGCCCCGAATGTTGGCCGGTTTTACTGAGCGCTGGAAACGAGGAATGCATCAAGCAGATCCACTTCAAAATGCGCAACAACGTCAACACCTGAGTAAAAACAAAAGGATTTATAGCTTTTTTTTTATTTTATTCTATAAACGTTGGAAAAAGAAAAACGTTTTCAAATTATCGTTATGAATGAAATATTTCCCTTTCATTTTCTAACATTACTCGTTGAAATTTTTCTGTATTTTTGTATGTTGAAAATAAATTTTATTGTACATTCCGATTGTTAGGCCAGTGCCACTTTTTTCAGCTCGAACTTATTTCACGTTGTATGATTAATTTTTCTAGTTCGTTCGTTTGTTCCTTTCAGAAATTTTTAGCGCTAGGAACTAATTCATTTCGTTGGTGAGTACCACGGTATTGACTTTGTTTTTCATTACATTCTGCAATGTAACGCTTAAAACTTCGATGAAAAAAAAAAAAAAGAAAAGCATTCTATTAAAGTTGAGAATAAACAATACGATTTTTCTACAAAGATGCGATTATTCCAACGCATTGATAAGCAGTTTTCCCAAAACGTATCAACTTTTTCAGCTAACAAAGCGCAGAATTTTCTCGGTGAGTTAGCGTTTCCGAAAAAAAAAGATGTTGAACCCAAAAGCCAGGGCAGTTACTGAAATTCGACGTGGAAAATTTATGTTTCAGATGCTGATCCCTCACGGAGACTCGAGTCTTGGAGTCCGAAGCCGTATGCTTGTGAAAAGTGCGCCAGAAGTTACCTCAACAAGAGTTCGCTGAACCGTCACTTACGTTACGAGTGCGGCACAGAAAAGTGTTTTTCTTGTCCAATTTGCCACAGAAGAATGACGCAAAAGAGTGGCGTCCGAAAACACTTGCTCATCATGCACGGAGTTGGATGATGAGAAAAACGATGAAAAAAGTAAAACAAAGATAAAGAGAGCAGAAAAAAAAAACACTCGTGCCTTTCGTTAGAAAGCTTCGGAAGTTTGTCGTTTTTTTAAATAATTTTCCGGTGTTTTTTTTAAGACGAAATTTTTAGCTAAATGAAGCGAGCAACGTTAGATAATTATACGAAAGTTTACTAAACGGAATAAACATGTTTACGTGCTATGGAATATTCACAACTATTCCGATTTTCACGTTCACCAAATTTGTACATTTTCATTGAATTTTCTCGTAACAGAACATGTAATTTTTTTTTGCTACCAATTGGCTGGTTACTTTGGAGGGATGGTTTAATTATATCGGTAAGTGAGAGCAATCGAAGACGAGAAATACGAAATATGAGTTTATTCGATTCCATTGCGAAAGAGACCTTTTGGTTGGAGCAATTTCGTAAAATCAATTTATAGCAATTGTCACAATGTTCGATACTGATGGAACTTCAAAGAATGTATTTTCTTGCTATTCACAAAAACGCTTTTTTTTTTTGTAAATATAAAGTTTTCAACTATATTCGTATTTGTCTCCTCCGTCGTTCTCCTCGTCTCTTATTTTCTTTCTCTCTCTTAAACCACGACGTGCAACTATATAATTTGGCAAAATTATTTCAATATCCTGGGCACATACTTACTTATACGGGGCTATTGGCTGATGAGACGTTTGTGTTTTGGGTTGGTTACGGGTTTATTTATAATTACTCAATAATATTATTATTTTCGTTATTTATCTGCGCGATTGTGTCGAATCATGAAGGAAAAATAACGAGAAAAAAGTGAAGCACATCCGGGTGTACATCGTGCGTATTCGTTCCACCAAATGTCCCATTCAGATTTATTATTTCGACGTTCATCATTTTTGTTTATTTCTTTATTTATGACCAAATTTCGTTATTCGATTCTCTAGCATTTGGAGAAGTCTCGTTTAATTATTATTTTTTTTTTTTCACCGTTTTTTTTAATTTTGCCGTTTGTTTTCGTTTCGGGGTCTGTTGCAGGAATGGGCGCACTATTGTCGCTATTGCGATCCGATTACAAGAACTCCGGGACGAAGAAGAGTCGATCGATAAGCGGCGATGCTCCGAGCTCGGGAGGACGCGATTGTCGATCCGCCGATGGAAGCAGCAACTACAGCGAATCCGGGGAACGTTCCACCCGCGAAGTTATATTTCCAGACTCGTTCGAAGTTCTTCCACAACCACGTGACCTGAGCGTCGTTTATATGGGCGTACCTCACGAACAGCAGAGGAAATTCCGTTGTCGTTTCTGCGGCAAGGGCTACCGATGGAAGAGCACGATGCGTCGTCACGAGATGGTTGAGTGCGGTGGTAAACCTCCGGCATTTCAATGTCCCGAATGTCCGTACAAGGCACGCCAACGAGGCAACTTGACCGTTCATTATAAACGACACCATCAAAAATTGGGCTACGACGAAGCTGCGATAGCCTCGCAACTATCCAGGGAATAATTTTTTTACACGTATCGCGGGCACCCTGACCATTTACAATTTCTCTACCACCAGTGCTAATGTGGCTGTTGTTCGAAGGAAAACCAAAAATACTTAATTAACAATAACGAAACCATCTTGCGCAATGGAATTCGAGGCTCACGTTAGAGCATAAAAAACTCGGCACACAGGTAGAATTTTTCTCTAGGAAAATCACAAAATGAATCGAACGTCCGTCAACATGAGAAAAAAACACATAAGGCTGCCCTTTTCCAATGAAGTCGTTTTTTTCTTTAACCGGAAACGTAGCTCATACGATTTTAAACCTGAAACGAAATACAAAAATGACTGGGAGGTTTTTGTCATCGTCACAGCTTAAAGATTGTATGAGCTACGTGTCCGGGCATTCGAGAAAATTTGTTTTCGGGAAAATGCTGCGTAGTCGTTATTTTTTCATTGATCAGTGCTAACAATTTATTTTTCATAGTTCAATGATGATCTGTGCTCAGAACTTCGACTCATTTCGTAATTTCGCTGAAAAGAATGCCCAGAAGCTGCCGATCGTTTTTTTCGCTCCGGACTGGCCTAAACCCATAATCGAAAAACAATTTGAAAAATCTGTTGAACCATTTGATTCTAAAATGAAGGAAGCACGAAAGAATAATGACTTGACACTGTTCGGTTTTTTTATCCTTCAATGATTCGCTTTGCAGCGAATAAAATAAAGATTTTATTTTTCCAAACGGAGTAGAATCCATCAACAGCAAAAAAGGACGATTCGATCAAATCGTTTGCTTGTTTAGTTCGCTCGCTGGAAATGGAGTTGAAAAATTTTTTGGTAGATTTCTTTCGAACGACGCCGAATTTGCAATCTCTTTCCAACGGTTCACTGAACGTAACTACCTCATTGTTATTTTCTTATTATAATTCCAAAAAATGAAAAAAAAAAACTAATTTCCCTTTTGTGTACGAAGCGATAAAGAAGTTGAATTGATTGCGAATGAAATTGTAGACGACGTTGTCAGGACTTGAGCGTAGCAAAAAGAAGGAAACGTTTTTTATTTATGGAGAAAGGTGGTGGGAGATGATCGGGTGCCCGGGTTCAAAAACCAACGGAATTAATATATTTTTTTCTTTCGCCTTCTATGCGAAAGCACATAATCTCGAGGTTTTTTTTTTCAATGAAACAAGAACACCGGGAAATGGTTGGAGATTTGCCACGGGGTGTTCTCAATTATGTCAATAGTATACATATATTAATATTCGACGAAATGGCGGACCCATGTAACTAAGAGCAAGTTACCGTCCTTTTTTTAACGTTTTTTTTTCTCCCCTAAGTTTAAGTTTAATTTATACAATTTTCCCGCTCTATTTTTCCACCGCGGCGGACACTTGACTGTCTTCGCGAACATTTTGCTCATACTTATCAAAAAATTCTGCGAAAAATCTGAGAAAAGAAAATGATGAAAAAAAAAGAAAAAAAAAAAAGAACAAGGGTAACAGGATTGTATATATTATTTTCACGAGGTGCCGGCCACAAGTGCCTATCCAATGTACTTCATCATTCCAGTATTTTTTATACTATATATACATTTATGTGTGAGGAAAAGAAAAAGAAAAAACCTGATCTCGAGCTTTTATTAATTACGTCTCGAAGGATGTAAAGCACGAAACGAAAAAAAGTAACTAGACAAAAAAAAACTTATTTAGAGTGCATTTGACGCGAGAAGATACGAGCCACGACCATTTTGAGCACTTGTTTGTTTTCTCAGTTAGTCGACGACCGATTTATACTCTTAGGCCCTTAAGGATCAATTTTCTTCGTTTCCAACCATTTAATTTCGTTTTCAATTTTCTTTTTATACGAACAACATTCTTCTGTCCATTTTTCATGTCGTCTGGCGATAGTAGCGACACTACTGTGTCTATTACATACAAAACATAGAAATTCGCGATTAATGTGCTAACCCAAACAAAACGGTGAGTGGCGATCGAATGAAAAAAATGCCTTGACACTGAAAATTAAAAAAAATCCATTTTCCATTCAAATTTCTTGTCAACATTTCTATGGGTATACAGTTGATCAAAAAATCATTGTCATTGAATTAAATCCAAAGGTCATCTATTTTGTCGAGCGCTGCTCATCGTCGTCTTAGGACTGTCGTCTGTCGCGTCAGTATTTTTGATATCAGTATTTGCGAATATTTTCGCCAACCATCGTGCCTGCGTAAATATTCACGTAGGATATGTATGTGAAGGACCAAATCAACGGATCCGTGACTCTCTGGGATTTGGGTCACAAACACTTCATCTTCCATTACTTGCATTTCCAGTCAATTGACATTGCAAAGCAATTTTTAGAAATAAACAATTCACATTTTTAATATAAAAATAAAATACAAAAAAAAAAAACCACACGAACACATACACAAACACAAAATACGAGTTAATTGCTTTTTCAAGAATAAAGCATCCAAGAATAATTAGATTTTTTTGTAAAATCAATAAGACGGTCATGAGTTTGTAGTTTTGGCCTATATCTATAGATATTTTAACATAAATGCACAAAGACCCATACAGCACCACGCGAAAACACAAACATCAATTTGTCAATTTACGCGCGATACATTCTCACTCACTGTTACCTAAATGACCCATTAACCCTTAAGTATGAAATAATGATAACAATAATCGTGCTGTCCGTACTTTGAAAAGGTACTCTTTCGAGTTTTTTTTTACGCTCACCCTCAAAATGTTATACACTTTTTGTACCCGGCCAATATTTCCTTAGTAAATCGGGTTTTTGGTACCTAATGTATACTTAATTAACGAACTAATTTTTTTTTTATTTCATTTTTTTTCTCCAACTTGTCCTCTTTTCGTTTACGTTTGTCTATTCTGAATTTTCTTTAACGTAAGTTTCGAACCGCTCTTCGATATTTTATATTTTTTGGAAAGGTTTATCATACGAATTATCTATTCTTATAATATTTTATTATTATTATTATTATTATTAATATTATTATTATTATTATTATTATTGATATTATTATTAATATTATTAATAAAAAGACACACATCTTGTTGCGGGTTATTTTATAACAAAAAACATAAGAAGATTTATGTTTTTTTTTTACTCCCGTTTACTGTCCTCAGATTATTATTATTATTGTTGTTGTCGTTGATGATTTTGTTATTAACATGCCGATCGTTGTCACTCGTCCATACCGCGCAATGAAATAAAAATATTTAACTATATTTATTGCTATTTCTCAACATGCTGGGTTCAGATTAACGCTGACTGAAGATTTTTTTTTTTTCAGCTGGATGGTACAACTTTTCATCAATCGATCGTGACAGTTATCCGTGCGAGGCCTGCGGGAGAACATATCGAAGACTTATTTCATTACAACGCCACAAAAGACTCGAGTGCGGAAAGGAAGCCCAATTCGAATGTATACTCTGTCATTCGCGGTTCAAGCACAAACACAGTCTACTCCGTCACTACAACGTTCATCTGAGTGTACAAAAATTCGATCAGCTGGATATTGTGGATGCTTCTGGGAAAATGGCTTGACAAACACACGCACGCACACTCGGACAAAATGTGCAGGGAAACTCCTTGAGTTAAGAATATTTTTTGACAATGTGAATAATTTTAGGCTGTGAACTACAATCGAACTACAATGAGGCAAAACGAACTCATAAACATAGAGCCACGTGAACTTAACATCGTTCCGATGTAGTCACGGGAAAAGAAACAGTTCGAACGTCGAAATAGTGGCAACGTCCTTATTAGTATAAACTTTAATTTTATAGAACATGTTGCAAGCAATTTACCTGAATTTATTGGTTTGTACAACGTTTTACAAACAATTTAGTATTGCGTTCAATGTGTTACGAAAAATTGGAACAACCGATTGGTAACCCATTTTTTACCATTCTTAGATGCATAATATTTTTAAATATGCTTTACGCATCGCTGCTTACTGGGCTATGATGTTGCGTATGCCTTGTTTTTTTTTTTTTTTTTTTTTTTTTTTTTTCTACAGAATTAATTATTCCACTTTACTTGTGGAAGCGACATTGACGAATAAATGTTTATGAACGATGTCAACAATAAATTGTTCCTTCAAAATACTACACTCAACGAAACGTTTTTTACTTCACTTAAATTCGTGAATATATCGTTTCAAGAGGTTTCAACATTATTGGCCGCATTTTCAATTTCGAAAATCAGAAAGTCACGAGGTTTCGAATATGGAGAAAAAAAAATTGCAGAAACTTTTTACAGAATCTCTTTAATGCGTTCTGAAGAATCACTGAGAGTAATAAATAAATTTTAATTTCATGTTTGAAGACAGTTTCAGATTCCATAAATGGTCGACTTGGATCTGTCACGGTGGATGTTGACGAAAATAAGGGGAAAAACGAGTGTCCCCTGTACTTGTTCGATGAGTTGAGTGTCTATTTAGACAGAGAGTTTTTTGTGATGAGGACAAACTAAAAATTCGATCAATTGTAAGTGTGACCGTTTTGTCCAGTTGATACTAGGACCAGGTCAATGATTTGTTGCACTCGTGAATGTTTAAAAGAATGGAGTAAAAATTTGCTCTAAATCGAACGAGCCTGTGGACTCGGAGCTTTGTAATATGTGCTATCAGAGGAAGTGTAAAAATTGATCCTCTGGATGGAATTGAATGTTCCAAAAATCTGGACCATTCAAGAACATCGATAAATGTTTTCGGGCTGAGTTGGAGTCACGAACGAATGATGTGGTTTTCTTGTAAATAAAGCGAGCTGTGAATATTTTGTTTCCATCGAGATTGGAATTCGTTAACACATTGATCCCATAATTCTATATTTCGTTGGAATAAAATGAAATGCTCGAAATTCAAAGTACATTGTTATTTCTGGCATGTTCAGTGTGGACTTGCGTTTCATCAACTATCTCTACTTTCAGATATCTGGGCTGATCCATCAAGCCACGGTGGACGAAGTAACTCTCCGTCACATTTACCAGGATCGAATCAAGGCTCCCAAACAACAGGGCGAGCTTCAATGAATATTTTTCAACCTGTACGAACAGCTCGTGGTCAATCGTCTTTCAAGTGCCCAAACTGCAATCGTTTCTACATGCGAGCATCCTGCCTTAAGCGACATTTACGAATGGAATGTGGGAAAGCTCCAAATTATCAGTGTCGCATATGCCTCGGACGATTCACGTACAAACACAATCTTGCTGCACACATGAAACTTCACGTAGAAGAGCCTAATTATCATTGTCTTTTGTGCCCTAAAAAATTTTACAGACGTGACAAATTGGCTGAGCACGAAAAAAAGTATCACATGTTGTTTACGATTTGAGGAAAAGGAGACGCGCATCAACGGCTGTGTCCAGATAAATGTCAGACGCGCTTACTAATTGTCCTGAAGAAACTGTTTCTTATTTTTTTTTAAATCGACCAAGGTGAATGAGCAATTTTCATTGGTTCCTGAAAAAGATAATTTCACTATTAATTACTTCGAGAGTAAGGCTGGTCACTTGCGTTGTTTTTCGACTGTACTTTTATTTTTACCAACACACTTGGTATGGAAAACCGTTCGTTTTTGAATATTGCTTAATCTGCACATTTCAGACACGCGTGTGAGCACTTTTCATTAATGACGATGCATCTGCGTCCTAAGCACGGATGCTGACATTTAGCCTTAAAGAGTTGAAATGAGAATGCAAATTTTATTAGAAAAATTCTACTTTTTCCAGAGTTTTGAAAAGTTTGTTATTGTAAACTAAATTTTTGTGTGACTTGACGAACAATTTTTTCATTTTTATTGGTACAAGCGAAATTGTGAGTTTGGATCAAAATTAATTTGCATCGCGAAGATATTTCGCAATAAATTTCAAAGTCCAGAAATGATAAAAACGAGAAGCGAACTAAATGAAGAAATAATACGTTGACTGAGATCAATGTAAACGGCCTGAAGGTAAAATCTCACAAATCATTTGCGAGTAATCTCTATAGCATATTTTTGCACAATTTTTAGAAATGATACGTACAGTACTCGCTTAACCGTCATGACTTACCAGTCATTACGTTTTTTTCGATAAATACTCCGATTTCGGCTCTTGTTACTTCGTGTTCAACAATATTTTTGTTATTTCAAAGACCAAGTCAGAAACAACAACGTTTACTTTGTTGTGAGACTTTGAGGCTTCTTGTTAACGAGATTCGGTAGAAATTTTATTTTCGAGTCGTGTAATATAATGTGAATAGGTTTGCGTGGGAATGTCTTTATTTTTAATACAATTTATCATTTTCCTCTGTATAACTGTACTTCCAGAAAAATCATATAAATATCATTTTCATAAACGGAAAGTAAGTTAATTAATACTCAATTGCCCATTTCTGGGAAATTTCCAACGAACAAAAAAAAAAAAGACAAAGCACTGTTTGTACGTTTTCGGCACTGTTCCACTGATCGGAATAAAGAAAACTTTCCATCCACGTAAGAATGGACCGAAACTTTTTGTTATTTCGATGATGAGGAATGTGTTGAAAACGTTTTTTTTTTAAAGCTGTATAGCGAATTGGGGCTGAGCGGATATGGCCTCAAGGACTCAAATTTTAATTATCCGGATATAAAGTTGAGCTTTCGTTGTATTATTTCAGGAAACTGGTATTTGAATTCGAGAGAGCAGGAACTGTTGACCTCGGATATCGAGAGATATTTATTCTCCATCGTCCTTTAGTGTCAACAAAGAAACAAAAGCAGTTTCAGAAAAAAATCGTATTTACTGTGAACGGCTAGATATTGTTTTTTTGTTTTTCATTGAAACGTCCGAACAGAGAACCGAAAAGGTGAAAAGAATTTGAAGATTTGATTGTTTTTTTGCTTTTAGCCCGATCGTTACCACGAGAACGATCTACGAAGAAGCGGTTTCCATGCAATGAGTGTCCAAAGACTTACAGCACGCCGCGCGCATTGGGTTTTCATCAGCGATACGAGTGCAATCGCGAGCCAACATTCGCTTGTTCAGTGTGCACTTATAAGGCTTTAAGAAAGGGAACCCTTCTTCGCCACGTTTCTTCTAAACATAAAAAGTCAAAAAGAGCATGCGTAGCACGAAAACGTTGAAAGTACAAATTCTAATCTGAGTAAATTCCCAAAAACAGCCTGTAACCGATGAAGGTCGAAGGATGATAATTTTTCTCTTCAATATTTGTTTCAAAATTTTTTCATTAAAAAATAAAATATTTTCAACTCGATTTTTCCACGACTATGAAAACTTCGGTGGTACTTGCAAGTTGTGATGCCAAGAGAACAAGTTTGCGTTCTTTGTGTGAGAGCTGCACGCGAAAATCTTGGAAAATCCGGGAAAACCAGGGTGTGCCAGTGAAAAAACTATTGAATGGTGGAGGGAAAAAAATTGGTTATCGTTGAACACGTGGACAAGATTTCTCAAAAATAATTTTTTTTTCAGATTGGAGTTTGACGGATGAAACCTCTGTCATGCCAATGCAGTCAGTGATGAAAACAAACAACGCCCCTTTTGCTGAGCTTCGAATACCGAAAGCCCATTTTTCTGGTGAAAAAGCAAAGTCCGGTCAATTCGTGTGTCTAAGATGTGGAAGATCTTACATGCGCAAGGATTCGCTGCAGCGTCACCTTCGATGGGAATGTGGCAAGGAGCCACTGTTTCAATGTCCGTTTTGCCCTCAACGTTGTAAAAGAAAGCCTCACTGGTTGAGGCACATAAGAAGACAGCACATCGAACAAATTGGCGATATGGAAAATTATCTAATTTCTTATACACCGACGACGAGCTACGAATGACACAATCACGTGAAACAACGTATTTTTACTTTATCAATTCTGACACAACACTTTGCTTTTTTCCAAAGTTGCCTTACGCCTTATCACGTGATTTTCCCTAACACCATGAATTGTTTAAAGTTTTGCACTAATTTAAAAAACTCATTAACTTTATTCAAATAATTCGTAACAATATATTTTCTTACAATTTTATTTTTTCTCATTTAATCGCATATTGAATATTACGCGACGTTATTTCACACGAGTGCCTTAGTGTTAAACAACATGAGACATCTTTATACAGAATTGGGAGTATAAATTTTCATGCAAAAGTTGAATTTTTTGCAAGAATACAGTAAATATTAATTCCAGTGTTTTTCGAGTCAGTAATCTTCTGATTTTTTCGCAATCACTAATTACCTCGAAAACGGAAATGTTGAAAAAAACCATAGATACGTTTTACTCGACAGAAGAAACTGTTGACGTTGAAATTTTGAGTCCAACACGACGAGAGTTCAAAAAAGAAGAAACTTTGAATCGTATCTTCATTTTTTACAGCTCTGCGATTCCGTCATAACGATGTACTTAATATTGTAATACGAACTTTTTTTTCACCACCTAAATAACGAGTTTTTAATAAAAAATTGACTCTAAGATAAGGGAATGTTGTAATTGAATATTGGAAATACGTTTTCGGAGTAATATTCAGAGTGAGTATTCATCTGCCGAATCAATTGAACGTGGCACGGTTCAAGGGTCAAAGAGAAAAATATTGGAACACATCTGAAATTGCATATTCTTTTCAGGTACCGAGGAGCGAATGGAGGAGAGACTTGCAATCAAAAATCGGTGAAGGATGAAAGGAAGGAAGTTGGTGACTGTCGGGAACCGAGAGGAGATGTTCGAATCGAAGAAAAGAGGAAAAGGAATCAAGAGTTCAAGTCGAGACAAGTATTTGGTCGTCGCTGTGTTTTCATTCGGCAAGAAGAACTTTTAATAATCCCATTTTCTTTAAAAAAGAAAATACGTATTTTCTTTAGTTTTTAAGTGATTGAAATAATGCGGTGCCAATAAATCTGCGAGATGAGAACTGTTATTCCCGCGACTCCCAAGATCCTTATTGGCTCTATAAATATACTGCAATAGGATAAGTTATACTTTGCTCGCCGTAAAAATTCTATACAGATTTGATTGAGTGGCTGCTGAAAAATCTCTGTGAATCTTTTACTCGCATTATTTTCAGACCTGCCAACGATCCGGGAGACCAAAATGGTGGTAAATGATCGATGGAAAATATTCCATCGATGGTAAAGTTGAGCAGAGCTTTTGAAAAGAGCAAAAAAATGCAAATGTTATTCCATCGTCAAAAAAGTGTATTTTTCTCGAGGGATATTTGCATTTTTTGAATCGTTACGTATAATAATGTAACAAGACTACCTTAACACGCATATAAACTTTTATTCGAACGTGTGCTTTTATTTGCAGATGTTAGAATCCACCTCTCTAAATATCTTCTTTTATTTTTATTCTCTCCACCACTATCCCTCACGAGTTTTCCTATCGCATCTCGCACTATACATTTCTTTCAAAAATTTCTCTTTATTTATTATTGGGACCAGTAGCATGCGCACTAACTTTTTTCGATACTTTTGTACATATATATAGAGTGAAGAAACGAAAACGATATGAAAAACAAAAGAAACAAGAATAAGAAAAAGAAGGAAACGAAAAAATGTGAAATCGAGCAAACACCGAAAGTTTTTGATGGCTTGTGCGAGCGCTGCTCTTTTCTAAATCAATTTTCCAATCATAGAAAGTTAAACGCACACACAAACATGATTTTACACTTAGCTAGATGCTTGGGGCTCAGAAGTAACGAATATTGAAATCAAAAGGAAATGAACGAAAAAAAAGAACTGCTGGAAAAAAAAGGAATTACTGCATTGTTGATCGGCTTGTTGTAGAATTACACGAGGTGATCGATTGAACGATTTCCATATTTGTGTATATTTACTCTTACATATATTATCACGTGTACGACCCGATATATGTATCTGTTTATACACATATATGCTGACGAAATGAAATGAAGAAAAATGGAGAAAAGAGAGAAAATAGTTTACAAAGTAGTAAATATCACAACTAAGAATAAATGTTAACGAATCCTGTGTTACAGCCGAGGATCTGAGCATCACGGGACTAAAGTGGGCAGCAGCTTGGCAGCGCTGGAGCGTGCCATCGATCATGTGGCGTTCGGGTGGTAGCATCGGCAAAGGTTTCGGGAGCGGATCGTCAACGCCCGAGGGTTTCAATTGTCCCGCATGTGGACGAGTTTACAAGCTCAAGAGCAGCCTTCGTAATCATCAAAAATGGGAATGCGGCAAAGAGCCGCAGTTCCAATGTCCTCATTGTGTTTATCGTGCGAAACAAAAGATGCACATTGCTCGTCACATGGAACGTATGCACAAGGAAAAAATCTTCAAGCAGGAGCTCGTTTAGACATGACGCGGTGGCTGGTCTACCGATTCTGGACGTTCTCAAAGCCGATTTACTTTTCGACTCTCACAGTCGTTTCTGTCGACCTCCAACGTCAATTTTGTCGACTTTCACCCTCGTTATCTTTTATCTTCACGTACATGTCATCACGACAGTGAAGCTCATTCTTGGATACTCACCATCGACGTAGTATTTTTATTCTCCAGGGTCGGCAACTCCAACATCGCAAGACTTTTCTTTTCCTGTGATTTTCTCTTTTCACTTCAGATCGTCAGATCTACGCGGAAGATCATTGCCACTGCGAGGAACATCAAATATTTCCTGACAAAAATATCAAACTTTTTTATTCCCGCTGACCAACACCGAACAAGTATATCAAGAGAACGACAAAAGAACAAAACTCGAAATTTCCCATCGAATAGACTTCTACGACGAATTGTTCGAAGATCCAGAAACAAGCCACCGACCAGATGATTTCATTGATACGGAAGACAGTGATTAATTTTGTTTTTTTTTTTCACAAAGTAATCATTGAACAATTTTGGGATAATTGTCGTGGACGTTGAAGGGAAAGAAGAGGACGGGCAATCAGGAAAGCCCCGACCGAGAAAATATCGAGAATAAGGAACGCATGAAGAAGATAAAAGAAACGAAGAGACGTCGCTGGTGTACGACGCGCAAAAATGCAGATTTATGAGGGAATTTACGAAGGACAAGACCTACACAAGTTGAAAGAATGTCCCATTTTTTTTCTTTTTTTTTTTAATAGGGTTTACGCTTTTTTCAAGCGTAATTCATTCATTGATAAATTAATGATTTTTTTTCATTACTTATAGAATTTGCGATAGCGCGATAACGACGAAACGAGAGAAATAGCGTCGATCTCTTAGCTCGGGGATGTCTGCGACGAGAAATGATCCAAGTATACAGAGGATGAAAGTGAGACAAATATAATTGCTTGGGTCTGGCCTTATCCCAGGCGTTCCGTACGTACTACTAGATTTTAAGAGTTGAAAAAAGAAGGAATTCAAAGTTTATGGACAGAGTATGAAACGCGAGAAAAAATGAGAAATGCATCATCCTGTTGAAACGTTTTAAATGGTGAAACCATTGCGGGACGAGCATTTGTATATTTGAAAGGAAATAAGTGAAAAAGAAAAAACGGCAAGGAAAGGCAAGGAACTGCGCAGCTTTATCCTCGCAAAGAGGTTACGCCATGAAATATAAATTTTGTCATTTTGTTTTTCGATATAATCGAATGATTGGGGAAGAGAGAGTTTTTAAAAAAAAAAAAATAATTCTTTTAAACGAAAACCGGTGACGTGAAAAATTATTATTTAGAGCTTAGAAATTATTTTTTCATTATAGAAAGAAAAGTAAAGAAAAACCGAAAAAGCTCATTTTCCTTCGTAGAAGGATGATTCTGCCGTTATTGATACACGTATACATCGCAAGCCATTTTGGTACCGGAGGCCCAAACCTTTTGGTGTTCTTAGAACTTGCTGTATTCGTGTAGAATCTTAAAAACTAAAACCGTGATCGAAGAGATAAAACGAGGATACGAGGATAACATAAATATTATTATTACTATTATTTTTAATGAAAAAAACCGAGCAGACAACCCCGAGCGAGACTGAGACGGTCCGGAATCCCCGGAGCTCTTCTTCCATAGCAACCATTCTGGTCACACTGGTTCCATATTTTTAAATGGACGATTGCCGTGCCGCGTGTGGCTTCACTGGGACTTTAGAAACAAACAAATCATAATTCCAATCTGTTTAAGATATTAAAAGCACGAGAGCTAGATCGAGAGACATAGAAAGTGAGCAAGAGATCAATTTCCGATAAATGATGATCGTTACCACGATGAATTTATTTTTTTTTTTCTGGTTTTTCGTGCAAAACTAAAAATCGTCGACCTGGCATAAACAATAGACATAAAAGATACCACTCACAAATACATTGAAATGTGCAAAGATTATTCAGTCGATAAATTGCCAACCCACACGCACACACTCGAGCATTGAGAGAAACGATTTTAATTCAAAATGATTCAGTTCAAATAAAATGATAATCACATTTATTTGAATAAATTGAAAAATTCATCGATACACACAGAAATCTTGATAAATCGAAAATTGACAATTCCGCTGTTTCTACAACCGATCGATCGAAAATTCATCTGTCATTTTTAAAAGAAAAGTTTCCTTCACAAAAAGATAAAATTTCGTTTCAGAATGATTTTTTGTTAAACACAGGAACGATAGATTTTTGAATGAATCGTTTATCTTGACACACCAAACACACATCCATTCCGAAATCTCATATCGATATGTCATTCTTATCGCCAAATACCTTTGACTTCCATATACGTATGTAATATAATGATATTTAGTCAGTCACGAGAACATCCTAGAAGAGTTATTTAAAAAAAAAAAACGAAGAAAAAGCAAATACATACTATTAATTATAACAGTAAGCCTAAATACAGAGAAACTCGAAATAATAACAATTAACGTACAAGCAAGTATAATTAAAAGAAGAAAGAGAAGAAGAAGAAGAAGAAAAAACAAAGCCTCAGGCGATCGCACACGTACGAGTCATTCGAGTGCTTTGCGATCCAACAGACTGTCAGAAGTAACCGCAGATTCCTACAATGCATTTAACTATAATATTATTTAATTCCGTAAAGGCAACGACCCACCCAATTTTTTTACATTAATGTTTTTTTTTTTTTTTTTTTAATTTTATTTTTTTTTTATTCTCGCAAGCGCCTTCGAACTAGAGGCTCGGAACCACAACTTATATTTTTTTGT
This sequence comes from Hyposoter dolosus, assembly GCA_963921915.1. Taxonomy (NCBI): domain Eukaryota; kingdom Metazoa; phylum Arthropoda; class Insecta; order Hymenoptera; family Ichneumonidae; genus Hyposoter; species Hyposoter dolosus. Next base: position 4,807,227 of record OY998133.1, read on the forward strand.
TGCTTTCATTTTCATTACACGTTTACTCTACTCGTACGTAATATTTTAATTTTTCTTTTTTAATACATTCTTCCTTTTTGTATTTTAAATAATTTTACATGTATACGACTATGTAGAAGAATTTTTTTAGCCTCATTTAAAATACACAACTAGAAGTTTTGCCAGGTCGAACGAAATAAAATATAGAAAAGGAGCCATCAAAAGTGCCGAGTGCCGAAAAGTTTCGACAAACATGACGATAATCGTGAATCCCTCGTTCCTTCGTAATACATGACCGAGTTTTATTTTTCACTTGTCACACTTACTTTTTTTTTTTTTTTTTATAAATCATCGATTACCACGGAACTCATCCAATCAAAATGAACGTGCCGCGTACCAGAAAATACACACAACGACACACAGAGGGCACGACATCGAGTATTAGCGCTTTCCGCGTCTTTAGGCTCTTAAGCAACGATTTATCCTCGACCGAAACTCGAGGTACTCGGCACTATCCTATTAACGGCTTTATCGACAGAAAACTAAAAAAAAAAAAAAGCTAACGAATAAACCATTTTTAGAACAGTTTTTCTTTACATAAAACAGTTGAAAAAAAATGCAAACAGACAAACAAACGTAGTCCCGTATTCCTACGCCACGCCAATCGCGCGGTCACGGCCGTCCAACTTTCCATACCGTAGACAATATTTATATGAAATGAGCTAAACTAAACTACTACATACTACATAAAAAGTACTCGTATGAACGCTGAGAGAGAGCCTGGAAGCGCGGAAACAATAGATTTTAATTTTTGATAGGTCCCCATTCCCCTCGGGTAAAAAATATGTATTTATAAAGAAAAAGGTAAAAGAAAAAATAGAAAAAAACACAAACACTACCACAAAATTTGCAATCGATTCATTGTTCATTTTGAAAAAAAAAAATATATATATATATATAAAGTAACAAAAAGAATAAGTAAAAATTTCGTATCCCAATCGCGGCCTTGTTAGAATAAGAAATGTCCATTAAGAAAAATTTACTACGAGACTTAGAGACCTCGAAAAAGCCTTTTCCCAACAATTTTTCCTCTTCTTTCGTTTCCTTAGTTTTTTCATCGTTCGTAAAACTAAAATAGTATATTTATATATCGTATATGAAAAAACGAAAGATGAATCGATTGTAAATTTATAAACGGAAAAAAAAACAAAACTGACGAATTCTCGTATACCCGTAAAAACGAAATTGCATCGTGATTGTGTACTCGAATGAAAAGAAGAAAAAAAACAAAACAATAACGTAAAAGGAACAACATTGAAAATATACAGAAAGAGAAGAGCTCGAATAACGTACCAAGTCAGAGAGGGAGGTTTTTAACGATTCAAAGTGATGTGAAAAGCAACATGCATTGTCCTTCACAAGTTGCAACATTTCGTTCATAACGAAAAAAGCAAAAAAAAAAAAAAAACGTGAACGCATCGTGCGCATTTTTTACACTACTTCGTTGTGATTTTTCCAACATACGGAAAAGAAGAAACGAATGACGAGAAACAAGAAATATATGTATAAGTAGAACTAAAAAAAAAAAGAAAAAAACGAAGAAAACGAAACAGTAAATCACGAACGGCGTTTGCGATAAGCCTCCAATGGTTTTTATAATTGACATAAGAATACGATGAATGAATTTTAAGATTTAAAGACGAGAATAATTTGCAGTTTATATAAGCGTAACGGTTAGGGTGATAATGTTTAAACAAACAAACAAACAAACAAAAAAAAAACAAAAAAATTATCGATATCGGGAGAAAGAACGTTGATTGATCGACTTTATATACCTACATATTAATTAGGTACTTGATGATTATTAATAATACTGCCTCACGAGGCCTTGATAACTTGACGACGAATCGATACGATGAATGCAACGATTTTCAACACCGAATATCATCGGTGGTAAGAATAATAATTGAAAAGAAAAAGCACAGACACACATACTCACACGAAAAAAAAAAACAGCAAAGAAAAAAAACAAAAGAAACAAAAGCTAAACAAATCGATCCTACCTTCGTCGTCAAAAATGGAGATTATTAGATTATTAATAGGGATTAAGAAATAGATAGGCTAAGATAATATCCATTCTTTCTCAAAGCGCTTTAGTTTAAATTTCATTGAGAAGCAAAGAACAAAATGAAAAAAAAAAAACAAAAAAAAACGAAAGATTGGTCCAGCTGAGGAAATTTTATGCCGCGCGCGCATATAAGTGAAGAAATTACGAGAGAATTAAGGCACATCAATGGCACTTGATAACTTCTCGGGTTTCTCCCTCTTCTCGTTTTGTTTAAATCTCATTCATTCATAGAATCATCGTTTAATTAACATTTTCTCTCTCAACACCGTAACGAAAAGAAAAACAAACAAAACAAAAAACAAAAATAGGAATCATTTTTTTATCATCATTAATTTTTCCATTTTTTTCGTTAATCTTTTTTTTTTTCTTTTTTAATTTCGCTGTGCCAATACCGATTTTCTTAACACGTGTTGATCTCCGACTCGTGAATATTGGGGAGATTATGTAATCAAAATGAGCGGTGACGAATGATGGAAAAAAGGGAAAATAATGTTGAAGGAAAAAAATCATTTAGAGAGGAATGCACGGAGTATAAAACTATTATTTCATTTGTCTTTTGTTTAATCTTATCGTCACTTTTTTTTGCTAATTGGGTTTAATTGGATTTTTAAAAGTCGGCTTCATGTATAAAGAATAATATGATATGAAGATAGGCATACGTGATAAATCTAAGTGAATTTAATTATATTCATTGGCATTAAGGTATTTTGAAAAAAAAAAATCTCCAAATTAATCCTCTTTCAAACGTTCATTTAATTTTTGTTTTTCTTTTTATCGATTGTCTAGAGACAAAATTGTTGTTTCTCAAACCAAGAGAATCAATCGCAGCACAATTCTGCGCATTCGCTCGACCTGACGTTGAATTTCGTCTAAATGTGCCTTTTTTCGAGAAAAACAAAAAAATACATAAAATAAAGTAAACAAAATAAAAATGAATAAACTAAAATAAAAGTCTAAATCGTATGAAAAGTAGAGGATCGTAGCGGAGACATTTAATCAGGAAAGGAAAAGTAGGAGGAAAATCGCGTGACTCGTAGAGATCAAACGAATTCAATTTCACGATTAAGAGAAATGGAAAAAAAAAAAACGATATATATTATATGAAAAGGGAAGAAATTTTTTAATTAGATACATCTCGAAGATGCGAACGTATGGGAAAAAAATATTTAGAATGTTTTTTTTTGTCTTTTATTTTTCAAAATGCCTCTTACGAGTGGCGTAGATCGTCTATATTAGCTTTTTCGCGCGGTATGTAATCGGGCTTATCATAATATTGAATTATACGTTTATATAATTAGATGATAAATTGAATTACGGTTACGAGCGCCAAATTCGGCGTGAGGATAACAAACAAAAAAAAAACCTAAATTTTCTACCATTCTGTCTTGAGGTGTTGGTTTTGAAAACGAAAAAAAAAAACATTATCCGCTAAACGAAGCAACGTTATGTGTAACGGAAACGAAAAAGAAAAAAAAAATACGAAAAAAAAATCAATAAAAAGAAAATGATTAGTGGAGCAAAAGCGCGGGGCAAGAAACGTCGGAGGGCGGGATTTTTGGATATCTCTCACGTTTTTTGTTTGTTTTACTCAAGAAAAAAAAAAAAAATATGTCGGTATTTAGGATTATGTTTTCGAGCGAGAGTGGGACGCGAGCCTGCTAAAACTGCAATCAATTATTGTTTTATTTTCAATGGCTTCTTTTTTTTTTGTCTTTTTTAGTTTTTGATTTTTTGGATTTTTCATTAAGGGATAATCGTTTATGATTATCGAAAAGAGCCTCAGTTGTGTTCCTTTACAACGCAACATTTATAACGTGATATTTAGACGCTAAATTTGTTTCGCAGAGGAGAAATATTAGATCGAGAAAAAAATAATACAGACAAGTGAGAAAGAAAAATTGGACGAAGAAAAAAGAAATTAAAATTAACCAGAGAAACGAAAGAAAAAAAAAAACATGATATGACGAGACGCGAATGTTACGTACATGCCATCCAGGTATTTAGAAAGTACACTGCTTTATTTTTTGTACGATATATATTATATAATTCCTTTATATTTTCTTGTGAAAGGAAAGGAAGAAATTACGCCAAGAAATTTCGAATATAAAGTTTCCCAGTCTAGTTAGGAAAGAAAGGTTGCGGGAAATAAAAATTTCCTAAGCTCGTTTCAAATACGAATACCAAATTCGTCGATGAGCGGATTTAAGAGCTTGTGCACGAGTTTTAAGCTGTGAGAAAAAACAAACGTATAAGAAATGCGAAAAAGAATGATTTTCAAAGCTTTTTTTTTTTTTATATCTTTAGGCAAATCTGTGAGTGATGCGATGATGATTGGATTGTAACGAATTGTGGCAGATTGTGAGAGAAATGATGACAAAAAATGTACGAAAAATAAGACATTTATTATATTTTGCGATAGTAAGACACAGAGAGAGAGAGAGAGAGAAAGTGAACGAGAGTTAAATGAGAAAGAGCCGGAAGAGTGAATACCACCCAGTGCGAAAAAATCGGAACTAAGATATTATTTGAAAGAAAAAGAAAATCTGATTAAACAATATATCGTAACATCGTCCAACGAAAAATCACAAATTATACTCGAAAGAAAGGAGTTACTGGAGTCCGTACTAAACGAGAAGCGTCTCATTATTTTCGCTACATCTGTACGTAAGAATCGTGATCCGATACGGCAACGTGAAAAATATTCCAATGCGAAATTCCCAGTTGAATTCCTTCATAATAATATTAATAATAATAAGATAACAAGGAAACGAATGATAAAAATTTGTATCAGTGAGTTGACTAATCGGGTCACGATTTCCGTAGCCCCGTGAGACATCACTTTTCAAAGAGTGACACAAAATATAATTAGAGCCATCCCTTCCCCCCTCCGCCTTCCCATCCGCCAATAAGATAAATAGCCTTTAACGCATAAAAAAGAATCATTCAATATTAACATGAAAGCGGACAAAGAGAAAGACGAATAAGAAAAAAAAAACTTTTTGCGCAAAGAATGAAAAAATAAAATAAAAATACGTGCGAGAGAAAGAGACAGCGAGAAAGAGAGAGAGAGAGAGAGAGAGAGAGAGAGAGAGAGAGAGAGAGAGAGAGAGAGAGAGAGAGAGAGCGAGAGAGAGAGAGAGAGCGAGAGAGAGAGAGAGAGAGCGAGAGAGAAAGAGAGAGAAAGAGAGAGAGAGAGAGAGAGCGAGAGAGAGAGAGAGAGCGAGAGAGAAAGAGAGAGAAAGAGAGAGAGAGAGAGAGAGAGAGAAAGAGAGATAACGAGAGTGAAGAGGTAAAAAAGTAGGTTTGTAAACCGAGAGAGCCTTGTATTAAGTGCCTTCAAGTACGATTTAGATAATAGGCTAGGGAGAGAAGAGATCAAAACAAAAAGAAAGAATGGGAAAAAAGTAACGAGGCGCTGGGCGCGTTCAGCTGTGAGCGGATTTCTTAAGGTATTATTATAAAGACCGGATGGGCCACCGATCATTTCACGAGCATTTCCTACTCTCGCCAACAACACCATAAAGTTAAAAAAAAAAAAAATATTTTTTCTGAAAAAAAAAGAATGAACAAACTCGTGACACGTGCAATTATTTTTTCGAACAAAATCGTTCGGTTTGATAATCGATAAAAAATTAAGTAAAAGTTAAAAAGTATGATAATTCGTCGGTAGATCCGCTCGGTTATTAATAATAGCGAGAAAAAATAATCCCGAACTGGCTTTCGGTATTTCTCGTTCGGCTGTGCCATTATATTCGACCTGAAAGGAAAAAATTTCAGACAGCATTTTATATTAGTAGTCTTTAAAATTAACGTCGCGAGTTTTACTTTAAAAATTTATGTGTTTGATTGGCGAAAGTATATTTAAACCGGTGATAAAAAAGAAAAAAACGAAATAACGAGAAAAAAAAAGCTCAGTCTTGTTCATAAAGACGAAAGTGAAAAGTAACAATGAGATAGAAAAGTGTCTCGAATTGATATTCGTACATTCGTGGCTTTTCCGGTGCACATCTCGAGACCAGTGATATTTTTTTAGAAATTATTTATTTACGTCGAAAGAAGAACAGTAATCTCGACGACTCGCTATAAATGCCAATCATATCCGCAAGGGTCTCTCTCTCTTCTCACTTTTTTTTTTTTAAATTCCATATTCTCCTTTCTAACGTAATTTATTATTACTATGATGAATATTATTTTTATTTTATATTATTATTACGAATATTATTTTTATTATTATTATTACTATTGCTACTTTTATTATTATTATTATTATTATTATTATTATAAATATTACTATTATGTTTTGTAAGTTTCATTTTCCGCATACTCCGCCGGATTTCTTCTTCACTGCCTTACAATATGTGATTTTCATATAATTATTACTCCACGAGTTATTTATTTTGTCTTTGATAGTCTTCTTGCGAGCTCTCCCTCCGTTTCCTCACTCCGGATCCTTTGGACCTACTAGTTATACATGAATTGATCTGTTCGCGATTATTGTTATTGTAATAATAGGTTCGAGGGCTCTTGTGTGAGTTTTCGAAATACATTGACATTGTGAAAAAGATCGATACGAGATTAAGCACAAGCCGGAAACGATGATGGACATCGTTCGAGTCGAATTAACACTTTATCGTTTTTTATATACTCAACAACGTGATTTTCATGGTAAAAACATTTTTTAAATATTTAGATTGTCATTTTTTGTTCGTTTTAATTGATCGATATATTACGTCGTATTTTTGTGTTTTGTCAAACGCAGTTTGAGCGATTATTTTATACAAAGACACTCGACGATTCATTATATTTGGCAAGATTTTATAAAATTAATATCCTCATAATCGAATACCTCGGAACCGAAATTTTTCAATTGCCGAGCTTCTTTAATGATGTCACGACGATGTCTCCCAACTTATTGTGATTAACTCGAACGTCGTCAATCTTCGTAATGCAACAACGTAATGCAATAATAATGGTCGAAATATTCGATCGATCTTTTGCATTATGCTTCATAAGCACGATACTGTTAATACAATTTTCCTTTTCTATCCACTATTTTCTCATTAACGTTTAATATTTAATAGACTGTACAGAGAACGCAAAACTCAAAACTCCGCTCAGCGCCTCTAAGCACGAAAATAAATTACTCGTAATAACGATAACGATTCTTCTTTCGCCATGTATTTGTTAACGAAAGATTATTTTCATCGTGTCTCTTCATTGTTCTTTCTCAATACAATTTCGACGATATTTCAAATTTTTTTTTTTCCATTTTTCTCATACAAACGAATGTTAAACTCCAACAGACACATCCACACACACAAATCGACAAACACGCGCTAACACCGACCATCAACACCAATTGTATAATTGCAGACTGCGAAACCGCCATAGATATGAGAAAAGAAATGTACATGTTGGATTTCGTGAAACTTTTAAATCCGTGACAAATGTTTCATTGCTGAGACAACATTTTCAAATTGTGAGAAACTTGTAAAACCAGCTGCGTTCGTGTTTGAAATATTTGCACGTGGCTTGATCGAGCGTTCGTTCGATCAAGTTCTGCAAACATTCTCACGTTTCATGCTGCAACTATTTTTTTTTTTTTTGCTTTTTTTTCTAACCAAATCAACGCATATCTCATTTCGATTAATTCGAACATTCCAAAAGTGCTTAAATCTTTATTCTTCCCTTCAACTTTTTTTTGTCATTTTGTAGAAAGCCTTGTATTGAATTTAGAGCAAAATAAAGACTAGAAAGGCAATTAGCCTTCAAAGTATTTTTCATTGCGTACACCTGTATGCTATTTTCTTCATTTTCGAACAATTGCGTCGAAGCTACATCGAGAAAACAATAAGAAAAAAAAATTCAAATAAACTTGTAAACAGAAAAATGAGAAAACCTCGAACGGACAGTCCTCGTTCAGCTGAAATAATTAAAATTCCAATTCCCGGCATTAACAAAATATTGCAAACACCAAGAAACTCAAATTGTCATTCTCCTCATTCGCATTCCTCCGTTTTCTAGAGACAATTTCGACGAAGACGCTCCCAGATTCCGACCATTTCTGCAATCGATTAATTCGCCTTTATACTGACAAATTTTTTTTTTCTTTTTCAGGTTTTTATCAACGGCTTATCATCATGGATTACGTCGTGAAAAAAAAGCTCGTTGAGAGATTCTCGTACTCATGCTGCGATTCGACCGCGTGCTGAAACCTTCGCATACTCCACAATTACAATTTCACCATTCTGATACATTTGTGTTTTGAGTTTCAGGTCATCGTTGCTGAGGAAGGACCAATGGTAAAGAGGGAACCGAAGAGACAAGAAAAAAAAAAAAAAGCAGAAAAGCGCGATACAAGAAATTCCATCGAAGTTGATTCACAGCAAAAGGTTTTATTTCCTCATCATCGGCACTTAATAATCACGAAATTTAATAATAAATCTCGAATAGCGTCCTTTCCGAAATCACAATCACACACACACACACACACACACACGCACATGCACACATACGCGGACACATACACAACAAAGAAACAAATTAAATTTCGCTAAACCTTTTGTCATTTGCTCGTTGTTGTTTAGCCTGAGATTTGATTGTAACGCATGGCTCACGCCGTAAGAAAAAAAGAAAAAAGAAAATTGGGACGTGAACATAAAAAAAAAGAAGAAATGGTTTCGTGCTCTTGTGCCACCACGTTTCGATGTTGATTTTTTTAGCAAAAGTTTCGTCTATTTTTCTTTTTTTTTTCTCGTCACTTACGATCCATTTCGCCACTGTGTTTTTTTTGTATTTTTTTCATAATTGCAGGATTCTTCGCGAGGATCGGTTGGAGGGTCGAAGGCAATGGTGCCAGGAGAAGTGGTCCACGAGCGGAGTCTGAAGTTCCGGCTCCGCTGGCACCGCAACGTCGCGCCCGTTTGCATTGTCCAGCCCGACACGTAGCTCGGAACAACAATCGCCCGTTGACGATGTCTGCTCACGATCGACGCCACGATTGCTCGCGCTGCGGTAAATCCTACAAGAACGCTTACATCCTCAAGAGGCATTTGCTGTACGAGTGTGGCAAAGCACCCTCCTTCAGCTGCCCTCATTGCGCCTTCAGTTCCAAGTACGAGAGAAATCTCAAGGCTCATATTAATCATCGACATGTCGAGCCTTCGACAACCTCGATCAATCAGCGAGCTTGAGTTTCTCGCTAAAAGGGAGTTGTCAGTTGTGCGAGATATTTCGAACGTTTTATTTCAACCCTGAGCCCTTCCAACGGGGTAGAAAATGCCACGAATAATTACTTTATCATTTTATAGAATTTCCACGATAAAATATTCACCGAATAGCACTCCGTTCTCTTCGTTTTCAAAAAACGAAAAGAACAGTAGTCGCCAACCTCATTATCGCGAACGAGCAAGATTTTATGTTCAAGATAAAATTGAGGTCGTTTTTGATCCCGCTGTAGTTTATGCTTTCGAAAAAGTGAATTTCGTAGCTGCAGGGTCTCAAACTCGCATAAACGATACTCCGTGATATACCATCGTTATAAAAGTTCACAACCAAAATCTTCAAGATGTGTAAACCGTGATATTCCGAAAAGAAAAGTTTGCATGCATTTTGCTCTGGATAGCACCGTCATCAAAATATCAATTATTTAGTGATTCCCAACCATGCAGAGGCTAAGCTACAAAAACGTGCATAATAAAAAGCTTTTTTGCATCGTTACATTGGTTTTCACTAATCAATTGTTTATTCTGTCGACGCTGCCGTGCAGGTCAAAATGCTTGACTATCCTGTTGAAAATTTCCTGGTTTAAAATTATTCTATAGCTCGGCCTTGACCGTTGTTATACGAGATTTTCATTACAATGATGTGAGCTCGAAACTACATCGTTATTAATACGACTGTGCAGTTGAAATTTGTGCCAAAGTCGAGTTTGAATTTGTTAACGATATTTTCTGTTGCCCAAGTTGAAACTTTCCAAACTCGGCGTCATCGGATTAATTCGAAAAGAACGTCTGAATTGAAATGTCGAAGCTGCTGAAAAAATTGGATGAAAGTTTTCAACTGATTGTTGGGACGTTTTATTTCTGTCAACAAATCGATTAAATTTGATTATTCGTTTGATTGGCAAAAAGCTTGAGTTTACGATTTTTTTTAGAAAAATCCTACGAAAAATAGAAACGTGAAACTATTTAAACGATTTACGTAAAAGTCATTTTTTATTTTTATTTTCGCTCCACTATTATGGAACATAGCATTCGCGAAAGGCGAATTACGCTTGTAATATTTCGTTACACATATATATTAATTATTTATATGCCGAACAAAAATTGTTCGTAATAATATAAAAAGCAAGTAGTGCAGATGATAAAATGGAATGGAATCTGGATGCGTCGCCCATCAGGAATTTGATGAGGCATATTAATGACAATATTTATACCAAGTTGCAAAAATCGAGATTATTTCTACTCAATATTGATTTTGAAGCTTGGAGAAATAACGTTTTATGCATTTTTGAGAGAATATTAATTTTTCCCTCGACAGAGGCATTGTTCGTTTGGACAGCGATAAAAAAATTCAAATTTTCCTGTGTTTGAAAACTTTTTTCAAAGGAAATAATTATTATCCCAGTGAAACAGAAATCAGCATTACGAAAACGAATATTAACGAAACGACTTGAGGTTTTCTTCATTCGAAGAAAGTTATACATTCAATTTCGTAATCAGCATCAGACTGGACTATTTAAGATTGAATTCACGTGAACGTAAATCCACGTAAGTCCTTTATACCAAAAACTCTAAAAGGCATTTCGTTAAATGCGTTGGGAAGATCCAAATAATATTGGCCATCGATGCTAGATTCGATTTTCGCAGTTTGCCTGAAATTTTTCGTTATGACCAATAATTTTCAACGATTTTCTTATGTTCAAAACGCTAATGATGCCCTTCACCGATTTAGTGCATCAGTGACCAAGTTGAGAAAACCAAAATGTTGCCTGGTCAACAATAAGTTGTTGAAGAGATAAAAAAAAAGAGAAAGAAAAAAAAGCCCACGTTGTTGACTATATTAGTACAGACTCGAGGAAGCTCGTGAGAGTTGAACAATAAACCGTTAGACTTTCGAGACTTTTCGAAAGTGCAAAGTGAAATAGGATTGAAACGAAGCAGGAAAGATAGAAGAAAAACGTCACCGAGCTGTCCTCGAGGTCTGGTCGTTACGCTAAAGCGCCCCAATTATTTTTATACAAATTATAAATGAGAATCTGTAAGATTTTTTCGTCGGTAAATGTTGTCGAAGAATCATCGGCTCGATGTTCGATAGTCGACACTGTTGAAGCGAACGTAGGAAAAAGAATGTGATCGTTTTGAATCACATTTAGATTTAAAAAAAAAAAAAACGCCAAATTCAACATAAGCCAGTAGCCAGAATCAAATTTCTCAAAACAACGAAAATAAGCAAAAAAAAACCCAAATGTTATTTGAAACGTAAGAATCTCACATACGAACCTCTTAGTGCAGGGAGTTCCATACTTTGAAGAATTGAACGATATAGGACAACTAGTCGAACAGATTATCTGAAAAGCCAAAAAATGAAAAGCGAAAATATAGAAAATCCAAAAATAGAGATTATATTTAAAAGAAATATATATATATATATATATACATATTATATTATATTATTATTCCCTATACATTTACATATATCGACAAAACATTGAGATATATATATATATATTAAGAAAAAAGTGAGCTATATTCGCTGCTGCCATATTCAATCTGACGAAAAAACTACTACACCCGATAATTTCGTCGATTGGTTGCATTCTACCAAAGAAACCAAAATTTCAATCTACGTATAACTTCCTCGTATATCTTCCTTCAATCTAGAAACTAGTAAGATTTTCGAGCTCTCTCTCTCTCTCTGTCTCTCTTGAATTCTCCTAGCTGTCGTTAAGTACTACGTAAAGAAAAAAAATCAAATGTATCTTATAGAAGCATTTTCGAAAAAAATGCAAATTTCCTTCAGTGAAACGTGATAGAAGTTTAAAAAAACGCGTTAGTCTGTTCTATATTACTATAAGTAGATCGAAGCTGTAAATCGTTGAAACTACTAATCGAAATCTTTAATCTTTCTCCTCTCCGTAGTTAAAAAAAAATACTTCAAGCCTCGTCGAAACAGGGATGATCCGAAACTGTTGAAAAAGCCAGCATTTTTCCAAACGTCACGAGTTCAGTAACAACGTTTCATTTTCCCGACGCTATTCTTTGTTAGAAAACTTTTCGAAAAATCTTTTTTCGATCATTTTCATTGTGAAAAATTGTTTTTGTAGTTTTTTCGCGACACTGCAACGATTAATTGAAAACGAGAATGAATTCGAGCGAAATAACATTGGCGTTCATCCCTGTTACGAATGCGACCCGAAAGCATCAGTGAAAATGATGAAAAAATACTTCACTAATCCTCGATATGCGAAAACTTGCTTAAGCTCTCTGAATCTTAAATGAAAGCGTAACGAACAAATTTCACGTTTACAACATTCTTTCTCGTCTAAACTTCTTCGTGCCAAATAAAAACGCAACTAACTCGTGCATCAAGCAGCAACTCACAATCTTTTCTTCTGCAAAATGAATTTTCGATTCTTCCGAAATGATATAAACCTCTTTCTACCACTGACAAAACTTTGTGAGACGGCGTGAATCGATTTATCAGCGAAAAAGAAAAGTTCAAACAATGAAAAAAGGGTATCGGAAAAAAAAGTTTGAGGAAAAAAATAATCAAAAATGGATGAGAAAAAAGAAAATTGTATGACCAGTGATCTTGAACGCTGCAAAAAGACTGACAAGAGAAGAAGTAAGACGTAATCAGATTATCGTAACATTAAAAATAACGAAAAGCATAATTGGAGCTCGGTGATTCTTATTTTGTCAGGACTCATTGATCATCTAGTCCGTAGTTCGATCAAATGTCAGAGTTTGAGAAAAGTCAGTGATTTATAATGTTGGAGCCAAAGTTACGAGCTCGTGAGAGCCAAGAATTTACGAGAGATGCCTGTAATAATAACAATAACAACAATAATTATAATTAAAATTATTATAAACAAAATATACACGAGCATAGAGTTATTTTGAAGAAAAACATGTCAAAAATCTACCGACACACGTATACATTGAGAGAACAAACAAATAAATTATATATACAAAATAATAGTTATATCATTGCATACGAGTGGGACTGGTAGAGGCAAAAACGAACGACTGTGTATATAGCGGAGATGCTAAAGAGTAGACAGATGGACGATTATGACTAAGAGAAGATTGCGATAATAATTAGTTAGTAAGGATTCTATAAACTGGAATTTCCGATTAAATCCAACAATATAGACCTGCGTTTCTTTTTCTAGTTGCAAGAAAATAATTCCACAAGACCTTCATCAAAAACTCGATCTAGTAAACAAAAAACATATATATATAAAAAAAAAAAAAAAACATGAGAACGACAATGACGAATGTGTCCCTGAGGATCGAATTTGTGCCACATTGATTTTCGCAGTAGTTTGAAAAAATTGTGATTTTTTTTTTCAATTTCCAAACCTTTACGATAAAAACTGTTACGAAAATATATAAATATCAGAAATTGGTTTAATTTTTGGTTATCGCGTTACTTGTTACTCCAAAGTATTGTAATATCAGACGATATAACTGTCGACGAGTGTATCCACCGATAGAATCGTGAGCAAGGCAGAAGAGAGTGAACAAGAATGTTTGTAATAAAGAAAAGAATTAATCGATTCGAAGTGTTTTGCAAAATGATTGATTGGTTTCACGTGAAAACGAAAACTTTTGTTCTTTTCTTATCCTACGATTAATACAGATTGTAATATCGTCGAAAACTGCACACGAACATCCCCTCTTGGCTCATACACTAACACTCATTTTTTTCTCTTTTCAGGCTGGATTTATTGTCGCTGTGGAAGACGTTTCAAGCACGCATTCTCGCTGAGTTGTCATCAACAGAACGAGTGCGGCTATGGTCACCGATGTCTCGACTGCACGTTCACCACTGACAAGCTCCATCTCTGGCTTCAGCACAAGAAACAAGGATGCTTCAGGATTCGACTGCGTCCAGATACCTTTTGATATTTGTGCACACAAAAAAATATCATATTTCTACGCCGTAACTATATTTCACTACGGTTTAATAATTCCTATAAATTTATCAACCAATGTGGATTAAACGTTTGCCATGGATAATATAAGGTTTGAAAATATTCGAAAAAAAAAAAAAAACAAAAAAACAAAAATTGGACCCTATGCCAATTCCTGACAATTGTAAATGTCTCAAAATATTTACAATTCCTTCAAATCCACAGGATTGTGGTTCCCAATGAAATTTTTCTTTCATTTCGTTGATTTGGTCAAGCGTTTTGAATATTTTGCATAAATTACGATAATCAATATCTATTGTATCGTTTTCTTTGATGATTTGAAGTTTTTATTCTGTGTCACAACAATTAAAAGTACTCGTTGAATAATCGTATGCTTCTGTGACTATTGGTCAATTAATCAATCGTCAATGTGCTCGATATATTGAAATATTTGTCTGAACCGCATTCAAAGCGTTTCCCAATAAAGGGACAAACTCGTTGACCGGAACAATTTTTACAGAACGTTTTTTCTCTTCTTTTCAGAATGGGATCCATTGGACACGAAGAACTTCCAATTACCACGTCGACGACGAGCACGTGCCAAACGTGTTGTACAAAGATTACAATATTTGTGCAAATGTGGACGAAAATACACACAAAAATGTTCCCTCGATCGTCACGTTAAGTACGAGTGCGGAAAAGCACCGAGTGTCCCATGTCCAAACTGTGGAAAATTGTTCAAGCATCGTCACCACGTAATCGAGCATATGAGAAAATATTGTCCGTTCAAGCAGTCCCAATAATTTATCATCACGCATTTAATTTCGTACATAAAAACGTAAATAGAAAATTTTACATTTTCTATATCGTGTGACACGAGACAAGTTGTACACGCGTACGTTGAGAATTAATTTTCCAATAAATTTTGGTGTGGCGATAATTAAATTAGTGTCGACAACGATAAATCGGTGAAAAGCCTCCTTTCTACTTTTTCCTCACGTTTAACAAATTTTTTTAATTGCAATTTATTATTATTCAAACATTCAGCTACTTTGGTGGGATAATTAATTTTTTCATGAACCAAGTTCACATTGATGTCGGATCCTTAGCCGTTGGTGGTTTGTCGTTAGTTCCGTTCCAGAATTTAACACTTAGGACTTTTGGTTCGTATCTTTTCATCCTCCTTCTTATATTTTTTCCCTTTTTCATCTTTGATCGTTCGGATTTTGAAGTTTCAATAAAACGACGAGAATTATTTGGTGCAATTTTTCTGGAGTGACTAAAGTTTTTTTTGTTATTCCGAAACATCAATTTGTTAGAACGATATCGACAAAAATGAAAAGAACAAAAAAAAACTTTCACTTTCGATCTCGAATCAACTTGGTGAATAGCTCGCCTCTGATTGACCGATCTCGCACGTTAAAAATAAAATAATTGTCTCATCGATCACGAGAAACTTTGATGGTCGCAGTATCGATGAATTTTATATTCAGCTCGATGTGGCTTACTCATTGTCTTTATAATCACGTGTGTTACAAGTGAATGTTCTGTTGTGAATTGTGAAAAACGTCAATACCTCCTTATTTTTCTGTTTTTTTATAATTAATCGTTTAAAATTTCTTGTCTCTTGCAGTTTCGACATTTGTGCTGCGCTACGAGCAGATAGCGTCACAGCATACTGGGGAGCCAATGGAAGCTCGAAACCCGAAGAAATTTTCGTGCGAAAAATGTGGCAAAGTTTACAAATGGAAAGAATCGTTGTTCAAGCATCGGCGGGTCGAGTGCGGAAAAACTCCGCAATTTGCTTGCGTCGTGTGTGCTCATCGTTTCATGCACAAGCATCATCTTATTAAGCATCTCGCTTCCATTCATCAAATTACACTGATTAACGAAAATGACGTATTGCTTGTTCATTAGGACAATTTTCTTCCATTTACTATAATCACCAAATCAAAACAATAAACTCATGTTTATAACGAAATCGAAATTTTTCAATTGTCCTAAATGTTAAAAAGATGCGAGTATATATTTCGTTTTTGAATTCTCATAAACGTTGTTTCTTTGTGTTTACAGATGTGCTTTACAAGAGAGTCATGAAAGAAGCAGCGACTCCCTCAGAATCGAGTTTCTTTAAAGATTTTCGTAAAGCTGTGAGAAAGAACGATTTTCCATACTAATGCACAATTTCGTTTGATTTCAGATGAACCAATCGGTTTCAACGTTCACGATAGAATCGCAACGAATTTCCATCAACCTATTCCAGCCAAACTGCACGTACATCGCAAATGCGAAAGGGCATGAGAAAATTACGTAATAAATTAGTTTTTGAACTTTTGCTCTGCTATGAACATTGCCACTTTCTATTTATTCGCGTTTGATAATTTATCGAAAAATTGGTTGGATTATTATTATTGATTGATTAAGGTTCAATAACTGTTGAGCACTGGTACAAACGAGCAAAAAAATTGACGGTCGACGTGTATTTTAAAAAATATTAATGATCCTGGATTTATTAATATTTTTCTAAATCCATCAGAACCGCCGTTGTACACCTTTGCACAACAATCGTAAAAACTAAAAACTCTTGTGACTAGTTTGAAGCAGCCAAGCTTGTCCTTATCGTTCTCGTTAACAAACATCCAACTAATGCTGTCTCCAAATTTTTTTGTTTCCAGATGTCAGGAGGAAGGAGAAACGTAAAAATCGTCACTTGATTGATGTCGAATAATTTTTTGTTTCGGTTTTATGGGAGAAGAAAAAACTAATCTTTCATTTTTCGCCTCGCTTATCATTTGACGTCATAATTTCAGCTTTTCTGTTCATTATTTTGGCACACACCCTGAACAATTTAATACTAATACGATTTTATTTCACTTTCAGCTTTCGAACCAAAAATCGAAAACGTCGTGGGAGAAAGTTATGAGCTGTTCAGGGAAAAAATGCACACTCGTCCACGATGTGGAATCTCGCCACAATCGTCCATGAAGTTCCATCGGATCCAAGATTGCGAAACAACTTTAGGTGGAAAAATACGAAAATTTGGTTGCACCATTTGCAAGGCACGATTTTTGCGCAAACATCATCTCGTTAGTCACGAGAAATCATATCACACCAACACAAAATCTTTCACTTGTACTGCTTGCAACAAATCTTATACTTGGCAAGCTTCGTTGCGCAGGCACCAACTGATGGAGTGCGGAAAAAAGCCTCAATTCAAATGCGACTTATGCTCCGTTAGTTTTCTGCATAAATGTCATTTCCTTAAGCATTTTTCGACGATTCACCATCTACAGAAATCCGTATCGGAGGGTAAGCATCAAATTATTCCGTCCTCTTCCTCCAAAACCCTCAAAATTCCTGCATTTAATTTGCACCAAATTCATTTTCATTCGTGACTTTTCAACGAGCCACCAAAAGTCGTTTCATCGCCATTTTTAACGAAAAGCGACATCAAATTAAAGATTCCAACCGAAGCATTATTTCGAAAAACAAACAAAATTTGTGATTCTAATTTTCAGAAAAAACTTCCAAGTCCTTTGATATTGAAAGTGAACCAAAAACCAAAGCAACGACGATTCCGGGAGTGAGACGAAGTTCAAGAAGACGGAGCAAAATCCTCAATTATGAGGAAACTCCGAAGTAAGAACCCAAGTTCCGCATCGAGTGACCTTAAGGCGTTCTATCAGCGGTGGCAGTGCGACAGACTGCGAAAAAGCAGATTTCCATTTCTCTCAGAGACATTCGATATTTCGAGAAAACTAAAAAAATAATCCTTCTCTTAAATAAATTTAAAAAAACTCGGGCCTTTTATTTTTCTCGGAAACTCCAGTGTCCATTGAGAAGGCCGATAGATCGTCTCAACAACTGCTAAACTGCAAGAAAAACGTTGAAAAAAAAAAAAATGCCGAAAATTATTTTCCGGAGAGATTTCAACGTCATGAAATATTCGACGAAATGAAATATTCATAAAAGCAATTTCGTCATTATGCCGAGTTGCTTCCTCGTGTTTGAAAAGCTTTTTGAACATCGAGCTCGATTATTAATAACTCCTGTCACCTTGAACCTTTGTTTCAGTCTCTCGTAAGAAAAAGAGGCCGATAAGTGCGATCGAAAGAAAAAAACGATTTGCGTGTCATCTCGAGAAAGGGCTCGCACAGGCTGGAGAAAATCGTATGCATGGAAGGAGTCGCTTCCTCGAGATGTACGTGAGGACTGCAGCAATGCACGAGCTCGATATTCATGCAGGTATTGCATCAGGCGCTTATAAGAACGAAGCAGCTTTCAAGGTCATCTAAGCACGCAGAATATTTCTCAACTCTGAAGAACTAACCGCATATTGAAAGCCCAAAAACTTCATTTCGAAGCATTAATGACACATCATCTCGAAGAACTAATCACATCTCATCTCGAAGAATTAATCAAATCATTCCTCGTGGAATCTGCGATTGAATATTAAAACTCATCGAACCGCAGATAACTGAAAAAGGGACGCCATCACTGAAGCTAACATCCAAGAACGAAGCGACGATTCATCATCACTGAAGATTGTAATCTGCGTTCAATTAAAAAAAGAAAAAGCCAAAAACTTGGCACCCACTAACATCGTTGTGCTTTTCAATAACGTGAAATTTTGCATGCTGCGTGAATGAATTCACGCCTTGAGCTTTTGTACAATACGCAAGTGTTCCAAACTTTTTTTCCATCTCATCTTTCACGTCTGTCGAAATGAAAACGAATATTCTATTGTACGCTTCACTTTTTTTGTCATACAATAAATAAATATCGCGGATTCCTATCCAAGGGTGAAAGCCAACAGATAC
Source organism: Hyposoter dolosus (assembly GCA_963921915.1). Lineage (NCBI taxonomy): Eukaryota > Metazoa > Arthropoda > Insecta > Hymenoptera > Ichneumonidae > Hyposoter > Hyposoter dolosus. The sequence goes on from OY998133.1 coordinate 4,826,296, forward strand.
GAAGAATAGTCTGTGAAAAAAAGAGCGACAGGGATTGGAATAATGTGCCAAGGTATTGTCCAAGGTAAAGTTAATATCGATGTTTAAGTAGAGGCAGCAAAATCTGTGTTGGCATTGTGTTACTTTTTTCTACTGTCTGTTAAACGTTCATCGTCGAATATTCCCAAGTCAAGCGACTTCCTGGGTCGAAAACAAAGAAAACAAAAAAAAATTATTTCACGTTGAAATGTCTATGGATACGTGTCGTGAGCAAATAAAAAAATTCGATATTCGCGATATCGATGAGCCAGCGGATAATAAATGATTAATAATAATAATAATAATAATTTCGTCGAAAAATGATAGACGAGCAGCTCAAATGATTAATTCTGACTTACCGATTAATTTTCGATAGTAAACACACGAATCCTTCATTTTTTCATCAATCGTAGTAACTTGTGACGAATTGCCTAAACTAAGGGACACACTGTTGAACTTTTAAAAGTCCGAGTCACCGAAGAGAGCGCGGTGGTAAAAATAACGAAAGATCGAATATCTAACAAAAATTCCTCTGTTCAGTTCCAGGAGGATCAAGACCATTGCTGAAGATCAACAGGTCAAGACAAAAGCTATTTTGGCGTCCATTTCCTTGCGAAGCCTGTGGAAAATCCTACACCAGAAAGGACACACTGCGACGTCATCTTCGTGACGAGTGCGGAAAAAATCCGCAATACATTTGCTACTTGTGCAGCAAAGGATTCAAGCAAAAGTCCAACTATCAGAGGCACAATGCAAAAGTGCATGGCATACGTTTTTCGAAGAGACAAGATAAATGATAAATCATCGAAACAACAAAACGATAACTTAATTATCGTGCTTGCGCGATTCCACACACGGCCTTCAGAGAAGAGATACGAGTTACGAAAACAAATAACGAAAGAAATAAGCAAAAGAAGAATCCTTAATTACGAATTCCTGCATTGTTATCGGCTACATATCGCTGTTATGTAATAATAAACAAAGAATAGCGTGCCTCCATAATTCTAAAGCTATATTTCTAAGGTTTCACGAGTTTCATCTATTGCGAAAAAAAAATCAACGTCCTTCGAAGAGCAACGTCAAATAAAAAACTTTTTTTAGCCGTTGAAACCGGTGTTTAATGATTTTTATTTTGCGTAAGAAACGAATAAAATTCGGAGCTCAAAGAAAAAATGAATTATCGAACCGTAACTCATATATTTTTTGCGAAAATAGAAAAAAAACCTGCTTCTTCATTGCAAGATCACCAGGAAGACAGGAAGGCGAGGGAAAAGGGCGGGATGGGCAAGGGAAATAAAAATGCGTAGGTTTTTGTTGAAATATTCGAGAAATAATTAACTTCATTGATAAACTGCGGAATCGGTTGTCGATGATAACGTGTACGTCTTCTACTCACGTTTCAGGGAATCGCCTCGTCAACCGCGATTCGTCGTCATCATCATTTCGAAGACACGGGCGCACGCACGGACATCAAAGTAATCCATATCCGTGTCAGAGGTGCGGGAGATCGTATCGAAACAAGGGTAGCCTCAAGCGTCATTTGCACGACGAGTGTGGCAAAGCGCCAAAGTATATATGCAGCATATGCGAGAAAGGATTCAAACAAAAGGCTAATTTCCAGCGTCACAATGCAACGATTCACAGCCATCTATTTGCCCTGAGGCGGTGAGCTTCGGCAAACACCAGCTCGAAGATTATCAGCATCATCATCGTAATAAACACTGAAGATATCTGCGTCGACCGGAAGTTTTTTTTCTCAATAGTTCATTCATTGTCAATACAATAACATGTTGTCCGGAAAGGGGTAAAAGATCCGTTCAGTAGATTCAAAAGGATTCATGCTTATTCTTTATATTTTTCGCAAACTCCTCAACTGAAGATATTTGTCAAAATCGTAAAAGCAAAACGTGCGCTTTTTCGATCGATAAGTATTGGGGCGAATAGTTGCATCGTTTAAATGGGCTACGAGAGCGATAAATCCAACTGTTTTTCCTTTTGTATGCTCGCAGGTCGGCCACGTTCGCGTTCGTGGAATCCTCGTAGCAATGTAACGAAACCGTATCCCTGCTACAAGTGTACGAGATCGTATACAAACAAGAGCACCCTGAATCGTCATCTACGTGAGGAATGTGGCAAAATGCCACAGTACGTTTGCAGCTTCTGTCAAAAGGCCTTCAAACAACGTTCCAACTTTCAACGTCATGTGTGGACCGTACACGGATGTATACTGTGATGTCTTCGATCATCAGATCGACATTATTCTTCTTATCATTTCTATTGTTATTATTATCATTATTACGATTACTGTGATTATTCCAAATTTCGGATTAGTTTATTACAACAAATGTTTAATTTGTAAACGGTAATTCGTTGTTGCTCTCAACTGTTCTCTTGGAATTGTGCCTGTTCTAGGAACCCTAGAAAAAATTTAAATTGCTGTTTCAGTCGTGGCCACATAGTACGTGGCACAACGTATCCATGATTTTGTAATAATAGAAAATAATAAAAAATACAGTTGATCGAACTTTGCCATGTGTGAGTGCGCGCGCGCGCGCGCGCGTGTGTATATGTGTGTGTGTGTTGAACGCATATTCACAAATGAGCAAACCAATTTATTGATAGATAAGCCACTAAAAATGTTGATCTTTCAACAACCGTAACATCTGATCGTGCTACTCATAATTTCAAAACGAAATTCTATTTTTTTTCCGACGTTTGTTGCAAGCGAAAATTCTCGATTCGGGGAAAATGAATCTTGAGGTTGAGGGACTCGATTTCTTCGCAACCGAAACAATTTATTTAGCTCAAATTTTTTGGGGAGCTTAAATACGAAAATAAATCAAATTCCTTTCAATTTTTTCTCTTCGAAACAGTTTTCTTAGGCGAATGCGTTGTCTGTTTATTGCAATATCGAGTAAAAGAAAAATATTTTCATTTTCGCTCAGTTCGTTTGGTGTTTGTCGAGAATTTTACATTTTCAACTCTTTTCAAATTGCTGATTCCTCACTTGAAATTTAACTGTAAGCCTTCAAGAGATACAACATTTCGCTTCCTCTACGACTTCACGCTGCTTTTCATGTGTGTCAATAATTGCCATCCAACCGAGGCTCTATTAATACACAATGTGATTTCAAAATTGCACGCCAAGACGATATTTCGTCAACTATTTTTCCGACGAATTATTATCGAAGAATTGAATGATTGGATAAAAATTGTATCGCAAATTATAAAGCAAAGAAAACCAATTTTTTTGAGAGTCCAATCTGTGGGACTAGGAAAATTTTGATCGCAGTGAGAAAACTGCGCCCAAGGAACTCCTAAAGGAGTTAAGAACCAAATATTAAAACAATTTATTTTTCCTGGATCTTGTTCGTCATTACAAACATTTGTTCTGAGAAATGTTTAGGATGAAAAGTGACTTCACTAAATATGTCAAATTTTCAATTAATTTTCAATAATACTTTCTGATAAGAAAACATTTTTTCTCGCGGTAACTATTGTGATGGCGTAGCCACATAAAATTCGAAATAAATTTGTAATACCAATTTCAAAAATATGATCTCGTCAACGTTCGTGGGCTTGTCGGTCAGCAGATCGAATGCACAGGTCAGCTGCAAGGAACGATTTAACACGATATGATGGAACAAAATATAAAAATCATTTTTTTCGAACCTGCAGGCGTTTATGTTCCGTTAAATGTGAAAACGTGGCTATAGCCAATAGCCAAAGTAGGAATTAACTGATCTCTGAATAAATTGTTTCAGGTGCGAGGCGAATGGGACACAGAGTGAGCTACAATGCGCCATTCAGTTGTTCGAAATGTGGCAAGCGATATACGTGGGCGGATTCATTGACAAGACACTTGCGGGAGGGCTGTGGTGTTCTTCCAAAGTATAGCTGCCGGCTGTGTGGTCGAAAATTCCGAAGAAAGGATTATCTAAATCGGCACAGGATAAGCGTTCACAAATTTGGCAATGCCCTGTTTTGAGTCTCGAGGGTGTAAATATATTTTTCGACGTCCAAAAAGTTGAAAATTTTGCCATGAAAAACATCGTCGAAAAACGTCAGGAGCAGGAAAATCATGCCAATAATTCGTCGTCCAAAATTCTACATATCATTACCATCAGCGATGCAGCAACAATGATGATGAAAATTTCAAAGTCATTTCTCTTAATTTCTTCTTTTCCTGTTATTTTTTTCTTTTTCTTTTTTTTTTTAATTGCTCCCCAATTTTCAATAAACTTTGATCCTATCATTTTTATTAATAAGAACGTTGTGAATCGTTTTCATGTTTTCTATACATCGTCCGAGGATGGCTGACGTACTTGAGTGTACTGGAGAGAAAATAAAAAAAAAGAGTTATAATGGAAAAATCATTTTTTCACTATTTCATAGTTATGTGAAATTTTTATAAATATTTAATACTCAAGAACGTAATATTTAGTGCAATTCATCAAATATTCGAAAACAAGCAATAGTTTTTTTTATCGAGAGCGCAGCTTCAAATCCAGAATGTAAATAAACACGTGTACAGATAATCGGCGAACGAAGAATTTGATTCCGAAATTCCGTTCACTTTAATTTTCTTCTTGTTTTTTTTTTTTTCCAGCTCTAAACATATCCGACTATTACAAACGGCTTGGGAGACATTTTTGTTCGACATGCGGCAAGGAATACAGATGGATGCAATCCTTAGTGAGACACGAGCGCGAGGAGTGTGGAAAAGCGCCTCAGCATAGCTGTCCGATTTGCGGTTTGAGGATACGACACAAATGGATGCTCAAGAAACATTTGACCAGCGCTCACAATTGGTCGTTGCCCAACGGGAAAAACATTTGAAAGAATAAAGAAAGAAGAAACAAACACCAACAAGATAAATTCAAAGTGTGCAAGACTTTAGAAAACCGAAATGCAATGGGAACGCAACAGAAATGTATTTTTTACTTGACAAACTAGAAACACATTATTTGTACATCGACACTGAACCCATGACGAAGAAGCTAATTATTTGGGATATAGAATAATAAAATAAGGAGAGAATATACTAGAGACTATAACGATGTGTCGTGAAAAATATTTCTAGCCTTCTAAAAAAAACTTATCGTCCATAATTTTAATGTTCGTCATTGTTATTGGAGTAAAAAACCATTCAAGCTGTTTTTTTGACAGCAAGACCAAACGAATTTGTCGTTTATACTGTTTCACTTGAATTATTATTTATTTTCAGAACATGCACACGTCGAGTACCACAAGCGATACCATGGAAGATACACATGCGACGCATGCGGTAAAGAATTCACTTGGAAGCCATCATTGACGAGACACAAGCGTGAAGCATGTGGCAAAGAGCCGAGATTTTCGTGTCCCGTATGCTATAAGAAACATCGCCGGAGTTCACAACTGAAAGAGCATCTCAACTGGGTTCACAAATGGAGCATTAAAAAACGTTATTGATTGTAAAAGCGAAGCCGAGAATTTCCAGTCGGTTCGATTAAACGATAAACTTCAATTGTAACTGTTCTATTTTCCTAGACCCGCTTACCACCCACCAAAATCAACTTTACTCTCCCAAAGGACTGTTTATGTTTTTCTGCTTCAAAGTCACATTTCTCTGAGAAAATTTCCACTATTTATTATCAATTTTGTTTAAATTTTGGTTTCAGATTATTATCGGTACTACGTACAATCGCCATTCACCTGTGACAATTGCGGCAAAGGATACAAATGGCGTGAATCATTGAGTCTCCACAAACGTATGGAGTGCGGAATCGAGCCACGTTTTACATGTGATTTTTGTGGAAGAAAGTTCAAGCACAAGCACCATTTGACGAAGCATCATCGATCGATCCATCTTTACGACGGCCGTTAAAAATGTCATTTTAATAATCGATAATATTGTGACGAAAGAAAACCGTTATACAAATAATACCAAACGTTGATACAATAACGTATTGTAAACTGTAAATACAACAAATAATCAAACGAAATATTTTCTCAACCCAATGACATTGTCGATTAAAATTCATGTAAACAGAGTAGTTGCGCTTAATAAATTATTTCTATTTTTGTCTTTCAGATTTTTATGCCGACGATGGATCGGACTATGGATCGGTATTTCCATGTACGATTTGTGGAAAAATCTACACGAGAAAATCGTCCCGCTACACTCATCAGAGACTGTGTGGAAAAGAGCCACGATTCAGTTGTCTCCTTTGCGGCAAACTCTTCAAGTACAAGCATCGTTTGAAATCACATTTGACCTCGAACTTTCATGTACCGAGGAATCGGTAGCGTTCGATAAATCCACCGATTTATAAGAAGAAACTGCTATGTTTGTAATTTTTTGGTTGTTTTTTTTTCCTTTTTTTTTATTTATTTTTTTTTTTATTTTGGTGCATGGGATTTTCTTGCGCAAATTATTAATAAAGTTAATCAATCTGATTAATGCTCCCGTTTAGTGACTCTGATTTTGTCTTTATTGAATTAGTTAGTAATTAAATTTATTTCTTGCAATATTTATGCCATTGATGGAAAAACGAAAATGCCCTGAAGATCGAACTGACGAGAATAATCCAGTTAATCGAATATTAATCGAGCTCCAATTTCTTGTCTTTTTTCTTTTTTTTCAGGGCCGCCCTATCAAAAAAGTTGGATTTGCTTTCAATGCGGAAAAGGATATCGATGGCGCGGCTCGTTGCAGAACCACATACGCGTCGAGTGTGGCAAAGAACCGACATTCAAGTGTCCCATTTGCAGCAGAAAATTCAAGTACAAACATCGTTGGCAGTCTCACGTCAAGTCTGTACACCATCTCGGTTTTTAAAGAATAAAATGAGCTCAATTCCGTACCCTTTGTCGTAATATTTATTTCTCAATCAATTATCCTTGGAATAATTCTCCAGCGTTGTTTGTTCTTTCTTCATGAACTTACGTGATTGATGGAAGAACAACTTTTTTTGGTGAACATTTACTGATGGACTATTTGTAAAATATTTTCACCATGAGTAGGATAATCAAAAAAATATTTAGGTAATTTAGAAAAGCTCGAGTGATGAGAGAGTAAATTCACCAACGAAATAGTCAATTGCCTAGTCATTACTAGAAATTGTAATATTTTTCTATTATCAGACGAGGACTGTGTCTGACAACGAAAAATACGAAAATCTCAACAGCCAAACTTTGGCGTATTACTAATGAAAAAATGTTTGAAAAAAGATTGAAGTTTGCGATGGAATAACAAGGAACGTCGAGTGATCTGCTGGACACGTTTGGCAGAAAATTATGATTATGACCGACTGATGAAAATATGTTCTCGTAGAAATTTATTTAAAACGGATGAATATTCACGTAAATATTAATTTAGACTTGAAGGAAAAAGCGATCCGTTTTTTATAAATCGTAAATATACATGTGAATGAATTTCTACAATCTAATGACAATAACTATATCCTGACGCAATTAAACACACTAATTAACGCGAAGATATTTTCTGCTTGAGGTTCTATTGGCTTTTGTCTCTACAAAAGTTTCTACTCGTGTAAGAATGATTCCTTCGTTTTATTTTGCAATTTATTGTTCGACTTTTCAATCTTGGTATTTTCTTCTTTCTATCGGAACGGCTTGGCACGATAAATTATGAAATTTGTATTAAAAAATAAAAATGCTCTGTCACAACATTGGAATTTTCGGTGAAATGCGAATAAGTAGTTTTTGTCATCAATTTAATTTTTTTTTCTCCCTATCGAGAGTATGCCGAGGACAAGGATTTTTCTAACCATGTAAATATTTCGTTTCAGGAATGTTGGCGACGATGCTACAGTCTGATCAATTTCCACCGAAAATCGAAGTCAACAATGATTGGCCGAAGCCGGAACCTACGACTCTTGTATTTAAACCGATGTTGGTACTGCGCAAAAATTACAAAGCGGTCGAGGACAAGCACGTTTGCAACAGATGCGGCAAATCTTACAAGGCAATCACTTCGTTGAGTCGTCACCAACGTCTCGAGTGCGGCGTCGTGCCATCCGAGATTTGTCCAATTTGCGATCGAAGATTCAGACACAAATTCGTCCTCAATTCACACGTTGTTGGCTGTCAAAGAAAGCTTCGTGCCAGTACGAAAAAGAAGTCCCGTTAAGAAGCTCTGCGAACCAAAAACGTACCTACTTCATGCACAATTCGACAAAATTATTCCTCATTTTTATGATCATCAGTACTTTGGAAAATCAAAAATTCTTAAATCCTCCATTGAACTTTTCGTCATAAGTACGAAAAACAAAATACATTACAGCAGATTCCATGAAAAATCATAGAAAAATGATTTATCCCATTTTGTTCGATCGATTTCTAAGGCAGTGGTCGAGCTAGAGAGTCGAAAAATAATCGTTTCCGCGGCCTTTTTCAAAAACAATTTTCAATTGAAAAAAAATTGTAAAATTATAAATTATAAAATTATAAAATTATAAAATTATCAAAATTGACCGAAGGAATTATGTACCTCGAGGTACATTAAAAATGCAGGAGGTACAATTGGCAAGCAAAACTTTTAATCCACACATTTTCTCATGATTGATAAACTAAGAAATATTGAAGTAAAAGTTTAAAACAGTGAACGATCTGAAAGGTGCGAGTGAAGATTCCGAATGGAAACTTCATCCCTATTATGCACTGAATATCGTTGCATCCTTTTTTCCTTCCCGAGATAATTATAAAGTCGTAATTCTTGGTTCAAGACTTTTAATCAGTCTTGACGATTAGTTAAACGATATTGAACATTTATTCTCGAAAATACGAGATGTATAGGGTTGATAGATCGATAACGTCGAGTCAATAGGCTGATAATATTTTTTTGGCTCTCCGAACTGGGCCATTGCCTTAACCACGTAATCCGTTTTGTTTTCCAATGTGTTGTGACCTATTCTTAAGTAGTTATTAGTGAATTAATTTTCTGAATTTTAATCAAATTTGCAACATAAATTTGACATTTTATATTGTAATTAAGCCGAAACATCGAAACCATCATATGCGAGTATACGAAATAATTGTAGAGCCAGTGTCATAAAGATATAAATGTCTTTTAAACTCGAGTGAAATCTGCGAGGTTCGTTGTCGCCAGTAAGTCTTTATAAGTTTTTCATTTTACGTCGTAAAGCGTTTCTCGAGAGTATTCTTTATCGAAGAATATGCTAATAATTAGAATCTCGTGTGCATTCTTGTATTTTTTGTTATGTGTAGAATTATTTAGGGATTGATCGTTCGAATAAACTGGACAACGATGTTTCACGTGTGGTTCATGATTTTGTTTTGATTGCGATTTGTTAAAACGAGAATTAGGATAATGATCGGCTCGAATCAAGAAGATGGCGATGCATGAAGCAAATGTACAATTTATCGTATAAATATATTTTTTTTGCCTATTTCGAACGAAACTGATTATTATTTTTCCTTCGAAACAAAATGAGATTCAATGTGGGGTGTTGAAAAATCTATTTCGTCTTATAACCAAATCGATTCTAATTGTTCATTCAATTTTTCTATTCCACAGTTTTCCATCTCGAGAGCAATACGAGTTACGAGCAGAAATATGAGCCCCATTACCATCAACGAGTGGACCAGCGATACGAGCAAAACTTAGAATCGTATCGATCAACGTCCCAGCCTGTGAACGCGAGAAGAACGGCCGAACGTGATCCTTTACGTTTGACCATACCTGTGCAACCAGCGAGTACGGAAGATCGAACTTACCTGTGCGGAGAATGCGGTAAAGGCTACAAATGGCTGGACAACCTTCGACGTCACCAGCGTCTCGAGTGCGGCAAAGCACCGGGCTATCCGTGCGATAGATGTGACAAATCGTTTTATCGGAGATACAGGCTAACGAAGCACATGTTGGAAAAACATGATTGAAAAAAAAAGGCGAATTCGAACAAAACGAAAATAAACAACGTTTTCTCGAATTAAACATCCCGAATAAATTTGAACCGAATGTATTGATTAGTTAGCACAAGTTGGAAGCCGGTCTTTAGCCAACGAATGATATTTTTGGTTCATTTTTTTACTGGCTCAAGTGGGAACAAGAACGAATTCAAATAATTAAAAGCAAATGTAATAAAAATGTATCGAAAACAAAGCAAATGGTGAAATTAAAAAAAAACCTCGAACGAAGACGATTGGTAACGATAATTGATCTAACATTTTGTTAAGAAATTCGTTCCGACTGTTTAAAAGTAAACCCCAAAATACAAGGTAATTGAATAGTCAATTAAAGCGATTTAATATCACAAGGCATTTGCGTGCATGGCCTCCAGCATGTTTTTCCTCAGCAGGTACATTAGCGCAAAAAGATCCTAATAAAGACACACTAACACACATTGTTGATATTGTAAAAATAATGCGAAAACAATGTGGATAATTAAAAAGAAAAACAAAATCTGGTTTAACGTGTTTCCAGACTTGAGCTCCGAGAGGATCGTCCTCGAAGTCGACGAAATATCGAGAGAATGCACAGTCCCATTTCAAGCAGACTTGGGTTATTTTTTCGACAGTTCAACCATCGTCCAGACGATAGACTCGAGTCCGAATCATCAAAAAACTAAAAAGGCATTGACCAAGGGAGTGCAGTTTTTCTGCAGCGGTTGTGGACGCGCATACACGAGAGTAGACAGCCTAAAGAGACATCAGCTCAAATGTGAAGATTTTTTGAGGTCACTGAAAGACTATCGTCGTTACGATGGCCAGCAGTATTACTGCAGTCAATGCGGCAAGAGTTATCGTCGGAGAGACACCCTGCAACGCCATCAGCGTCTCGTATGCGGTGACAAAGAGAAGAAATCATCGTGCAACATATGCCAGAAAAAATTTGCTTACAAATTTTTATTGAAAAAGCATTTGGCTCAACACGAAAATCAAATGGGAAACATCGATTCAACTTGGATGGTCGATAATTAAATTTCAGTTTCAATTTAGCTTCGACGATCGATTGAACTATATTTCGCAGTCATCCTGTATGTGTGTCGTCCGAGAAAAAATCTGCTCGTATCGACACACTTCTCATTGAATCATATTAATCGAGTGTAGCCTGATAGAACCGCATCATTAAAAACAATAAAATGTAACGACACGAATACCGATTTCTCCTTCTCGACTTGAGTTTTCCACCCTCTCCGATAATAAATCGCAAATTCGATTGAATTATCGATAATTCACAGCTCAGTATCGACCGATATTCGTTTATCTGTCACTCCCTAATTCCAAACCGTATTTTTTTTTTTTTCTAGGCTCCATCAACTTCACCAATCGGTACAACGCTCTGCGCAGCTTGGAGGAAAAAACGAGAGATCTTGGACACGAGCAGAAGATCGATAATTTAATAAATTATCATCGGACCCACGAATCTAATTCCAAGCGCAGTCATCGACCAACTTTCTCAATAATCGTACCAGCGGGTCCGGATTTATTCACGACCGTTCAAAATACCGAGCACGTATGTCACAGTTGTGGAAAAAAGTACAAGTGGTTGGACAGCCTCAAACGACACCAGAGAGTCGAGTGCGGCAACAAGGAAAAACAATTTTCTTGTTTCGTGTGCAATCGCAAATTCAAGTATCGATACGAGCTCAGAAATCATTTGACCTCGCATCACGGATATTAATTTAATTCAATACGTTACTACAAATTTTCAAACTTTTCTTAAGTGGCTGTATTAATTGACCCAATATTTATTATTTCGTGCATTAAACCTTATCGGAGAGACTTCCCTATGCGAACGAACTACTTACAGTAGAATAAGCAAAAACAAGATCCTACAATGTACATAAGTTTCCAGAAACTATTTTTCGTAATAAACGAAATGAAATATGTGATAACGCACTTAAATGTTTTATGGCTAACAACTGAAGTTGTGTGGTGCATCAGCAACATGGGAGATGAATATTTATTTATTTTTATAACGTTGAATTTTTTTTTTTTTTCAATACTTATGTCGCAGAATTGTTTGTCCAATGAAACAGATGTCCAGAAAAGATTTTCGCCACACATGCTCTGAAAGTTCAACTTTCCATAACCGGAAAGCTGAACTTTTGGAGCAGGTGAGATGAAAAATTATACACGTTCGTCGCAGTAGCTCAATAGCGTCTGATGAACGTGTGCTGCTGAGAGTGTGTCCAACTTACCAGCTTCTCTCAATAGAGAAGCCAATAAGTTGCACACACTCTCAAAAACGTTTGTCCATTTGTGATGTGTCTGAAGTTTATTGTGCTGTTGGTAATGTGAACACTAGAGAAAGTTTAGAGCGATACTTGATCGTTGACTGTGTCTGTGTTTCAGGAAATAGAGCGAGATATAAAAACGGTGGAGACCGACGTCATCGTAACGAGGAGTCAGCGACTGCGATTATCAAAAAAAAAAACAGAGAAGACCAGCTTGTAAACAGAAGAAAGTTTTCGTTTGTCAAAACTGTGGAAAAAAATATAATTGGCATCAGAATCTCTATCGGCATCAGAAAGTCGAATGTGGCATCGAAAAAACTTTCCTATGTAAATTTTGCCCAAAAGCTTACTGGCACAAATTTTTACTCAAGACCCATCTCCAGCAAGTGCATAAAGTACCCAAATCACTGATGCCAAAAGTTTTGAAAAGAACCGAGGACTAAAATGCAAAAAGGACTATTTCTTATGATAAATTTTACGTGAATTCTCATGATCCCTGAGAATTCAGTTAATTCTCGTGATTCATGAAATTTCAGTACATTCTTACAAAAGACAAACTTTAATACTATTTGACGAAATAGATTTGTTTCCTCAGAGCAGCTTTTATCAAAAATTAAATATTCTATATTATTACTCCGCCAGTTGAATTGTTACAACAAAGTTTCCTCTTTGCTACCGAATAGTATATAATCTCGGTATAGCCAAAGTTAAGTTTCTCAGTATGTTTCAAAAGTTGTTTTAATTTTATAGGACGAAAGAAACAAAGGGTGCTATATTTCCTGTGAGCTAGCGTTACGAATCGACAGAAACGACGTTGTCGAATCCATTTGTGTCATCACAAATATACACTTAAGCTATTTTTAACGAGTGAAGGATACGATGAAAAGAGGCACTCAATTTCCTAATTAGAATAATCTTCAAAAAATAATGGAATGCGATCAAGAATCATTTAGCAACGATCGTAATCCGATTTTTATTCCTGCAGCAAAATATGCGAGACTCTGATCTCAAGGTCAATAAAGCTTGACCTACTGCATTACTTTTCAACACAAAATGAACAGGAAGCAAAAACTTTACTACGAGGGATTATTTTTTATGATTGCTAAAACAAAAAACCATGACATCGAGTTTTAATCGATAAAGTATTTCATAACAGAATATCGTATTAATATCTGTGCCATGATGCCATTTCTGTATTAGCTACGAATAAAACTACGGCAGTATTGACAATTTAAAATTATTATTTTTCGAGAAGTATTATTTTATTTTTATTCTATAATTAAGACCATTTTAAAGATCGACTCGTTTACAATTGTGTCGGTTATTCAAATTAGAATAAGTTGATCGAATTGCATGGTTTATTAACGCCTGAGCGGTATGTAAATTTGTCGAGAAAAAATGGGCTTCAGAGAATGCTGGTCTTACGGTTTAGTTGTAAATATGTAAACAAATATGAAAAAAAAAAATTAATATTAAATTTCGTGATGAATTTTCAACCGCGAATGAATCGAATTCGAAATGGAATAGAGTTCAGTGGGAATTAGGAAAAAAAAGCAAAGATACTGTAACGAAATTCTATGTGTTTTCCAGGTAAACATTGGAGGAATCGAAGTCGTCGTCGTCATCACAATAGCCCGAACAAAATGAGAGCCGAGGTTGTGATGAATCGTCACAGTTTCGGAGTGGAAACTTCTTCGAAAAGTTACTTTTGCTCAGCCTGTGGAAGAACCTACACGAGATTGGACAATTTGCGAAGACATCAAAAAGTCGAATGTGGCAACAAGGAAAAAACATTTCATTGCAACTTCTGTCCGAAAACCTACTATTATCGTTTCGAGCTAAAGGATCATTATTTGCGTGGTCATTACGTTCCGAAAGAGATGCTGGGCCAAATGCTCGACAACGTTTAAGCCTTTTCCTTCCGAACATTAATCTCGCTATATTTCATAGTATTTGTAGATAATATCGTGAGAGACTTAATGATAGAAATTATAAACCACATTCAGTGAGAAAAATTCGGTCTAAGTTTGCGCAACAAATAAGAACAATTATGCAATTTGGCGATTGCTTGTGAAGATTTCAAAAAAAATAAACTAAGCCTGTCGTCTGGAGGTTCTCAAAAAGGCAACGTTGGGTGGTGGTGGATGGATTAATATAAATGTAAAAAAATGAGTGAAAATTTTCTTAAAGCTGGCAAAAAAACTTTATGGCACGCTCAATATAACGGATAGGAATAAAAAGACAAAAATGGTCCGCAAAATACACGGTTCGGGCATGTAAATATGGGAGTAAGCAAAAGTCAAACGCCATTTTCGTTACAATTGTAACTGAAAACATGGAAATATTGATTGTTTACTTTTTGTGTTGCAGTTTCATTTTATCGTATCTCGTAATACGCTATCTAATAAAAACAAACCTCAGATGCTTCTATGCTTTTTTCACTGAGTGTTTTTTTTTTCTGATCCGCCATTGTTGGTTAATGAATAAATAAACAATTATTTCTTGATATCATATACGATTTCTGTACGCAAATCAATTTTTTAAGGAGTTCCTTCTCGTGTAGATTATTTATTTGAGTGGCCGAAAATCTATTGTGTAAAGGACAAATGTCAAACAAAATTTTGGCCCCGAAATACGGCTCTGGGTCTGGGAGACCCGCAGGGAAATGTGGTAATTGAAATTAACGTCCTGTCCCTTCATTGGATATCTCTTTTCTCGCAGCAAAGTGAAAAAGTTGTGAAAAAATGTAAATTTGTATTTAAAGCAGTGACGAGGAAAACATTTTGGGTCTCACAGACCCATAAATCGAATAAATGGCGTGCTTGAGATTACGTGGTGCGTAATAGTTGGATATTATGCGTGCTCGTTATCAGAGGAAAGAAATTTTCCTAATCCACGAGATCTAAATCGAAAAATTCAATGCAAAAATATATTTTTCCAATAAGTTAACAGAATTCACTATTTTTTATTAAATTTGATCTTGAAGCAGATATTTTTCCTTTAATTGCAGATTATCATTGGCAAGCAGGTTACTACGAGGCGAAACAGCAGGAAAAATTTTTGGCGACTGTTGGCACGTTCGACAAACACGTTTGCTCGGCATGTGGTCGCAGTTACGTTCGATTGGACTCGCTTCAACGTCATCAAAAATTCGAATGTGGCAACAAAGAGAAAACATTTCTTTGTAAATTTTGTCCGATGAAATTTTATTATAAATTTATGTTAAAAGCTCACATAATGCGAGGCCACAAAATATCGAAAGAGCTGCTCGAAGAAGCATTGCAAGGAACTGGAAATGTGCACAATCATTGACACGAGTGGGTGTCAAAAAAAACATGCAGACTCACAATGGAATAAGCAGTTTTTTAGAAACCCATGGTGAGTTCACTTGATCGTAAATTTCAAAATCCAAAATGAACAAACGACTCTCAAAATATTGAATTTAGAAAAAATAAGATCCCCACATGAATTTTTCATCAAATAAAAACGATAATCCAAATTCGTTCACAACTTGCAGCGCACGGGATTCAATATTTCGTCGTCCGTTTTTTAAAATATCGAATCTAACGTCAAAATTCTGACGTATCTCGATTTTGTGTATTCAAACAATTTTTTCTAATAAAATGAAAGAAAAAAATTGCAAAAACGACATTCTGTAGTTGCGGTCATTGTAATTTTTATGTTTTCATAACGCTCGGATTATGTTTGAATATTTTTCAGTCGCATGTTTTGATGTCGTGCCATGTTGGAAACTTGTTCCCATTGTTTTTCAACTTTGGAACGAGTATCCGACAAGTTTTTGACGAGCTTAATTGAAGGAGCGAGCAAAGAACGATAATAAAAATGATCGAGAGCTAATTGTCTTAGTAGTCGAATATTTTTTTCTGTTACAGTGTGGCTAGAATCGGAAGAATTCGAAATCGGTCCGCCTTATGCCTGCGGAAAATGCGGAAGAACTTATTCTCACAAATGTAATCTGAGACGACATCTGCGACTCGAGTGCGGAGTTGTACCGAGATACGAATGCGTGCATTGCAAAAAAAAATTCAAACATAGTCATCATCTTCGCGATCATGAAAAAACCCACTAGTTTTCGACGGGATCGCTAACCAGGAATGTAACTCTATTACCGAGTCACCAGCTCAGTCATCCCAATAATTATTCCTCTCATTTCTTGTTATTAGTATTTTTTCTCCGTATGTTATTGTTATAAAAGAAAAAATGTGTCTTCCCAATTTGTTGTCGTCGTACAAACGTTGCTTTTGTATTTGACAATCGACGACGTCTTTTATAAAATATATTGTGAAGAGTTTCTATTTGAAACGCCATTTTCAATTAAAACCTAAAAATACCACATAACGAACACGATGGACGAGGAGGAGCATCAAGAAAACTGAATTATGATTAACCGCCAAAATTGTTAATGTCTCCAATACTTGCGAGCCTAATGATTACTTCAGTGTGAAAAAATTGTTGCATGGAATTTAAACATGGACTGGTATAACGATGTTGAATTTTGCATCGTTAGAATGCAACGAAAAATGATTATTTTTCATAGCAGTGTCCAAAATTTCCATAGAGTATTTGTCATGGCACGATTTCATTAATTATCAAAGTAATGAATGAAAAATATTGTTTTTGTTAGATTCCAACGATGGAAACTTCAGTATCATCTGATATATGGACATTATTTCAAATAAATACATTCTCTATTTTTTTTGGAATGAATTCGTCGAAGACGCGTAATTGATGGTCTGCCCTTGGCCTCAGAACTTGAGGGTGCATTGCATTTAATGTGTCATTGTCCACAGTGGAAAAAACTATATAACAATAAGTCTAAATTCCGAAATAATTTTCTACCAGCTTGATATCATAATGGAAATTGTTCCATTATGAAATCAAGATATCGGTGTCCGTTCTTATTCTATGACAGAGCGACTAACCCACTGCGTGGCACTCTAATCGTACTCGTAACTTATTACTCCAATTTAATTAATATTTTGCAGACGTCAAAGCGGTAGTCTGCAAAGGATTTCGTGAGCAACATCTTCACTTGGACCGAATATCGACTCAATTGCAAGAAATCAAAATGCTGCTGAAAAAATCTGGCATCGGTAACTTAGCAGAGTTGGATAGTTTTAGCTGTCCAGCTAAAAAATATGATTTGGATCTTCCCATGAAAAGTATGCAAGAATTCATGGTTTTCGACGCTCGATTGCTTCAAGATGACAGTTTCCGTGACGACATGGTGAGTTCCAATGAAAATCTAAAGCTGCGCTAAAATGAATCTCACGATTATTTAAAAAAAAAAACAAATTCTTTCAATTTTTTTCATTCCTAATAATGGTTCAATATCGGAATGATTAAATGTTAAAAACTAAATGACTCTCTTAATGAAGCGAATGAAATTCTTGGAGAACTTTGAAAAATTATATTTCCGGGCTTTTTCTTCTAAATCTTCTAAAAAAATTCTTTTCATTTTTTCCATTCCTAATAATGGTTCAATATAAAAGTTTCAAAAAATATTCCTAATCGGATGATTAAATGTTAAAAACTGAATAACTCTTTTAATGAAGCGAATGAAATTCTTGGAGAACTTTGAAAAATTATTTTTTCGGGCTTTTTCTTCTAAATCATAATCTTCAGGAAACGATCCGTTTTTTTTTTCTTTTTTTACAGTCTCACTTGCAATAAAATGCGCCTTGGCAAGAGTTTGTGTGTTTAACGTTCGTTGTTTGCAATTTCAGATTGCGAGCATGTGGCGAATCGCGAGTATTTGCGTTCCAATGCAACAGACAGTTCGAGACATTTTCAAAAAATTTATATCCCGAGATATCGTGGTGCAATTTACTGCGGTGAAGAACACAGGAAAGAAGCAAGTGCTCTGCAAAACGAAATTTTATTCGTGCGTCCAAGGTACGAGCTCCGACCATCTTTGTGATTAAAAATATTATGCAGCCCGATAGAAAAAAGCATGATATTGCGAATCAAATGAACATGAAATAATTTTTCCAGACGTGGTCGTCGCTAAATACGCCAACGACGAAAAAATGGGTACAGTGAGTACCAAAGATTTCGAACAGGCTGTGGGCCGAACCATCAACAATGCCAAGGACTGGGACGGTAATCGAGCTATGAGACAAAAAAGCTCACAGTGAAACGTTCGACTCTCATCGTCTTCAAACTCTCAAATTTATTGATTGTTCATTTTTCTTTCTCTAAACCTTAATTAACACAAAACACACATATGTTTATGGTGTTGCGAAAGATTACGAATCACTTCATCATACGCGATCGTGTACTGGAGAAAAAGAAATTTCATTCAAGCTTTCGAAAATCTTCCTCAACGCCAGGAAAATTAGTTTCCTCTGCCAGAATCGATTGCTCTAAACGAACAAACGTCTCTTTTGAAGCTTGTATTCCAATCGACCATTCTTAATCTCATTTCCCCAGTACCATCGTCTCTTCGTTAATCATAAAATCGCAACATTATCGTAACTGTTTATCATTGCAATCGCCTGCAATTAAATTTATCATCCAAATTGATTGATATCAATATCGAAATGACACATTTTTCTATAGCTTACCTTGTGAATGAAAAAATAATTTGATAGACGAATATCTCGACAGTAATGGTTACAGCATTTCGTAACAGATCGAAAAAAAAACAATGTCGAGATTCTGAAAAAAAAAAAAACTGATATCATTTCATTCAGTTCAGATCCGCAATTAATTGCGTGAAAAATTTTCGATTGACTCAAATGAGAAGATTTTTTTTTTCGACGAACATAAGAAAAATATTCCAACGACTAAAAAAACCATTTTATTTTGGATTCGCAAATATTCAAGCTACATCGCCTTCGTCGTGAATTTCGAGTAAAATTCTCACATTTTTCTGAATATTGAAACTCGACGTGATTGAGTTAGTGAATCTACACAAAAAACATTCAAAATCTACTAAAAGTGGAGCAAACTGTTTCCCTGCTATGAATCGAATCGCGTTCCTGAATTCTCAATGTACTCTTGAGAAAGCGATACTTGGTTGCAAAAGAAAATACCTAAAAAGTAAACAATTACTCATTGCTTCAATGGATCACGAATGGAATAAAATAAAAAGTGGATCATGCATGTGAACAAATATCACAACCTGAATAGAAACCGATGCATTAAATTCCCTTTAACTTCTAATCGTTTCAACACTACTCTCTACTCTTCTAACGATTCATTCACGACTTTTGGAATGAGCAGTTGAAGATCTTTAGACCATATCGGACGTAAAAGTTCTCATAGTTATCGAGTATTTTTCGTCGACTTTGAATTCCATAAATCCTCCGGAAACTCTCTGGATCAGCTTTTCCAAAAAGCTGAATGCAGCAGTCATGGAATCTACTCTCACCCTCAGTGGTGTCTCGTCATCAGGTACTAGCACGTTTGTTTTTTCTCCTCAATAACAAATTCCTATGTAAATTGTTAAGAGACAAACGATAGCAAAAGCTATTCTTGAGAAGAACTTTTTAATTTTTTGCTTTTGGCAGATAAAATCGATAGATAGGCATTATTTTTCTAGAATAAAATAAGGATTGGAATGTAAGCGAAGGTTTCCGTTGTTCCTCAGACCGAAAGACGACTCGATTGAATTGATTCACGACCGCCTAACAATTCTTTAAATCACTTATTCATGAATACAAGAAATTTTGGGGCCTTTTGGTTTATGCCATGTTCGTCATTCAAATTTTCGATAAACAACTCCGAAAAACTATTTTTTTATGTACTGGAATGTGACAGCTTGAGGAACACAGTTCAAAAATATTCAGAAATTCTAGATTATTGTTTTTTTTTTTATATTCAGTCGGCAATCTGTTGGCAGCGTTCGGTTAGGACGAATTTTTTACTCACGCTGCTGTTTGACTTTATCTGGCCAGCTGCAGTTACCATCCGCTGGCATGGGCGATCGTTCAGTTACCGACTTCGGAAAGCCGGCGTCCCGACTGTCCTAATAATTCAACTTGACTCCAGAAATTTATTAATTGTTTTTTTTTTTCTTTTCGTAAATCGTAGACGTAAAACTGCATGTCTGAACGAATTTTAAAAGGATTCAACCCAAGAAACCATATCACGATATATGCTACGAAATTATTCATGCAATTACTCGCACGTTTCGATGCCTGGGTTCATTATCAGTGTCGCTCCGGCTGGTAAACCGTCCAGCCGAAGTTTGAAAACGATCAAAATAATTGCATCGATTGCATGTTATTAAGTCATATGTCGCATCTTTGCATCGAAACAATTCAACTCGTAAATCCTTATGTTATATAGACAAAAGAATCTAGTCAGTTCAACGTGTGATTTGTTCGGTTTTGCACTCGTGAATTTTATAGGTTATGCTTGTTGAGGTTTGTGATGTAATAACGTAAACACCGAATTTAAACGTAAAATGTTGCTAAAAACATATCAATATCTATCGAGAAATTATGCGCGGAGTTTTTTCACGAATGTGCGACGAAATCTATTGAAAGATCATGTCAGCCCGGAAGAGTTGGAGCGTAAACAGAAACTTACCACTGTAAATTATTTCACCGCTGTCGGAATCCTTTCCGTTGGTTTGGCTTATGCAGCTGTTCCATTATATAGAATATTCTGTCAGGTACGTTTTCTGTTGCCCTACCGCAGTCATATCCTTAAAATGTCACTGAAAATGTATTTTTTGCTTTAAAAATGTCGTAATTTCGTGAATACTGTAAATTTTTCTGCCAAATTTGATTATTTCATCAAATAAAAACATTACCAATTCTCCGTTGCCCAGACTCTGGAAATGGGAGGAACGAAGAGGAACTTTGTTAAATTACAATTTTCTTGGCATTTGGCTACAGATTTTTCGTGGACCTTTTCATTATTTGTAAAATTCACTGATCTCTTTGATTTTACTAAATTTTGGCAGTCTACGAATTATGGAGGAATCCTGACGCGGGATGAGTCAGACATAGAAAATATGAAACCCATCAAGGAGAGAGTTATCAAGATTCGATTCAACGCAGATATCAGTTCCTCCATGATGTGGAATTTCAAACCTCAACAGCGAGAAATTCATGTAATCCCAGGAGAAACTGCGCTGGCTTTTTACACTGCTACCAATCCGACCGACGTTCCAGTCACCGGCGTCTCTACATATAACGTAGTACCTTTTGAAGCCGGTCAATATTTCAATAAAATTCAGTGTTTCTGCTTCGAGGAACAACGCCTCAACGCTGGAGAACAGGTGAGACATACTCGGAGAGTAAAATGCACAGCCAAAGACACTCGAGATGCTTCCTACAAGATTTTTATGATCCTGGGATTTTTAAAAATAAAGTAGTCCCACGCTTTTTATTTGCTTCATGTTTATTCGTGATTCATGCGTATCCAGTAATTCTCACAGTATCAGACACGTGATTGGCAATGTGATTTGTCACGAAGCAGTGGCAGTTGATTAGGCAAATAAAAGTAATATTTGTGGTTTACAAACATCGAGAATGAAATTCAAAACTGGATAAAAACCCTCCATACATTTTTTCTTCTCACATCTTTGAATCTGCCCAAAAATTGATGGAGTAACTTTATAAATATTTCTACCATAAATATCTAGTTTTTTCAACAATAAAATTCTCATTGCTGACGAAATGTCAAACAGTGTTAACAGTCGGTTTATTCGATTACTCTCGCAGGTGGATATGCCAGTATTTTTCTACATCGATCCAGAGTTCGCGGAAGATCCGAAGATGGAATTTTGCGACGAAATCACACTGTCGTACACATTTTTCGAAGCCAAACCAGGATTCAAGATGCCAGTACCGACCTTCGCGAAACAGCGAGCTTGAAGGAAACAACTATTCGTGGACTTTAAGTGACTATCGCACAAACCATTGTTGTTGAAGGCTTGTGTAGCGATTCCGAATGTAAGATCAAACGCGATCTGAAAACACGGTACAGTTGCCTTAAATTAAATCATCGATTACAGTTTTCGTTCACGGCGTTAAATAAATTGACGGCTTAAAAAGAACTCACTACGTACCTACATATTTCTTTATCCATTAGAATCTAAATAGAGCGTTAACAGGATAAGCTCGTCTTAGACCAAACACTTTTTCTTTATCGATATGCATCGTGTCGATCTTCAAAGCGAGATCGTGCTCAAGAGCGTTTTTCGTACGCAACAGTCGCTGGTGTTGGTTCTCCATTTCTTTCAGAGCTTTGTGCATCTTGTTCACTTCGTTGTTTATACCTTCGATTTCTTTCTGCAAACTGGAAGACAAGAATTCGGTGAAAAAGGCGTTCAAATCGTTTAAAAAAATAAAACTTACTGACAATAATTTTGTGCGACAAATCCTGTCGTCTTTTTGGGTTCATTGGGAATGTGGAATAGAATTTCAAAATATCAAGAAATATTAACGATACCTTAGGTGAGCGTAATCTCGGCACAGTTCGAGCTCCGGCCGATGCATTCTCGCCTCGAGTCGCGTGTGAGCAACTCGAAGAGCATGACTTTTGTCGGCGATTGCTTTCCTCATGAGTTCAAGATTTTTTTCTACGTCGAAAATTTCCTGTTGAACCTGCAACAACAACAAGAAAAAAATGGTTAACTATCCAACGAAGAGGAATTCAGCACGTTCCATTTACCCGGTTGAGGTGCTGTTGCAAATGGCATTTTGCTTCTAATATTTCAGAGGTACGTCGAGTCAGAGCGTTGTTCGTATTCGTCCAGGATTCCCACATGTCTCTCGCCACTCGATTCACCAACGCTTCCGCCTCAGACCGTAATTGACAAGATCTTGTTCTCTCGGTTTGAGACTTTTGTATTATTCTATTCGCCGCATCAGCCCACGATTCTTGGACTGAAATGCTGAGAGAAAAAATTTATTCGACAAATTAAGGTAATTACTGTTGAATTAGGAAAATTCGTGAAAAACATACCATGGATCATATTTCTCGATTCCCGAATAATACTGCAAACCGTGACTATAATTGTTCAACTGATGACACACCGTGTCTATACCCAAAGTGCTTTCTTTATTTTTCAGGTCAATCTCAAGTTGATGCTGGGAAGCTCGACAATTTCTCAGCTGGAACGAGAAGTGAGAATGGAAACGAAATCCACGAAAATTCGATCGTCGAGGAGCCTGATTTCGACATACAAAAAATCTTCACCTGGTCCTTACAATCGTTGAGACAAGCCTCGACTACTTTTTGGCTATTCCGTAGATTTGAGAGTTCGTGGAGCAACGATTTTTCGCAATCATCGTGGACAAGTTCTGTGCTTTTTCTTGCTTCTCGATGATAAAGACACTCTTCAACTACGTGCAGAGGACCCTCGAGATCGTGCATCGTCTTTTCCAAAACGTTTCGACAGTCTTGGAGACGTTCACATTCTTCTACAAGCTTTTCCAATTCCGAGGCGATCTCGTTTCGCCAAAAAGTTACATCCGTTATTCTCTCGCCCAATCTTCGTCCTGTGTCGTATTGAGCGTACTGAATCTTCTCCTCTGCAGCTCTAAATTGTACAAACTTTCGTTAACCGTTTAATGCTTCTGAAAATCGATTCTTGGACCATTTGGGCCGTTTTTTACTTTGTGAAAAATTCAAAAATACTGTACGACCAATGAAAACGTTACTCAATACAATTAATTATAAATTTTTACGAAATTGCAAATCGATATCTTTTAACTGAGTCTGATAGAAACGGATGGACGAATGAAAATATCGCAAAATCGAAACCTCATTATCTTAACCGCATCGTTACGCATTCTTTCGGAATAATGAGTATTGGCATCAGCCTCGTTGTAAAATCTCATTTGCTTCTGAAACCATTCGTTCGGTGTGTATCTCGTGTGTACAGCCGCTTGGGCTGCGTGAGCTGGATCACGTTGATATCCGGTTACGAGATTCGGAAACCTGAGAGGTTTACTTGACATTGCGCCGCTTGGATCAATCGCATAGCTCGAGACACACTTCCTCGATCTACGAAACAATGTCAACTTCAATTACCACCTCAAATCGAACTGTTATGGATTGAATATTTGAGACGAACGCATAGAAAGTAATAAAAAGAAAAGCGAATATTTCGGTTTCTTTAAAAATTTGGAAGAACTGGAGCTACATTTTTTAAGGAAATCCACCAGGCAAGGAGAATTTTAATTCTTAAAATTAAGAAATTCCTTGAGTAATTGTCAAAATGTACAATTTAAAAAAAAAAATTAAAGGCTAATGGAGTAACAAAATTGAATTTTTTTCAAGTTTTTTGCGAGCCAGTAAATAAAAACAAAGAGATCATTTATTCCAGTCGTGATTGGAATAATTTGTGAATATCTCCAGCTCCAGTGAACATTGACACTGAAGATTTTTATTATACTCACAGAGGAACGACCTGAACGTTCTTATTGTAGCTTATGCTCGGTCGCCAAGGGATTAAGGACGAACGTTTGTAATATTCAGCAGCTCCGAGTGGAATTAATGGTTCAATCGCCGGCATCGATGCTCCGACGGTACTCCAAGGTTGAATTTGCTGCATATATCAAAAAGTTTTGGTCACATATATTTCTGAGGATATTTGAATTTAAAAAATGTTTTTCATGAAAAACCTTCAATACTAATGTTTTTGAAAGATTTTTTGAAAGTCTTAGGGAAAAGCTGAATAAAGTGAATACACCTATAAAGAAAAACATCGTCTCATTATCTATCAACTATTTGAATTATCATAATGCTATGTTATTGTGTAAAGTTTTGTGCTCGAAATTCTTTCGATTATCGAAACACGTATATCATTCAAGCTTGCAGGTTTTATCATTTTTCAGTTTTCCGACAACGATTATTTTACTGCACTTAAAAATTCAGAGAAATTTCGTAACAAACGCAATGATTCAAATGTTTCGAATCTCAAAATGACACATGGATTTAAACGCGTTGGTATATATATTAGTCAGACAGTTATAATTGCCAGTGTCATGGCCGATGTACCTACAGAAGCTCCAGAACGTAAGCCTCGAGAAATGACGATTTAGTACCGTTGTAAACAATGATTCTCAAGTTTGACTGAATTTTTCACGAAATATAAATTGATAGACGATGTTTCGAAAGATTTAGTACTTTTGACAGCTCGGCTACTCGTTATCACGCTGAAAAAAATCATCTTTCAGAGGTTATGTGGCATAAATGTTAAATGTCACGAGATACACTTCGACTAAGCTAATTTTTCTTTACACGATTTGTTTTTTTCCTTTTAATTTTCCCTCGACATTCCAAGAGATACTCCAATCTCTGGGAAATAGCAAAAATTTCGAAACATGGTCAATAACGAATAGGAATAAAATTTGTCGCCGTTGAATTGCACAAAATAAAGCAACTCGTTCGCTGCAGATTGTCCTGGCACACAAAGTGTCAGCGCAGGAAAAGCTTCGGCATGCGCAGGCTGTCCGAATCAAAATGTATGCGCCTCAGGAACGCCAAAACTGCCGGACCCAGCGATAAACGCAGTGAAGGAATGTTTGTCGTCGGTAAAACACAAAATTTTGGTCCTATCAGGAAAAGGCGGCGTGGGTAAGAGTACCGTCACGTCTTTGCTGTCAAGAGCTATCGCCGCCGATAATCCTGACAAAAATGTAAGAATCTTTCGACGTAATCCAACAAGAAGAAAAAATTCTATTTACCCGCTTTCCTAATCCAAGCACATCCATGTGATTCTCAATGTACATTTTTGTACAGCGGACACAAGTGGGAACTGAAAGTTTGAAGGAATGGCCTGTGCTCAAGAATTTCACTCACTGTAGCTATTTGTGCCTGTTGTGCCAACCTGTACCAGCCTCCTATTGATTTATACCTGCATGTCCTCTATTGCTTCCTGTATACCAGGTGTTCTACAAATTTTATTGAATTTTCATTAATCCCTTTGATCGTCTCATTTAGATATTGAAAGAATAATAAATATAAATTGCACACAACATGGGAAAGGGAATCAAAAACATAGAAAGGAACTAAAGAGCGACAAAAATAAATTAAATAATTTTGCTAGATAAGAGTATAACAATTTATTGGAATTAACAATAAATAATAATAGAATTTAAAAACAAGAGAAATTATTTTATTGCTCAGCTGAAAAGTATTGGAATTTTATTGATTGTACGATTGTACTCGTTCCATTCGAAGAAAATTAAATTTCGATACAGTTTCGAAAGTTCATGAGTCTAACTCGATAAAAGTTGCAAAAATTTTATTCTGTGCACGAATTGCTGCAAAAAACGATAATAACGATACTGAGCGACTAGTTTTTGTTTTCCACATGATAGAATTTTTTTAACTGTATTTTTGGAAGATTATAAATCAATCAAATGCTCAGATCACAGATAATCGATAGTGTGAACTTTCCAAAAAAGTAAACTTTTCATCCAAAGTATACAAAAAAGAATTCTTGCATTTTTTTAGTTGCGTTTCTTAATTTTGTTTATTTTCGTTACACATTTAGGTCGCCGTTTTGGACATCGATATTTGTGGGCCTTCTCAGCCTCGAGTACTCGGCGTACTCGACGAACAAGTCCACCAAAGTGGTTCTGGTTGGTCACCGGTTGTAAGTGTTGAATACTTATTGATGAAAAAAAATTATTTCAAAGTTGGACACTTGATGATTTCTTGTATTTTCAGTATGTGGAGGATAATTTGTCGCTAATGTCGATAGGATTTCTATTGGGTAGTCCCAGTGACGCTGTAATATGGAGAGGACCAAAGAAAAATGGTGCGACACACAAGAACAATGAAATTTTCCAAACTTTATCAACTAATTAAAGAAATTCCATTGTCTCAGGAATGATCAGACAATTCCTTTCGGAAGTCGATTGGGGGACTTTGGATTATTTGATATTGGACACACCACCAGGAACTTCGGATGAGCATCTTTCAGCGACTTCGTATCTCAAAGGTTCCGGAGTTACTGGAGCGATAATCGTGACGACGCCACAGGAAGTTGCTCTGTTGGACGTGAGAAAAGAAATCGATTTTTGTCGCAAAGTCAATATACCGATCTTGGGAGTCATCGAAAACATGAGCATCTTCGTCTGCCCCAAATGCAAGGCAAGTCAGTCAATCTCGACAACTAAAACAAAGAGAAAAACCTTCGCCTCGAACTTTGGAAATTTGAATCTCCTACAGCGGAAAATTTCTCAAATTTCAAAGCACTAACTTATCAGAAAATATATATGACAACAATTGCAATTAGCACACATGAAGTTGAGCCCACCTTCAGGTTTTTCTCGGACCTTTCGCGATTACTTTCTCCTTTCCTTTTGTCCCATCAATATTCGAAAGTTCTCGAACGAGAAGCTTTAAGAATCTAATCGAAATGTCCCGAAATTTGACGATTTTTTGCACTCGACAGAGTACAGCAGAAATATTCCCAGCTTTGACCGGCGGTGGACGACAAATGTCAAAGGAGATGGACATCAAATTCTTGGGCTCCTTGCCCCTCGATCCGTTGGTAGCAAGATGTTGTGACGAGGGAAAAAACGTTCTCGAGGAAATGCCAGACTCGCCTGCAGTCCGAGCGTTGCAAGAAATCGTCAAAAGTAAGAGAAGTTATTAAGATATATATTTTTTTTTTTAAAGCGTCGTTTTCCACTTCGCGTTGTTTATAATTTTTAAATTCACATATTCCAACTCAGAACTCATTTGTGTCTTCACAGAAGTGGTAAACGAATGTGAAACGAAGAACATCCCATCGATGCCAGCATAAGCCGACATTTGTAATTCGGAAGTTCAACGAAGTGCCGTATTCATTCCGTACGTTAAGCAGTCTGTACAAAAACATCAGTTTTAATATAAATTCGTTATTTCTAGATCAAAGAAATCCAAAAATAAGTTTTTTTGCTTTTTCAAATACAATTGAACATGTACTATAAATCAAACTTTAATATATGATTTAATAGGAAAAAAGAAATTCTTTTCTTTCATATCCAAAGACGTTGCAGAGTGAAAACGATGTTTATCGCTTCTTATAATTTTTTTCGGCATAAAATTCAAAAACAGAGTCACATTCGTTTTTTTTTTTACATGAGATTTTCCATTAATTTGAAAATGCAATTATTTTGAATCGGTGCATTTCGAAGTGGTTACGAAAAATGTTGACAAATTTTTCCAAAGCGTTAACATTGATTTTGCAACAAAATCTCCCGAATCACGAAAGCCCAAGTCACTCGAACTAAATCACAAAAGATAGAGAAATCATAAAGTAAATTTCGCTACGGAAACCGAAGGAGGAAAAAAAATTTCTTGACTCTGTGGGCGCGTAGAAAAAATGATGCGATTTTTCGAAAGTGTGGAAGGATGTAAATTGGTACAAGAATTTTTGTTACAATCGTTCGGCCTTCGAATATTCTCTTTAATAACAAAAAGCCGTTATCTGTTTCGGAAGATATCGCCAATTATCTCGATACACATAGACGTAAGATCGCCAATTAGGTCATAAGACAATCTCGTTAATACACACATACGTATTTTTAATAAATATATATCGGATCGTAATGTGGAAGGAAAGCTTTGCGAAGAGCTATAAATGTTTGTCTCGAGGATAAATGTGTACACACTCGAAACGCAGAGTGCGGCACCTTTGTGTAATTCGCGTGTGCTTCAAGAGCGTTTAAATCTCGATTTGTTTATGGATGTTTGTCTATAGAATTACTGGCTGTTACATCCATACGATAGGTGCACAAGTTAACGGGAGAACGTTTTATCTGATCCTCACGTTTTAAAGATTATTTAACTCGAAAGCATATCCGCGCATGTATGAGCTCCACCTCGACCAATCGGAAGACAATATCGTCAAGAGGTTACTTGCTTTTTCAACCGTTCGCTTCGAGACTCGGTTAACTATCTTCAGAGGTGCGAGTAGTCTTAATTGTACATAGATCAAAGGCGTTCGGTGCCTGTAACACCTCCAAATATCGAACTTAACAGTGTCACTTTTCGCAGTTGAGACTTGAGTCATGGAGAGAACCGTGGGAAGGAGGAAAAAAAAATCTCGCAAACAGAAGGTACACCCTTCGTTGACCCGTTGTGCAGTTCAATCACCGTGAGAATTTTCTTTTTTTTTTTCTCTTTCATATTATTGATCGACGCCACAAATTTCTCTCGGTTTCACGTCCAACTTTTTCGTCATCGATCGTATGGTTTGTGTGGTGCGAATGTGGAAAATGTGCTGTGGGACTGTCGCAGGGATTTACTTTGGCATTTTTGCCACCGAAAAGCTCGAATATTTACAGCAGCGACTAAAATTACTGAAATTATTTATTATTTTTGAGTTTTCAATCATCTCCTCGTATGTGCACGCGCGCATCTCCATATTAACAGATTCTCATTTTCAATATCGCGTGAGTAGATAATATCATTTATATTCGTTGAAAGATAACACTTCGAGTGTTGTGCAGTTAAAGATTCAGTTTTAAAGCCACAGCAAACAGTTAATAACGCGTTCTCCATCTCAAGAGTAAATTTGACAACTCGTTCTCCCTCTCTCTCTCTCTCTCTCTCTCTTCACACGAAATCAGGAGTGACCCTGCAATTTGCAAAAATGTTTCGAGTCAAAGGGTGAGTTCCGAATCTTTCACAATGTACCGAAAAGATCAGTTCAAAGATAAGTTCAGAAAATCTATTTTTTTAAAATTACATCAAAGATGACGTCTCACAATCGCGCTAACACGTATGCTGATAATTTTACTCCATAAAAATGTGGCTACTTGGGGGTTCGCTAGAAATATTTAGAGAGAAAAAAATTAGCTAAATCGCTACCATTTTTTTTCCTCGCTGTAACAATCGCAAGGTTGGGAGGATCGAGATAAGCAGAAAGATCGGAATTCAGAGATAAATTTTTTGCGCTTCTAAGACATTTATTTGAAGTTTATATACAAAAACGAGATTAGACGCAGAGACTATGCTATTAGAGAGTTAATTAGAATTGTATGTTCTAATACGTGTGACAGCTTTTATCGAGCTGTTATCAGGATGAGCACAGTATAAGTATAGAATTTAGCACGCGCGTTAAGAGGTTGCTCGATCATAACTCATTATCTGGTGCACTGCCAATCACAACAATAGTTTCAATTTCGCAATCTTATGGGGCTAATTTCTTTGAGAGATTGTTCGCATAGTATCGGGGAAGCAAAATGCACGAATTAATATTTTTCTTATCGGCAATGGCACGACTTGAAATTGTATTTTTCGTGCAACATTTCTAAATGGCGAATATGTGAAGAAGAATTTCGAAATTGTGTTTAATCATCGAGTTCGATTTTGAAATTCGGATGTTTAGAAATCCAAACTTGCAGCCTCTGACCCATGAAATTTTCGGCAGAATACTTTTCTCGTTTTTGTCATTTTTTAAATCGTCACGTCCATGCATCGATTTTTTTATCTGGTGAAGCCCCTTGCAAAATTCCCATACAGATGACCATAATTTTTTTGAGTTTCAGTTGGTTATCACCATCCGAAACTCAAAAAAACTGTCTCCCCCGTTTAGCGATCGATGCGCGAGACGGTACATGGCTAAGCGGTCACCGATCCAAGTATTGGCTTCACCCTAAGTTGCTTGATCCGAGAGAACGTCAAAGCCACACACCAACCGCGCACCTATCGCTTTCGGTAATTTTTTCAAACAATATTTACAATAAAATTTTACATTTTTATCTTAAGAGATTTCCGTCGATCGAAAATATTTTTGTTTTATTTCATTTTTGAAACTTTCAAAAGCTCTCCTGTAAACATCAAAATACCGACGACTTGATTCAACTGAACTCGTCAAAATACTCACGACGTAAGAATTCTGAAAATCCATGCAGCATATTTTTTTAAATAAAATTATTGTTTAGATTTATTTTCAAATATTTTCCAAAAGCAGGGAATCGATAACCGGCAGAATTGCTGAAAGCTCTCCGAAAAGCATTTGAAAAATTGAGGACAAAATAAACTGCAAAAAGAAACAGAAAAGATTTTTTCAAAGTAATTTTTTATAATTGTTTGAAAAAAAAACTTTAAAAAATATCTAAAAAGTTTTTTGAAAAATAAAACCAATAAATTAGAATCGAGTAGAGAAATGAAAACGTCTGGAAAAAAATTTGGTTATATCATCGAGGTCGTTGGAACGCGTAACAATGCAAAATAAAATCGGTTGAAAAAATGTAGTGATATGGGTGGAAAACGTATGCATGGTTGGCTGTTGCGTGTACGAGAACATTTGAGACTGTGGACGAGCATAACGAGCCTTAACGAATGATCTCTCCCACTCACCGGAATACGATGTCATAGCGGTGTTCCGTCTCTTTCTCATGAACTCAGAACGTTTTACTGTCCATCGTCGATCCCTGGGACGTCAAAGTAGCCAGTGTAAATCCGCTTGGTTTGGCGACGAGACGCGGCGTTTGTCTGACAGACATTCAAGCCTCGAGGCCGGAAGTGGCTAGCCACGTTTGGCCCTCATCTTTGAGTCCCGTGTCAATCCCGTCTCCCTGGTACAAGCCGACCACTTGTTCGAGTTCTTATGTCGATCACGTGAATCCGAGCGATTCCAACAACGTTGAGTTTTCTCTCCAGCCTTGGCAGCAACCTTGGACTCCTACGCAGTGAGTTTTTAGCAGCTTGTTAATAACACGAACTATACCACAAAACTCGTGCTTTTTAAATCATTTCTGAATTTGCAGCGTGTGTACAATTTTGCACGTTTCAAATGAATGCAACTAAATGATCAATTGTAATGTTTCGAGGAAACAAAAAAAAATCTCCATTGCTACAATAGTGATGAATAAAACGTTCTTACTTGAAATTCTAGTTTTATCCATACGACGTATTTTCTTGCAGTTTTCCAAAAGAATAAATTATAATAATAACTCGATCGAGCTGGTCAAGAGCTCGTTTTCTGCATTTGAATAAATTCCATAAATTTATGGAGATCGTTCGAACAATTTAGTTCTAAAAATACAGTAATGTATCAGTCAATGTTCGACCTCAGAAAAAAATGATATAATAGTTTCCTCGCCTATTAAATTAATTCTCGTATTTATAGTTAAAATTGATTGAATTTAAAAATTGCAGGCCAGATAATACGAGCTCATCAACGTTGACAAAACCGGAAACGTTTGTCGAACCGCTTCAAACCGGAAATAATGGGACTTCAGGAGAGACCGAGAGCCATCAATACGATTTATTTCCCAAAGACCAGCACAAAGAGAATGTGACATGTGAAATATCGGCGGAATGCGAAAAATCTAAATGGCTCAATAATTCCGATGCTCATGTGTGTTTTGAAAAAACAGACAAATCTTCACTTAAAAAAGAAAACAGTCCATCAGTGAGGAGCGAATCTAATCCACCAGAAATCGTCCTGACTTGCCAAAACTCTTCGCCAAATCCAAAAGAGATTGACTTGAGATTCCAATCCAAAAAGAATGGACACAGAGTCAAACTGATCGAGAATTGTGGAGGATCTCGAATCCACAATCCAGTCATCTCGCCAACTTCGAAAGGAGAATTTCCAACCGATGTGAAAAAACATAATTCAGCTACTCCGGTGCCTCGAATATCTCATGATCGAGTACGTGTGGGAAAAATCGTAACTCAACTGGTACATTCAAGGTTCGATATTTTTCATTATAATCACATTTTTTTCTTACATACAAATTGGCTTCAATTTTGTGACCCCAGGGTTGTTGATTTCGTTGATTACAAACCTGGACTCCAAATTTCCAAATGTTGTTTCTTCATTTTTTCAACAAAAACCATCGCACGATTTTTTAATAGTTTTATGCTTTGAAACAGTTGTTTGTAAATCAACAAAAAATTGTTGGAATCCATGCAGGGCTGTATAAAAAGAAACGTTTGAATCAAACGAATAAAATGTTGTTTTTTATATTTGAATACAGATACGGATCATCAGCTTCTTCGGAATTAGACAGCCCATCGAAAAACAATGTAACTCAGAACGAAGCGGTTGAAAATGGTGAGTAATTTATTAAACAATAAATAAATCATTCAGACAGCAGCATTTTTACGATCAGGGAACAAATTCACTTGGAATAATTCATTGGTATAGCCTTCGGGATGTTTGGATTGTTGCAAAGCAACCAATTCGCAAGCCACAAAATTGGTTCCAATGGCTTGACTGTGCAACACTGTGAATATACGAATTACTCATTGAGTCGTAATTGGCATTGAAAATTCATCTTTTCGCTTCTGAGATCTCGTTAATTCGAAAGTTTACATAAAACTGTAGGTGCCAAAAATGGAGTCAGTCTCAATAGTTTTTTTTTTCAAATTCAAACAAACATATTGTTGCGAATAAAGTGGCAATTTTCACTTGGAAAGAACTCAATCACACGAGTAGTTGTTGTCGTTCTAGTAAAACAACAATTGGTTAATTATTTTCTCACCGTTGCCAAACCCTTCGCTAAAAAATCGCTGATATTTTTCCTCAAATAAGTTTCTGTATCTTGTCCTTCTAAAATTGGTTCCAACAAAACTAAAAATATGATATGGCGTAAGGAAAAATGCATGGCTCAATGACTTAAGAATTAGAATCACACTCTGTCGCTCGAATAATTTATTAAAAATTGTCTTTTACGAACAGTCCGGAAAGAAGAAGCGGATTTCGCGTTCAGCTTCTTGGGGGTTCGTGCTTCCGTGATACGAATTTTTGCACTGGGAACTGCTGCATTGGCCACGTAGACTGTCAGGAAAATACAGCCTCGCTTCGTTCTCCTTGGGCAGCCAAATTATTACAGAAATCACGAAAGCAAACTAAGAAATGTGAGAGTGAAAATAGTTGTTGCAATTAACCTTCGCCGGTCCCATGAGCAGTTGCCATTTCTGAATCGCATTTCTTCTCGCTAAAATCTCTACGACCAACGGACCGGACGTCATGTACGATACAAAATTTGTAAAG
This sequence comes from Hyposoter dolosus, assembly GCA_963921915.1. Lineage (NCBI taxonomy): Eukaryota > Metazoa > Arthropoda > Insecta > Hymenoptera > Ichneumonidae > Hyposoter > Hyposoter dolosus. The sequence continues at coordinate 4,860,460 of OY998133.1, forward strand.
TCCATGGCACCATAATTGTCCGCAAAAAATTCTGCAACCTGCTCGGACGTCAAGCTCAGATTTTTCTTTTGTTGCACTTCGAAATCTTCCTCACGTATCAAACGGTCCAATTCGTTCAAACGTTTTATCGATTCTGGTTTTATTATTACGAGCGTATGCTCGAAATTCAAATCTTTATTCGACTTTTCCTCGGCGCAAATACAGTCTTCACCATCGTCCAATATTCTGCAGCCAGTTGTGCAATCCGACCCATTTTCCTGTAAGGAATCTTCATCCAACTAAGGAAACACGAAATTTCGTTAATATTTTATGCTGAACGAAAAGAAATGAATTTGCAGAATAATTCTCAACGAAAATCTCAATTCATCTTTAACCCTTGGTCGACACTCTGGGTTATTTTGACCCATGATAGTTTTTTTTGGATTTTTAATCCACGACCGAGAAATCACGAGAATTCACGATTGCTCCATTTTTAAATGAGCCGAGTTCACAACGTCAAATGCATTTTTTGGAATTCTGGAGATCGCACTTTTTTTTTTAGGGTTTCATCTTTGGCGAGTAAATCGTCGGTGATTAATCTCGAAAATCGCGACGCATACATATCAAGGAAGACCTGATTTTTTTGGTAGAGCAGACTCTGGGTCAAGTTGACCCAAGGCGTCCATGCAGAAGCTACAATCGAGTCCTTTAACCAAAAGTTGAAAAACTCGTTATATTATGGACCAACCAAAGTGTCTGAATTATCAGAAGATTCCTCGTCCGAAGAAGATGTGACCGATGCATTGCAAATTCCATAAACCTTCTCAGTTGACAAGCCCGTCGAGGCGAAGGTTTTCGTATCCCCAGCATTTGCTTCTTGTCTGACATTATGCAAGGAACTTTTCGTATAATCTGTTCGTTGGACCTGACGCGGCGAACATGTTTCGAAAAGTGGTAAAGTCGTCACCGGTCGTGGCTTAAAAGCAGTTCCATTTTTATTTTTCGGCGAACAGTCGCACATTTTGATTTATCCAAATAAAAGAAACAGGAAATTCTAGGAAAGAATATTTTCACAGTGTCAGAGAACGAGGTTAAAAATTGTATTTACTTATTTTCAGAGTTTTTCGAATTTCTTCTGTTTTTCGGATCCTCAGAAACGAAGGCTCGTTTCAATTAACAGAACGATTATTTAGTTTAGAATGAATTTTCTCTTTTTCAAAAAAATTGGCAAATGTTCGACACTGTAAACTCAAAAATTACGATGATTTCGCCGTGACCTTGGCATTCGAATTTTCTTCAACGTTTTAACATTTTTTGACATTTGATCTACAGCACAATTAATATTTTCTTTTGTCATTCAGATAACGATGTTTCTTCAAATCTTCAAGTAGTCGAGACAGGAAAAGAAAAAATTTTATCCACTGAAGAAAATACCGAACGCAGTGAAAAGCCCGGGAATAAAATTTCCAATTCTTCGCCGTTGAAATCGAACAAAATGGATGACACGCGCAACGGTACACAAACGGTAAACAATTTATCATCAACTGTGAATATTAAAATCGAGAAACTTGAAGTAATTCGCACGATAAATCAGTAAATAAAAAAAACGACGTAAAAATTCGCGATCCCAATCGTGATCGAATGCAATACTGAAGAAGAAGCATTTTGACAGAATGAAAATTCGAAACAACAATCTTCATACTCATTGTTAAATCGAGGAAAAATTTTATCGTGTCTAGACGAAACAGTTATTAAGAATTCTGATTGCACACATAAATTGAATCAACATCTTTCGAACGAACATTCGCAAAACAAGAATTATGCTCATTTACATAATTTAAATAAAAAACATTGTTATTTCGGTATTATTATTTTATCACAAGATTATGTCAAGCAGGACGTTACATTATAGCCAAAGATTTTGCTGGATTGTCACGAATCCAATAAATTGAAAAATAAATTCATACAGAAATTATGTTTAATTTCCTAATTAACTCAAAAAACTATAACAATTTTTTTCAACTGAAGTTAAATGAACGCATAAAGGAAACAATGACAAACATTAATCGATTAACGAAATCAACGATTTTTCTTTGCTTCTCTCGAAGAGAATAAAAACTCGAAGAATTTTTTGAATGATCTGGAAGCAACGTCGTGTTGGCGAGTTGGAATTTCAAGTTTGCACAAGCAACTAGCACTTGTCAGTCCTTAAATCCACCACGAAAGATCAAGAAACCACTCTCAATTTCCCTCCCAAATGATTTCAGATTTTTCACTGTTCTATGGTCGAAGCCATCATCGATATTCTTCGGTCGTGTTCACGTTTCTATTCACAGCGCAGAAATAATAATTGACTCGAAAGAAAGAAAGTAAAAAGAAAGTGAAATTTCGGTTACAGAGCGTCACGTCCAAATTTTCGAGAATTGAAAGTGACAGCAGCACAACTTTCAGCAATAGTGGATCGACACCGAACGGAAGCACGATGGGCTCAGAAACAGAGGAAGATGCAAACGACGAGGAAATGGTCAAGTACGTAAAGCAACATTCCCAGTATGTAATTTTGTAACTTTAACTTTTTTTGTCTTGGATTGTTCAACCTGGAAGAAGAATCGGAAATCACGTTGATTTTTTGTACCTTTCGTTGACTTCCTGGGTCATTTTGACCCGAGCTAATTTTAAAACTAAAGTGTATCGCCAAAGAGTCCGATGCAACTAAATGATGAAACCTGCACTGCGTGTCATCGCGAACGAATATTTTTTCCAGGCGATTAAAAAATTAGAATGTTTGTTTTTTGTTTTATGAGTATTTCGATGATCTTGATTCTTCTTATCGGCACCACTGACTGAAAACCCAGCATGTTTTTGATAGAGCATTCTTTTTCTCGGCTTTTCTCAATGTTTGCAGTCCCAGTATTTACATTCTCCCGAGCACGTAAGTAAATATGCTTTGCATGCTCGGGAACCGTCGAACGAACGCAAATGAAATACGAACGACGCTAATAATCGTCTCAAGTGCGCATCGACGAGCCTGCTTTTTCGTATCTCGTATCACTCCAGGGTTATCAGGAATCATTATTTTTCCACATTTCATTCGGTGACTGCCAGGGTCTCAGTCGTTTCTAAAGAACAGCCGCGTCGTGATCATCTTTTTGAAAATTAAAAAATATTAAATAAATAACAAACAAAAAACACAATCTGGGATACGAGAAAATAGTGAAACTTCAAAAATGTTAAAAACAATACGAAACCTCTCATTTGTGTCAAAGTGAATATGGAAAATGACCAGCACATTGAAAAGTTTTTCCAAATGTGAAAAAATATCAAACTCAATATGATACCTCGATATGACGTTGGAAGTGCCGTTTCTTTGCAAAGGTATTTAAGCAGGAGTTTTCTTCTATTTTCTCGTCTTCAACGTTGAGTCAATAATAATTAATCATTCATTCACGATTCTCGTTATTATTTGTCCATCTCGCACAAATTTGACTCTCTGAACACTCTTAACATCGCCGGCAATGAGTTTTACTGGAAAAGAAAAATTTGAGTTCTGGAGCCGTGTGTTTGAATGCTGCATGGAAAAAAAATGAGCGATTCTTCAGCTGTTATCGTTCCCAAATTTTCATGAATTTTGTGTCCCTGTTAAGTTTTCACATGTTCTACTTCCATAACGTGTTTCCTCTCGTTTTCGTAGAGTGCCTCTTCAAGCACCACCAAGGCGGAAACCTCGGGTTATCCCATCCTCAGGAAGCCATAAATTCGGGACCGAAGGATCAGATATTCCCGATGTACAGAGTCCAAACTCCACGATAACAAGCGTGAATAGCATTAGCAGTCTTCTCAAAGAAAAATTACAATTGTCAATACCTCAAGCACTTCGGAGCAGCAAAAAGCGTCAAAATGCAGATTACAAGTGAGCTATTTTATTTAAAAGAATTTTCCTTGCTACGTTACATTAATGTGAAGCAAAAAACGCTATTTTTTGTTTTTCAAAAACGATTAGTAGCTGAATTTATTTTTTCAGACTTCGTGCTTTTGTGGGCATTCTCTTTTTATGCGTCGTTTTCCTCGTTGGATTCGCCCACGTTTATTACACTCAACACGTCCTACAACGAGCTTATTTTGAAAGATTCAGGTATGGTCCATTTTTTTTTACTGAATATTTAACTGCAAACGACGTCGAGCGTTCGATCGGGATAAATAAACTCAGACGCATAATTTCTGAAATCGGGGAATGCATCAATGAAAGATTTTCTCAAAAGTATTTTTTTCTCGTTCATCAAAACAGATTCAACAAGAACGAGCGTTTGTTGCACGTGTACAGCAGCATAGGAGCGGAAATAATCGCTGCACGTTTAGGCGTCGGAATTCCAACCGAGACAGGTGTGTTTCCGTGTCTTCCGCATCACCAGAAACAGGATGCAGTGTGTTTAGAATGGCTGGGTCAGACGCGACTGTACTTGGCACACAGTGCACGGGACGAGATGAATTGTTATCACGTGACATGGCAAAGTCTGAGCTCGTTCTTCAATCCTAAGGACTGTTTCGACTGGTCACCGAAGCAGGGTCATTGGTACGGAGCGGGTCAAATTCAAAACATGGCTTATCCTCTTGGCCAAGGAAAATTGGATCTGAGTCCCTTCATAACGGGAGACATACGAAAGCATCCGTTTGGAAATGTCTTGAAACGATATTTCCTGAATTCGAAAGGAGCGACGATAGTGGTTGACCCGGAAACGCCTCTTTACGTCTCGATAAACGCAAATAGATCCAAGGAATTTTGTCTTCAAGCGAAACACGACGTATTTGCTTACATCAATCACTTGACCCCGCTGCCTCAATTGAATTACACGATTTGTGCAACCGATAACATGAAGAGTCTTCACTCGTCGATGGCGGAAAAGTCCTTGTGGGATGGTCTCAAGCCCGACGAATTGCAAGCAGTTCACACCTTGTTGTCTGAGCCAGTTTGGCAAATTTCACCGACCGACGAGGCTGCGATTTATAATTACACCGAGGACGTCATAGCCCTCGGTTTTCTTCGTCAAGGGCACGTTTTGTTGAATGAGGAATGGCAACCGAATCCTGGTGATTTCGTACTGGACGAAAATCGGTTTCCATCGATGGAGGAAACGATAAACGTCATTCATCGCCGCGGCTTCAAAATTGTTTTCACTATTCAACCTTTCATTTCCACCGAGTCAATTAATTTCAAAGATGCCGTTGCCAATCGACTTCTCATTTCGGAAAGAGGCAGCGATCCCAGGATTCCAGCCCTGACACGCTATCGACAGAGCAACAGCGCCGGAGTCCTCGATATCACCAACAACAAAACTCTACCGTGGCTACAAACCAAACTCGAAAATCTTATCAAGAAATACGACGTTGATTCCTTTTATCTTGATCTTGGAACCGCCCAGGATATGCCGCATTATTACAAATGCGAAAAACCCCTCGTTAATCCTGATCATTACAAAACAATATTTACCAACTCTATACTCGGCGCGGTATCAGTCATCGGTGTATCCAGTGCTATCTCAAGACCAAGGGCACCGGTTTTTGTGTCTCTACCGCCATTTCCATCCTCTTGGAAAGCCATCAAAACGGTTATACCTACGATTCTCAGTTACGGGATGATCGGATATCCTTTCATCATGCCAGGCTCCGTTGGTGGCGACGTCGCGTTGCCCATGTCCGACAATAATCCTGCCAACGACTATGAAGTTAATTTGCCGGACAAGGAATTGTACGTGAGGTGGCTGCAGCTTTCCACGTTCCTTCCGGTCATCCGATTCACCCATTTGCCCAGCAAATATTCCGACGAAACGGTTTTGGAAATGGCCAAAAAACTCACTGAACTCAGACAAAAAACTGTAACGCCTTTACTCAAAAAATACGCAAACGAAACACTGGACACTGGGCTGCCCATCATCCGACCATTGTGGATGCTCGACCCTGCAGATTCCGCTTGCCACGTCGTCGTCGACGAGTTCTCTGTCGGCGAGGAATTAATCGTTGCTCCGATTCTTTACTCCGGTAGTCGACAACGAGAAGTTTATCTTCCTGCCGGTGTTTGGAAAGATGGCATCGACGGAAGTCTTCGAAAAGGATCTCGATGGATTCACAACTACAGGGTCACCGAAGACAAGATCGCGTACTTTGTTAAAATGCCCGACAATACGAGATTTTGAAAGCCTTCCACTATATATTTATATGACAATTCCGTCGTTGAAAAATTGTCATTTTCATATTTTTGTGATTTTCTACATTCTAGCGAAAAATGATAGAAAATATTTTATTCATTTTTAGTCTCATTATTGAATGTAAAAGATGCAGATTTTGTCTCTGCGCCTCGAATAAAGTCCGAAAAATTAAATTCCACCGATTTCTGTAGCCTGAGTGGAACAAAAAGAATTTTCAATCATAATCGAAAAAAAATAATATCAAACGATTCCAACGACGTGAATTGAAATCCCACGTAGTAATAATTTTCTGTGCCAACTCAGCGTTAACGATCGTATGACATATATTTTGTAATTACGTTCAATGTCATACCGAAATTTTGTAAGATCCATTGAAATAAAATAACACAAAGAACTTCCAGTAAAAAAATAGCCTAACAAATCGTGTGATAATTCCGAAACGTTGTATTTATCGTTGTACTAATAATTTAATTACGAAATATCGAACATAGCCGTTAATAAATCGCATGAAAAAAATTGGTTGGAAATTTTATTTTAACGAAAAATAGTGTTACTAAGCGAATGAATCTTCTGAAAAATGAACCGATTTAGAGAGAACGGTTTTGACGAGGATTCCAAGGGAACATGAAGCACTAAGCTACTTCGTTCATTAAAAAACGAGACCAGAACTCCAGTTTTCCCATCAAGGTTTGTTATTCATCAATTAATTATTTCTTTTTTTTAGAATGCAGTAATGTCCAGCTTTTATGTCACAAGTGATGAATAGAACTAAAGTTTTTGTTTTTCAAACACCAATACAATAGAGAATTAAAAGCATTGCATTATCCTTGAAGCAAGTACTGCAATCAAAGGTAGTATATTGCATATTTATTATATTATCATTTTTATTATATAGATCGTAACATTTTTATTTCTATAATAATAACCATAGCACCACGAACACTCCACATAAGATTCAGTTTTAATCTTAAATCTGAGAGCGTGGATACGACCACGCATCCGCACCCCGAGGAGGTGATACCTGCAGCTTCACTACTCGGCTCCTTACACGAAAGAAAAATTATTTAAAAAATTATTCGGATGACTAGATTCATTTATTATGAAATAATTTCAAGATCCTTCAACCTTAGGCGTGCATGTACAAGATTTCAAAGATTTATAACAGTTATCATTCTTTACGCACGAAACCAATGGGTTTTTTTTTTTTTTTTTTTTCGTTCATTATGACTCGTTAGTGCACTGGGGGATGACAACGTAATACTCGATGAATCATCCGCAACGAAAATCGTGCGTAGGTGACGTAAAAAAATAAAATAAAAAAAACCAACAGCTATCACCCCTGAGGCGCATTTCGATCCTGGAGTTCGTACAAGTGTAATTTTCGCGTATCATCTGTCGCATTTGTCTGATCGCAGCCACCCTATTTAATGTATTCAGTGAAAGCTCGCACCTAAATTTATATTTCGTCGTTACGTTCATCGGTATATATAACTCTGCTTTTTTCTTGGAGATATTCCTTTTTAATTAGTTTGTTTTTCTGTTTTTGTTTGTTCTCTCGTAATTTCAACACCCTACCTAGATAGCTGGTCGTTATCGTTATTTAATTTTTATTAAAGAATACACAAATTCTGAAGTACATACTTTAACGACCGTGCTTATCGTATTTCCGTCTCTTTTTATTCCTCGACCTCTTTCTCTTTCTCTTTTCTCTCTCACGTCCGTCGGTATGTACGTTATAAAAAGCAATAATCTATATAATCGAGGAGGACGATGTTGGATGATGATATTTTCGAAGATTGCAATAATCAACTATCGTCGTATTCGTAACGTTTTTGATCTCTCGTTTAAATGATTTCATTATTATGACTTTCATCTTTTTCTCGAGCGATTCGTCGCTCGGGGTAAATATTGTTTTTGCCATTCATTCATTATTCCATCTCCTTTATTATCATTTATTCTATCAAATATTCGTTTTAAACCCTATAGCGAATCACCTTCTTTCGTTTTCAATAATCACTCGAGTTGATAAGCTCCTTTTAAATACATCGTGTATATTTATGTTCTGAAACTCACGTTCTCGTGTCTCATCGGAAGAAAATAAAATTAGCACGTTTTTATCGATATATAAATGTAATAAAATTCAAAACTGAACATGAATAATATTTAAAAAATTAAAAATAAACATTTGAACCTTTTAAAGTCGCCCATAATTCAACAAATGGGGAATAGGCACTAGGATTATATTAAGCTATCATTGGTTCTCAGCTACCAGCAAAGACGAAGCTGCCGAATATAAAAAATAAACTTTGAAAACCCCTATCACGTAAAGTTAGACAAAGCATGTTTCAACCATCACAGATTATTGTAAATCAATCGATCTTTCTTCTATTTATTTGACTAAATGAAAATTCAATAAAAATGGCTGATGTTGATGATCTTCAGCAACGGGTATAGTTTTGAGGCAAATCAATCGACACGATATCCAGAATAATTGTCAATAAATAACGTCATCAATAATTTCTATTGATAACCGTGGATTGATTCAATAAAACTCATGAAACTATTGTTCAATCATTACAATTATCATCATCATCATCATCATCGCCCTCGTTGTTTCGTTCGCATCCCACCATTTATCTCTTTCTTTTTCTCCCCTAATATCGCGACGTTTCATCTCGTTTCGATCGTTCGACAATGCTTTTCAGTTTCGAATCGAAACCTCATCGTCGATACGATCTACCGAAGGATAAGTAGAAAAGTTCAATGGCTCTTGGATTGTACATTCTCGTCTATGGTCTAAGCGTGTCATTTGGTTATAATTAATCCAATAGGAGCAGACTCGACGGACGGGATGGTTGTTGTTGATGGATTCATCAGTCAGCGTAACAGTTGCTGTTACCAAGCGTTTCAAACGTATGCAGGCTCGGAAGCTGACAGTGGAACCGGCGTCATTAAATTTAATACAATTTTGCAAAACCGAACTATTTTGGATGGATGTTTCATAACTGGTACGATTCTGACCACCGCTCGACAAAAAAAAAGCCTTTATCCGCCGCTCACTCGCTCCAAATTTCTTAAGCATTCCCTTTAGCTTCTTTTGGTCGAAGTACGGTACAGATTTGGTAATTAATGGACAAGCAAATTACTTTATGGAATAATAAATCGCGTGACATTAATTCACTCTTCGGCGTACGTTTCATCGCGCAACGATTCCAGAGCCAATGGTGTACAACGTACTTGCAACACTTAACAACGATGATAAACGTTGAAATTTGCGGAAAAACATATTTCGTTTCCAATCGCGTTACGTCTGTACCAAAAAAAAAAAAAAAAAAAAAAACTTCCACATTTTCTGTTTTGGTAATTGTCCAGCCATGACTAAACCGGCTCTTCGCTGACGTAACTTTGATTAGAAATATTCTTGAGTATTTTCTTATGTTTCGGCACTGTCAGTGCACTAAGACTTGGCTATCACATTTTTGATTGAATTTTGTTAGGTGAATGCAAACGAAATGGATTATTCTTGTTATCCGTAAAAGTATGACTTTAGCCTTGACTCGATTTCTGCGCTGCCGTTCAATATTTCTAGTGCATCATAGACATTCTTTCCCGACTTAGGCCAAAGAATTATATCTTGAAATTTGATTGGATGTTTGAATTTGTGTTCAACGGGGTGACTGTCCAACAGCCACCAAGTATTTCAAGATCATTCGATCATTGCTGTCCACGATAATAGTTTAATTAAGCGAAATTAAGACGCTACGCTCTTTTATGTCCTTCGATCGCATTGATAGCAACGTAATTGTTGTGAGATAACGAATAAACGAGTACTTTGAGAAACCACCCTCAAAGACAGTGTTATGACTGATTCGTGATCTACCATTGGTTGATCCAGGTCGAGTGATTATTGGTCTTGTTCCGGACAGAGCTCAGAACTCGACGATGACCGCTGAACAAGCTGCCGATTTCTAGAACTCAAGCCGGTAAGCGCTACAACTGGTTTCATGATCTTGGAGGTTGATGGTGCAACGTGATGCTGATGGTGACAGATCGATATGGTTCGCGGCGAGGGCTTCCTCGTTATCTGCTACCCAGTATCCCAGTGTATCGGTGTCATAAGTTGGAATCATAGTCACTTCTGCGAATTAAACATACAAAAGGCATATAAATTTTTTTTTTTTTCCAAAGTCTCACAAGTTTTCATCGCAAGATGGAAACGCTTCATCGCCAGATGAAGATCATCGCTTCTATGGTGAAAATACTTGGCGATTGAGATAGTACTGTCGATTTTAGAATTACCGTTCAGAATTTAATAAAATTTGGTACAGCAGTAGATTGTGATAAAAAAAAGATCCAGTCAAATTTTCAAGAGGCTACAGAGAACCAGAAAAGAGATATTTGCATTGGTAATTTCGTGAATTTAACATCGATTTTATACATTTCATTGTATTTTTCAATGAAAACTGTGATTTCTCCTAAGAATTGATAAGAATTCATTGTATGTAAAATGCAGTAAAAACTGAAATGTGTGAAATTACCAATGTGAATATTTTTTTTCTGGTTCTCTTTTTGCCTCTTGAAATTTTGGCTAGATTCTTTTCTAATCAGGATCTACTACCATACGAAATTTTATTAAATTCTGAACACTAGTTCTAAAGCCGACAGTACTATCTTAATGAATTGGAGTGAATCGAGGAGGTGGAATATTGAAAGTACCTAGATCTTTGTCTTCCCACGTTTTCTTAGCATCGAGGAGTGCATCATAGACTTCTCGGCTGGGTTCCGTGCCGCTGAAGACATAGTATCTAGCCCGAACTCTTTTGAAAAATTCGACGGATGTATAATACGAATTACCATGATGAGGAACATATGTGAGGTCAATGTAAACCGGTTGAATTTTAGCTTTCGCGTCTTTGGTTTTTTTGTCGTTTTTCGCAGGACTCTCAGAGCGCTTTCTATTTTTAATGTTTTCTGAAATGATTTTTTTCGGCTGCTTGCGTTCCTTTTTGGGAGTCGACGGCGCTCCTTTGTTCGAGCCCTCATCGACGACTGGTGCAGGGGACGGTAATCTAAGTGGTTCACCCCAGTCCTTTATCGGATCGAAATTGATCGAATCTGGGGATTCCTCGACGACGTTATTGCTCGGTCTTGCAACTGTTCTCAAGTTGAACTTTCTCGGTGGTTTGGGTGATGGAAGTCCTAGAGGTGAACCCCAACCGGCTAAGGGATCTTTCTTCGAGTCGGACTTGGGCTCCGGTTTCTTATCTCCTATCTGTGATTGAGATGATGAAGAACTAGTCCCAACAGCGCTGATGAGTTCCTTCTCTCCTTTCGTCTCCTTGTGCTCTTTCAAAGCCTTTTCAAAATCAAGATCAGCGGCATCGATGTATTTTTTGCCATCTGATTGTCCATCCCGTGCGGTACCAGCAAATTCCTTGGCTACGGTGAACTTTTTGAAAGAAAAGTCGGTCTCAGCTGGTGCCGAACTTCCGGGAGCCTCCGAATCGCTTCCATCCACATGCGTCGTTTTGATGGTCGTAACTCGAGGAGGTAAGTCTGGTAATTCGCCGTAGAAACTGGCGCTCATATCTGCTACTGAAAATTCCATACTCTTTCGGGAGGAACCCTTGTCGGAACTGTGGTCCTCGAATGGATAAGTGGACTGAGGAGAATAGCCGACTTGGGAAGTGGTCGACAGCGGTGAACCCGGTACATCGTCGTCTGAATACGTGTATCTTTCTTCGCTGCCTCCCCATATGTGAGTGCCTGCTCTACTTTGCACACTGCTGTGATCACTTCGAGGACTGGCTTGATCTGCATCTGCCTCGCCCGTGTAATCGGCCGGAGCTTTTAACGCCTCGAAACCACTGGAAAGTGTGCTTTTGCTCATGTCGTCCGAAATGATTCTATCCTCGACTTTGACGTCGGTTTTTTCGGCTAGAATGATTGTTTCTCCTTTTTCATTGGTCGTTTCAGTGATTTCCATAGTGGTCGTTATTATGTCACCTTCGTCGGACATTGTCCTTGTGGTTGTAATGGTTGTTCTAATTACTTCGTTCGAACGCACACCTTCGGGAGTCGCGGTACTGGACCGACTGGCCCCTCGTTTGTCAGGGGTTGACCGGCCAGACATTTGCCCGTATCCCATACCGCTGTCTCGGAACATTGGTGACCCTGGGACGTCCGTTGCAGAATGTAACGTTGAACCACCTTGCTGGCTATCTCTGCCTGAAGGAACATCCGGAGAAATTCGACCAGTAAAGCTTCGCTCGTCCGAAATGAGATCCTTGATTACCGGTGATCTGGGATGCTCTAGTTTCTCCAAACCTATTCGTTCAGAAAGAGTCTGGCTGAGAGATTTCGATTTTTCTACGTGCCCAGCAGAATCCCCGGCAGACGTGTCCAGATCGGATTTTGCGTGACCTCCAGATGTTGCTGTCGACGCTGTCGTTCCTTCCTTATGATCTGCCATAACTTTATCTGTTTGCTGACTGTCAATTGGTGCGCTGTACGTTACCTTGCTAATGACCTGAGTGCTCGTGTACGACTCATCTCCCACTTTGTCCAGTGCTTTTGATCCAGACTCTCCAACGATTTTTTCTACGATTTTTTGCGGACTGATTTCGCGATCGGATTCAGTCGTCATTGTGACAGTAGTAGTCACAGTTTTAACGTCTCCCTCAGTGTGTTCCGTTATCGAAAGATCTTTTGTCCCATCTAGGGAACCCAATTTTGACATTGCCGCCTCGGGTGACATGTCTTCCATTACGACCGTTTCGATCGTTTTTACAGTGACAATTTCGATCGTCTCCGGTGATCCGGTCTCTTGGACAGTCCGTGAAATAGTGTGCACCTCGTAATCATCATGTTTATCAGACGATGACGATTCAATTGTTTTTGTCGTCATCACCGGTGGCTGGTCTACAATTTCTTGCTCGTGGATCGTTATTTCTGTCACTGGTCTTGTTTCTTCAACAATTTCAGTTGTTATGACTTTTTTAATTACCACCTGCTCATCTTCATCGGATTCTGGATGAGGATCCTCTTTCGAAGGTGCCAACTTGGTGGAAAGTTTGGCTGGTTCAGTTACCAAGTCTACTGTAGTTGTCGTCGTCGTTCCAGTTGTTGAAGTTACGTCCGTTTTATGAACTGACGTAGATGTTTTCTCCGATGACGTGACAGTGTCGAGGCCGAACTTCTCTTCGAGTTTTGTTTGGCTGGTACTCTCAGATAAAGACTCTGGGGTTTCACCCCGTACACTGTAGTCCGGAGTTGATTTACCGGAGAGCGTCGTTATGTGAGTCGTCCTGATTTCCGTCATTCCGCCTACGAAAGCTTTGTGGAATGGGCTCTCATAGTCGTTGGAATAAGATACCATCCCCTTACCGTATTTGTCATCGTAGTGGCGAACCTCCGGAGTTGAGTATCCAGAAGATTTTGGATCTGGAGTGGATTTGCCGGAGAGTTCCAACAACCGGTCTCTGCTCGACATATATTCTTTCGATCCCTTGTCCTCGCTCTCGGACAATCTGTCCGAAGCTCTCTCAACTTCGTCGTATATTGCATCATCAATCATTTCCGCACGCGGTACTTTTCCACTAAGAATGATTTTTTCAATGACACTCAACAACGCTGACCTTGGAACACCCATTCTCATTATTATCTGCTCAAAAACTAACAAGTTTATTTTTATTCTCTTTTTTACGCATTCTTCCATGACGTAGGTCTCGATTTCCATCCGTTTTGAATCAGAAATCATTGGTGCATCCTCACTGACCTTATCTGAATGGGACATGTCATCGGTACCTGATGGAAGATGGCTCCCGCTATGTCCGTCATCGTGGACGCTCGATTCGTGGCTTTTGACGCTTTCGGGTTCGGAACTTTGTTCATGCGTGGCTCCCGATTGTACGGTCTTGGTCATGGATTCATCAAGAATTCCAGATTCCAATAGGTCTGCCGTCAGCCCCTTTTGATCACGAACCATTTTCTGAATAATCATTATAATAATGTGTCTTGAAATAAATGTCATAGCTGCTAATTCATTGATAACTAGTGAAGTAATTTTCTTATTTTTCGTAACAAATTCTTGGTGAATACGAGTTTCGATTTCGAGCTGCTTGGCCGGGGGTATATCGATCACGTCGACATGATCGTCCTCAGACACAATATCGGAAACTTTCGTTTCATCGTCTTTGGGGAAACTCACAATTATATCCCTAGGCACATTCTTTTCTATAATAATAGCTTCAATGAGCTCCAAGATTATATGTTTTGATATCGAATAGAGGGTCACAATTTCTTCTACAATCTGAGGGCTAATCCGTTCTTTCTTTGCAATATATTTATTCACGATGTATTCTTGAATCTCTGCTATTTCTTCGGACGTAGTGTGGTAATCTTTTGCGAATCGTCCAGCAATGTCTTGTGCAATTTCCACACTGCCTCGTTCTGGAAGTGCACCCTCTAATTCCATGGTACAAAACTTTTTAGAATCACTTGGCAACGGATTCAACGTGTCGTGCGAAATTTCGGCCATGCTTGACTTTCTCGACACATCTTCTTTCGTGATCGTTGCTTGGTCACTTGGTTTTGAAACTTCAGGTACTTCGTCATCAATTAAGCTCGCCGTTGGTGAACGACTTTTTGGTGTTTTTTCACCAGCATCAAATAAACTGGAGGATCGCGATTTGTCATGAGTAATGTCATGTTCCACTGTTTCGACGTCATGTAGCCCTCCACCATCTTTTATGTCACATGCCAAAGATTTGTCAGCAATCGTTTCTGCTAGTTTTTGCATCGCTTGAACTGCATCGCTTTCGTCGAGTTTACAGTCTTGAACAGCCGTTACGCTTGGTACAGATTCCTTTGAGCCAACGAGTGATTTTTTATCGTCGATCGGAGCATCGACGATGCTTGCACGCTTGCCAGCATCGTGACTACTTAATTCAGTTCCAGTGGATGCTGTTGATGATAAATCGATTGGTTCGTCTGCCGCATCCTTGTCAAGCCTGGTACCGTCTTTCGGTAATTTATCATCAATGGCTTCGGCCAGTTGCGTCATCATTACGTGTGATTCGGTTACGTCGATAGACTTCTTGATATCCGCTGTTTTGGATGAATCAGGCGAGTCCTTTTCCTCGTGGTCAGCATCAGCAGTCTTCGGTGATTCGGCACGACCACTAGGATCTATTTTATCTTGATTGTCAGAGAGAATGCTAGGTGACCTAGAATGATCGACTACTTGCTCCGCGTCTCGCTTTTCACCAGCAATACTTGGTGACCTGGAATGCACTGTCGATTCGTCTTTCTGTGTTACTGCTACAGTAATCGATGATTCAGAGACGTCGACGAGCACTTTTTCGGCGCATTCCTGAGGACTGATGCTCGCTGATCTCGAGCCGTCTGCTGATGTCTTTTCAGCTGTCTTCTCACTGGCAATACTTGGTAATCTCGAACGCTCGAATTGCTCAGTCTGCTTCTCGGCAACAATGCTGGAAGATCTTGAACGATCAACTGACTCGTCTTCTGCTTCTTGCTTTTGCGCAATAACGCTGCCTGATCTGGAGCGATCAATCGTTTCCTTTTCTTCTTGCTTTTCTGCGACTACACTGCCTGATCTTGAGCGGTCGACGGTGTCCTTTTCTTCTTGCTTTTCTGCAACTACACTGCCTGATCTTGAGCGATCAATCGTGTCCTTTTCTTCTTGTTTTTCTGCACATACACTTCCTGATCTTGAGCGGTCAACCGGGTCCTTGTGTTCTGGCTTTTTCGTAATTATACTGCTCGATCTTGAGCGATCAACGCTCTCCTCTTCTTCTTGTTTTTCCGCTACTACACTGCTCGATCTTGAACGGTCCGTTAATTCTTTCTCTTGCTGTCCCACAGCTATACTGGCCGATCTTGAACGACCGATCGTTTCCTTTTCGTCCTGCTTTCCGACGGCTATACTAGCTGATCTAGAGCGACCAATCAATTCTTTGTCATCCAGTCTTTCGTCAGCTATACTAGATGTTCGTGAACGGTCGATCGTTTCCATTGCTTCGTGTCGCTCGCCGGCTATACTACCCGACCTGAAGCGGTCGGCGGATTCCGTTTCATCGTGCTTTCCACCAGCTAGGCTCGGTGATTTTGAGCCATCAAGCGATCCCTTGGCGTCTGGTTTCTCGGACACTATACTAGCCGATCTAGAGCGATCAACCGACTGTTTTTCACCTGCTATACTGGACGATCTGGAGCGATCAGGCTCATCTCCATCATGCTTGTCACCAGCTACACTGGGTGATTTAGAGCGTTCAGCTGTTTCCATAACATCTTGCTTTCCATCAGATATAGTGGGTGATACTACGTGATCAGACAGTTCTTTCACATCTTGTTTTTCACCAGCTACACTGGGAGATTTAGAGCCATCGATCGATGCCATTCCAACGTGTTTTTCCACTTCTGTACTGGGTAATGTAGATTGTTCCTCTGTCTTTTCGGCAGCTATACTCGGCGGTTTGAAGAGATCGACGGGTTCTTTCTCACTTTGTTTATCATCGGCAATACTAGAAGATCTTGAATGATCGAGGGATTCCTTTGCATCGTCTTTCACGGGCGAAGTACCGGGCGATTTGAAGCCAGTAATCGTTTCTTTTTCATCGTGTTTCGCAGGTGAAAGAGCGCGTGTTTCGGACTCCTCTCGCAATTCTTTTTCATCGGACTTTTCAATAGTTACACTGGAGGATCTGGACCGACTGGCCAATTCTTTTTCACTAGGCTTTTCCCCGACTAGACTTGGTGATCTTGAACGCTCGAGCAAATCTGTTTCAGCTTGTTTTTCACCGGCTATACTGGGTGATCTGGAACGGTCGATTAGTTCTTTTTCACTAGTTACACTGGGAGACTTGGGGTGATCGACTAATTCTTTCTCTTCGTGCTTTTCCGTCACTACACTCGCCGATCTAGAGCGGTCGATTGATGCTCTTTCATCTCCTTTTTCACTCGCTAAACTGGGCGATTTGGAACGATCGGTAGTTTCTTTCTCATCTTGCTTTTCTGTTACTACGCTAGGCGATCTCGAACGATCGATCAGGTCCTTTGCATCTTCTTTTTCTACAGCTATACTTGCTGATCTTGACCGGTCGATGCTCACTTCTTCCTTTTCACCAGCCACACTTGGCGACTTGGAGTGATCGGTTGATTCCTTTTCATCTCGTTTTTCAGAAGCTATACTAGCAGATCTCGAGCGGGTAATCGATTCCTTCTCGCTGGCTACACTGGGTGATTTGGAGCGGTCATTTGATGTTTTTTCATCAAGCTTCTCCGTTACTACACTCGGCGATCTGGAATGATCGGTCGACTCTTTTCTATCTTGTGTTTCAGACACTAAACTGGCCGATCTGGAGCGGTCGATATGTTCTTTTCCGTCATCTTTTTCACTGGCTACACTCGGTGACTTGGAACGATCGATGGATTCCTTCTCTTCTTGTCTTTCAGGTGTTAGGCTGGTCGATCTAGAGCGAGGGACTAGTTCTTTTTCGTTTTCTTGTTCACCTTGCTTTTCCGTCGCTACACTAGGCGATCGTGAGCGGTCGATTGATTCTCTCTCGCCTTCTTTTTCACTGGCTATACTGGGTGATTTGGAACGGTCGGTTGCTTCTTTTTCATGGTCTTTTTCACTGGCTCCGCTGGGTGATTTGGAATGATCAATTGCATCTTTCACGTCGGGCTTTTCGGCCACGACACTCGGCGATCTGGAGCGGTCAATTGATTCTTTTTCGTCTGCTTTTTCGCTGGCTACGCTGGGTGACTTGGAGCGAGCGATCGTTTCATTTTCGTCTGCTTTTTCGCTGGAGGACTTGGAGCGGTCGATCGTTTCTTTTTCGTCTCCTTTTTCACTTCCAACACTGGGTGACTTGGCGCGATCGACTGATTCTTTTTCGTCTCCTTTTTCGCTGGCTACGCTGGGTGACTTGGAGCGGTCGATCGTTTCTTTTTCGTCTCCTTTTTCGCTGGCTACGCTGGGTGACTTGGAGCGATCGATGGTTTCTTTTTCATCTACTCGTCCTATCGTGACACTGGGTGATCTGGAGCGATCACTTGCATCTTTGACATCGAGCTTTTCCGCTGCGACACTCGACGATCTGGAACGGTCGATCGCTTCTTTTTCGTCTCCTTTTTCACTAGCAACACTGGGTGATCTGGAGCGATCACTTGCATCTTTGACTTCGAGCTTTTCCGCCACGACACTTGGCGATCTGGAGTGACCGATCGTTTCTTTTCCATCTTCTTTTTCACTGGCAACACTGGGTGACTTGGAGCGATCAATAGTTTCTTTTTCATCGTGCTTTTCTGTCGCAACACTGGGTGATCTGGAACGGTCGATCAACTCCTTTTCATCTCCTTTTTCACTTGCTACACTGGGAGACTTGGAGCGATCAATCGAATCTTTTCCATCTTGCTTTTCCGTCACTGAACTAGGTGATCTAGCGAGGTCGATTGATTCTTTCTCATCGCCTTTTTCACTGGCTACACTGGGTGACTTGGAGCGATCAATTGCATCTTTGCCATGGTGCTTTTCCGCCACGATACTGGGCGATCTGGACCGATCGATTGGTTCTTTTTCGTCTCCTTTTTCGCTAGGTACACCGGGTGACTTGGAACCATCAATCGTTTCTTTTTCATCTTGCTTTCCTGTCGCAACACTGGATGATCTGGAGCGGTCGACTAATTCTTTTTCATCCTCGTGTTCACTGGCTACACTGGGAGACTTGGAGCGATCCATTGTTTCTTTTTCGTGTACTTTATCTGTCTCGACACTGGCTGATCTTGAGCGATCACTTACATCTTTGACATCGAGCTTACCCGTTATGACACTGGGTGACCTGGAGCGCTCGATCGACTCTTTTTCGTCTTCTTTTTCGCTGGTTACACTAGGTGACTTGGATCGATCGACTGATTCTTTTTCTTCTCCTTTCTCACTGGCTACACTGGGTGACTTGGATCGATCAACGGCATCTTTGACATCGTGCTTATCCGCCACGACACTCGGCGATCTGGAGCGGTCGATTGATTCTTTTTCATCTCCTTTCTCACTGGCTAGACTAGGTGACTTGGCGCGATCGACTGATTCTTTTTCATCTCCTTTCTCACTGGCTACACTGGGTGACTTGGATCGATCAACGGCATCTTTGACATCGTGCTTATCCGCCACGACACTCGGTGATCTGGAACGGTCGATTGATTCTTTTTCGTCTCCTTTCTCACTGGCTAGACTAGGTGACTTGGCACGATCGACTGATTCTTTTTCATCTCCTTTCTCACTGGCTACACTGGGTGACTTGGATCGATCAATGGCATCTTTGACATCGTGCTTATCCGCCACGACACTCGGTGATCTGGAGCGGTCGATTGATTCTTTTTCGTTTCCTTTCTCACTGGCTAGACTAGGTGACTTGGCGCGATCGACTGATTCTTTTTCATCTCCTTTCTCACTGGCTACACTGGGTGACTTGGATCGATCAATGGCATCTTTGACATCATGCTTATCTGCCACGACACTCGGCGATCTGGAGCGGTCGATTGATTCTTTTTCGTCTCCTTTTTCACTGGCTAGACTAGGTGACTTAGCGCGATCGACCGATTCTTTTTCATCTTCTTTCTCACTGGCTACAGAGGGTGACTTGGATCGATCAATGGCATCTTTGCCATCGTGCTTTTCCGCCACGATACTGGGCGATCTGGAGCCGTCGATCAATTCTGTTACGTCTTCTTTTTCGCTGGCTACACTGGGTGACTTGGAACTATGTAGCGTTTCTTTTTCATCCTGCTGTATTGTCGCAACACTGGGTGATCTGGAGCGGTCGATTGATTCTTTCTCATCTTCTTTTTCGCTAGCTACACTGGGTGACTTGGAGCGATCAATCGTTTCTTTGTCGTCCACTTTTCCTGTGGTAATACTAGACGATCTGGAGCGATCACTTACATCTTTAACATCGAGCTTTTCCGCCACGACACTCGGTGATCTGGAGCCGCCAATTGATTCTTTTTCGTCTCCTTTTTCACTGGCAACACTGGGGGACTTGGACCGATCGATCGTTTCTTTCTCATCTTGCTTCTCTGTCGCGACACTAGGTGATCTGGAACGATCTATAAATTCTTTTTCATCTCCTTTTTCACCGGCAACACTGGGTGATTTGGAGCAATCGGTAGTTTCTTTCTCATCCTGCTTCTCCGTCACTACACTCGGCGATCTCGAACGATCGATCGATTCCTTTTCATCTTGTTTCTCAGCAGCTATACTTGCCGACCTAGATCGATCCATATGTCCTTTTTCGTCTTCCTTTTCACCAGCTACACTAGGTGCCTTGGAACTGCCAATCGATTCTTTGTCGTCTTCCTTATCGTCCAACACGCTAGCCATCTTTGAACCATCAATCGCCCCTTTTACTTCTTCCTTCTCAACGGCTACGCTATCTAGTCTCGACTGATCAACCGAAGCCTTTCTTTCTTCTATAGCAGATGTTATACTGGTCGATCTGGTACGATCGGTGAATTCGTGCTCACCAGCTGGACTGGAAGATTTAGAGTCGAATGTTTCTTTTTCGTCTTGCCGTTCGAGAGCAATCATCGGTGATTGAGTACAATCTGGTACTTTTTGACCTCCTTCGTCCGGTTTTTCCGTGACCATACTCGATGGCTTAAAATCTTCCACAACTTCTATTTCATCTTGAATCTCGGAGGTTACGCTTGGTGTCTTGGAATGATCAACCAATTCCAAATGATCATGAACACCACCTTCAACAATAGACAATCTGGGATGCGAAATCTTTTCCTTTTCCTCGTGTGCTTCGACAGCAATACTGGACGACCTAGAACGTCCAATCGATTCGCCATCTTTCTGTGTCTCATCAATCTTACCCGCTGATATAGAATCATCACTTGGACTCTTTGTACTTGTGTCCGTTAGACCTATATCAACTGATCCTGCAGTAACTTGTTCGTATTTATCAGTGAGTACTTTGGCAGAGTCGCTTTCATCGCCAACCAAACTTGGTGACCGAACCGTATCGGCAACTTCTTTCAAGTCGACCGGCGAGTGTTTTTTACTATCAATACTCGGGGTTGTAACGTGTTCAAGAGTCTCTTTTTCCGCATCGAGTTTGATGTCAACTGTCGTTGGACTGATTTTATCGTCGGGTCTCCCCACATGAAGATCTTCCACCTGAATTGTTGTCTTATCTTCGGTCTTGACAAGCTCAAGAGATTTTGCCGTGTCAGACAGGTCGAGAATCTTTTGTCCTTCGTGGTCGTCAACTATATGTTTGGTATCGCTCGAAACACTAGTTGACCGGGATCTATCGGCATCTGATGGAGAAATATCATGAGATGACACTATACTTTGAACTTTTTCGTCTCTGCTTTCCTGGATGGTGGCAGTAGATGAAACTTTTGTAGGTGATTTCAATTCACTTTCATCCTCATGTTTTGCTTCGATTCTTGTGTCCATATCTTCCAAGTCATGATCACTAGCAGATACAGTTTCATCAAAAACGCTAGATCGTTTTGGGCGATCGTGTATCCCTTTCGAACCAAAGTCTTGCCCTTGGCTTGGACTTGGCGTTTTTGATGGGACGATTGGTTCACCTGCATCTTTTTTATCAATGATAACAGAAGAATCTGACAAACCAGTTGCGATTTCTCGTTCAGTTGCACTTTGGATTTCGCTGGCTAAACTGGAAGGTGTTTCTGGAAAATCAGCCTTATCAATAGGTGTTTGGCTTGAAACTTTAGTTGATTCAACCTGTTTGGCGGTGATTTCTGTCCCAATAACTGTATCAATCACGTCGACTTTCTCCGGAATTTCTTCTTTCATTCTTGTCTCAGGAGCAGAAACATCTACTGATTCAATCGAAATTGGAATTATTTTGTCATCAGCATTCAAGTCCTGTGATTCTTTTTCAACTGTCTTTGACGCCTCAGGGATGTGGTCGATCGTTGCCTCCTCTCGTTCTTCGCTTAGACGCTCCGCTGCTTTTGTTTCTTTTAGTTTGACCAAATCTGACTTATCCAAACTATCTTCAAGATCCTGAGAATCCCGTGTACCAGATGGTGATTTGTCGAGACTGTCTTCGGGCGTAATTTTATCGCCATCTTTTGTCCCAATTGTAGACTTATCAGACATGCTATCTCTTTCAGGCGTGCTAATTCCTGAATGTATCGAGTCTTTTTCCAATCGCAAAGAATCTTGATCGGGAGTCGTTTTTATGGGTGAGCTCTTGAGTGAATCATCGGGAGTGAACGTGATGCTTCCAGTTGGGCAGACTTCCATTTCATGTCCACCATCTTCACTACTCGCTGTGACCACCATTCGATGAACCGTACTGCTCGAAAGCGGTGTATCTTCGTTCATACTAATTTCCCTCGAAGATTTTTCATCCTTCGGTGATACGGATCCAGGATGCGATGCTGCGTTCTCTGTATCCACAACCATTGATGAAGCCATCTTTAGTTCAACGATGCCATGGCTATCACGCTTTGTCACGGAGACATCTATTTCAGCTTCAGTTATTTTACTTTCATCCTCAGATTCAATTTTTTCAGATTCCACTTGTGTTGCTGGTTGTGCAGTTGTACTCAGCTTTCCTGCAGCGGTCGCCATTTTGATATCATTATCCGGAATTTCTGGCGATGTGGTAACTTCGACTACTTTTGGTGAAATGGCATCACTTATTTGTCCCAGTTTTGCTTCACTCTCTTGGCATTCATGTGTTGCATCTTCCACACCAGAGTCCTGCACGGAAACTTCATCCAAAACGTCTTGAGCCTTTTTGGCAAATGGCAACTCTGATGGTTTTATGTCACTGGCGGTGGGCGAAACGGATTCTGGTTTCGATACGGCTGCTTCGGGTTTTT